>JACTAT010000059.1:2329045-3529045 GCA_014526335.1 Chrysaora quinquecirrha | reverse complement strand
ATAAATCTCCCATCTGTAATAAGACCTCCTCTCTAATAAGACCACCTTCGAAAATTTCCGGAATTTAAATAAGCATCACTTGTGCTTAATAAAGCTTTTCCGTACTGTGCACACGTGGTGCTAGAAGACTTTGACTTGTGATTCATTCCAGGCCTTCTGTAATTATTAAGTGCTCACTGCTTGCTTAAAGTTGTATTTACCTTACCGTATATCCTCTAATAAGCCCCTCTGGGGTTTATTTGCAAAATCGAATTTTTTGAATAGTTCCAATGTGTTTTCGACAGAATAGCAAAGGAAAAAAATAAAACTTATCTGTATTCTTTAATCGAAATCAGCGGCTTCCCAACAGCCAATTTCTGATTATTGGTTGAATTGATAGTAAAACCTGCCAGCTCTAGCTTTTTCAGTGTTTTGATTTGTTCTAAGACGCATTGTAGGCAAAACAAATTCATAAGGCCTCCGAATAATTCCTCATTGGGGCTTATTCGAGGGGAGGGCTTATATGCAAAAATGAATTCTTAGGTGGGGGCTTATTCGAAGGGGGCTTTTTATGAGGTGGGGGCTTATTCGAGGTTTAACGGTAAAGAATTAATTTTTTATTTTAGAGTGTCAAAGGCGTGGTTGAAATGATCAAAGTTGTGACGAAAAAGAAATCTCAACGAATCGCAAAATTTGCATTCGATTTTGCAATGAGAAATAATAGACAGAAGATTACAGCAATACACAAAGCTAATATCATGTAAGTACTTATGCTTTGAACGGAACACCATTCGGTTAAGCTACTTTTGTGCCAAACGAAACGGCCTATGTTTTGCTTTTGGAAATTCTGCATAAGATGGGTTTTTTGTGAATTCCCCCTTTGGCGTACAAACAAATCTTACTACTAAAGAAAAAATGCAAAAGACTGGACCATCGAGAGGTTCATAAGGCCCTGGGCCAAAAAGAAGATGAACCCCATGTGAATGAACTGACATTGAATTGGAAAAAATCTAATAATTGGGGGGGTATTAACAAATGGGGAGTAGGAATTTTTCCGTATGTCCTATCGTGCAAAGGAGCTTCTCTCCAAAGACCCGATATCCTTAGAATCTTATTTTGCTTTTTACTCATGAGTTATTAAGGTGCTGTGGTGTCGTGGCCTAATCCAGCTGACTCGTGCTGTTAGAAGATTAGTGAGGTCGGGGTTCGAGCCCCAGCTACGATAGCGTCGCAGCCAGGATCGAGGTCTCGATTATTCAACCTACTACTGAGATCCTAGCTGCTGGCGCTAAACACACCATTTCACCTTCACCTTCACCAAAGGTCAGATGTTTGTAGAAGCGCATAAGAATGAAGTAACTTGAATCTTTTTAACAAGAAATATTTTACTCAGATTTGACCATCCCGATGCTGAAGTAATTAAACGAGGGCCTCCCGTAGTGGCCTTAAGGGTTTGGGTCTCACCTTTTATTTAGCACTAAGTTGTACATTGCCACAGAAGGACAGCTGTCTTTTGTTGAGATTTCTAATACTGTAACTGTAAGTACTTTTTTATTCTAAGAATTGGATCATCAACTTCCTTCTAGGAAACAAGGTGATGGTTTATTTTTGCAGTCTTGCCAAGAAGTTTCAGAGCTTTTTCCAAGAATCAAATTTGACGCTATGATCGTAGACAATGCTTGTATGCAGGTAATTTTTAATTTACAATATTTTTAACAAGGTACTTGACTCAGAGCCAACCTTTGAAGTTTCTTAAGATATCTGAGATTTCAGTCCTGAGTTGCTTATGGTTTTATTGATGTCCCGATCCGACACTATTTACACTTGATTCGAATCCATAGTCTTTCCATCAGACTGTTTTAATGTTTGGCTCTGCCACTAAACAGCCTTCTAATCAATAAGAGTAAATTAGTGAATTAGTATTTTAAGTAATTATAGGTTTTTACCTTAAGATAGCCCAAAGGCACCGTTGGCATTTGATAGCCCGCAACATGGGCATTGGAATAATACCGGGCTTTGGCTGGAAGTCCCATAACGTTTTTGTAAACATACTCTTTAGTCTTGGATAAAAACGAGGAATGCTTTTTAATGGATTTTGAAAAAGTAATTGAATATTCCATGTAAAGGTAGTGCAGACCAGTCGTCTCGTCCCCTTCTTTGGGTTTAGTCAGTGCGGGGTTGTTGGGATCTGCACCAGAAAGACGTCTTTTGTGGCAAATGTTTGTTCATTAGCCTACTTTGATTACTTGATTTCATTGGTTTCATTGATTACTTTGATTAGTTTGATTAGTTTGATCACTTTGATTGCTTTGATTAATTTGATTACTTTGATCTTGTTGATTACGTTGATAACCTTAGTTACTTTAATTAATTTGATTGCTTTGATTACTTTGATTGTTTTGATTACTTTTATTAGATCGATTACTTTGATTACCTTGATTACCTTGATTACTTTGATTGCTTTGATTACTCTGATAACTTTGGTTGATTTGATTCCTTTAAATTACTTGATTACTTTGATTACTTTGATTACCTTGATTTCCTTGATTACTTTGATTGCTTTGATTACTCTGATAACTTTGGTTGATTTGATTCCTTTAAATTACTTGATTACTTTGATTACCTTGATTACCTTGATTACTTTGATTGCTTTGATTACTCTGATAACTTTGGTTGATTTGATTCCTTTAAATTGCTTGATTACTTTGATTACTTTGATTACCTTGATTACCTTGATTACTTTGATTGCTTTGATTACTCTGATAACTTTGGTTGATTTGATTCCTTTAAATTACTTGATTACTTTGATTACTTTGATTACCTTGATTACCTTGATTACTGTGATTGCTTTGATTACTCTGATAACTTTGGTTGATTTGATTCCTTTAAATTACTTGAATACTTTGATTACTTTGATTACCTTGATTACCTTGATTACTTTGATTGCTTTGATTACTCTGATAACTTTGGTTGATTTGATTCCTTTAAATTACTTGATTACTTTGATTACTTTGATTACTTTGATTACTTCGATTCCTTTAATTACTTGATTACTTTGATTATTTTCCTCCGATTGTTTTGATTATTTTGATTACTTTGATTACTTTGATTGCTTTGGTTAATTTAAGTTTTTTATTCTCTGATTTTGGTGTTTTGCTTTATTACAGCTTGTATCAAATCCCAGTCAATTTGATGTGATGCTTCTACCAAACTTATACGGCAGTATTGTCGATAATGTCGGAGCTGGCCTTGTTGGTGGAGCCGGTGTTGTTCCTGGAAAGAGTTTTGGACACAGATACGCAATATTCGAGCCTGTAAGTTGTACACCTTACCAACTAAGTGCTTTGTTTTGAAAATTGTCGACAAGTTCTGGGTTTCATATTACGAATTTTTAGACCCAAGATGCTCATTTAGCACCCATATTTTCGCGCAATTTTTTAAACTTCTTACAACATTAAATTTTGCATCTACTGAAAAGTTGAGGTGTTGAATTGGACTTCTTCCCTCCTGGTTTTTATTCGCGTTCATCGACCGCTGCGCCTGCTCACTATTGTGAGGGGCTCTCCGCGCCTGCTTCGCTAGCTCGAACGTGAAAACCAATACGGGTTAAGATTTGAACCAGTCTTGTGCTCAGCGCAGTGTTTACGGAGGACCCTATTTGCCATGGGTACAAGGTTGTTGCTGAATCCCGATGTAGAAATTTTCGAATATTTTCAAAACGAGGCTTTTAGTTGAGAAGTGCCTTTTTAAAAGAACATTTTTTTTCATGGCTTGAGATTTAAATAGACTTGATGCTCTGAAGGCTGCCCGACCAAAAGGCTTTCAGAAAACAAAATTTCTTGCGTCATATTTAGAGCAATTTGGAGCTGTGTACCGCAAAATACATACTGATATGCTTTTTTGAGTTTTTCCGTCAACAGTTTTCGCCAACATCGCTGGTTAACTAATTAAGTTTTGTCTCTACTAAGCAATAAATAAGCCAATTATGTTGTAAATAAAAACTATAAATAAAAATGTTAGAAATAGCTATAAATACGTAGCTTTCGATCCAGAATAGCGTCCGATCGCTAGCAGTACAAGATCCGCGAATGAGCTAGCAGCACATGCGCCCGCTTCTCATGGGATTCTGTAGTGACGTAGTTGATGATGAAGAACTGTGGTTATAACTTATTTATGTTATCTATAAAAACTTAAGGTAGAAATCGCTATAAAATAATTTATAATCAATTACTGTGGATACACTGGATATCGAGATGGCTCGAGATGAAGAGCTGGACGTGTACGAAACGAAACAATGGGAATTGAGGAATGAAGGGATGTGAAATATATAAAAACCATTTAAATTGATTTTTCCACAAGCACGCTAGCGAATCTATACGCACTATTGTCGTGGATAAGCACTACTGTGGTGGGTTATTATCCTTGATAATGATGGTGTTTTTTGCGTGCTGTGGTGAATAAGCACTACACGTTTTTTTTATAAGGAACCTTTGGTCTGACTTGAGGCTGGAGTTCCTTAATTTTTCAACAAAATGAGGCTGAAATTTCCTTATACTGTTCCTTGTCGTGGGATATGTATAAATACTAATTTTACAGCAAATTCATAGAAAATATTCTTCATTTCTAACTTAATGTATAAATGAAGCCTTTTGGGGAAGAACGATGGGGAATATATTGTACTTCTGTTCCTTTTTCGTACAAACCGTCTTGTTCTTTAAAAAAGAGTTTCTTAGTTTTTCATCCGAGTCTCGACAGTTCCTTAAAGTTCCTTAATTTTTTGGGAATTTTCAGCCTCGAGTTCCTTATAAAGGTGTTCCTTATAAAAAAAAACGTGTACTAAGGTGAGTTATTATGCTTGGTGTGGTGGTATTTTTTGCATACGATGGTGGTTACATCAAAGCTTAATCACAGCTAAAATCTATAGATCAAGCAAGAAAAAAAACACAAAATCCACCACATCAAGCATAACGACCCACCACATCAAGCATTATAACCCACAACAGTTGTGTTATTTCAAGTTATTTTGAAATATATGATTTATAAACCATTATCGCACTCATTTTC
The DNA here is from genome assembly GCA_014526335.1 of Chrysaora quinquecirrha. NCBI lineage: Eukaryota > Metazoa > Cnidaria > Scyphozoa > Semaeostomeae > Pelagiidae > Chrysaora > Chrysaora quinquecirrha. Next base: position 3,524,002 of record JACTAT010000059.1, on the reverse strand, counting down.
AGGGAGCTAGACATACATTTGCTCAGATGGCAGGACGTAATGTAGCTAACCCCGTCGGAATGCTTCTTTGCTCGTGTGATCTGCTTGAACATCTACAGTAAGTGAATCAGCTTTCTCATGTACGAGATTTTTTTAACGGGGGAGGGGTATGCCATTACGAAGCAGCGGTGCAACTATTGTATGCGTGTCTTGTAAGTTGAAATAATATATCTCGTTTGACATGAATTTAATGTTTTAATTATTTTCTATTTTCTTTATTTTTAGCCTTTATAAACATTCAAGAATGGTGAGAAATGCTGTTTTAGATACTGTAGCGAATGGGAAGGTATGAGAGTTCTTAAACAATATATTTTTCGTAGAAAACCAGATTTTTCTCTGGGTGAAATTAACGATATCTAGCTAAATCAATCTTTTGACATTGGTTTGCTTCTGACTGCTACTAAACGAGCTGACCAATCTATATTGGAGTCGTAAAAAGCTTCAAAATGACGAGAAAAAGTGGAAACATGCTGAAAACTTCTTAAACTAGTCGAAAGGCCGGGCTGAACTAGGAGACATTTCGCCAGCGACATTGATGTCCCCTCGGTGTCTCCCAGTTTAGCCAACTTGAAAACTTTGTACTGCGCGACAATATTTGTAGCAAGAGACGCGCAGTTTCTGGGAGACAACAAATTTCTTGTCCTCGCTACATGCGAATGACTCGGGAGACATGTTCCTCGCTTGTCACTCGCATGTTTAGCCACCTTGGGAGGCACGCCGAATACAGCGTCGCGCGCGACATGTCTCCAAGTTAAGCCATAGCTTAACACTCGTTTGAGAGTAAACGTCAGAAATGGATCAAAACAATAGAGGCTTCCGCATTTCTGGGACTCGTGTAATATGTCTTAGTGGTAAACTTTACTCGAGGCACATTCGAACCTGCTGACCCTTTCTTCGTCGCTGTTTGCGTTTGATTGGGGGACATCTTTCGACGCTCTGCGATGTCTATTATTTTCAGAATTTGTCAGGTTTAGGATTTAGTTCTGAGGAATCTCAGGAAGAGGGCAGCTCTGTTATTAGCAACTTATCAGTTTTAAGGAGCATTACAGAGCATCACAGGAGGCCCAATCGCATAAATTTCATGAATGATATAACCTTGTGTTGTTTTCTGCCTAAAACGTCCTGTTTTCAATATAGGATACGCCACATTGTAATAGCTTTATACGTATATAATAAATAATCACAAGGAGTGAAGCTTTTTGAATAGCCTTGATATAACATTGTTTTATTTAGCCTGAATTTCGGTGAATTTTGCGTTAAACGCCAACTTCTTTACATCAAAATGTCCCCCAACACCTAAACTTTCTACAGATTACATTTTTTTCTATTTAAACAGGTAGAAGATATGTTTATCTATCTGGCGGTTTGAAATCTGCCGAGGCTCGGTCCTATCGCTCGGTTATATCATTCATGATATTTATGCGATTGGGCCTCCTGTGGTCTAATGTCATTGCTGGTAGTACCCATACATCGAATACTTTTTCCTTAAGGCTGATAGACATGCGCAATATAAATCTCTTTATATTCCATTTTGCAGAATTTGACTCTTGACATTGGAGGCAGCTCAGGTACGTCAGACTTCATCGGTGCAGTTATCTCTAACCTGAAAGAGACAGATTAAAACATTCATGTTCAAATATAGATAATTTCAATCCACGTAAAAAGATATTTATTATGTTAAAGAAATGTTTCAAAATTTTATGTTCAAATGACTCGTGTTCAACGAAAGAAGAAAATTCGAAAAATGTGATTTGTTTTTCTGGTATATCCCAAAACGTTTGGGTTGTTGTATACTGTGTTTGTGTTGTTTGTGTTTTGGTGAATGTTCTTGATGAAACTGTATTTATAAATCTTTTTATTGTTACTTTTTTTTAAGATAATACATCTAAAAGTAATGAAAATGTCAAGTTTTATCAAATTATGTAAAATTGATTAGGATTTAAAGATAGATACTGTTTCAATTTATTATCGTTGTTTTCATCTACTTCCCTCTGTGTAACGAATTTATTTCTTTATCAGAATTACTAAACATCATTACATGAACCCTAAATCAGCACTGTATATATTCGCAAAATACGTTCAAGGAATATCTAGTGTTCTAGCGATCCAAGGTAATGCGCACTTTTTTATAGCTACCCAAAACCTGGCGGGTCTCCGAGAAAGGACTTCACCCTTGCACACTGTACTGTGCCATCAGAAGAATTTGACCAAATCTCAAATAAGTTTGGAGAGCTCCAATTTTGCTTAGAGGAACTGATTCTTACCCTTGATTTTTTGTGAAATGGGAGTTGTCATGGTAAAAACGGACCATATAAGAACTGTAATGCGAGTTGTCATGGTAAAAACGGACCATATAAGAACTGTATAGCCTGAGGTAATGGGGAGGTAATGAGCTGGAGTGCGAAAAAACATGATAGCAAAATCTATGCCGCTATATAATGTAGGAGGGTACGAGGTTTGTTGCTGTAGAATGCTAGAGAGAGCAAAAAACGCTGCCAACTTTCATAAAGTGTACCCCACAGTATTAAATGCAATGCAAAGGGAAGAGGATCGGACTCGAACCCAAGATCTCCTCTCTTTCAAGCAATGTCAATACGAGGCTGATGATAAAGCAAAACATGGCGGAGCAAAAAGGCACTTTTTGTGTCCTGTAAGAGCAAATAATGGCTTTTTCTTCTCCAGAAGGAAGCTGGGAAGACGATTACTTGGTATGAACTTTAATTCTTTGTTTCACAAACCAGACTCAGAAAGTCATTATTGACTGTACATAGCTGGCCAAAAAACAACAATAACACAAACAGTCAACAAAACACAAGTGTTTTAGGCCAAAAAGTAGGTAGCTTAAAATTTCCTTATTTCTTTTTTTTAGCATCAAAATGAAGATTTCAACTACGAAGACCAACAAGCAGCTCTTGATGAATGCAAAAATGTGTTCTCAAGCAAGGATTGTATCATGGAACCATTCTTACATGAATATGTGCGAAGGTTTGTATTGTGTAAACAAAGTATTACAAACAGACTGCTAATATTAGCCTAATAAATGCCTTACCTGAAAACTTGTTTGCGCCAACCATCATTTTGGCTAGAGCAACAAAAAGTGAAACATCCTTTGTTTGCCGGACTTGCATTTGTGTGCACCATGCACCAAAGGCTATTGTTCTCTCATAACAATAGGGCAATGGTTTCCTATGTTTTAACCAAAATTGTGCACTGAAATTTTTCAGTGCGCACACAGCAAGGTTTCCACATTGGGTTGTTTGGAAAACAATAACCTTTTATTGTCACCTTTGGAGTACAGTTTGCAAAGTGACAGTCAAACATTCTGAGTACATTCAAGGCCTGGATCTTATGCTAGCCACTGTTTTGATCACATTGAAACTGAAACACAATTTTCTGTATTTATGTGCAAGAATTTGCTGAAAATTTGCTTCACAGGCTGTGGTAGCCTAACATCATTTTGTGTTTCTTTTGCATAACAAAAATAGTAGGAAAGTCATGTGATATATTGTTCTTCTATTACTTTTTGAAACTGTGTGAAAAGATGATCAGAAACAAAAGATCATCCGAAAGGAATTTTCCAGACAGGAATGAAACAGACCATTATAACAATATAATAATTATATTGTGTTCGAAAATATGGCTGTTTGGACTGACAGTGTACCTCATGCTCTGGTCTGAATATTTTCTTACATTGACCTTGCAATCGTTCACCAGTCTGCAGAGTATGGCATTATTGATGAGATCTTGTGTGTGCAGAAGCAAATTTCCATTGTTCTTTTGTATTTTTCTATTGTTTGTCTTGTGCCTGCACATACCACACTCTGCAGACTGGATTGCTAAATAATCCCATAATGTGACATCTTAGAATGGTCTAACATTGATTTCTGAGCTAGCATTTCTTCCTTTGTTTAGATTTCTTGAAGCAGCAGGACCTCCAGAAGAGTTTGTTGAGCTTTTAGCAGAAAACTACACAGGCACAGCACAAGTAGCTAATTTAATGGCTGATTGGTTGATTGTTGCAGGTACAATATTCATTTAGATTAAGATTCCTGTTCTATAATAATCTTATGTCCAATAAGCAGCAAGATCTTGTAACTAAAGTGTTGTAAGTTTGAGTCTCTGTTGCTAGATGACTATCTGTGTCATGGATGTGGGTCTTCAGTTGAAATCTATATCTCGGTATTGAGTTCAAATCTTTACCCAGGTCTTGGGTTCAAATCCATATGCTTTCTAATTCTACCCTATTGAGTGAGGTGAGTCAATAGATCTGTATGGGCCAGGGGCATGCTCCACCAAGCGGGAGGAGGACGACTTGGGCACTGCCTTTGTGCTAAGATGCCAATAGGGACCTAATATTGAAAATAAGTTATGTATTTACAATTTAGCTTCTAATTGAAATTCATCTTTTAAAAATGGCAATGAAAAAGTTTTCTAACTTAATCCTATGAGAATAAAGTGTTTCAGAAATCAAGAGTTACCTAAGAAAATTTGTGCCTGCCAGGCCTTGCCAACCTGTCATTAGGCCTTTGCTGCATGGATTATAGATTAGAACTGAGGCATTCTTTCATCTCTCTTATACTCTAACTCTAGAGGCCTGATTAAACTAGGAGACATATGGCATGTGACATTGTTGTCCCCTCGCTGCCCCTGGTTTAGCCACCTCTGAAACATTGTAGTGCACATAAAAGTTTGTAGCAAGAGACAAGCAAATGTTTCTTGGAGACAACAGAAACATTTGTTGTCTCCGCTACATGCAAATGACTTGGGGACATGTTGCTCGCTTGCCACTCGCATGTTTGGCCACCCTGGGAGACAGCGACAAAACAGTGTCTCACGCAACAAGTCGCCTAGCTTAGCCATAGCTTAACATTCCTCTGCCATTCTTTCTGAAAGGATGTGATGTATCTGAAGTACAAGACTTGGTTGAAAATCATCTAAAGGATATGATACTGAAATATTTTGATCCAAAGAAAGCTGATTCCATTTTTACTGCTGCTGGTCAGGTAAAACATTGTAAAAAATATACTTTCATTGATGTGCAGTATTTATGAAGCTATTAATGATCATTGCAATTGCATTTAGAGCTAAAGAAGTACTACAGGAACATGCTATAAAGCTCTGATTATTTATAATATTGGATTTTGTATATTCTGTCATTCAATCTATTTTGCCTCTAATTGTTTGATTAATTTTTTAGACTCCAGATTGGATAGAAGGTATGATAGCGCATCCACCCTGGAGAAAACTCTTCTATGAATTGGCAGAGAAAAATCCTGATTGCCTTCTTCTAAACTTTTCAATAAAGGTAGCAAGATTTCTTTACTCCACAACGACAATTACACCAACAAATTTATGACCAAAGCGAACTCTTCAGAATTTAGAGTCGTCTAGACAAACTAAAATTAGTTTCTTTTAATACCCAGAATATTTCTGGGGTTAATTTACTTGTAATTTTCGTCTACACAACAATCAATGGAAATTAATTGCCTTGACACCTTAATAGAAGTTGTTTTTAATGTAAGGAAAGCATTAATCTTTAATCAGGCTAGTGTCGACCTTCCATCATATGATAGAATGCCAACTAATTGTAGCCGCTAACTTATGTCGACATGTCGACAACTGGTCAGAACGTATAGGATTTAGTTGATCACAGCAACAAAAGCGCTCGTTTCGACTGAGACTGACGGAATCAGTTGTCAAATAATCACAGAAGTAGAGCATGCCCAACTTTTTGGAACTATGCGCCGACTAGTTGTGCCATCAAAAAGGGATCAGTTGCCAACAACTAGTTGCCAGGGTGCTTTTGTCGATAGGTCAGTTGCGATGAATTAGATTCAGCAATCTCCAATTAGCAGTCGGCAGCTAGTTCTGACTGTGCAATGCCTTGCTTCAGACTATAATTCTTTTGTCACTACATAACGTGTATGATATATGGCACTAAAATTGTTTGTATTTTCTTTAAGCTTATATCTGATGCTGGTTATCAAGCAGAAATTGGCAGTATGTCATCTGCATGCAATCAAATAGATGTATTTGTTAGAGTTTTGAAGTCGTCCATCATCAATTATATCACTGGAAAAGGCAATAATGATGAAATTGTACAAGAAATCGCTGTAAGTTTTGTTGATTTGACGCCTTTAGTCAGTCAGCCAGTCAGTCAGTCAGTCAGTCAGTCAGTCAGTCAGTCAGTCAGTCAGTCAGTCAGTCAGTCAGTCAGTCAGTCAGTCAGTCAGTCAGTCAGTCAGTCAGTCAGTCAGTCAGTCAGTCAGTCAGTCAGTCAGTCAGTCAGTCAGTCAGTCAGTCAGTCAGTCAGTCAGTCAGTCAGTCAGTCAGTCAGTCAGTCAGTCAGTCAGTCAGTCAGTCAGTCAGTCAGTCAGTCAGTCAGTCAGTCAGTCAGTTAGTCAGTCAGTCAATCAGTCAGCTTAGTAAGGGAATTTTGCCCCTTGTTAATTTGATTGACCGGTCGCTGCTAGTTACGTACGGTTGTCAATGTGACACGTCAAGTAAATTGATTTTAAGTAACAACGTTTCCTTGCCTTTCGCTTCTAGAAAACAGCATGCCGTGGTAAACATACATATTTGTTCACTCAATGTCTTTTGCATTATCTGTCGCAAACAACACAGAACGGTGCATGCCCTAAAAGACTTAGTCAAGAACTTCAACAAACTGCAGCTAGCAGGTATTTAACTTCTTGATTCTATGTTTTTGGTACGTTTTCATTGGCAAATGTCGTACTTAGACCCCGTTTACACGTGTCTCTAAATGCCTCTGAATAAAAAATTAACGTTTTCAGCTAATATCGTGTTGAATGCTGAGTAGGTGAATGTGAAGGTGAAGGTGAAATGGTGTTTTGTCGCCAGGGCCTCATTAATAGGTAACTAATCGAGGCCTCGACCCTGGGTGAGACGCTACCGTGGCTAGGCTCGAACCCTGAGCTCCCGACACCAGGTGATATGGTGTTTTAGCGCCAGTCGCTAGGATCTCAGTAGTAGGTTAACTAATCGAGACCTCGACCCTGGCTGTGACGCTACCGTGGCTGGGCTCGAACCCTGACAACACTGAGCTTCTGACACCACGAGTCAGCTTGATTACACCTCGACGCCACAGCACCTACCTGCCAGTAGCTTAATCGAACAGCAATATTGTGAGATTCTAGGCTGAAGGATAATCTCGAAGAACATTTTGAGGATATGCTTTTGATTAATTGTGTTTTGTTATTATTTTTAGAGGTCATGAAGTTTGGAACATTACTCTTGCATTATGTGGAGGCTCTGCATTTCCAGCTGTTTCAGCATCATTAAGCTCAATGCTATCTAGAAAACAATTGAATCCTGGTGATATTACAACAGTAATTGCTAATTTTTTGTATTGCTCATTATTTCAGTTAGTACACTTGACCTAAAGCCACTCTAATTTGATGCCTGTAAGGTTTCAATCAATCAATAAACGCGATTCAGTAGCTTTTGATAGAACGAATTGCTCTCTATTTAAAACGCCTGCTTGTGCTGACACAATTCCTTATAGCTTTGCATTTTGTTTTCAGCTATACAAAGCATTCACAAGTGCTGATCCTCCACCTGTGGAACTTCTAAGGATTCCTCTCTTTCTTGGTGAGTTGTTTGCGACAATGCATAAGTCAAAAATGACCAGCAATGTCTGCATAAATCTAACCATTAAACAATTCATCTTTGATTATATTTCCTCCGTGTTTTAAAAGTCATGTGGAAATTTTGTTTTATAATAGCTTTAGCTACCCCAGAACCTCCTCATTCACATTTTACCTGCACAATTCTAAAGGGAACGTTTTCTCTCTTAAGAAGCTAGTTTCCATATCTATAATAATTTCTGTCTATTGTATTTCTTGGTCTAAGTATCTTTACTTTGTCTGTTGTATATGTCCTTGTAGCCTGCGCTCAAACAGATTAAATCAGAATGATTATGATCAGTTGAATTTGAGCGTAGGCTGTTTCTTTGACGTAGTGAATGTCTTTCTCGTTCCTTGATTCTATAGGTCCTATTTGTTACTTCTTCATAAAGCCGTAAGCTAATGACTTCCATTAGTTGCATATTATTCATCTTATATTACACCGTATATGGTATCTCATCTCCTTAAATATTTTGTCGTGAGAGCCTTGAGCTCTGCCGTAAGAAGACCACAATTGTATTTTCCGGCCTCATGCTAAGTAGTTAAAATTCGAAAACAGCTTAGTCTCTTCTAAATCCATTTTCCTGATTTTTCAACTCTTCCCCATTGCTTCTCCATCTACAACAAGACTTATGTCTTTGAAATAGGCTCAAATGCTGATACAATTTCCTTTATTCATATACTTCGTCGATAAGGAGAGCCCTTAAGGGCTCTATTGTTGACATGAAACACTAAAACGATAGCTAGATTTCTGTCAAGGACACCTAGCTTCCATCCTTAGCTGCCGTGCTTGCAACACGGCCGGCACTTATCGGAAACATTTGCTAGAAATACTGTAACTGCTGAGTTTCAATTTTTTGCATTTTTTACATAAACCGTTCAGTAGGCTTACATTATTCAGTTGAGATCATTATGTTTTCAGAATTATTGGTAGATTGCCTGTTTAAACCTGAATCAAACATCAATCCTGATCACAAATCAAAATACACGTATTTGCTGGGCTACAGTGCATCTGTGTATGAAACCTGGAAGGATGGAGAACGTGCTTCACTTTCCAAAGATGAATTGAAAGGAACTGTGCAAGCTGTAGATCGGGTTCATTCTGTCTGCAACCGTGAAATAGGTGGAACTTTACAACTATCGTCAGAGGTTGGCATGCTGTACCACTGCATAAGGTATGTTCTAATATAGCGAAAAACAACGGAAACATTTCTTGACATACTTAAAAGCTTTTTTCGTCTGGCACTCCTCAAAGTATAAACGTGAGAAACAGACCAAAACAATTGACCAAGGCGGAATTTATACCCAGATGCGGATCGAAATGTATAAATCAGAAAATGAACCCGGATCGGTGCATTTCGATCCGCATCTGGGATTAGATTCCGCCTTAATCAATTTTTTCGTTCTGTCTTGTCTTGTATGTGTTATATTGTATATTTTTGTGTTAATTGTTATCCATTATTTATATTACTAAGTTATATTCTGTGTATGTGTTGTAATTGTCATTTTGTTTTATTTCCATACTTATAATTCTTTTCTAGATATCCAGTTGTTGCAATGGGAATCCTAAAATGGGTTGAACAATGCTTGTCAGAAGCCAATTACCTGAAAGTAATGACTGATGCTACACCCCTTCATGTTGTATTGCTGGATGAGGTATACAAACTTTTACTAATCAAAGTTACCGTTGTTATACCATGATATCTTGATATGGCTCTAGCTAGACTTTACCTTTACCCTAAAAGGCGGCAGCAAACAACCAACGACCCGCAAAGACCACGGAAAACCCCGAGAGTCCCTCAATGACTTTGCTAGCCACCCTTAACGACTGAGTCTTTGACGGTCTTTGGAGTCGCTGTCAATTTTTGATGTTTGAACAAAGTTGCCGACAGTATTTTAGTTTTTACTAGTCCCTGACAGACCGTCAACCAGCTTAAGATTCAAAATATTTCTTACTCTTCAATGTTAAGGTGAGCACCTGTCATCCTATACAACATCCACTGGTTTTAAAGCTTTTGATTAAACTGTTCAGTGCAAGCTATCCTGGATTGGAAACTCTTGTCGAGGTAAAGATAGCATTTGTTTTGGTTTTTCAGCTAGTTTTTTATCTTTTCGTGGTTTGATATTGTTGTGACCGTTTTGATATGCATTGCTAAGTCGTTTTTTCTTACAAATAAAGGACATTCGATTCAAAACATTATAAATGTGAAGATGGTAGTCTTATACAATTTAACTGGCAGTACAACATCTTAAAAAATTCTGTTAAGACTTTGTGCAACTTATTTTCTTGTCAATGCTACTAAAAACAAGGCATATTTTGGTGCTTCTTTAAAACTGATGTTTTCAATGATGATCAGTCTTTCGACAGAGAACAGTTAGGCCCTGGAAGTTTTTCGAACATTTGCCTCTTTTTAATACTGTCTATACGTGCCTCACAATATAATTACTTTTTACTTGATTTCGTCATAAAAACTGGTGATTGGTGCAGCCCTACGAGTAACAGTCCACGTTCCTCGAAAACTCTGCTAGTCAAATCTCAAGTAGCTAGCTAGCTAGTGTCATTATCTTGAAATTTGTATAAGCTATTTTTTATTCTTCAATGTTTATATCTAAACGTGTACATGGCCACAGGGTTGGAAGCATTTCATCCTCTCTGTGGTATCATTATTGTAACCTGTTGCATTCGCTGTATTTTTATGAGATTATATATATAAAAGTATCAATGAGAAAACTCTTCTTTGACAGCTTGAATTCAAGAAGACAATATTAGATCGCATGGTGCACATGCTTAGTCGTGGATATGTTATTCCAGTAGTACAATTCATTAGGAAATGCATGGATAGCCAGTCAACTGATATTTCTTTGATTCGACACTTCGTCACTGAGGTAAGTATTTAATTCTAATTGGCACCGTCTGTTTGCTTTAGAATGAGTCAACCTTAACATAAATGTTCTTTGAATGGCGAAATACTACCCTTGATTCTGCAGAAACTCGAAGCCTTGACTTCATGCTAAGTAACGTAACGAAACTGCCAGTGCCTCTATTTTGCATTGCATGTTATTCGAATTCATACTTATACACCAGCATTACAACTCGCTTTTGTTTACAGTGAATTGCTTTCTTTTGGCTGCGTATCTCCTTGCTTTCGGTTTATATTAGGGAAATTAACGGATCGACAGCATCAGTAGTTTGATAACCTCTTTCTTCGAGAAGCCATACACCACCGGATTGATGCTTCAGTGCCATACACTTAGGTATCATTCTTTTAAACTGTCTGCACGGCAGAAACAAGCGAAGTACTCAGAATGACCAAGTCTCACTCTTTATATGTGGTTGTGATTTATTTCAATTCCATCAGAGTTAAATTTGCCATATGGGATAAGGAGAGTCACCAGCCCTCTGTAACTCTAGGCCAAAGGTATCACGAGGTGTAATCACATCGAGAGGAAGAAGTTGGGTCACGCTGCTTAGGTTAGCCATATGGGCTATTCAGTGCCACCCCCCGCTACTAAGCACTGAAACCCTTACCTTGCGAAGAAAGCACTCGTGTGTGCTTATATATCTATCTACCATCTAGCCAAGGAATAGTGTTTTCTTGTAATGGTATATAACGTTTTTCTAAGCTTGTATCTATATATACAGGTTGCTTGGTTGCTTTTCGTCTGATTGTGTTTTACTTCTTATTTAGGTACTGGAAATGATAGCACCACCGTATTCAAGAGAATTCGTAGATATTTTCCTGCCAATTGTGAAAAACGATTCGATTACAGAAATCTTGAGGAGTTCAGATAAGAAAGATGATGTTTCAAGATTCTTAAGTATGTATCAACAATCATTTTATAACACGAAGACTGTATACTTTTTGCACACATGAGACTTGCTTTCTTAAACCTTAAGCCCTGGCCAGACGATCAAAACATTGTTGGTCCAACTTTCATATTTGCTTTACAACAAGTGTTTCACCGTTTGGCCACGTCTATAAACATTGCTGTCAAACAAAGATGTTATTGCTAATGCACTAGCGCCTTATTGCTAAGAAACGTTTCTAGTTGATGAAATGTTGCAAGTTGTTGCAATTTGTAAACAACAAAATAAATGTTTGACAAGCAATGTTGAAAAGGCGGCCAAACGATCAAACATTCCTTGACAAGCAAAAATAAGCAAAATTTGTGGCGTGATGTTTTTGGAGGAGTTCAACAACATTTTTGCTTGACGCACGCAAAAATGTAGGATCCGCATTGTTTTTGGACGTGGCCGAACGGTCAAACATTTTGCTTGACAAGAAAATCTCAAATGTTTGATCAACAATGTTTGATCGTTAGGCCAGGGCCTTAATAAGATTTGAAGGCTTATTCGATCTAATTAGATTCAAGCCAAGAAGCAAGCAGGAACAAGCAGAGTAGACTATTTCAAACAAAATAACTATTTCAGATATAAAATGTAAAACTTTTCTTGAAAAACTGCCAGCTTTAAGGTGCTAGGAATTTTTGGTCTTGTTGCTTGAGAATTGAAAGTTTTCTATTGACAGTTCTTCTTTTTTCAGTTCATTGTGAAAAGGGTTGAGGAAGAAGTGCAAGAAGTGTCCTTCATTAATTGAATGATTACAGTCAAGAAGACGATGACTGGTATCTAGCTGTCGTTTGGATTTATGTAGAAATCCGACCAGAACTTGCCCCTTGGTCACTGGCATGAATGCTTTGAAGAGAAAACCTATGGTGTAATGTTGGCCAACCGTTGACAAGCAATATCAGAGATGCTACGTGGATTTCATTTTAATTCTGACCAAAACGGAGGTATATTGGTGCATCGAGATTGAAACAATTAGGAATTTTTACAGTCACAAGCAACAATGTTTTTCAGTTTTAGAGAACGATAGCTACGTCTTTGAAAGATTCTAGAAGAAAAACTTACGTTAAACATTTAGTCAGAGAACTCTAATAACTTAGAAAAGACAAAGGTTACTTCCTGAATGCTGCTAACAGCAAGATTGGAGAATGAAATTGTGAAATGAAATTTTCTCGTAAAGTTGAACTCAGTCGATCCAGATATCCATTTGATATTTTAGATTGATTAAAACTCTAACCCTAAGATTGCTGAGCTTTTCTGTTGATGTATGGGATTTTAACCGATATATCAACCACCTACGTTGCACGTTTTGCCATGTTTATTTGCTTCATTGTTTCGATTTGAACAATTAATCAGTGATTAAGCGATGGTCTGATTAATTGGTTGGTCATTTTTGGTTGAATAACCTAATCGATGGTTGTTTCAGGTTGGTTCGGATGTCTTGCTAACTCCTGGTTCGGCCAATTAGATAATTGGTTGATTCAGTGATCCTATGGTTTGTTACCCAATAGATACTTGATTTCAGTGATTTGATGATATTGATTCAGTGATTCAGGGATCTGATAACTGCTTTGATCGGTGTCTGCGTGATTTGATAATGTGCTCATTCAATACTTTCTTCTGGATGATTGATTGCCCCCTGATTCGCTGAATAAATGCTAGTATGATCCAGTCATTCACTGTGTAATTACAGGATTTATGAGTAAGTTAACGATAACCTACATTTCCAAGATCTACCTTAATTAAAGACACAGCGTGATTTTCGACTTTAAACAAATAAATGCAACCTGTAAAACTGAACTTATGTTCTTCTCATTTTAGAGCCCGTGTTGGTTTATGAGCATTGATATTTCAAGCTGCAACCTTGGTCTTGTTTTAGCATGCAGAATCTACGGCTTCTTTGTATTCTTGTGAAACTATTTGCACTTGCTGCAGGTATGTTGATAACTCGTTTTTATTTTCTGTTTCTGCTAGTACGAAGTATAACACAATTTGACGGTTGTGGCGAATATCACTCTTCAAAAAGGCGTACGATAAACGATAAAGGATTTATGAGAGATTTCCCTGAAAACAGTAGGAAAATGAGGAAAATACATCAAGGTTGCAAGAGGAAAACTTTGACATTTATCAAATGCTTGTTATGATAGGCATTGATTATCACGTCTTGAGTATGCCAGAAACAGCCTTGATAAGTTCGAATATATTTCCTCAGCTTTCCATATAACTTTACTATGAAGTCTAAGTTAGATCTCGAGGTAGATCTGATCTTAAAATTGAAGGGACTTGTTGCTATACTCCGTATTCTTAAGAAATTACCGATGATGATTGACGAAATTTTCCAACCACTCAAGGCTTGAAAGGTCATATTATAATATTTGAATTTATATAACTTGACATTTTTCGAAAGTTGAAGCTACCTCCCAATACTTAATCTTCATTCTTGTAGCTTTCGACGTACCGTGGAAATTTGATGCCCAAATTGTGAGACAGAACTGATTGCTAGAATTAACATTTGATCAGAAATCCATAAGCTTTGAAACGGCGCATTTTTTGCAAATTTCTCTGGACTTAGTATTTTCAAAATGCTCAAGTTTTGTTGAAAAGGATCCCTGGTCTACTTTTTATTGTACTTGTTGTTATTCATTTTTCATTGTCTCTTCTAGGCTTAGCTGATGATTCAAAGACAGTCTCTCAAGAATCGTCACTTCTTAGTGAACTACTGTCTTCTTACAACAAGATGATCCGTCCACATGCAGATCGCGATCATGTATCTCCACTGCAACTCAAAATGGGACTAATCGTCAGGCAGCTGGTCAAGTTTGTAAGTAACCTTCTTACTAGGCCCGAATTATACTTCCCTAGATAGCTATCGTTGCGTCTTTATTTTTGTAGTTCCGAATGCCAAAGTTTCCGAATAGCCATCGTTGCGTCGGGATTTTCATTACAGACCTAGATAGACTGTACCGAATAGTTAAAACAATAGGAAATTTCTAAAGTTAATCCTAAGGCCCTGGCCAAACGATCAAACATTGCTGGTCCAATGCTTCTAATTTGCTTTACAACAAATATTTGATCGTTTGGCCACGTCCGAAAAATTGCTTTCCAACAACGATGTTATTGCTATTGCACAAGCACCAACGCCTTGTTGCTAAGAAATGCTTCAGGGGGTGAAATTTTGCAAGTTGTTGCAGTTTGTCAAAAACAAAGAAATGTTTGACAAGCATTGTTTAGTCGCAAAAAATGTCAGTACGTTGTTATAACGTTTTGATTTTCATACCAGCTCAAAAGCGGAGTAATACTAACAAGCATAATCAGAGCATTTAAACCGAATGGCATCGTCTTAGTATATAATTCAAAGATTTATCCGAAATGAAATCAAGACGCAACCACAGCTATCCGGTATGATAGGGTAACTGGGCTCTCTGACGAAAAGCATAAAGCTGCACAATGAGCAGAATAGATTTTGCACATTATTTTATTTTATAAGAAAGTTTCGAAGGAGCCCCGTACTGAAACCTTAACTATCCGACAATTCAGTATTAATGCTAACGACTTGACTTCACCATTTGAGAGCTTGATCATTTATTTGCCCTATTTTATTCCATTGCTTTAATATTGAAAATGATTGCGTGATTTCGTGATGCTGAATATGTATTATTGATTTTTAAGGATGAAAAGAAACAAGTCATCACGTGGAATGTGTGGATCAAACAGGTCTGTATCATAGTTCCTGTATAGCCTTCATATCTTGGATAGCCTCGTCCAGTGAATAAAAGCTTCAGTACAAAGGGATCTAAGATCCGTGATAACTTTATTAAAGGAATAAGAAAGACTCCTGAGAGGTTTCTGTCGCTCGTGGCAGAAGTAGAACAAGGTCTTCTGCTAGGGAAGTGAGCTGATAATAGGGGGTTTAAGGGCGGTCCTTGGGAAAGTTTTCCTATGTACTTCAGATTTGTTGAGTGTGTGGTTAAGAATAGTTTCTGGCAATTTTGGCCTCAGATATTTGCTGTATCTATGTATATTCAGTATGCTAAATTTTGCAGCTTGCTTTTCTGTAGAACTAAATTTCTTTTCAAGAGATAATTTCAAAGTTTCCTTAAATAATTAAGCAACAACTTGACGTGTTTCATGATGGCCTTTGGGGACCTTATTGCCTCCTTTCCCCAAAATGTTATTGATTCGTTGTCTGTTATTTATCCTGACAATTAACAACTATAGTGGCCTACCGACTGTGTGCATTTATCTGCTTTTATAAATAGAATATTCTGACTTCATGCAGACTGTGCAAGATGCCAGCTGCCTTTAATGTGCCAGCTGTGAAGATGAATGCAATCAAAATTGGCTTTATTGATCTTACAAATTGGTCTCAAGACCACAGATGCGGTTTAGCTGCTTGTAACAAATTACGCACATTAATAAAACAAAGTAATGCAACAGCTACAGCTCAGTATGCACTGTGATTGTATCGTGTGGCTCCCTGCTGTTGCTTTACACCAGAACAGCAGCTTTACTGGAACTTGTTTAGACAGTGTACTGTAAATCATTTGAAGCTCCTCCGCAATGAGAGAGCACTCCTGCACAGATTCATGAAACAACCAAACTGCGTACGTTGCACGTTTTTTTTGTAAGAACAAAGTATATAAGAACACAAGGCTTCAGAGGCTGAAAAGTTAAGAACATGCTAAGAACATTACAAGGCTTTGTAAAGCTAGAAAAAATTAGAATTTTATTTCTTAAGTGGCGCTGTCCTGTTCTCCTCTCTAGAAAACAGGTAAACTATCAATAATTGTGACTGTGTGACATTTTTACATGTGCGTCCCTTTTCCTAGCAATTGTCACCTAATTTGAAGAACAACGACTTTTAAAAGGCAAGAAATTGAGAACATGCTAAGAATATTTAAGCATTCAAATCGAAAAAATTAAAAATATTGCATGGCTTTCTTCAATTTCAGTGTTCTTATAAAAAAAACGTGTACCATTCAAATTACTCGGCCTCAGGTTCTGGTCTCACTTTGTTTTGGTCTTCAGGCTTTTCAAGAAATATTTTGTTTTGTTCCAAGCTTTTTCCATGAGTAATTCAACAGTATGTTTTAGGTTAGAAATTTATTTTCATGCTCTCAAAGGTTTCTACGATTCCTCATCCCATTTTGCCTTTTTGTTTTGGCTATTTAGCCATATTTAATGTCATTTACTCTATCTAACTACCACACCGTTGCTACACATGTTTGCTTATGCATGTGATGCTGAATTAGATGTTAGAAACACTAAAAAGACCAGAGCCTATTTACAGCCTCTGTTATCTGAAAACACAGTTACTTCGGATCATTATGCAATTAGTTCAAATTTTTACCATTTTGGCTAATCTTGTGTATAGTGGGAGCTGTATTCAAAATTGCGAAAATTCAGGACAAATGTTTATTTGGTAGGGCAATGTTCGAGCAAATACTTTTCCAAGTTCTCTGGCGCTTATCCTTCCTACCTGAAATCTAATATTCTCTCCCCCTTTCCTAACACTCTTCTCCTTATCAACGTAAGATTATTAACACGTCCTCTTTATTAACCTTTGATAAAATCAGCTGTATCAATGTGTTCATGGTTTACAACATAATTCCTGTATACTTTCTACATAAGCAATGCGTCTAAATAGTCTGTTTAACTAACTTTATTTTTGATTCTAGATATGGAATGACTCTAGACTTAAATGGAACACTACAAAATACAAAATTGAACAAATTGTCGTTTGCCCCCAAGACTTATGGCTCCCTGACTTGTATTTGTATAACAAGTAAGTTATTACGTGATCTATTTGTAACTTTTCTTCAATCGCTTATTGCCCCGGATCGTCTCTGCTCGGATTTTCTTGGATTACAGTTATAATGATTATAATAAATACAATTTCAGTTCAAAACTTCTTCACTCTGCTCGTTGGTCATTTGCTCGTTTGCTTTGGGAGCAACAAGGCACACAGAAGCGATTAAACCATAGTGTAGAGAACGAAATCTGTTTAATTTTTGCACAAAAAAATATATATATAGCAAAAGTTTGATTTAATATTAGGGCATTTTTGTATTTGCTGGAAAGTTAAGCGAAATTCCATCCCACCATCCAGCTTTCTTTCTCATATTTCAGCTGCTTTTCAATCTCTCTCAAATTATATTCTTTCTAACGCGTATGCACAAAACGAGCAATTTCACCCCATTTTCCAGGCTGCTCTGCATATAGCCCATTGGTTGCAAGGCGGGGGTAATTTCAATCATATAATCGGGCCCTTATTCATATGTTTCTTTTTTCACTTTCAGTGCACTTGAGCTTTACACTGGTGTGGATCATTCTAGCAAAGACAACGTTTTTGTTGATTATCATGGCACTGTTACATGGGTTTCTAGAGTCATTCTAAAAAGCACGTGCAAATTTGATGTTCGATTCTTCCCCTTCGATAAACAAAGTTGCATTCTGGAGTTTGGATCCTGGGTTTTTTCTGGAAATCAGATTAATCTGACGTTGGAAAAAGACACTGGAGATATTAGCTTGAACGCTCCCAATGGTGAATGGGATATATTAGGTATGTGTGTTTATTTCTTTTAATACTTATGAAAACTCAAGGTTAAAAAGTTTATTCAGGCTAAAACCTTCACAGCCTGTTTATAAGTCCGACCTTATAACAATCACTTTGGCACGTTGGCCAAGTCTGAAGCTTTGTAACGCTAAAATGGCTCCTAGGCACGGAACACGCTTTCGGTTTGGCTTACTCGCACTCAGGTTTGGTTTGGTTTAAGGTGTCACGTCAGAAAATTTGGCACTAACTAACTGTAGCACGTTGGCACTTAAGTATAGGTGGCACGTAGGAACAATGGCGTGCACTGCTCTTTTACTCGTTGGCCTGCAAGTGGCACGTAGGAAAGTTGGCACTTCCCAAGCTTTTCACGTTGGCGCGTAAGAATGGGTTGCATGTATTGACATTGGCACTTACCAAGCTTTTGCACGTTGGCGCTTACCAAGCTTTTGCGCATTGGCACGTATGAATTGATGGCACGTAGGGATGTTGGTACTTCCCAAGCTTTTGCAGCTTGACACATTAGAATGGGTTGCATATATTGACATTGGCATTTACCAAGCTTTTGCACGTTGGCGCTTACCAAGCTTTTGCGCGTTGGCACGTATGAATTGATGGCACGTAGGGATGTTGGTACTTCCCAAGCTTTTGCACCTTGACACATAAGAATGGGTTGCATATATTGACATTGGCACTTACCAAGCTTTTGCACGTTGGCGCTTACCAAGCTTTTGCGCATTGGCACGTATGAATTGATGGCACGTAGGGATGTTGGTACTTCCCAAACTTTTGCAGCTTGACACATAAGAATGGGTTGCATGTATTGACGTTGGCACTTACTAAAGTTTTGCACGTTGGCACTTACCAAACTTTTGCGCATTGGCACATATGAATGGTGGCACGTAGGGATGTTGGTACTTCCCAAGCTTTTGCAGCTTGACACATAAGAATGGGTTGCATGTATTGACGTTGGCACTTACTAAAGTTTTGCGCATTGGCACATATGAATGGTGGCACGTAGGGATGTTGGTACTTCCCAAACTTTTGCAGCTTGACACATAAGAATGGGTTGCATGTATTGACGTTGGCACTTACTAAAGTTTTGCACGTTGGCACTTACCAAACTTTTGCGCATTGGCACATATGAATGGTGGCATGTAGGGATGTTGGTACTTACCAAGCTTTTGACGTTGACACATAAGAATGGGTTAGACGTATTGACGTTGGCACTTACAAAGCTTTTGCACGTTGGCATGTAATCATTGGTGGCACGTATGGATGTTAGCTAGTATACGGATCTTTAAAACACTTTCACCCTAGAGTAGTTACGACGAATGAACGTTTGCACGTACTGTTTTTTACAAGTTGGCACGTAAGAATAAGTGGCACATAGGAACGTTGGCACTTACAAAGCTTTTGCACATTGGCACGTATGAATGTTGTCTAGTACTGCTGTTTTACACGTTGCCACCTAAAGTCATTCTTTGTCTTCCTCTTGCTCGCTTCCTCGAATCTTCCCCATTTATTAATTTGTCTCATTACGTGGCTCATCGGCTCATTAATAACATGGCTCATTAATGCGCTGACCACTCTCAAATTTCAGGACTGCCAGCTATCCGGAAATTGGCTTACTACGCATGCTGCCCGGAGCCATATCCAAGTATCATATACACACTGAATGTCCAAAGAAGATCCTTATTTTACTTGTACAGTTTTCTTGGCCCAAGTGTTCTCATCATTTTCGTTTCAATCTTGGCTTTCTGCTTGCCGTTTAAGTATGACGAAAGAGTCACTCTACTGATAACAAGCCTGCTTTCTATAGCTTTGTTTTTCACGCTCATTGCTGACTTGACACCGCCGGACCCCGAAGGAACGCCGTTAGTTGCAAGATTCATGGTCGCAATTTTAATTGAAATGGGTATTGCTATTATGGCTATATGTGTTATTATCGATATGGAGTCTAGTGTTACCCGAGCGTCCTGGATAGTTCGAAAGGTGATCAATACTTTCTTGGCGAAACTTTTCTTCTTTAGAGGGTGTCGGATTCAGGTAGTACGAGTTCTTGAGGCCGACAGCGGTGGTGAAGCCGAAAATATAGCATTGGGGTCATGCAGTAGGGGTGTTGGCATAGAAGGCAGTGAGGACAATGCCAGGCGAAAGAAGCAACGCGGTGCAACTTCGTCTAACTCAAATTGCGATGATATCCTCATTGAAGACGTAAGTGACGAGGATTTAACTGACGACAGTAAAAGTACCAAAGAAGCTGATAAAACTGTTACAAAAATCTTAGACTATTCACCACAATTCAAGAAAAGTATAGTTCCTCTGACTAGTATCGTAGCCGCAGAATCAAAAGACGAAACTGACAGTATTGGTATTAGACTTGAACGCAGAGTTATCTCACGGAAAATGGATAGAGTACTGCACGTTGTTTTCTACTGATAATGGTTATCACATTCGTTGTTTTCCTGATGATTCCTCCAGAACTGCATCTGTGATGGCTATTAGTAATCACCGGCCCCGGCCCTGCAGCCCCGGCCCCGGCTCCGTCCCCGGCCCTGGCCCCGGCCCTGATTTTTCAACATGTAATTTTTTTGTAATATACGGCCCCGGCCCCGGCCCCAGCCTTAATTTCCAAAACTTTATTTTTTCTAATTTCCATAATTCCCGTTATCCTTAATAGCTAACTTGAATAGAAATATTTTATTTGAAGTTCTTAGTAACTTGTTAGTTGAGATATTCATGCTCAAATTTTCCACCACCCTGAAACCACAGAATTGGGTGATTGGCTTAAAAACATTCTTGTGTGCGACAGTTATGTAACTGATGAATGTCAATAGTACAGAGAATAGGGCTTTTAGAGAGAAAGAAGGGGTACAGTATTGTACCGGCATTTTATATCATGAGTTATTATTATTATTATTCCTTCATATCGTTCAATACACTCGATATGGAGAAAGCACTCAATGTTCCATTCAGCCTGGAAAGACAATAAACAAGGAAGTCTAAACGCTTTGTCTAAACCTTTGGCCAGCCACGACACGTAGTTTTATGACAAATAATTTCTTCAGACCCTTATTCGTTTTAGCAGGTTAGCCTGGCTTTTGTAGCCTGAGCACAGGCTACGTTTTTGTTAAGTTAGTGAAAACTATGTTAAACTGCGTTAAACTTTGTACGAGGACGCTCATTTGTATTATGTGACGAAGCCACGAGATATTGTTTGGTTGAATTTCAAAAATATAAGAAACACTGGGCAGGAGCATCCGGAAAGCAGGAGAAATAAAATCAGGGCCGCTGCCGGGGCTGCAAGGCCGGGGCCGGTAATTACTAATAAAAAATTACATGTTGAAAAATCAGGGCCGGGGCCAGGGCCGGGGACGGAGCCGGGGCCGGGGCTGCAGGGCCGGGGCCGGTGATTACTAATAGCCATCTGTGATTCTCGCGTTATATCTTCGTGTCATGCATATTGTTGTACGACGAGAAAGCCTTCATATCACACACTCTGTAATAGCACCTGCCTTCATGGTCATGTTTTTATACCAAACAAGCAGCAAGATACCATGCAATTTCACAATGATTATTTCAGAAACAAGAGCTTTTTTCAAGTGGTCTGATTACACTGAATTTTGAGAAAGACTACAATTACTATCCGAGATAAGTGACAGAAATGTGTTGAAGAATAAAGTATGAAGTTGCACCTATGATACACCTATAATGATGCCTGTTGTTGCACCTATAATGATGCTTGTGTTGTATATGCCCTATTCACTATTCACTTCAACAGTTTTCGAAATGTTCTACAAAAATGCCTCTATATTTTTGAATTTCTTGCCCTATTCACTTGTATTGGTGTAGCTACATTCGGGATGCTTTGAAATTGTCAGAATTGTAATGAAACTTGCAGCACAGCGATTTACCGAGATGTAGACACAGGTATGCCAGGTAATCTGACTGAAGTATGCCAAAAAATCATCTGTCCAGAACTGCATCTATAGGTACCCAAATGGTACCTATGGGTTTTCTGGGATACCTACGCTGTGATCTAGTCAATGATACCTAGGTATACCTAATCTGCGCGTGGTTCACTTGTATTGGTGTGCGTTCGGGATGCATAAAAATTATCAGCATTGTAATGACTCTTGAACGCAGAGTGAATTAACGAACAGTATAGCCTTCAGAAAAGCTTTTTCAGATCAGCTGAAAACATAGTGAATTCAGTATAAGAATGACATTTTATAAGAGTAGCAATCGCAACAGAATCAAGGCAAAGGACCTGTTTATATGAAGCGGGCTGGCCCGTTAGCCAGCTAACTCACTTTCAGCCAGCCAGCTCGGACTCGTGTTCATAAACTTTTGACCAAATACTTCAGTGTTAAGACCTCGGCCGAGGGCCAGCCAGCTCGTAAACGGACCAACCCGCCTTATAAAAACGGATCCTATAGACGGACCGGAAAATCACTCAATGCAGCACTCTAAGAGACTGACTGTATTAGGCCCACTTAAGGCACGTGGCAATAAACAGCCTCGTTGATTGCCATCCTTTCATTAAATACTCATTATAGAAAGAGCATTTTAGGTTGTAGAAAGGACGCTTCAGTAAGGAACGTTTTGGACCAATCTTGATGTATGAGACGCCCTTCAAATCTTTGTTTTATGGTACGCAGTAGGGCTCATATACCGTTCTCCTTTATTAGCCAATCACGTAATTCCGTTCCTTTCCCTACAGCCTATCCCACAACTCATAAAGCAAAAGGTTCAAATCCAGATCTAGCTGACCCTAACTATCTTATATCCCGCATCCAGTCTTTGAGAGAAGGCTGATTTCACAATATCACAGAACCTTTTTTCTAACCTCTCTATACAGCTACTCTATGACCGATCGTTTAGTTTGACTCTAAAGGCAGGAACAGGAATAGCTATAATAACGATCTTTAGTGAAGAGTCTACTTTTACTGTCTGATCCACCCAACCTTAATAGTGAACGCATGCGTATTTATTTGCATGCTTTTAGTTGTTGCCTTTGTCTTCTCTTTCCTCTTTCGTACACGTGGCTGTTGCGTATTTGCAGTTAGCCAAACCAACCAAAGTATGGCCTTAATTGATAAATAACACAGGTTTTGTCGACTCTTTGCCATACCAGTAGATCAAGATTTCACAGCCCAGCTATAATCATAAAGAAAACAAGTCTCATACCATAACAGCCTCATAACAGGTCTTGGCAAACTGATCATGCGTATTGTTCATTGAGTTGACTGTGATTTCTATAGACTTAAGCGTCGTCATATTATTTACTTATGCATACTTTTATACCATGTGACTTTCAAGCCTTCGCTTCAATGCCAATGTTTCCATTACTCTAGACTATCCCTAAGTCTAAATATTTCCTTATCCGAACACGAAGTCATTCCAGAAATATGATGGCACTGCGGAGGAGACAATGAGAAAGGTGAACTGAGGTTTATCTCAGTTCACTTTTCTCATTGTCTCCTCCGCAGCGCAATCACATTTCGGGTATGAGTTTGTGTTCAGATTGTTCGGATAAAGAAAGGTTTAGACTTAGGGCAAGTCTACCATTACTCTAAGACTGGTATTTATGTGAGCTTAATACCTCCGTACTTCTCCGAACTCTGTCAGTCTTGACTAGAAAACTGATTTCTAATGGCAATCTTAAGTTTATATGGAAATTAGGGTAATTAAAAGACTCGAGGGTATGATCACCGAGAAAAAGTATAAAACATTCTTTCCATTACTGTTTCTTCGATGAGACTGTTTATTGCGTTTCAAGAACCTGCAGAGCAAGTATTCATAGTAGATTTCAATCACACTAAACAATGTTTCTAGAATTCCACTTCGACATATGTCCCACGTGCCTAAAGTTAGCCTACACCGTAAATCCTCGAATTGCCCCCCTCGAAAAAGCCGTCCCCTCGAATAAGCCCCCCTCCAAAATAGTGAAAAATAATTAAGCCCCCAGCGGGCTAATGCGAGGATTTACGGTAATACCATCTAGCACAGTGCTGCACTGGGTGAATTTCTGGGCTGTGTTAAGGTCTGTATATATGAGGCAGGCTGGCCCCGCTCAAAGTTGCTTAAATTGGTATTTTGGCCTTCATCGAATGACTATTACCAGCGAAAAAGTCAAATTCCTGCTCTCTTCTTGCTTATAAACGTTAGTTATTAGTGACAAAGTTTGAGTATATTCATAAAGTTTAACCCAGCTACTTGATTTACAGAGGAATCTCCATTAACGGACGCCTCCATACAGTGGACACCTCTCTATAACGGACAATAACATTTTACCCCAGGTGTCCGTCATAAGGAGGTCCCACTTTACCTTTTTCTTATACAACAAATATCAGCTGATTTCAAAAGGCTATGTCAGGTTCTTATGCAGGACCCTAATTCTTTTAACTTCTTAGCCTAACAACATTCATAACAAAACCCTTACGTTTCCATCTCCCTTTATCAAACATAAACCTACAAATAGACCAGTTTCCCACCAGTGTTTTGTCCTAAGCCTCCCGCTGATAGCTGTCTGTATAGAGTTCCTCCTATCTTTATCAACAGTGAGTTTGCCACCACCAATCAACCTGAAGGCTAAAACCTTAGATAACCAGAACTCACATTATCAACTCCCTACATCAAGTGTGGACCTTTAATCAGTTGTTTACAGTTAAAGCCAGCTTATTTGTCAGAAGACTTGATTTGTTATGTTGAAGTTCAGTGGACATCTGATTTACAAGGTGGTTGCCACCAGCATGTGATTGTTATTCGTGAGAATTTTACCCTCACCGATCAACCATGCTTTCGAGGTACCTTAATTATGATATTTGTCTTTGCCACCAAAGTCGCCTGCAACCAATGTCGCCTGCTTTTGTCCTTATTCAGCGACTGAAGGTGCGAGAATCATGGGCGTGGTTGGAGTTGGAGGTGGTGCCATGCCTCTGCCAACCCTTTACTGCCTGTACTGAGGAAACTGACCGCGTGTTAGGCTGAACTGTAATGATCATCCCTCATCGTACCCTAATCATGCCTTGCTACTTCTTAGATCGCTGGTTTAAGAAAATCTCTGGCAAACTTTTGATCTATCAAGTCTTAAATCTAACCCAAAGGCAAAAACATTTATAAATATGGGTAACATAGGATGAGGCTGTCATATCATAAAAGATGCTTGGTTTCTCAATTTAATTTGCTACGATACATTCTGCATTTTTCGTTGTCACAGAAATCTTTATCACTATGCATTTCCAACTTTCTGCTTTAGTAGTCTAAACTTTTCTTAAATGTTGCCTCAAAGTTCGCTTATCTTGATTTGTACTCTGAAATTAATATTCTGTTACTTAGAAATTGATACGTTTTAATGAAAGCAATTTGATAAGAGCACGTGCCTGGGTTTTGGCCTGATTGGCCTGGCTATAGCATGATCTATAGCATGAACCTAATGAAAATCCTGCTGAATATGAAACTAAGACCATCTAAACACGTGAAAAGGCAAGCAAAAGGGAATAAGCAAAGCATGCTAAAGCAAGCAGCGTTCCTTTTTTTGCTTGGCTTCGAATATGTCCATTACCATAAGCGATTCTATGAATCTTTCGGCAGATAATTTTTTTACATAAATCTAGTACTTCTTTTTGCCTTAACAACAAGAGAACACCCTCTAAGTTACTGTGTATAAGTAAGAATTGAAAAACAATTGAGCTTAAGAACAGCCAGTCTATGTATGTGAAGATTACAACATGTGACTTCTAAGCCCGTAATTCGAAACAAACGCCGTGTTTGAACCGTTGCTGCATGGAAATGGCCTAAACCAGAGAGAATATGAATCTTATCTTTTAGTTTCGGCCTGTATGATATCTAGGCTTTAAAAATAGCTTTCCAAAAAAGAACAAAAATAACTGGTAACAAACACAGGTTGAACATGGATGATCGCGAAAGCGCCATCGCAGGGGCAAATGAGATCTCTAAACGATACTTGCGCGTTGTAAGTCAAAAGGAAATGGGTATTAAGCGTAAAGTAAAGTAACAAACCCAGTGTAAGGATTTTAGGGGTTTTGCTATTTTATTCTGATTTTTAGATATTATTAGAGTTTAACGATACGTTTGCTAACTAACGACGGAAAGATCGAATTCTGATCTTTAGGCCCGTTTACGCCCTTGAAATATTGAGTATACGATAAGTCGCTACCAGAATCTAGAATTTGACTATTCTATTTATGGCATTCATTTCATGAAAGATTATGGGATTTTATATATACTGTAGATTAACTTTTCGGTTGTTACGCCGAGCATGGTAATGCTTTACTTGCCCCTTGGATGGTATTTTTGCAAGTCGGTGTCTAAAAGCTAGCATTATCTTCTGTATGGTATAACCTACTGTAACCCTTATACTTCATAGTTGCATATGTTGTCTCTTATGGCCTGAGATTTGGATCTGAGAATTCAACAATTTGCGAAAGATTTTCTTGAGTTAGCGATTTAATTAGCCGCAGGGCATGATTAGTTGGTTGTTCATAATTTTGAAGCACACGCAGCCATATATGCCGTCATTTGGATTCAATTTGAATAAGTCTATAGTAAAATGAACAGCCAATGGAACACCGCTTCTCGAACAAAAGTCTACTACCCGTTACAGATGAACTAGCGTATAATTAAACGATTGAATGGGCATGCTCTCTGCATGAGGTCAAGTCCTGCTACTGGTGCCTTCATTCCATGTTCATGGCCTTGTTATGCGCACGGACTATGAGCTGCATTAAATATTCAGCCGGCGAGGATCTAGAGAATAGCACTACCGGTGGCTGTAAAATTGGCTGCCAAACATCTCCTAGATCAGCGGTTGCTCTTTTAATTTCCCAAGCTAAGAAAGGCTAAAAAGTCCTCTGTGTTAGTAAACAGTTTATCATTTAATGAAACTCAGGTGCAGCAACTATTCAACATGGTCTGATTTTGAAAGAAGGTGACTTCTACCGGAGACCGTAGAACAATGAACATGAGCTAACGGGTGTATGCGCCTGCTCGACCAAATGATGCGTAAAGTTGCCAGTGGTTTTCACGGGGGTCGTGTTTTGATAGAAGAGATAAAACTTATGTTGATTATTTTCGGCTGATTATTTTCTTTGTTTATTTCAGTTCTTATGACCTCATCTATCCTATAAGTTTATACAATATAAAAGTACTCTTCTACAGATCTTGGGGAAAGATTTAAATTATGATCACCATGTTTTGTCTTAAAGCGATTTATGCGGCAAAATGTTGAGACGCAACCGTTAAGACTCCTAGATTAGGGTCCCTAGAACGGTTATCTTTCGTAATTTCTAGTCGTAAGGTAACTCGGTAACTAGGATGATTTGCCGTTTAGCGACGTATGTGACATAATCTGGAGACGCAGTCTTTAAGACTCCGAGATTAGAAAAATCCCTTGAACGGTTATTTTAGTAATTTCAGCAAAATTTCTTATCGTAAGGTAACTCGGTAACTAGAACGGGTTATTGTAAGATAACAGTGCGATTCTTGTAGATAACAGTGCGATTCAATCGTCGAAAGATTGCTATTCGAAACTCAAAATAGAAACTATGCATACATAGTTCGATCTTGTTGTATTATCGTATATTAATTACCCTTGTTATTCATGATTGCTATATTCCATACGCTGTATATATGTTGAGCGCTGACTGATGAGACTTAAGATTGATAGTTCGGGATTCAAATTTCCTAATTTCAAGTTCATGTAAGAGAATTACAAGAAAGAATTCAGCAACACGAATCCCCCGTTTTTCCATCACCTTCCGTAGCCACTCACTGGTTGGTATTCAACTAAATTGTGATCAGTGCAACTTTCCAAAGCGCCAACGCATAACTCGAATGCCCTGCGCATGGTATTGAACCCGTCAAGCAAAACCAAAGAGATTAATGGCACGCGCCTGACGTGTGCTGGCTTTTGATGAACAATATTTAAATAAACCATAGTTAAAACTGTGGCTTAGATCTTAAGATAAACCGTCTGGAGGTCCATAGAAGTTGTATGGGTACTACTGAAACTAATAAGCCCAGCTGAGGGGATTGGACGTCATAAAACAATAGACCTTTATCATCGAGAAAGATCTTTTATGCGTTTAACTTCGAATATTCGCCACCTGTCGTTCAATTCATTGTGCTTTTCGGTGCCGAAAAATTAGATCAGAATAAAAGGCCAACGGTTGTACTCGTAAACGGCATAATTTCTGTTGACACACTTTAGATTCATACTGCTCATCCAGTGAACAGTCGAGAGAGTGAAGTTAGTGAAGCCCTCTCATCGCACTCGTGTTTGAGAGGTTCTGGATTAGCATATACATTGGATCGGATTTTCTGGGATATTGTCATTGAATAAAGATATAAAGCTCAAGTCAAATAAATCAAAGCAGCGCTAAAAACCAGCAAGATGCCGAAATCATTTTTGATCAAGAAGAACGATTCTCCAACTCAAGAAGAATTCCGCCCTGGTAAGAAGAGTTCTTTCAAATATTTTATCTTTTAATTTACATGAATTTTTCCTATATATATAAATTTTTTCTCCCCTCGTTTTCTTGAAATTCCGTTGGATTATTTTTGGTGTTTGGCGCGTTATGTAGAAGAGCACTTCCATTTCATCTTGAGCTGAATTTTTCCTTGAACAAAATGTTTCAGTAAAGCAATGTCCTTTGAGTTTTGGAATTTCAACGACGGCAAACTTTTAGCGAGAGTTAGACTAGTCGTAAAATTTTCGGAATGAACTGTACGCGCTGTATTTTTTCTGAAGAGCGATCAAGTGTTAAGATAAGTTTAGATTTTCTTTTTATACAGAGAGAAAGTATTTCTACCATGCGCTAATGTCTAGAACTTCTTTATATCCTTTTAGGGTATATAATAATTTCAAATTATTTCAGTGTATTTAATTTCGTGTTCCTCATATTCCATGCAGGAATTTTCAGAAAATTTGAAACTAACGAATTTATCGTCGAACTATATTCTTTGAAAAATCAAATTACTTTTTATTGATATTCTATTCCTTGACTCTTGCTTTCTAAATTTGTTAGAAATTCAAGCAAAGCATCCCCAAAAATGCACCCCATTTGAAAAGGGTTAATAACGTACCATTTCGCGATAAGAGAAGTCGAATGACTTTGTATCTGAATAATAGCCTATTTCATCTCTACTTTTTCTTTCAAAGTTTTCGCTTCTACATGATATATACTAGGGGCAATTCACTCTTACAAAAGGTGTACAAATTTTTATGAAAGCAAAGGGATTTGCAAGGGATTTCCGTGAAAACAATAGGTTATCTAGCTAGCATGTACGAGATTTTCAAGGAGTGAATCGCCCCTCGTATATTTATATATATATGTCGATTCAAAATTTCAAATTCCGTTAGCAAAAGGCATTTGAACGTTTGTTTATTTTCCCATTCTCTGAGGTGATGTGCGCTAAAATCACGGAAACTTGTGTCGAGAAAAGATACTAACTGCTAACGGCTGCGCATTGAATTCATTCTGCAATATATATAATCCCTTCCAAAAGCTGTTTAATTTATTTTCTATAGAATGTGTTTATTAGTTTTTAGAAGGCCGTAAATTCCCTCTTTTAATGGACACGACGTTTCTCTTGTCTTCGGCCACCTGTTTGCATCGGCAGAATTACGCTGTAACAATTCAGACAAGACAAAAGCATTCAAAAACTCCCGAATCCAAAATTTCTACTTTACTCTTCTAGAAATTCTTATTTAAAGGGCATTTTAAGAAGAATGAAAAGCCAGAAAGTTTATATTTATATTTTACGAACCTACGTTTGAAATTAGCTGAACAGGACGGATCAAATTCTATCTTATTAGTGATGGAATTCTCCGCTCGTTAGGTATATAGGAAATATACTAGTAGGGCCTAAATTGTGAGATCAGATCAGTAAATCTTAATAAATATAAAAATTAAGATATTGTATGTATACTTTGTATACTTGGACACATAAAAGACGATTTTTCTGTTTTTTGAGGGGGGTGGGAGTGTAATAACGCAAAAAACTAATATCCGAAGCGGGATCTTTGCGGACTTAAAGCAGAAGCGTTTTCAAATGACGAACGGAAGCCCAATATGTTGCTAATAGGTTAACAAGTCGTACAAAAGAAATAAGAATATCCATGTTTTGGTTATTTTTCGGGTTCCAATTCAGAAGAGATGTTCAGTGAAAACCTGTTAGCCCTAGTTAACCTTTGCTTGTTTACCTGTACGCACATTGTGCACGCTCGTTCAGCGCTCGGTCAGCCGTTGTACAGGAAATGGCGCCAAGGTGAAATTCCGTCCGCGTGATAGCTAGTTTGCATATTTCCACGGATTTTTCCAATAGTTGTCCACTAATCGAAAAACTGTACGGGATTTTATGTATGTCAGTCAGATGAATATAAGGATTTTATGGAAGGTGTGATTTTTTCTGGATGAGTTTACCCTCTGATTTTTTCTCAACAAATGTCTCCTAGTTGATTTTGCATTCAAAACTAAATGATTGACCGTTTTGAAAACGAACCATTTCACTCTTCAAAATGTTCTAAATCGAAGTCTAGTCTAGAGGTTCTAAATCGAAGATGTTTATAGGATTTCTCACTGATTTCCTCAAAAGCAATAAGAAATCAACCAAGTTTGCACGGGACTTGCAAGGACTGACCTGTCCGTCGGATTTTATCTAACCGATGTACGCTGCTTATGCTAGTTGTAATAGAGACAATCACTCTAGAAGCAGTTCACTCTTTGGGATCACTCGCTTCCCTTGCTTGGATTCCTATCATTTTCACATGAATCTCTTAAAAATCCTATTGTTTCAACTGGAGTATCGTGCGCCCTGTGTCGACTGTCGGTGATTCAAATACCTCCTGTAATCACCGTTAGAAATCCTTTCTTTTTACTAGAAATCTCCGCAGAATCCTAATGTCTTCATATTGAAATCTCCTCGGGTAATAGCTAATTCAATCCCGCATAAGGCGAAGCGCACCTTTTTGGAGAATGAGTCCCTTTTCGAGAAGTTAGAAATGGGATTTCTTGCCGACGATATTCCCGTTTGGCGCAGCTAAACGGCGAATGTCAGTAACGATCTGTTGGACACATGATTTTGGTACTAGCTGATTTATATAAAACATCTGCTCTGAGTATGGTACCTGTCCTCTAAACTGTGGTATTATTTTTATTGAATGCTGTATAGAAAATATTAATAAAAATCAAAGTGACTATGGCCATTATAAATTATTAAGCCTTTCGAGCTGCTCTTTACTGAACGGCAGTCAACCCGTTTTTTAACAACCTCGCGCGATCTTACTATATTAAATACCAGTTATGGGGAATCTTGGAGTAGCTACATCGATGTCTTACCAGCAATCTTTTTTCTTTCAGTATCAAACGGAAATTCTGAAAACGAGGCAGACGTAGACGAGGCAGACATCTTTACAGAGCAGGACATCGCCATGAGGAACCTCGTGATACACAACAACAACTTTTTGCCATATTTAGCAGCAGCCGCAAGTGCAATGAGAGCGTTTCCAACGAATATTAATATGAAAAAAGACTTATACAATGAATTCTTCGTTCTCGATGATCCGAAAGTTTGGCAAATTTATCAGGATAAAAAGCAACCAGGACTGGGCCAAACAGCAAAACAGATGGTGCAGCCAGAGATCAGAGTCGATATGGAAAGCTGTGATAAGGTGCCATCCTCACAAACTGGCGAATTGTCACCGAAAAGTGCTGAAGAAAACGAAAAAGTCTATCAATGTAAATTTTGTAACAAATCTTTCACCCGATCATGGAACTTTCAGAGACACGTGCTCATCCATACAGGAAGGAAACCGCACAAATGCGATAAATGTCCAAAAGCCTTTGTGTTGGCTGCTCATTTGAAAATACACAACAGAATCCACACCGGAGAAAAGCCATACAAGTGCAACATATGTGGACGGGGGTTCGCTCAGTTGACCAATCTTCAACGTCATGTACTTACACACACAGGAGAAAAACCTCATAAATGCACATACTGCGGAAAAGGCTTCGTAAGCTCAAGTGACTTGCGCAGACATGTGCGCATTCATACTGGAGAGAAACCCTACCAATGCAAAATATGTTCAAAAGCGTTTACTACTTCCGGTAATCTGCAATCACATGTTTTAACGCATACGGGTGAGAAACCCTATCAATGTGACGTTTGTAACTGGAAGTTTATTTCTTCAAGTAATCTCAGGACACATCTTCGAACTCATCATTTCCGAGAGGATGATGAGTCGAAAAAAGAGGAACTAGAAATGGAAATTGAAGAATAATAATTATATTTTATATACAGAATTATATATTTTTGGAATCGTAGATTTAATTAAATTGAACGCAAACATCATTCGAGCTATTATTTGTTAAATTGTCCCTTCTTGCCTTCGTTTTCTGTCCGAACGCTTTTTCAGAAGCTTCACGGTCCGTGATTAGCATCGAATCTTTTGGCCAGCGGAAAACGTAAATTGTTTACGCGCAGCAGAACCAGATTATGACCAAACTCTTTTAGCTTATACTATCAGCTCATCGGTCTTTTGCCTTCCTGACCTGAAGTGCGCACAGTAAAAGAAAGGGTATATTTAGGAGTCCGCCAGAATTGAGTTTAAAACTGATGAATGAAGGATTAGGAAACTTATCTAGTAAGGTCCGTTTTCCTTCGCTATTCAGGCCTAGCTCGAGCTGAAAATCCAGGTATTTCATTTTGCCTAGACTTATTACCTGCGCCGTAGTTGTCGCTATTGAAATGAATCGCTTGAACGCTCAAACTAATTTTTGAGCGATCTCCGTTTGGTGTAGTCTCAGTCTGATGAGCGATAACTGGGACTCAGGTATTAAGTCTACATTTTGCGTGCGCAGTGACTCGACACTAGTACGGTGTTCTTTCAGAGGTAAAGTCTTGTACCAAAACTTGTCAAGCGTGAACTAGACTAAACCCTCTCGTCTCGTTTGCAGGCCCGACGGACAGAATTTAGGAATTAGGCCTAGATAATACAGAGAAAGTGAGAACGGCACGACGTCTTGTGCCAAGTATAGAGTCTGCAATATTGCTCGGAACTTGGCCTTATTCTTTGAACTGCAAGCGTTGAGGCCGCATTAGATAGCGGAACAAGCAAGCGAAGCCTAATACCAAATACCATACAGGAACATTTAAGATGTTTGGCTTAATATTGATTTTAATAAATTTATTATACAAGAAAAAAGCTGAATAAACATGTTGATGTGCGACCTCCATTAATGGACACTTCTACAATGGACACCTCCGAACAACGGGCGCATATTTGCTTCCAAAGGGTCATTCTTTGTAGAAACATATCTGCATACAATGGATACTTCTCTTCGACGGACAACAACGATGGTCCCATGGATGTCCGCTATCTGGAGGTTCCACTATAGTATTGTAAGTGCTGTGGCGTCGTGGTGTAATCCAGGTGACCCGTGGTGTCAGAGCTCAGTCTGGTCTGAGTTTCAGCCCAACCACGGCAGCGTCACAGCCAGGGTCGAAGTCTCGATTAGTTTACCTACTATACTGAGATCCCAGCGACTGGCACTAAATACATCATTTCACCTTCACCTGTCTTTTGTGCGCTTTTACGCGTGGTTATACCGACATTCTTTTAAGAAATAGGCCACTATACCCAAACATAATGGAAAGGTAAGCCTAGAAAACAAATTGTTTGTAACACTCAATTTTTTGTAACCAAAATCCTTTTTAAATAAATATACATCTTTTTACAACTAGAAAATGTTGAAATTTAACTTCGTAATAAAACAGCCATCGCCAATCGGATATTGATCTTCGATAGGAGACGTAGCCTCGCTTTGGGTTCCGTTGACTAACCCGGTATATGCGGGAGCAATGGGAGGCAGTGTCGGTGTAGATGATCCATCTGGTTTTGAAATCCAACTTCCTTTATTCTTCGTTGAGATTTGAGTAACAAAAGTTTCAAGCGCGCTGTTCTCTGCCTCATTATTGGCAGGATAACTAGCACTTCTGTTCCTTTTCACTTCAACTTTTTCTGTATCTAGTTTACCAATATCCACGTGTTTCATGGATTGACTTGAATCAAAGACATTTTCATCGTCGCTGTCCATATAATCATTATGTTTCAGAAGAGAGTATAAATCTTGAGAGCTATGGCGCACATCATCACCATATTTTCCAAAAGTTCAGAGCGATATCCAAGGCCGTCGTGTCTATTAGAATTTTCAGTAATTCCATTGATAAATATCGATTTGGGTTTTGATGTTTTGGAGACATTAGTATTGGCTCTTCATGGTAAAATCTCTTCTTGAAATATCTCTGATTCTTTTCCTTTGCCTGTCTTATTGGATCTTTAGAAGCAGTTGGTATTTTCACTCGAAAACTATGTTTACCTAATCCCTTTCTTTCTATGTCAGGTGAGCTGTCCTCTGCTGCTCTTTGCCCCGATAACTGCTTTGTCAATGGCGACTTCTTTATGTTTCCCACTTCAAAAGCAATGGATGAAGCACTGCTGTTACTCAAACTATCTTCAGCTTCAAATTCTTCAGGGCTGAAGATATTTCTAGATTTGCTCAGGAGGATGTCTAAAGCTTCATTTGACTGATTCGTCTCAGGTTTGCTTTTTGATCTCTTTACGAAAGGACTTCTTAGACCATCCTTATTCCCTTCAAAGCTTTTTGAAACAAAAACTTTTTCATGAGATTTTCTCATGTCACCAGTGCTTCTATCCAACATTGAATGTGTTGGTGCATGGTGTGGGAAATCCTCGTTCACTTGTTGCGTTTCTTCGAGTCGTTGTTGACTTTCCTTAGCTCTTACTCTATAAGCCAACTCATGGAAACTCAGTAAATCACCATTTCTGGCAGTAGTTGAACGATGGTTATCATTTTTTGTATTCAATTTTGGACTTGTTTTTATAAGTCTATTGATTGTAACACGACTTTGCTTTGCAAAAACGTTCATTCTTTCTTTCATGTCGGTCTCAGTCCTCTTTTTTGCAAGTTCTAATGCTTGGCACTCGTCTTGTAAATGCTTACTATGTCTGATGTTTCGTATGATGGCACTTTCCATTCTTTGGCCTATTTTTGGAGACTCTCTCCTTATCTTCCATAATGACGTTTCTTTTATCTCTGTCATTTTGAAAAGCTATTCTCCATTCAAGGCTCAATTACTATGTGTACTAACAAACCAGAGACGTCTATGCTCTCAGATTAACTACTAGACTGCGTCAGCTCTTGCTCAACAAATTTAGGCCCTTGAATGTTGTTAAACGTTACCATCAACATCACTGTTCGGCAAGATCTCTGGAGATGGCCTTTTCAGGTAAACTGCCTTGTTCTTCCGATGTGAACACAAAGAAAGCAATTACCCCGAAGTAATCTGATTACAATACAGATTACTCCCTGTTTTGCAATTAACGTCATGTTAAAAAAAATTACTTTTAAATGTATTTTAATCCATAAATGGAGAGTTTTTCTCTGGAGTGTCGATCATTATTCACAAATTCATTGTTTGGTTCAGTAGTTTTGGTTTCCCCTTGTACATTGAAGGAACAGTCGTTACGTTAGTTGTAGGTCCAAATATAGATCATGCAGGTCAGGCTCAAATCCCATCGATATTGAGCCAAACTTGGGTCTGATCAAATGACTGGATCAGGGGTGGCGCCAGGTGGGGGCTAGGGGGGGCTACAGCCCCCTCGTCGGGGAACTCTAGCCCCCCATCGGGGAAAATCCTCCCACTGTCGGGGAAGTGCCGTTTGATGACTTCTTTGTGTTACTTCGCCTCCTTTTCCGGTTGCTAATTAAGTTAAGATGGAACCTGAGAGGAGATTCGGCACTAAGAATATAGCAACTATAATGCAAGGAAAAGCTTACATCGCTCAGACTAACATCGATCTCTTAACCTTCTTGACGAGAGAGTATTAATAGCCTTTGCAGGGCTATTTCAAGTTGAAAAAGCGCCCTCTGTCATGAAGAGCAACATTCACGTGCTTGTTGAAACAAAAGAAGGAAAAAGGAGCCCCGTCATCCTTATCAGAGCTTTAAAGCTATAATGCGGTATATTGTAAAGCTAAAAAGTGCATTTTATGAGCTAGAGCGTCTAACATTGATTGCGTGCACGCTACTAGTCTCGTCAGCTGAATGCGAGAGAAATGTCAGTTCGATGCGTCCAGTAAAGAAGCACTTGCAAACAGCAATGAAAAACGCTTTAAGAGTTTAGATCAACAGTGAAAGGAAGGGATGGATTAAGAGGGAGCTCGAGGAGGCCGTGACCCCCCATTTCTTGACAACCAACCAAAAAATTGGCAATTATCAATTTATGGAAGCGCCAAAACTGACTTCAATGCGACACTCTGACAGTTGCACTACGTTTACTGTCTAGAGTTTCGTGTGCGGCAATGAGTATATCAGGAAATCATCCCCCCAGATGCTTGGAAATCGCATCTAAGGGCCTCCAGTATCAAAACTTTTCTTGGGGAGTTTCCCATATCCCCCGCTGGGGCTATACCTTCGGCGTTCGCTGGATCGGCCTTCGGCCAACTTATCGGCCAACTTGGCCCTGAAAGGGGAAGCAGAATTAATCTGGAAATGGTTGTCAATAGATTCAAAGCTATGCAACGTCGTTAACCAATAAAGACCAACACAACATGAAGATAAAGAATCTATTCAAGCATAGATAAAAATATGTTTATACGTTATAAGCCCCCTCGTCGGGGAGACTAGCCCCCTAATCGGGCAAAGCCTAGCGCCACCCCTGGACTGGATA
Source organism: Chrysaora quinquecirrha (assembly GCA_014526335.1). Lineage (NCBI taxonomy): Eukaryota > Metazoa > Cnidaria > Scyphozoa > Semaeostomeae > Pelagiidae > Chrysaora > Chrysaora quinquecirrha. Next base: position 3,487,137 of record JACTAT010000059.1, on the reverse strand, counting down.
TCTGCTTGGATCATCCCAAATGAAAAATTTTGGAAAATAATTCAACAGGAGCATCTAGATACAGAGGACATCAAAAAGCAGTTATGGGTACTCCATAATGAGGGGCATTTCACTTTTCGAAAAGGCGTACGAGATTTCTCTAAAGCCAAAAGGGAAATCCATGAAAACGATACTTCAAGCCTTCAAGCCAATATGTTTGAGGTCTCCAAAGGAATGAACTGCCCTTATAGCTCGCTTAGCTCCAGAGGAAAACTTGTCCAAGAAATGGACGAGATATTCTGGATTTTCTCGAAATAAGAATAAAATTTTTTGAAAATTCTTTAAGGATTTTCTGAATAGCAAAGTATATTTTTCGTCAGTAGAGGAGACATTTGGATTGATTTTCCTCTCGACTCAAGATAAGTAAAGTTAAAGTAAAGTTGCCGTTTTTGAGTCAACTACTAGCCTAGGGCTACTCAGTAGACTTTACACTTAACCCCTGGTCTGGATGCATATTGCATATAGCAGGGTGCAGCCACACACGGCGCTCATAACTACCGACCACGTACCCATTTATGCACCTGAGAAGAGAGAGGCACATTTGTGTTAACAACTTGCCCAAGGTTATCTCTGCAACCACATGTGGAAAGACCGTGGCTCGAACCAACAACATTCTCGTTGCGAGCCAAGCATGCTAACCACTGCGCCACAGAGACCACTCTACTGTTATCTAAGATAGTTTCTACTGTTATAGGCCTAACTGGTTCACTTTATCGGGTTAATTTTTACACTGGGATATATGGAAGTATAGAAAGAGAAAATGCAGGCTGTAAAGCTACAATCATTTTTAAATAAGTAACAATCTTAAACGCTTAATATCAACCTACATGGAACATGCATCAATAATTAAAATTGGGTAAGCCAACCTCGTGCCCAGGCACCAACAGCCGTGCCCCCTCCATTCTCTACTGATTCCCGTCCCCAATTTTGCAGCTCAATGTCCACTATTCTCTGTCGGAATTATGGAATTATGGAACTAAGGAATCTGGAATATGGACATTAAGAAATAGATTTGGAACGGTTGCCAAAATTTTCCAATATTTAAAATTTTGGGCCTATTTCGCTTACAAGCCATCGGGAAAATCAAATACCATATCTTGGAGTTTTTTTTCAATCTTTGAGTTGTTTCATTGTTTTCGGATTATTTTCATGTCATACTATGATAAAGGTTTGAAGAAACTGGGGACGAGGTTGGGGTATATAGAATACATTAATTGGCATAATGAGAATCATATGAAAGTGTTCTGCAGCGTTTGATGACAGCTATTCTTTAGCTTATTATGTTCAATTTCTGTACATCATCAGCATCAACTAAAAAAAGAAAAAGCCATTCGATTGAGAAACGTTATCCTGACAAGTGTGCATTTGTTCTAAGGTAAATAAGCTATAAAATGTTTAACGCCTTAACTACAACTATTGCAGCTTTAAGCTATGGCTAAACTAGGAGACTTGTCGCGCGCAACACTGTATTTGGCGTGTCTATCACTCAGGGTGGCTAATGCGAGTGACAAGCGAGCAACATGTCCCCTGAGCCATTTGCATGTCGCGGAGACAAGAAATGTTTCTGTTGTCTCCCAGAAACATATGAGTGTCTCTTGCTAAAAATTTAATCGCGCGCTACAAAGTTTTCGAGGTGGCTAAACTGGGAGACACCGAGGGGACATGTCACAGGCGACAATGTCGCGCGTGACATGTCTCCTAGTTTAGCAAGGGCTTTTGTTTCGATTTCTTCCATAGTACCATAGCATCTTGAGTCAATTAGGCTCTGGACAAATTAACTGAAAATTTCACCAAACATCGACCAAATTGCAGTTCAGTGAAAATCCAGTTCATTTGGCCACTTGACGCTGAACATGGAACATGGCCTATAATGTTCAGTTGCATGTTCATTGGAGCGTTCAGTTCATTTGCCCGGAGCCTTAGAGATTTTTTTTGGATTGGATGGAAAACGTTTCTTCAGTTTCGTATAAGCTTTGTCTTGCAGCAAATGATCCTGGTGGTATATCTAATAGGCTTCAGTCAATAGGGCCGGTGTTAGATGTCTCTGTGAGTGTAAAGATTTGTTGGGATCTCTTGTATGAAATTTCTCTCGTACTGAGCAGAATTACTATTGCAACAACACTTCATCAGTAGGGTAAAACTAACTTGTCGCACGACGGTCTAAACCCAGCTCACGTTCCCTATTAGGGAGGGGGTGAACAATCCAGCGCTTGGTGAATTCTGCTTCACAATGATAGGAAAAGCCGACTATCAAAAAGCAACGTCGCTATGAACGCTTGGCTGCCACAAGCCAGTGATTCACATTTGCCAAGCGTTTAGCAACAGGCGCCTGCAGAACATACACCTGTGCCTTTCGATCCTGAAAGTTGTTGTTTTTTTCATTTTGATCTTACGACAAACAAATGAAAATTAAAATGAATATATAGCTATAGCACTAATGATGGACTAATATATAGGTCATATACACACGTGCAATTTGTTCACTTTTTTCACAAAGATCGTATTGTCCGTGACAGAATCTTCGTTCCCAGTTAGCTGAAATGTATGCAGATAAAAGACGTTAGATGGTTTAAAACTAAAAGTAGTCACTATACGACGAACAGTAAAAAACAAAAAATAATGAAATAAATTCAGTGATAAGTTATCGCTATCTAAGGCTAGGGAAACTTTAGTTTATTATTTCTTTACTCTGTTACTCAGTTACTAAGTTGGTTAATTAGTTAGATAGTTAGTTAGTTGATTAGTTAATTAATTAGTTAGTTAGGTAGTTAGTTAGTTAGCTAGTTAATTATGTATTTAGTTAGTTAGTTAGTTAATTAATTTATTGGTTTGTTTGTTTATTAGTTAGTTTGTTAGCTATAGTTACTTAATTAGTTAGTTAGTTAGTTGATTAGTTAGTTAGCTAGTTAGTTAGTTAGTTAGTTAGTTAGTTAGTTAGTTAGTTAGTTAGTTAGTTAGTTAGTTAGTTAGTTAGTTAGTTAGTTAGTTAGTTAGTTAGTTAGTTAGTTAGTTAATTTGTTAGTTCGTTAGTTAGTTAGTTAGTTGATTAGTTAGTTAATTAGTTAGCTTCTTCGTTAGCAACATTCTTACCATGATGGTATTTTCTCTGATTTCTTCACGACCTTCATAATAAAACCAATCTGGACTTTTAACAAAAATATTGTCTGCTAACCCTAAAGTCATTTTATTGTCCTTCATCAATTGGCAAGCAAACAGGCCATCTGTCGATGGTTTTATATTTATTGATTTACACAACGGATCTTTCATGCATCTCATGAAACACAAAATTTTACTATTCAGCATGTATTCCTTTAAAGGAACTCCTTCCATTTTGTAGCCATTTCCTTCTAGAACAAATGTCATTTTCTTTTCAAAGACATGCTGCTCAACAACTGCAATAAGCAGAAGGAAAACTATTATGTAAGTCGAGGTTGCTTTTAGTATTACAGCCATTTTTTGCAGTTACAATATGGGTACTGGTTAAGAGTCTCCTAGCTTTCTGCGTCTCTGAGAGTGAAGTGTCAGTTTTTCTTGACATCCTTGGTCATCAATAATGTTAATTCTTCTTCACATTATGCTTCCACCTGCTTGAAACGAGGTAAAATTCGCAAAATTACGAAGTTCTGCTGGTAACTTTGGCTTTTTTGACAACTAAATCACAATTTATTGACTTTTAGTGAGTTAGCCATATATCAATTAATTGATTTTGAGATATTGCTATGTGTGGCAGAAATACTAGCTAGTACATTTGATTATATTAGAGCAAGTACAACCAAAAATTTTTATTTGAAAATAGTCATAAGTGGCCATAATTGTATCAAGAAAGTTATAATCTTATAACTGAATTGACCAAATAGTCTGTTTAGACATAGTTATAAGGGGAACTGTTTCTCTTATGAATTTGGTTTAGACCAGGCTAGCCTTTGCCAATTTCTGACCACCACCTCGGAAGGACCGCCACTTTGTAAATGTGGCCTGTTCATTCGAGTTTTTTGTTGAGAAATATCTGGTTCTTATCCTTTTCCCCAATTCCTAGTGCACTGGTGTATTCCCATACTCAGTTTATATGTATGCGACTTTGAAAGACTAAAGAATTAATTGAAGTCCATTTTTGTGGAGAGATTTGTTGTATGTTGGGCTTTACCACGACTGCATGCTTGTCCTGCACGTGATACATCGCATCGAGCCACTGCCTCTACGGTTTCACGCATTCTACATATTAAACTACTGTACCATACGTTATATGCCCCAATATGCCGCTGGGCACTATTCGGTATTACAGGTATTACCAGAAGCCAGAGCAGTAAGCAATGGTTCGTGTTGGCCAGAAATATGTAGAGAGAGACGTAGTTATGTGTGAGCTACGTTGAAACGTGTACGGAAATGGGGACGGAAAATTTTAATCTTCATCATGAAAGCGTTTTTCAGACGAAATAAATGAAATTAATATTCTATACATCTTCTATATAATTTGACAACTATGAATGCCAGATGCAATTTAAACTGATCCGGTATAGAACGATACTCCCCACTTGCATCCACAATGTAGCTGAGGCGCTGTATCGGCTTACGGTGGTGGCCATTACAGCCAATCGCTATTCCCGCTAATCCTCCTCGAGCCAAATGGGGAGGAAATATCCGGGTCCCAGACCATAAATGGATAATTCCTTGCTTAGCGTGATTCGAACTTGCGACACCCGAATCAGGGAACCTATTACCTAGACAACCCGTCCATTGAGGCTCCGTTACAGCAGGATGAACATTGACTCATCTGTCTCTTTGTCCTAGACTTATTGCATGAGTCGTTAGTTTCCGCTCCTCCACCACCCCGACACCCCGCTACAACTACGACTCATAAAAGAACAGTTCAAAAACTGGTCAGAAATTCGCTGCCTCGATTCCATGATATTGTTCAGTGAAAATGTGGCGACCCCCCGACAGAAATCTCTCTCATCTTACTTTTCAAATTGACCAACACCAAGGCCAAAAGGAGAAATTTCAAAACAGTTTCAAGCAAAGAAGGTTTAAAAGATATATCTTTTTAATAGATATATCCTCGCTTGCTGAATTAAAACAAAGTTAACAATTTTTAAAATGCATAAAGTTTACTTCTGCTGCAAAGTGACCGGAGCGGAGTGAAATAAAAACAGAAGTTTCAATTTATAATTGTCGTAAAATATCAAATTTTGGCTAAAAATGCAACTGCTTATTCTTTACAGATGAATATTTGATTATCAACTAAAAAAAACAAGGGACAAGTCAAGTAAAAAAGAAACAAGTCAAGTCAATGACAATGTAAAACTGAGGCGGCTCACAACTTTTGAAAATTTCAAAATTGATTCAGCTCTCTGTCCGTATTTCATGTTTATTGCAACTATATTAAAACGATAAACTTGTATCACGAATGAAAAACTGCTATGGTGTTACAGCAATTTATGAAGCAGGACATGTACTGTCTGGTACTATCTACAGTATCTAGCGCTTACTGTTTTAGCCCATAAAAAAGTTGTGAAAACAAAACTAGTAGTCTACTGCCCAGAACTTCAAAGTGAAACTTGACTTCAAAGTTGAGTTCAAAGATTTCTCCCCGTTCCAAAAGACGTAAAGTTTATAAAAAACTGGTATGTTATATTCAAAATTCAATCAATAAAGTTAAAAAATATTTACTGTCTCATTGAGTTTGTTGGTTGTTTGCTGGCCCCTTCATTTCTTCAGTCTATGTCTCTATGATGGATTCCGAGAATCTAGGGATTTCAAATGTCATGAAGTCCTCTTGCAGAAACTCTTCTTTTCACTTCACTTTTTGCTTGACTTGAGCACAGAACCAACTACTACTCACCCGAAAACATCCAAATTTGTTGAATTCAAAAGATAGTTTCGAACACTCTCCACTTGGTACATTAAATTTTGCAAAAAAATTAGTTTTGATGTTTGTGCGAAGCTGTGACGAGCTTTCCCTCCACTTTGCCAAACAAAGACCTTTTTCCTGGGGGGTCACATTTTCAGAAAAATAAACGGGAAATTTCACGTGGCGGGTCGAAATAGCTGAATAAGCCAATCAAAATGCGGCATCTCGATAAGCTGCTCTCTGATTGGCCCCCGGGATTTCCCGGGGCAGCTGACCAGTTTTTTAGCTAATCTTTTATGAGTCCCAGTTTGAGCGATCTCATTCTAGTGTTGGCCTCGGTTTCATGAGCGATAACTGGGACTCAGGCAACTTCGTTCCCAAGGATATCTGTTGTTGTTGTTGTTAGTTCAGCCCGCAACAGATACCCTTGGGACCGGTTGACAAAATTTGTCAGTTTTTGGCTTGGAATAATTAGCATAAATTATGTAAATGATTCCAGTCACTGGCTGTGGTGGCCACAGCTCTCCAACTCATCAATGAGTTTTGGAAGCTGTACAATATTTTTCCTTCGGTTACACTTGCTTTCAACGATTAATTTGAACCAACATGAAAAGAAACATGCTTCAAAGAAATCAGTAGAGAGAAATCCATGTTAGCAAGCGCTTGCAGAAGTTATTATGTTTGTTAATTTTGGAAATTTCACCGAGAGTTTCTGCAAGTCAGAAAGAAATCTTTTTTGTGAATTGGTTAGCTAGATTTTCGCTCATTATTGATACAAAACTTCAGTGCTTTCCTCTTTTACAAGTATTCAAGAATTTCAGGTGAGATCAATTTATTTAAAGCCTGTAGATTTGTTAAAGATTTATAAGTTGAATCACAAGTTTGGCTTTGCTATTGCATGAGTGAGATTTCTTCACTTTGAAATTGTGTTAAAAAAATATTGCAAAAACTGACTTGATGAGAAAAAGTTCTAGCCAAAACCGTAAACAATCTTATTTTCTAAATACAAAATTTTACTGTTTTAGTTCACTTCGGCTTCTTGAAAATTATTTTTTTTTTATCTTTACCTTCCCTTGCTTGCTCAAAATTTTACCGCGGGAAAGCAAATTTAGGTAGTACTTCTACAAACTTTCTGTAATTTCTTCAAGGAGTAGTTAAACTTTAATTCGCCCGTTTCATAACTTTCCATTTCATAACGTTTCATTTTTAAACAGCAAGTTTTAGCTGTTTTTTTTTGTCGGGTAGGAATGGAATAGCCCCGGGCCGCAGCAGTTTTGTTTTGAAATTTCTTTCATTCGGCCGAACGCCATTTCTAATGTATGCGGACAACAAAATTCTATTGTTCGTTCTTAGCCAATCAGAATGCAGAACATCGAAACCGGTTCCAGGGTCAAATGGGGCAGCGCAGTGTTCACGTAGAGGTCCTATTTACCCTGGGTACGAGGTTGGGACTCAGGTAATAAGTCTATCTTTGTCCATCTCACAAATTACAGGGATCCTCCTGGTACCCCTGTGCCTGCCTCGTTCTCAAATTCAACTTGGTGCCGATGCATACTAGTTTAACTCAACCTCTTATCCTTATGGCCTAATGTTTTCGTCGTCCAGGTACCTTTTTACAGCTGCTGCAATCAATCAGCACTAATTCGCCTTTCAATAAGCCTTTCACAGAATGCCGGTTAACTTTGGTTAAGCTCTGTTACTTCTGCAGCCCTAAAATTAATATTTGAACGAAGCTTAGTTGAGTCAGTGTACAAAAAACAACACTGTCAAATCAATCAAGTCATCAGAAAGAAACTAAAAGAGAAAAAGAATGGAACAGCTGAACTCGAGTTCAGATGAAATGCTCTTTGGAAATATTGTTGATCAGCTATCATCAGCTGCCTTTTTAGATGTGGACACTTTGGAATCGATTGCTGCAACCATTGATGACAGACTCAACAGTTTAGAAGTGAAGTAAGTTGAGCAAAACATTGAGGTACATACCTAGGAGGTACTACAACTCAAGTCTAGATCACCACATTCATTCTCGTGTTTATTTACGCTTGAAAGGATTGCCTGGTTAACCTGATTGGTTTGTTGACCTATCAGTCAATATTGTTCTTGGAAGGCACAAAAACAAGGGATTAACCATTATAGCAGCCAGACAAACACCGGGGTGCATATTACTGTGCCAGACAGTAAAATGAAAAGGATCCCCAACATGGAAGAGCAATTTTCTGTTGTTCTTCTATTGTTCTATTGTTTAATCTACAAAATAAATCAAAAGCCCCTACAATGGAGAATGAGATAGCTTAGCAATAATAGATCATTTCGGTAGAAAAAAAATTTCCAAAATCGCAAGATATCAAATTTTTGATGCGAAAATCGTATAAAGCACCCAAAAATTAGTCTAGGTGCAAAGTTTTACTATCTCAGCGCTTGTGGAATCGATTTTACGAGCGTTCAAAGTTGACGATTTTATAAGGGCTTTGACCGTGTGGGGTAAAAAGTTTCACCAAGTTCATTTTTTGCGGTCAAAGCCTTTATGAAATCGGGAACTTTGAATGCTCATAAAATTAAGAACACAAACGCTAGGACACTGAAACTTTGTATTTAGACTAAGTTTTGGCTGCTTTATACGATTTTCATATCGAAAACTCGATATCATGTGATTTTGAAAAATTTTAATGCCGTGTGACGTCATACCGAAATGATCCATACGGTAACTATTTCCATTTTAAATCAAAAGGTCCAACTACGGTACCTTAATTCTCAGACTGGTTGTTGTACATAACTGCATTGACAATGTTTTTGAATATTTAGCCTTCAAACCTCCGAGAAATTATGCATTACGTTTTGTTTTGTGTTACATGTGTGTGTGTCTTCTTGCTATCTAAATTTTCATTTCATTCAACAGCAAAATATATGTAAATGGTCCTGACAATTTGATTGATGGACAAAGTAATCATGATGAAGGCTGCAGTCCTGATCCATTGGCTCTCAATTGCTTTTTAACAAACATTGTATGTTGTGTATTGTTATATAAAATTTGATATTCTGGCATTTTCAATTTTCAATTTTATAGCCATTACTGGAAACCGTGAATAGTAATTTCAAAAACCTTCTTCATAGGTTCAGGCCCTCAAGCATAATCAAGGCTGTGAAGACAGCATTTTAAGGGAATTTCTGATATTTTGTTCAAGAAATGGCTTTATTTTGCCTCCTGTGGACAGTATGATGTTAGACACACAAGGATCTGCTGTTTCTCTTAACACGATGACTGCTGAAGATGAAGAGATTAGAATATCATTGTGGAAACAAATAAGAAGCAAAATTAAATCTGGAATCATAGTTAAACTGAGACAAAGTAATTTGCTTAACAGACTAGACTATGATCAACCTGGCTACCAGAAAGAGATTCAAAGAAGAGTGCAAGTCATTGACTTGTTGATGGCTCTGTTTCCAGTACCTGAAATTCTAGAAATGTATTCCACAATAAGAGAAGATCAGTTGGATATGTATGCAACAGGAACAAAAAATATTCTGTATCATGGGCTGATGAAGAAGGAAGTGAAAAAGTAAGCTTTTATAATAACATGATTCATTTATTCAGTGAATAGTTTTTGATTTGTAGGAAACTTCAAAATTGCATTAAGCAGCAGGAAAATTTTTGGGCATACTTAAAAGCTTGTCAGACGAAAAAGCTTTTAAAGTATGCCCAAAAATGCTATTTGTCACAATTCATTGATTCATTGATTCATTGATTAATTGATTTGTTGATGATTTGATTTGTTGATTTATTGACTCATTGATTCATTGATTGATTGATTGATTGATGGATTCTTTGGTTTATTGATTCATTGATTCATTTTTTCTGCATTGATTTGTTGATTCATTGGTGATGTGATTAAGTGATCTAGCAATTCATTAATTTCTTCATTCATTTCAAACAGATGAAAGAACTTGAGAATCTCGAGGCTTTTGTTGTCACGGAATTAGACATGCTAAATATGGACATTCCGATATTATGGGTAATCAGTAAGTCACTGCCATACTTCAACATAATGGACTTTCTAGAAAAAGTCTATTTCCCAAGGCTGCAAAAATTAATCACTAAAGTGGTGAAATCCATTCTGGAAAGAATCAGCGGAGAAACTGGACAGTCTTCAGGAAATGTGCTTCTACCAACTGCTGTTGTGGGTAATGTTAAAGCTGCTAAGGGATTAAGTTGGACCGATGTACAGTTTATGAGTAAAGTATTTGCAATAATCTGGAATTGGGAGAATGAAGTGACGGAAATCATTGGATATTTTTCTGTGAAAGATGATCTGCAAGGTATGAATATTGATCCTTGTTGTCTTCTGTGCACCAGTTCTTATTGGTTAACTGAATTTTATCTTCCATTTTAAGGCATATTTGATTCTACCAGTTATACCAAACTCTGACATGGAAAATTTGTTCTTTTGGGCGTCTGTCAGGCAAACGGCAGATTTTTAAGGATTTTTCATCGTTTGCTTTGCATGTAATGCTGGAAGGCTTCACATATTTTGCAAACGATCTCGTAAAGAATGAATAAGTTGTTTCTCGTCTAGGCTGCCGATTTTAGAATACTCTCTCGGCTTTTGTGTTTCGACGTCTCAAAAGTTCCACGTTTTGGCAAGCGAGTACAGCTAGTATGTTTCTTTGCCCTGGAATATATTCATTTATCAATCTTTGGATAGCTGAACCTCGGGTCGGGCAGCTAAGGGAACTGTAGGCCTGTAGAAGATTGTTTAGACGAGTTTCTAAACTAGGTTCTGTCTACTGTGAGCCGTACGCATCGACCAATCTGCTCTTTCACAATTTTAACGAACTTATTTGCCTTAAATAAAACAATGTTTACTGTCTCTGTTTTTACGATATTTAGACCACCTTTATTTAGCCTTCTGCAACTGAATTCGAAAAACAAAACAACATCTGGCAAGTACTGTATTCCTTTTCCGTTCATGAAGTCCTTGAGAGCTGTGTACGATCAGTTTTTCAAGAGATGTGGCTACATTAGCCTGGAATATTGAAGTAACGGTTCGATAAAGAAGAAAAATGCAAAATTATCGCCCATGATAAAGACCATCTATATTCTTCATATGAACTAATGGAGAGAGGATATTTCAGACAGTTCTTCACTCTTTGTAGCTATAATATAAGTCTTTAAGGCTACATTCTTTTAATAAGCAACTGGACTTTTGATCCAGCCCTCAAAGTTGCTTCAAATATGAATGATTTCACCAGCCGCCCCATTCTCAAATGCCAGACGCATTTCGCTCTTATTGGAGCTCATCAGTGACGTATGAGAATCGAACGGGGTTTATGTGTGAGAAGCACAAGTGCTAATCAAATTATTCATATAGGCCGAATACGAATTTGTGCTCATGCGATATGAGCCTAACTGCATGCGTTCCGGTACCTTAGGCCAGGTACCAACCTTACATAGTAATATGCTTCGAATATCTAGTATTTCAACCCTCATAGAATGACTGGTACCCTCAAAAAACCCTATTTTGGCCTCTTTTCTTGCTTTTCGGTGTATTTGACAAGTTTGCGTGATGTTCTGCATAAGGAACATTATCTCAACTAAAATTTCTATCAAAATCTCAGCCCTTGTTGCTTATTGACCACTTGCTTATTAAAAAAAGGTATACATTGACATTTCTCGCATCATTTTAGAAGGTGAAATTCATGGATTACGAGGTGTACTGAAGACTTCTCCAAATGTGAGCCCATCCTTGCGAAGAAAACAAGATCGACTTGGTCATATAATGTGGGATGAAGAAAAAGATAAAAGCAAATCAAGTAGGTATTCAAAACATTTTGGAACAAACACAATCCATATGGATGTCGTTTCTGAAGTATCTGTCTAGTTACAATTTCCGTATGTTTTCACTGCAGTCATTGTTAAGTCAAAACCCGTATGTAAGAACTTTTTACTGGCAGCCCAAAGAAAATGCCATATCTTATATATCTTATGCCATATCTATATCTTAGGCATACTTCTCTCCAGACTCTTTATTCAATGTTTGAGGTACTCACTCTTTAAAGTATGCCGCGTTTCCCAGTTTGCCTTCTTCATTCACTCATTTACTTAATGTAGCAAGTATAGCAGCGACTACCGAGTGTCTCCAGTTGGCATTTTAAGTGTACTGTTTCTTTTGTTTAGCCAGTCTTTAATGTCATCAGACCACATACTTTTCTTTGTTCCACGAGGTCATATGCCTTCTACATTTCCTCCTATGCTAATTAGCATATCATGTCAACTATAGTCTCTTAAAGATATGACAAAAAACTACGAAGTTTCTCTTTGTAATAGTGGCAAGTAGTTGCGTTCTTAAAAAATTCGTTAATCAAGTATTCAAAGTGGAAATCTATTGTACAGCAATGTAACGCGAAGTTCTGTAAAGCCCCGGCCAAGCGTAGTCAACATTTCACCCAACATTTGCCAACACAACATTCATTCCGTTTTGCCACCTTGTTGGATAAGCCAACACCAACCAACATGATGTTTGATCAGGTTCGAAATTCACCCAACATTTCAGAATTTTGGCTTCGTTTTGTTCAACCGCGCCAACAAATTTTGGCTCCTCGCGTGCGTATGGAAGGCGCTCGCTTTTGGCGAAGGAAAACAAATCAAAACAGCGTTCTCATTTTTAATTAAAGGTACCCATTAGCCATGTTTGAAGAATGAGATCAGCTAAGATCAGCCTGAGATAAGCCTAAACATTGCAGCTTGCAGTGTGGATAAATCTCCACAATTGTTCCCTGTGATTCTAGCTGTTTCAGGCTTTGTTCCTGCTTTCACCCGCAATCGTCATTGATCCCCATTTAGTATCAATTTGCTCTCGCTTGTTTGCGGTAATTTCCTTTTTCTGAGTTGTTCCTCCATCTTCTTCAGTGATTCCCTGTTTGTTCCACCTTGTCACCTCTCGTTCTCATTTATTCCACCGATTTCTACTTTGTTCCTTTTGTTCCTCCGATTCCAAGTTATTCCCACTTTGTTTCAGCATGCCTACAATGGTTCCATTCAGTTCCGTTTATTCCACTCATTCCACGAGTTCCCAGCTTTTCTGTTTGTTCCAGATTTTAACGCATGCTGGCTAATGGTTTCCTAATGAGTTTGTTGTTCAAACTGATGCCAAATTTCGAAGACTGGGAACAACCTCTTCGATTGTTTTGATTGTATGCATTTGAATTGCAATTAAAATAATTAATCAACTCAATGATTGTTTAAATTGTGTGCACAGAGAATAGAAATTCCGATCTTATTGTTACAACATTCCTGATTCCTATCTATCTATCTATCTAGGTAGGTATATTTCTTCCGGTTTGCAGAAAACCCCTACATAATGTTTGAATTCTTCAAACATAAAAAGCAAGCTACTAATTTTTCGACAGGAAAATACTTGGAAACGAACCCAAATAAAAAATTTCTGACAGCAATCCAGGGGTCTTCAATCAAAACGTTTTTGATACGAATTTTGGCAGAAATGTTGGTTACGTTTGGCCAAGCCTTAACAGAATCCCTCAAGTTTTCGATTTGTTCAATCTTAATGCCAAATTTTTTGCTTTATTAAGAAGCATTTGCTTCTCTTTCTTTTTATGCAAGTTTTTAATGGCACCCCTGCCCATCGTTGTCCTGTATCATACCTGATTCTACCCAGCAAAATTGTCGTCGAAATGATGTAACTGTTTTTTCTTGCAGAGGCAGCTCTGAAATGGTCATGGAGAGAGCAGTTCAAGCCTGTAATTCTAACCTTAGCAAAACACTTTGAAGAAAGTCTGAAGAATGCCGATGCCATTCTACCGGCAGAGGATGCTGAAATCAATTCAACAATGCTTGACGTTCATGGTAAGATGAAGTTAACAGATAAAGATTTATTTAGATTTTTTTGATGGTGTGTTACATGAAACAAATACCATTATTATTATTATTGTTGTTTTTTTAGAATGTTCAGATTGAAAATATACTTAGTCATTGCCAGAACAGGATATGTTTAAATTCTATTAAAATAATCCCTGAGGTCTTAATGTTTCTCGGTGTCCGATATCTCCCATATCCATACTGCCTTTTCTGAGATAGACTGGGTTCTTCTTCCACGTTTTACAGTTCTGATATAGTGATAGAATGTTAGTTCTTCATTATTTCCCTGTTAGGACGTCTGATGGCATGTGCTATCTGTTTATGCTGATGTTCTGTATTGAATGATTCAGTGGGGTCAGTTTGAGTAAGAGAAACCGATCTTTGTCGCTTTCTATGACATAGATCCAGTCAGGGGTTTCAGATCCTTTTGCTGATGGATTAGGTGGGCTGACTCTATTATAACCATTGATGATCACTGAGCAAAGAAACCGTTTATAAGTAGATGAAAGCTTGGCAATTTCACATCTCAAATCAAGACCACGAAAAAGAGATGTCTGAAATTTTTTTGGTATATGAATAGGAAGGATGGAATAGAAAAATCCTGAACTACTTTGCGGAGCAATCGAGGTGGAGATAAGCAGAGGAAGACAACGAACAACATTCACTGACAGCCTCCACAGGAGCTTCACCAGCAACACAGAGCTCAAATGCGAGCTGATAAGAAGGACTAACAATACAGCAGCTTTGCGTGTCATGTTTTTCGATGTCAGCAACAGACCTGGCACCTGAAGAAGACATCCAGCCAGTATGTGAATCTACCAACTGGGAGCTTCAGCTTTCAGGGTTTCATCTGTGGCTTTCCTACACGAAATCCTAATTCTAGCCCCCACACCCAGTATTTCCACGAACAAGCGCCCCATTCCGATCGAGCTGCCCATTTGGTTGGTCCAAGACACCCCCTTGATAGTATATGTGCAAGCTCCTGATGAAGGAATCAAGAGAAACTTCTTGCTAGTTGCTAAAAAAACTTAGTTTTTGTCAGAACGTTAGTTTATTCATAAATATTCAAATAACTGCTCATCGTTGAGACGGATTTCAAAATACGCACCCTGGGTGCTTAATCGAGAAAATACAGTAATCGAGCATTGACTGAAATTCCCTTGGCTGTTACTCAATCAACTACTGAACCTGACAATTGCTTTTTATTGTCATAGCAGCTAAAATTGCAAGGTTTCTCTGAATCAGTTCTGCTTAATCTGATGCGTAATTTTCTTAGCAGTGATATTAGAACTTCTGCATTCGCTAAATTATTTCATCTTTTTCTTCAGATCGTCTTTCACACGTTAATCCGAACTACCCGCTGAAAATTAGCAAGGTACGTGAAATTATCAGTCGTTTTAATCTGAGTTGTATCCTGTGTTCTGAATCCATTGTACTGCATTGCATAGTATTGTATTGCATGGAATGATATTATGTTGTATTGCATGGTCTTATGTGATATTATATGGTATTGTATGACATTGTATGGTATTGTATGGTATTTCATGGTGCTACACGACATTGCCTTGCATTTATTATTTATTGCACTGTGCTGCATTCTATTGCATTGCAATGCATTGTATTTTATTGCAATGCATTGTATTGTATTGCAATGCATTGTATTGTATTGCACAGATTGGTATTGTTATGGTACTACATTACAGTGCCTTGCATCTATTGTCATTTGTTGCGCTTTGCTGCATTGTATTTTACTGCATCACATTGCGTTGCATTATGCATTGTTTGGTATTTTATGGCACTACATCGATTGCCTTGCATTAGTTTTATTTATTGCACTATGCTGCGTTGTATTGCATTGTATTGTATTTTGTTATATTCTATTGCATTGAATGGTATTGTATGGTACGTATTGTTATCTATTGCACTGTACTGCGCTGCATTATACTGCATTGCATTGCATTGTATTGTATCGTATTGTATTGCATGTTTTATTTTCTTTTTATTCATTTATCCTTCATTTTGCAGTTTATGAGGTAAATCACTGAACCTAGCATTCAATATATTTTCTTATCTATTTTTCCTCTAGAAATATGCGATTTTGGTATCAACATTTGATGAAGTTCTGCCATTGGCCAGTCATGGTGGTGGCCCAGTTTTTGAACCTGTAAGGGAAGCTTTTATAGAGGTTGTCAGTGCTTGCTTGAGAGAGTGCCATGCTGATCTGACTGAGGTGAGTTGTTTTATTACTGAAGAGTTCAAAGTTTCTGGTGACTACGTTAATTCTTGCATCATCTTTAAGTATGCATCTCTGACGATTACTGTTGCTTCTTTTTGGGAAAGAGCAGCTCATAAACAGGTTTGGTTTTATTTTGAATCAGCGCTTCGTGAATATCTTCATGTAATCGAGGGGCATTTCACTCCTCAAAAAAGGGTACGAGATTCCTATTGAAAAGGGCTCTTGCATGATTTGTAGGAAAACAAATGAAATTCCAGCTGAGGGTGTACAAAATTCCAAGGAGTGAATTGCCCCTCTCATGTAACAGTTATAGTAAACATAAACAGCAAATCTTGAAATGAATCCACGTCTTGAATGAAGGACAAGTAATTCTGTAAAAATTGCGAAAACATCTTGAACAATCCAAATTTCAAATGAGTTTCCAGAAACAATAGCTGCAATTTTAAGTATACCACTTGAAAAACTCTCCATCCCACCCCCTCCCCCCCAGTATAGTTTGGCGAAGTTAAATACCGTTTTTTTTTTGAGATCTTACGTTTTTAGCACTTAACCATCATGCACTAAGCCAACATTTTTGAAAGGGGAGGGTTGCGGGGAGATGTTGCGTTGAGTTTGGTGTTCCAAATATTTTGGCATACATTATAGTTGACTATCTTTAACCTCTGCTACGTTTGGCCTTGAAGATGTGTCAACATTGTGTTCTATGTTCAATGCATGCTACATAAATATGTCATTTGTTGTAATCTTGTAAACAAATGCATTAACTATGTGTTATTTGTTGTTCCTGTGTAACCAACAGAACTGAAACGTCATTGAGCTGAAATTTTTCTAACAAATCTCAATATTGTTTATACGTACAATATTCACATCTCTCTCCAGAGTTCTTACGTCGAAATATGTAAAAATTAAAATCTCACAAACTTTTCTCTTCCACAGGCTGTTAATGCATTCACAGACTGCTCAGGTATTCAAGCGATCTATAGCTTGCTTTGCTCAGTCACATTAATTGCACAGCATCTTCGATTTTATGAAGAGAACATTGCAGTAGATGAATCGTAAGTAATGAAATAAACTTTTTTAAATAAGCAACTGGAGTTGTGGTCCATCCTTCAAAGTTGCTCACAGCCCTCGCAAATTGACTGGTAGCCCCTCTTGTTTTGGCTCTTTTCTTGCTTTTCATTGCAATTTAAGAGTTCGCAGTGATGTATTATATAAAGAAAGCTATGTCAACCAACAATTTGAACAAAATCTCAGCCCCAGCTGCTTTTAACGCTTTGAAATTGAAGTCCGACTTAGTTGAAGCCCCAGCATAAGATCAGTGTTTTAAGCTAAAGTATCACTTAGGCTATATGACTGAGTTTCGTTGTGTAAAACATTTAGTTTAAACAATGCGCTATATGTAATACTCAACGTTATGTTAATTCTAATTCAGTGCATTTATGTAATCTTGTTTGTCGCTAAAACGTTATGTTAAAGCGTGGTATAAACACGGGTCCTTATTTTATAAAAGTTGGTATCAATAACGGTATTGATTTCTCGATGATCGGTATAAATGGTCTTATTTTCGTTTCTCTTCCCTTTTCCTGGTGAAGTTTATTCGAACTGACATATTATAGCACATTTAAGCATTTATAGTAGTGTAGACGGTATAATTTTTGGTATACATTTTCAGGAATTTGGTATAAATATGGGTGGGCATTTTGATTCTCTTACCCGGAACTAAGTCAAGTACCCTCCACCCCTTGGGTAAATCACTAAACGATCGTTATGTTATACTTTGTTGTTGCAAAGCAAACGTATACCTGCCCTTTTTACTATACTTTACATTGTTTTTCAACAGAAGACCCTTTCGCCACATGATCAAAATGTATGATGAATTACTTGTAAAGACAAGATCAGCTATTATCAGTTGCCATCTTAAAGCTCTATCCACAATGGTTCTGTTCGATGCCAACAGTAATAACTGGACTGACAATAAACAGTTTCATGAGGTATGTCTGCTTTACTTAATACCCCTATGCTAAATGATCAATTCAAAATTTGGGTATGTTTTCTCATTATGTTTCGATAGAGCATCTCGTATAAAAGAAAGGAAACAGCGATTGGTTGCCGTTTTTTTGAGTCTACTACTAGCCTAGAGCTACTCAGTCGACTTTACACTTTACTCCTGGTCTGGATGCATATAGCATATAGCAGCGTGCAGCCACACACGGCACTCATAACTACCGACCAGGTACTTATTTATACACTTGGGTATTTGAGAGGCACATTTGTGTGAACAACTTGCCCAAGGTTATTATCTCTGCAACCACAAGTGGAAAGACAGTTGGTAAAATCTACAACATTCTCATTGTGAGCCCAGCACGCTAACCACTGCGCCACAGAGACCCATAGGTGATTCGAAGACATGTCTTTCTTCTGCTAGTACCCTGAGATGCATTGTTTGGCCCTTATGTTACATCAGCAAATTTTAGCGTAAGAACAAAGAAATCAATGGAATTTTAAAGAGATTACATTTCCGACAGAAAGATAAACAAGTGGGTGACCTAAATTGGCTATCAACATAAGCTTAATGTGTTGAACAAAGTTTTGAGACAGTTCTAAAACATTTTCGCTTGACTCAAGCAAAAGAGGTTTGGCAAGCAATGTTTTACGCATGGCGAAGAACAAGCAAATTTCAAATGTTTGACAAACAATGTTTGATCGTTTGGCCAGGGCCTTACCTTTAACCAACATTGACAATGGGGGAGAGGGTAAGCTGCAATACATGATGATTGTCAAAGTTTGTTCATAGAATGCCATGTGTATAAAATAAGTCTCTTAACCTTTTGTCCAGGATTGTACTAAGATGTTTTCTGCTGTTTTAAAGGCGTTGGTTTTTTCGTGGTTTTAAACAGATTAACCATATAGTTCGAAGGTTATAGCGCTACTCTGTAAAATAAGACTGTGGCTATAAATTGCTCATTGAATAATAGAAACATCTAGCGTAATTTATAATTTTATGACTAAGTAAACCATCTGTTAATCCGTATCTGTTAATGTCCCTGTATTTTTATCATGCCTATTGCTACAAAGATGCACATATGTATTACCGTCTTGTATTTAAGCAATGTCAAGTAAACGTGTTTTTTCAAGGGGAGAAATATTCCTACTGTGTACAGATGTGGTCGTACTATCTCAGATGTGTTCATTCAGATATATGGAATAAACTTGCTTTATCAGAATCAAAGAAGATACTGTTTGAAATAACAAATCATTCACTAATTATTCTTGTTGGAAGATACTCAAAAGTAACACCGTCATTTGCCAGAACCAAGCAGTACAGGTATGCATTTGCTGCATATGATGCTTTTCTTCTTGGCGATAAATGGTTCTTGTTGCCTC
This sequence comes from Chrysaora quinquecirrha, assembly GCA_014526335.1. Taxonomy (NCBI): domain Eukaryota; kingdom Metazoa; phylum Cnidaria; class Scyphozoa; order Semaeostomeae; family Pelagiidae; genus Chrysaora; species Chrysaora quinquecirrha. Next base: position 3,467,760 of record JACTAT010000059.1, on the reverse strand, counting down.
TCAGTGCCCTACTATTGTTCCTGCTATTTCCTGCAAGCTGATTGGTGTTTAAAACACAATGCCAATTCGGCTTCACTTTCTGATTGATGCCTTTGATCCGCATCCGGGTATTAATTTCGCCTTATTCAATTGTTTCGGTTTGTTTCCGGCATTTATACTCTGAGAATTGTCAGACGACAATAGCTTCTAAGTACGTCCAAATATGTTACCGATGTTTCTCACGACTTTTTACTGCTCAAAAGCTGTTCCTGCTATGCTGTGCAGCAACTCTAAGGTAGCTAAGGCCTTGGCCAAACCATCAAACATTGTTTGTCAGAGATTTGAAGTTTGTTTATAAAGAAATTTTTAAACGCTTGGCCGTGTCACAAAGCATTGCTTGACAAGCTCGAATAATCTAAAATTTGTTGCGCGATGTTTTGAAAATTTTAACAAGTGTTCTTTTAGAGGCAAGCAAAAATTTGACAAGCAATATTTTGCTACTCTGCCAAACTGTCAAACATTTGTTGTAAAGCAAATTTTAAATGTTGGACCAACAATGTTTGATCGTCCGGCCAGGGCCTAACGAAAGTACCCTCTTGTAATCAGTTTTAGAAAAGCTGAAGCTCCTTTCCTTACTATTAATTCCTTGAAATCCTTGATTCATGCTGTTATTTCTAAAGTTCACAACAAGAAGCAATCGCAAAATCTTGAAAAGTGAATGGTCTTGGATGGAAAAATTTGGACCCTGAATAGTGAAGTGATCACAAATTTGACACTTAGGAATTTCAACTCCAAGAAATACCTAAATGCTATAATGTACCAGAGAGCCACCATTTGGATCCTATTCAGAGCTCAAAGGATGCGTACGTTATTGCTTTATAAAGCTACAATCAAGCATTTGATCCACCCTTCGTCAAGTTGAAATCGTTTTGTTTTGTTAGTGCTGATATAAGTGCAATATGTGATGTTGTTGTCTGGGCGATGTGGATGCTAGCAGACTCAGTTTCAGACCTGGTATCGCCACAAGTTAATGGACCGAAGATGAACCAGTGGCATTCACTTTGCTCCAATCTTTTAGCGAACATGGTAAGACTATTATTATCTCTATCTAGATAATTACTGTTTAATGTTGTGACATTTATGATCTCATTATGCTAGCTGATGGCATCAGGAGATCATCAGATTTGGGGTTCGGACACATCTTTAGACGCTTTCCCTTCCCAAAAATTCAACATTATCGTATTTCCTCAAATAAGTGCCTTCATTTTGGAAGTCTTTGAGGGGGGTTATTAGAGAGGGGGCTTAATAGAGTGGGGGCTTAATAGAGAGGGGGGCTTAATAAATTATTTAGCATATTTAGCTTGTTATTTGTCAAGAGGAATGTTACAGACATTAAAAGATGAACTATATAAGAAAATTTTAACCTTAAGATCACGTTATATTCGTAGTTATCTACTAGTTATTAGTAGTTATAAGGTTTATTTAGGCACAAGTTTGTGATTACAAACACATTACCAGTCAATTTACATTTCATTTTGTTGTATACTACTGAACTGTCGAGTTGCCAAAATAAGAGTGGGGTGGGGGGTTAAAGAGAGAAGGGGGCTTAATAGAGCTACGTATTTCATTCTGGCAATTTCGGTTGATTTTTCAAATATTTCAGTATTTTACACAAAAAGAAGCCTGACTTCTTCCTGGCTTCTGTCTAAAAGATTCTGTCAACACTAAAAGATTACTATAATCTAAGTTTTTTCTTTTGCAGATAATGATATCTTCGCCCTTGAGGCTCATCGCGGACTATCTAACTGCGGAAGAAGATTCTCCTGAACGTATGGATAAAGAAACTTTCGAACTTCAAAAACTGTTACTGCTGTGGTCAGAGCCTTGCATGTTTACAAAATCTTTCCAAAGGTTTGTATGATGGATTGTATTTAATCTTTTACGTCGTTTGTTAATTCTTAGTTCTTTATTCTTTCCATTTCTCTTTAGTAAATTATTCTGTTAAATTATAAAGTCCTTTTCGTTTTCTGTATTACAGTCTCACAGTTTTTTCAAGTCTATGGTTTAAACATCATCCAAAATAGACTCATTGCATGAGTTGTAGCTATCGCTATTGAGTCTATGCTGGATCCTCAAACTACGACTAATGATCGACTTTTAATCATTCTGAGTAAACAGCTGTAAGGTTGTTGTTTTTGTCGTTGTTGATGTTTGCGAAGAATGGGACTCATTTAATAAGTCAATATGTGTTCCATTCTGAGCAAACAGCTGTGGGGTTTTTGTTGTTGCTGTTTGAGAAGAGTGGGACCCATGTAATAAGTCTAAGTTCATAGTACCGAAACGCGTTGCCACCCTGTCTTGTGTTGGTGTCCCTGTGCCTTTTTTTGCATTTCCTTCATTCTCCCACTCTTATACGTAGCTTCCCTCTCTTACTTTTTCGTTTGTATTTGTTGGCTGATTCCGGCTCATGTTTAGTATGTTGCCTATAGATTAAACTGATCCTTTTTAGGTGGTTCTTTGGAGGAACAATTTGTTCTTTAGTCTCTAGTCCATACTGTCTTTTCGTTTCTCTCAACATGTTTCTGAATGTTCTGAATGTTCCAAGTTCTTCTCTTTAGATACCTCTATAATAAACTCTTTTTACTCTTCCTCTAATCCTGACTTTTCGTGCGACGCTTTTGCCTTTCTTTTTCTTCTTACAATTCTCAAGCACAATTTTTATTTTAACTTTAAGGCTTCGTCTCCTTCCTACACGAACAAAGTCTTACAGAGATTTATTTTGTTTGAAGAGGAAACTTTGTATTCGTTTGTGATGTATTTCTAAGGTTTGAAAAATCAAGTGCTGAACTTAATTAACGTTTTGAGGAGCTGAGTGATCCTTTCTTATGAACCAGTTTCCTTAAAAAATTCACATGTAAACATACAATTGAAACATTTCGAAGCTAATTCCTTTAGAATCTTCTGTGCTTGCACTGGTTTGCTGTGATTTCAACTGTCAATGTAACAATTAATATTAATAAATTCATGTTTCAATATTTCAGTATCAACGACCTTGGCGACAGAGAAGCTGTATCTGTTGTATTCAGAAAGCTTGTCAGTTCACCTACTCCTGACTGGTCACTTGTTTTGCAGGTAGTATTCTTATCTATTTCATATAAATTTCATTCGATCTGTCCTAAATAGTTTTCAAACTAGTGCTTCAAGCTTAAATTTGGTCTTCTTATCAGTCATATAAGCTTAACTGAAGAATGGAATTCCAGTTGTATTATAGCATTTCAGTTTTCGTTAAGCACAGCCTGCCATTTTTAAAATGCATGATAACAGCGTATAATTTCAGTTTTCGTTAAGCACACCCTGCTATTTTTAAAATGCATGATAACAGCGTATATCTACAGCCAATTTGTTTTTTTTTCATTGAATACTTCTTTATTTTCAACTCAGGCTATATTGATGAGAGGTGCTCTTCTTCCTGCACTGGTAGCAAGCAACCCAAGTAAGTCTCTTTCAAAATTTTTCTTCATGAGCATTGACTTCTATTGCCAGTGAGCCTCTACGTATACAAGCGAAGATTCAAAGAAAATTGAATGATTTTGTGCGAAAATGATAACTAGGACCCAAAGTTCTATCAGTATTTGATAAGGATGCTTGTTTGAAAAAATTTTTCATCTACCCAGAGAATTGAAAGGTTCTCATTATTTCAAACCTGAAAATTACAAGCCTATTAGCTACTGCCATCTTTGGGTTGCGGGGACCTTCTTGACTGGCAAAAAGCAGAATATGTTGAGCTGTCTGCCATGTTCCAGTTTTTCATCAAGCCTGCCTCTGCGAAGTCCCGTCTCTTATCATGAATGTCTGGAAAGGTACAGGAATGGATTAGGATGTGATGCCGAGATTTTACAGACTCAGCCCAATGTAGATATAGACCCTATATTATGAGTTATAATAAGCGGATAATGAGAGGAAAAAATCTTTCTCGGCCTTATTATTACTTGAAGTTGCACTTCGATTATCTTAGGCGCAATATCAACACTATTAGAACTCAAATAGAGGGAACTATCCTCATGTTTTTTGTTAAAATTATGTTTAGAGAACTTCAGGGCTAAGACACGCTGAACGTTTCTTTGCATTTACCGGTACCAATTTTAGTTTCACATTTATTTTGAGCTATTTTCGATTTCGTTTTGAATTCGTTTCGAACGTTATATTTTAGAAAGCTAAAAATGTATATGGGAAATAACGTTAGTCCCACAGGTATCTCTTTATATTGAGATTCCACTATATCCAGCTTGCTTGCAGGAAGTCAGCTTTAGAAATTCACCAGTAATCTATCTCACGCTTTTCTAGGTGATTTTGTCCAGCAAACCAGGAATTTTAAGGAGGATGAATATAAAATGGGCATGTCAACGAGAATTTTAGTAAAACCAAAGGCTACAGTCTGTCGGTTCTTGATCTTCCAGAATTTGTTAGTCATGTGTATGATGTTCTCTTCAAACTCTCAGCAAAGTCGGATGCACTGGCTCATTTCTTAATGACACTTGCTAACTGGTATGTAGTTTTGATTAAGCCGTTAGGTTGTGAAGTTTAATATTCTTTATGTTTAGTTGGAGCGTAATTTTGATGCAGTTATATAGGAATGCCCTTCCGAAAGACCAACAACGTTATGCTTATTCGGTAACCTTAAAGGTCCACAAATGATTTTCTCTCCTACAGTAATGCAAAGTTTTCACAGTCAAAAAGGAGATCTACTGTTTACGATTATCTCCTGGAAGGTGTATCAAGGGCATTTCTACTGCTCTTAGATCTGTAATCCGCTTGATTCTTTTAAAGAGGAGACTCTGGCTCTCGAAGACTCTATAGAAGAGACGTAGCTCTCAAAAATATGGCATTAAATCTACAGTTGTTTGATGGCAGTTTGTCTGCTTCTTTCAAGCCCTGGGAGTACTTGACCTTGAAATGTGCAAGGTGTGCCCCTGAGTTAACTGTATCCTCCAGGTTTCAAGTTTGCTTTTGACATGCCTTTCCGTACCGAGATATACTTTCACCAAAAAACTCAATTATATATCATCTTTTTCAGTGAAAATACATGGAATCTCTTTGATAATCACATCATTGCTGGTGCAAAAGAGACTTGTGAGGTAACCATTTGTTCCTTTTCGAATTTCGAATGCTTTTTCTTTATCGTGTTTGTTATTGAACCACTTGAGTTTTGATAATTAAGTGATCTGAACTTATTCTAGACACCCAAATGGTTGCAGAATATCGAGAAATCATTGATGCCCTATTTGTCGAGGTATTTCCGTTAGAAGCTTTATTTAAACAGAATTTTCTGCATCTGCAAAAGCTGTATCATTGCCAACAGCAAAAAGTGAAGCAAGCAGCTAAGTAAATTAAGTGAAGCAATGACCTTGAAGTTCTCCGTATTGTACAAGAGATCCAGAACCATGTCGATTCAATTCTTATATTAATTATTTTTCAGGTCATTTCTACCCTCACTTGAGATGATCTGCGAAAGTGATCGACTGCGATGTTTGCCCTCATTTGCATTTTCAAATCTTGAAACTCTTCCTTGTGGCTGTACTGCTGTCAAAGATGACAAATCAAACCAAATGACAGGTAGGTCGATAATTTGAATATAGAGTATTCCATCATTTACTTAGAAAATAGCTAGGCTACCAACACTTCTCTGCCTGGGGGTTTCTGGAGGTCCATTGCTCTGTAAAAGCCCATTTCTCTGGAAAAGCCGGTATTGATTTGACAATTCGACAATCTGTTGAGCTTTTTGGACCAACTTGTAATTGTAATGTTACTTACGTACTTTCAATGATTTTATTGCATTTTTAAACTTTAATTTAGCGGCCCAAGCTAGATAAGCTCTGCTTCTCTTTGGTCGCGTAGAATACAAGTATTTTTGTAGTAACTTTTTCTTTTGTAAACTTGTATTTTACGAAAAAATTTGAATTGAATTGAATTGAATCGATTTTTTTCAATGTTATTGATTGCAGAGTGGTTTAGCATTTATTAATACTAACACAAAGTAACTTCAAAGATTGCAGTATGTTCCATATTCTACTGTATACTGCAGAATGACCTGAGAACAATAGCCGAGAACATGCAAAGAACAAGCATACCGAAAACAAGCGCCCATGTTATTTGTTATTTGGACTAGTCTGAACTAAAATAGGCTAGTTATAGACTTTTTGGTATAAGAAGCGTATTGTGTTATGGTGTACTGGACTTGGACTTTAGTCGGACATTTATTTTAGTCGGACAGTTTTGTGGACATTTGTTATGTTAAGCGGCTAGTCCGCACGTTGTTAATCGTTAGTAAAAGGGACTGGGTCCGAGTGAGAGAGGTGTGCTTGTTGGAGACAATCGTGAGAAGAGGACGGAGAATTTTAGGAAAAGCGATTTCCATTAGATTTTAGATTTCAACGGGATTTAGCGGTAAGCCAACCTTTGAATCCCTGGCGACCCTTAAGATCTTAGAGTGTACAAAACCATCTTTACTCAGTAGCCCGGTATATTCGGTACAATTGGAGTCAGCAAGATAGACTCGGTACACAAGTTTCTGTTATGCTTCTTAAGACTGATAGGTCACTAAAATAACACACCTCTTCCTGAGCTTTCCTGGACAACAAAAAAAGCAATTACAGCTACAGGGGGAATTACAGTATCAGCAAGAGTGAAGAGTCAGAGACCGAAAAGAGAACTCAATTCACAATGGCTTTTATTCGGACTTTAGATTCAGGAGCATATTCTATCATAATGTCTCGTGAATGTCATGTGACCTATATTTGGACATTGCAAAGCGCAGTAGAGTTGAACTATCATTTTTAGAGATTCAAAAAGCGTCGATGTAGCTGATCATGTAAGATTTTCGTCTGGTATAGCCTTGTGTATTTCCAATTCGCGACAATTTGATGAAAGCATCTTATGAAGTCTTCTTGCTTTTTAGGTGATGGCGAATTACTCTATCAGTGTCTTGTAAGCACTTTAGAATCTTTAACTGAGAGCTTAAGTACTATGCCGAGAATCATTGCAGTTTTCTTCAATCGACTAAACGGTAAGGTTATAAACATAACTATAGACTGGAAATTTATTTACTTGATACCATTGTACCGCAAAGCTTAAAGATACAGCAAATGTTTAGTACAAGGTCATTTCTTGTTGATTTCGAGTGTCGTATTGTATACTTTCTAAATTAAATTTCCTTTTCAGAATATCTATATCAAAGACATTTCAGCGCAGCGACGAAATCTCCAGGACTAAAGGTAAACTTATTTTGTTTTGTTTTCGACTGATTGGAAATGAAATTTCAGATTCATATATGTAGGTTTTTCTTGATGTATTAGAACAGGTTTTGATCTGGTATAAGCTGCTGGCATAAAATCAAACACTGTTCTTCAAACATCTGAAGTTTTCTTGCTAAACAAAACTGCTTAATGTTTGGCTACATTGCAAACATTGCTCTTCAAACTTATTTTGCTTTTGTGAAACAGAAGTTGTTTTTGCAGTTTTTGAAAAGCATTGTTAAGCAATTCTGCTTATCTAGCAAGCTTGTAAAGTAACGTCCCTCTGTGTAACCTTTCACGACGCGAAAATGTCCACCATCTAAATCCAGTCTCATTTGTCTCTGCAAAACCCTAATTCAATCTCAAGTTGCTTGATATCCCTGACGACAAAATATCCAAGAGGTTCTACACCAAGCTGAAGATTAATGAATATACTAGCAGCTCGAATCTGCCTTACGTCTAACCATTGCTGTTGAAAGTAATTTTCCTTTCGCAGATTTTAGCCTTTATCTCTTATAAATGGCTCACAGTGCAAGAAAACATTGGTTTACTTTTTGATTTTTCAATATCTGATGCAACTATGGGGAAGATCAAGTGTTTTGCTGAGCTTGTATGGCATGTGTTGTTCAACTTGACCACAGGTTTGTGATCTACTTGTATTCTAATGTCATTTTCTGCTGCATTTCTTTGAGAGAACAAAGATTCGGATTGTTCCAAGTCTGTGTTTGCTGGTTTCTGAAATACGGAGGTCTTTTCAGGTTCCTTCTCTGGAGGAGAATCATTGATGCTAGAAAACATTGATTTTCCTCTGCCTAGGATGACTTCATTATAATTTCCTCCACCACTGTACGGATAGCTAACAAAAGAATTAGACCTTGAGCAACTCTTGTGGGAAGGAGTCTTTGTTTCTTGATAAAACTGCCCATGCCAAGTGGAGAATTCTCTGTGTATATTTCGAGTTTGCTTAAGAAGATTACTGTATGACTTCGATTAAACGCCGTGGGCGTTTATTAATTCTTCCAAGTTTTAGTGAGGGCGTTTAAAATAGGAGAGCTTTCAATCTAAGTATTATGCCACGTGTAGAAATCTTTAATTTTCGTGAATTGGCGTGAATTGTATTCTGCTCTCCTTTTGCAGATGTTTCTCAGAACCCATCTATTCCAACTGAGATAATGTCGTACATCAAGGAAGAAAATCCTGGCTGCAAGAAAAGCTCAAACTTTTGACTAATTACTTCAAAACAAGGTAACATGAATAGCTTTCAGGCAGAAAAAAATTATTGCTTTTAGACGGAATAGGGCCACTGCTTTTGAAGGGGAATGGGCGAATTACAGTTACTGGCATATAAAAGCAGATGTTCTGTTGATAGTTGTGCAGATAGTTTGACCTTAAACTTTGTTTGCGAACGCCAGCTTAAACCTGATGTCCACATCGTCGTAGACGACGTGTAGACGCACCCCTTTCGTGTCTTCGGCGTGACGGCGATGTTCATGATCCCATATAATCGTAAGCGTCGGGGACGGCGGGGACAGGCAGAAAATCCTCAATTGGTCGGCGACGTGCTGCGATGCTTGCTGCCAACAACAACTACTTGAGAATTTTCCTGTGTTTTGCCGTCATCCTCATCACTTATATTATACCTATGAGAACAAGAACATCGCCGTCACGACGGGGACAAGACTCACGACGGGACGTGTCCTCGTCGGTTACGACGATATAGAAACCAGTCTTTGAATGTCTGGTGAAAATAGTTTTGTTCTTACCACCAGAAATTAGCGTAAAGGAATAAGCATTAATATTCAGATGTCCAGCTACGATCTACGATCATGTGCTTTCTATATAAATAAGATATTTATTTCGATGAGCATTATTCAAACTCTTCTTTTTAGCGGTGTTAACTCGGGTGCTGGTTGCCTTGACCAAATGCTTCATGAATTGGCGGATACTCAATATACAATACTGACTTCCACATTAATGGCAACACCTGATGGTGAGTCTTGATGAGTCTATCCTACATTAACTCTGTGGTCGTCAACTTCTAGACTTTTGTTCTCATATTGTGAGGCAAAAACGGTTATCCTTGCTTTGTTATGTTATTAAAGTTGATAAGAAATTGATATAAAAAACTAAGCTAAATCTAATTCTTATCTTGATTCAGGTCGTGAGTCATTGATGAAGATATATGACGTTCTAAAGGTTAACAAGGTAAACTTTTTAGACATCATCTTTCTTGTCATCTAATCTTCCTCTACTTCTTCTTGTTGTTCTTCTTGTTGTTCTTTTTATTTCGTTTCATTTGTTATTCTTATGTTTTATTTCGTTGTTTTCTTCTTTGCTTCGGTATAGTTTTTTTATTTTCCCTTCTTTTTCTTTTCGTTTTCTAATTTTTTTCTTTGTCTTCTTTGTCTTCTTTGTCTTCTTATTTTTCTTGTTTTTCATCTCATTTTCTCAGCGTTTTTCCTCTTAGTCTTCCTATTCTTGTTCTTGTTCTTCTCTTTTTTTGTTCATCTTTGTTCCTCTCTTTTGCTTGTTATATTTCCTTATCTTGTTCTTTTACTTCTTCTTCACTATTGCTTTTCTTTCTTGTTCCTCCTATTTTGTTCCTTTTCTAGTTTTTCTTTGATCTTTTGTCTTCTTAATTATTTCTTCTTCTAGTCTCCTTATTCTTCTTGCCTTTCTTCTATATTAATTTATTCTTCTTTTCTCTTTTGTTCTCTTAGCCATTTTCATGTTTTACTTCTTTATCTTTTCATTATTCCGTTTGTTCCGCCTTATTATTTTCGTCTCTTGATCCTGTTCTTCTTTTCTTTCTTCTTGTTCTTAGTGCTGGTTTGAATTAGCTTGAAATTTTGTCAGTTCAGCAAATCTTAACTGCGGCAAATATTTTGTTCAACACTGAGACAGTGAAATAGTCGATAGACCTGTTCAAAGAGATCTGCTCTGAGTCGGGTTGGCATTTTCTGGAAGATGTTGGACATCTTTAGTAGGAGAATCCTCTTTAAGGAGAGAAGGGCAGAAAATTTTGCTTCAAATTCACAAATGATGGAAGAAAATAAAAGATAGGGAATCTGCGACTATAAATGTTGAGAATATCTGCAGAAAGTCAGGAAACAAGATGCAAGTAACTCACAAAATGGAAAATACATGATTAAATGCCTCCTTGAGCAGATAAGCTAGAAATTCAATCTTTTTTCACTTTTCTCTAATTAAACAAAATTGGAAGCAAAATTTGCTGTACTAGCCCTCCTGAAGCGACTGGAATCCAGGTAATTGCACCAAAAGATACCTTGCTCAAGATGTCCACCATCTTCTAGAAAAATGTTGACCTAGACTTCTTTGAAAAGATCTATTTTGGGAAGAAAAATTTTTAATTAGTTATGGTGTTGTGGTGCTTTATAAGTACTGAAGCTGCCTTTCCTGGATTTATATATCATATAAAATATCAAATTGTTTATTTCAGGAAAAGATCGAAGAGAAATTATTGCCAGGAAGAACATCAGAACAGTCCAGCAAGGTATGTTGCAAGAGGACAGAGGAGCAGATAACACAAGGTGACTTATTTAACCCTTTGAAAGAATATAATGTGTTTGGTGATTATTTACATGATCAAGAAGAATCAATTGAACTGCAGCGTGATTGGGGTAGGTGGATGCCTGTTCTGGATTTATTTCCTGTCTCTGTTTTAAGAAGAATAATACTACAGAGACAAGAATTTCAGTCTGATTCTTATAGTTATCTTACTGAGGAAGAGAAAGTCGCTCACGGAAAGCTAATTCAGTTTTTCGGGCAGAGCCCTTCACAGCCAAATGGTCGTCCAGATAGTGGTTCCTCGGAACAATCTGTTTCTGGTGAGAGTAAGTCAACCCAAAGCAATGAGTCAAAATAAGATAGAACTGAATTGTTTGATGACAAGAGTAATACGGACGGACAAATTTATTGTTTTGTTGACGTTCAGAGAACTAGAAGATTAATGGGCTCACATCTAAAAAATACTTGCTCTTTGATATATACGCACAAATGCGTAGAAATTTGATTTGAAGGCAAAAGAGAAGCCTATTTGATAGCCCTTTAATAGAGAGGTTGCTTGTTTAATCTTTGTTCTGCTGTATTAAATTTTTAACCTTAAGACATTATGGCGGGAGGAAATACAACGTAATAAAGGTTTACAGTAGGCCTAGGCTTCTTAAGTACTGACTCCTTTTCCTAAGGCTGTCTTCTACTACCTCTACCTATGTCATGCATATCAGAAGTACGTCATGTACCACGAATCCAAAGAGGCCCTTTATACCCTGAAGTCTTAAGATGTCCTTGAGTCAAAATGCATATATTGACCCATATTTAGGGCTGTTAGTTATGGGTGCCGTTTATTCTTTGTGATTAATGTTTCTTGTAGCTTTTGCCCTGCAAATTCTATGTTGCAAATTTTGTTGCTCATTTCTGACTGAATTGGTTTTTACCTGTGCATTCCCTCCCCCTTCTGTCTTGGTCGCCAGTTCTACTCAATGCTTAGGATTTGTTGGCACGTTTTGAGGGGCCCTAGTAATGTTGCTCTGTATGCTATCGTTGTTCCCACTCAAAGCGACAAAGTATATTCAAATAGGCTGTGGCTGTTACTGATAAAACGTATAGGATGAAACCCCACTGTTTCACAATTCACAGTATAGCTGTGTTTTGTTTCGCGTCTGTCTGTTATTGGAACAAGATTAATCCGAAGGGATAGTAATTAATATATCTCAGATATCCATGCTAATCAGTTGGTCTTATCATATGAATAAATATTCTCAATAAATATCAACTAATCCAAATAGAATAAACCTTGTTTTTGAAAAGTTCGGTGCTTTTTGATGCTCGTTGATCTACAGATCAACTTGCAGATGAGATGAGCTGCCTTTCCAACTGGCCCCAACTCGTTATTCTTCACGAAGGAGTCGCATTAACTACGTCCAAAACAGTTCATAGCCTTTCTTTTCTTCGGAGTGTTCATAACAGAGAAGAGAATTTAAATCTATCTTGGAGTTTACTTAGCTCTGGGAATTAAGTCAAACTCCAAGAATTTCTCGTTTCACAAGGCAGTTGTTTGTGTTATTCATATATAGGGTTAACCTTTTCGTGGCTGGAAGCAAGGGAGGGTGGCTGAAAGAAATGACGGTCGCTGAAAGAAATGACGGTCGCTGAAAGAAATGACGGTACCGTAACGGTTACCAAGCCCTTTTCATTTTGTACCAAAACATTCTTGTAGGTTAGAAGGAAAAGTCATTTTCTACCACAAGGTTCAGGTACATTTGTCCCTTTTTCTTCTGTTCGGGACTAGCTTATCTCTCCTGCTAATCCTCTAACAAATGAATCGCTCCTCAAAGGAATGAAGCGCTTCTTATTCCTATGAAGTATTTCCCTCTCTGTTTTCCTTTTCCCAATGCAATTCGGTACATATTTATTTCTATGTCAATTTTTGAGGCTCAATGTTTTGAGGCTCAATGCTACTGGCCCTTCTGCCGCTATCAATGCTGTTGGCCTTTCTACTGCTACAAATGCTACTACACTCTTTTTTTTATAAGAAACCCATTTATAAGAAACTCAGTACTGAGATCAATATTGGTTAAGAAACTTTCAGTACTCGACCAAAAATAGTAAGTAACTCGCAGGTCTCAAGAATCTTTAGAATTAGAAGTAAGTAACTCGCAGGTCTCAAGAATCTTTAGAATTAGAAATAAAGCATCGAAAAACAAACTTCTGTTGCACCATAAGTGTCTATTTTTACAGAAAAAACAGCTGATGCAAACTTGAATTGTATTGCTTCTTCTATTTGTAGAATTTAAGTGTCAATTACCTGTTTTAGGCACTTAAAAATTTTGATTCTAAGAAACTGTTAAGAAACTTTCAATACCAAATTTGTCCCAAAACTAAGAAACTTTGAGTACTGACCAAAAATCTTAGTTTCTTATAAAAAAAGAGTGTACTGCTACCAACTCTATTGGCCCTTGTACTGCAATGCTAGAAGTGCACTGAGGAACGAGGGACAAATGGTACCTATGAAGCTACAAGTCTTAGTCAAGCTCTACTTATCTATTAGCTCTATCGAGTTTTACAATATTCCGTGAATGTTGTTCTGTAGTTTATTGCATGTAATGTAACTGGTAGTATAAAGAATAATTAAGTGTATAATATTATTTGTAAGTATTGAGTATTTATTTAAGTAGAATGAAAACCCACATGGGCAGAGCAGAAAGCTGTAGACTGCTGTAGACCAGGCTGGCCCTGGTTCTTTCAAATGGGTTTTAGTAGTGTATGGATTACTAGTAAAAGCATACACGTTTATGGACTGTATAGGGACTGTGGATACATATTCATTATTAAATAAGTTATGATGTAGAGTTACTGTAAAGCAGTTGAGATTATATCAGTTTCTCCAAGGCGAGTTCTTGACTCAATCTATTCTGTTTTTCTCGTATTCTCTTAATGGAGTTTGGAAGGAATTGAAATTAATTTCTAGCTCCAACTAGAATGAGAAATCTTGTTAATGTCTCGTCAAAAGCCAACCTCGATTCAATTTTGTGGGGAAAGTTCAAATAAGCTTTGAACACCAGGCATAAATTGATTTCCTTGAGATAATAACAAGTATGATTAGTCGGACAAAATATAGCTAATCCTGTGGCCACAGAACTTTCGTTTCTCTTATGTCAAGGCTTAGATGTTAATTATATTAAAATCGTGTTAGTGCGAAATGGTTATTTTGGCCAACGAATTTCAGTTGCAATAATCTCTCTGTGAATTTTTCAGAAATCCTGTTTGACCACGCCTGGAATTATATGATTTGATGGTTGGAAAACATAATTATTACCACACATTGCTAATTTGCTCCTGCTGCTGCTACGGGGCTGCTACCCCTTTTGACTGCAGGCACTTCTAGTTCCTCTGGCGACTGAGTAGCATTTGACAGGAAACGATCAATTTACGTTTACTCCCGCGGCTGCTGCTACCGCTGCTTTTTCTACATTTGTCACTATTACCCTTGCTGCCACTACTGTTGCTGCTATAACTGTGGCTACCACTGGCACTTCTACTGCTATAACTGCAGCTACCACTGCTACTAGTGCTGCTGCCAAAACTGCTGATTGTTCTTCTATTATTGCCACTTCCACTTCAATTACTGCCACTACCACTATTTCCCCTTCTTCAAAAACTACTACTGCTATCGATGCTACTGGCCCTTCTGCTGCTACCAATGCTACTGGCCCTTCTACTGCTACACAGACCTTACTGCTGCTACCAATGCTACTGCCCCTCTACTGATACCAATGTTACTGGCCCTTCTACTGCTACACAGACCTTACTGCTGCTACCGATGCTACTAGCCCTTCTACTGCTACAAATGCTACTGGCCCTTCTACTGCTTCCAATGTTACTGGCCCTTCTACTGCTACAAATGCTACTGGCCCTTCTACTGCTACCAATGCTACTGGCCGTATTATTGCTGCCAATGCTACTGGCCCTACTATTGCTACCAATGCTACAGTCCTTACTGCTGCTACCAATGCTACTGGCCCTTCTGCCGCTATCAATGCTGTTGGCCCTTCTACTCCTACAAATGCTACTGGCACTGCTACTGCCTGCTGCTACCCATGCTCTTGGCCCTTGTACTGCTACCAATGCAAGAGGTGCATTGAGGTGCGAACACCTATGGGTATCGGGGGCATATTATAATATTTGTTTAGGGTAGTACAATCCATCTGGTGATCATTTCACGACTATAAATGCAAAGTTTTGCATAGTTACATAGATGAGGCTGACGCAATTTGCGAACCAAAGCAATTTTTCGTGTCGTGATACGACGCACAAATATCGATATTTTTCTCAGGGGCGGAGACTATGACCAAACTAAACATCCTGGTCATTTTTGAGGTATTCTAATCTGATTTATCAGGATTTGCTTTGACCAAAGACAAAATCTAAAAATCAAATATTATCGAAAAATAAAAAGCTTGGTAGCGATTTTCAGTTCCACTGCTGCAACGACTTAGATATGTAGCCTAAATCAGCCATGTCTCTTACCGCCTTATTGTCCACGCTGACGTTTGTTGCAGTAGAATAAGAGTATTGACTTGCATGCACTACTGTACTATTGTATTGAGTATTGACTTGTAGTTCAACTGCTTCCCTTGATTTTTTTTTTGTTTTTACGATCATTTTTGAGTTTCAAATTCGCGATAAGCAACGGAAAAATCGTAGGGTATCATAAGGTTATCAGTCTCAGTTGTAGCGAATTGCTGTTGTTGTTCTATACATTCATTCGAGCATTTATTTATAACCTTATGCCTTGTAACCTATGTATGCGTTATGTAGGATTTATCGCGATTTTTACAATGGCTCAGTGTGGGACTTACGTTGTAAGACTGGCAAGCGACATAAAAAATGTTGTGACAATTTATTTGGCGATAAATTTTGAGTTTTAGAACAGAACAGAGATACAAATAAACCAAAACACCATTTGGTCTGCTGTAGAATTTTACACAAGAATTTAAAAAAAAAATAGGGTAAGCAAAAGAGGTGGTATGTTTCTCCGCAAATTTTATACCGTACTTTCTCTAATGGACCCCGCTCTCCAATCCCTCCCCAATTTTGGGGGTAATATTTAAAGGAGTGCCATCCTTATCCGAACTCATTGGTTCTCAGAGTGCAGTTGATTTTGAAAGTGCGGACTAAAATATATCTAACTGCTTAGTAATACATTCTAATCTTTTCCCACCATGTGCATCACGGAATAAGCTTTAATGAATGGTTTTTCAAGCTTCCGATCCGATTTTCAGAGCAATGTATTTAAAATCGTTCACGCATTATTTAGAACCCAGCCTAAAATTCTTATTACAATCACAGTCTCTCTCTTGCTAATCATCAGGAAAGAGAGAGAAGGGAAGCATGACTAGTAAAGACTATGCTAATTAACCCTATTTGTTACAGTTACAATTGAATTCAGTGATTTATTTGAGCTTTCCTTGATTCGATTCATTTAGCGTCGATCTTTTTTGTAATGAGAAGACCAGGGAAGAGCTGTCAGATGGGTGTTAGAGACACGTACTACTTTGCCATTTGTTTTTATCCTCCACATAACCATATACTTTATTCTTGAATATGAAACTAACACCATCAAATGGGGGCCTATTATAGGTTTGCGGCTTCGCGGCTTCGACACCTATTTTGCGTGCGGTTTACGGATTTGGCAATGATTTTGCTACGGTTTGCGGCCTCAGAAAAAGTTGCGGCTTGCGTCTTTCGCTGTGTTTTGACCTCGGTTTACGGCTTAGTGAATGCGGCTGCGGCTTTTTATCGAATAAACGGCCAGCGGCTTTATTCTGAATTGCACAACAGATGGGCTGAAAGGGCTCTGTGCCACTAGAAAATGTAATGAGTGAGTACAGTAACCAGGGAAGTAACCAAGTAACCGGATTAATGTCGATTGACAAGCTGATGTTAATGAGGAGGAGTGGAAGTCTAAACAATAGCGGCCGCGGCTTGGCAATTAATTTCATCGCGGATTGCGGCTTTGAGCTAAATTTTTTGCGGTTTCGCGGCTTCTGGACCCCCTATAATAGGCCCCCTCAAATCGGACGAGAAAGCATACAAACAAAGAAGTAAGCAAGCAAGTTTGAAGTTAGCTGCTTTTCTTCAGAAATCCAATAACACGCCCCAGCCTTTTACTGATTCTATATTAAAAGTGTACATATTTTATCATTTTTATTTGCCTTTCGAATAACAATAACTTTTACCCCCCCTCCCCTTTTACGTAATATGAGAGTAACGAAATACACTCTCTTTTTTAATAAGAAACTGTTCAATAAGCAACCAGGGCTGAGATTGTGCTAAAATTTCTGGTGAAATAGCCTTCTTTATACTGTACATCCTTGCAAACTTGTCAGTTACATTGAGAAGCCAGAAAAGAGCCAAAATAAGAGGTTTTAGGGGGTACCAGGCATTCTGTGACGGCTGAAATCCTAGATATGTTAAGCAACTCTTGAGGGCTGGACCAAAGTCAAGTTGCTTATTGAAAAAAAAGTGTAAGGAAAGTACACTTTTTTTTAATAAGCAACTTGACTTTCGTCCAGCCCTCAAAGTTGCTTAAAATTTTAGACAATTCAGCCCTCAAAGTTGCTTAAACGTTGCTTAACATTTTTGTACCTACTAACCACCCCTGACTTCGCGGGTCAAAATTGTCATCTGTTAGGCCTACAAGACTACAACATTACTTTTGGGAGAAAGTAAGTGGAAAAACGTTAGCTAACGAACTTCAACATGCAAAACATAAGAACGAAGAACAATTTCCTAACACAAGAAAGAGAATAAGATTGGTTGTTTGACTTCTTAGTTGCTTACAGTAATTCAATTGAGCCCTCAAGTTGCTTAATGTTAAGGTCAGTTCAGCCCTAGTTGCTTATTGAGCGGTTGCTTATTAAAAAAAAAGTGTAACGAAATAAGGAAAATCTTATCAGTGGTTAGAAACTTTTTTGTATTGTTTTGATCACATGTGTATACAATTGATAATTAGATTCCAAAACCTCTTATAAAGAATCGGTTACATTTCGTGTAATACTAAAGTATCGGTGTTACAGTTGTCATCAACGAAACGTGACACGAAGTTCTCATTTTGCACAAGGTTCAAGTCAACCTTACAAAGATTACCCTCACAGTTTACAGCAAGCTGAATGGCTAATCCTTGTGGGTCATTATTCTATTTCTGCTTTTCAGTGATTTGAGTGAATTATGCATCAGCATTAACCAGTGATAAGCCGTTTGTGTGGTGAGAGCTGATCGTGCTAGCGATCAAATTTTTGAGGCATCGTCGGAAGTTCTTTATTATGAGTAATTCTGCGTCAGAGAAGGTGGCTTCCTTTTTGTCAAGCTCAGTTATTTACATCTTGCAGTTCCATTCTTCGACTACAGGCATCTGAAATAAAGGACACGACGGTACGTCTTTCAAAACATCGACTCATCGAACAAGACAGATCAGTAAAGCGTGGATAATTACAGAAAAAATCTAATTAAAGAAATATTATAAAGTAGAACGGTTTTTTCCTGAAGGTGGACGGTGTCTGAAGCTGCAAAATAAACTTTTTGTGCTTTGGGCAAGTAATAGTAATTTAGACCGTTATTCTGTATTTTATCGGTGCTCATCGTTTTGAAGAGGACGCGTTAGTGAAGGGTCCAGGTTGGTGATATAATAAGCCGTTAGCGAAGAAGTTTTGTACGCATAAAAAATGTCCATTAAAGAAGGAGCGAACAGGCCATTGGGTTATGGTTTGACTGCTGAACTGGAGCTAAAGAAACAAGAAAAATATGATCCTGAGATGGAGCAAGATGCTTTGGCATGGATAGAAGCAGTTCTTGATAAACCTGGGTTATTTGATGGAGTCAGTGGAGCCAGAGCTGTGCATGAAATACTCAAAGACGGTATCATTCTTTGTGAACTTATTAATACCATACAGCCAGGCAGTGTGAAGAAAATTAATCACCAGAAAATGCCATTTTTCAAGATGGAAAACATTGGACAGTTTCTTACCTCCTGTCAAAGCTATGGTGTTCAGAAATCAGATATGTTTCAAACAGTTGATCTGTTTGAATGCCAAAATATGGCGGCAGTCATTCAAGGGATTTATGCGCTGGGAAGGAAAGCTCAAGGAAAATTCGATGGTCCAGTGTTAGGCCCGAGAGAATCTATGAAGAATAAGAGAGAATTCAGCGAAGAACAACTCAAAGCTGGTCATGGCGTCATAGGATTGCAAATGGGTACAAATAAAGTTGCTAATGCTTCAGGCATCAATATGGGAAAAAGTCGTGGCATTACAAGCATGCATTGAAATCATACCGATCTTTAGTTTTCATGCTTTTCACTCAGTTTTCATCTTGGTATTATCTGGGACAGAAAATAATGAAAAAAAAACAACTTTCGCCTGAGATAAAGAAAGACAGACGCAAATTGTATTTATGAAATTGAAGTATCTCTGATTATTTTCATTCACATTAGAATAGAAAAAGTACTAAATAGTTTAAAAACTGCTGAACAACAAACACCATTTTGTCATAGCTTTTCTGAATATGATCTATGAAGTATAAGTGAAAAATAATTCTTAGTTTTTTTCAGTCTACGATTGACCAATTGATCCATGATTGATCTGATCACGCAATCAGCCTTTGAATATTACTAATACCTACTTTCCGGCATTAGGGTATGTGGTAACAAAGTATTATGAATACTGCATTGTTGGGGCGTAGTGAATTTCTGGTTTGTTTTCAACGAAAGAAGTCGGTTTCATTGTCATGAATTACATGGGCGTTTACTAAAAATGATGCAGCTTTTATTGGGTAAACATCTCTGGAATAAAGAAGTAAAGAAAAAACTGTGCGCTTTGTATGTTTACCGATATTTACTGCAATTGCTTGCTGAATGTATGTGCAAAGTCCTTCGTTTATTTTCGGATCATTTCTGTACCGCCATGAAAAGAGCTGGCTCGGCTGGCTCGCTGTTGCTTGACCATGAAAATCCTGCCTGATATAGTGTAGCCATTGCCTTATAGTTCAATTATTGTAGCTAGTGTATTTTCTAATACTGTATTGATTTTAAATTGTGAAACTTCTTTGCGATTGCGACCATTTCTCGGGCAATGTTTCTTAAAATTGTGATCTTGTTGATCAATAAATACCACATCCTGATCAATCAATCAACCAACCAACAAACCAATCCCAATTCATTGACCAATCTGACCAATCCACTTTCAAAAGCTCTTTCCTAGACATACAAGACTCGAACCTACTTTGAGCCATATCTATACTTAATCCAAAATCGAAAATGTAGAAGATTCTTCTCAAAATTAAGACTTAGTGACCATTGCCTAGCAATTGAAAAGGAGAGACACTTGAAACCCCCCATTGAAAGAGATCAAAGATTCTGCAAATACTGTAGCAATGAAGTAGAAAATGAAACACACTTTTTGTTATCCTGTAAAAATTACAACTTTGAACGCAAGATTTTCCTTGAAAAGATTGAAAATCTATGTCCCCAATTTAAATCGATCCCAACAAATGAACAAAAATTCATATATCTAATGACATGCGAAAATGAAACTTTGATAAAAGATACAAGCGAATTCATTTCAACTATATATGATAAACGATTACAAGCAAATTAAAAAAAAAACACTAGAGCTTTTTAGAACCTTAATTTTTATTAACATTCAACTGTCATGTAACTTGCGTATCTTTTTCTAATTAACATTGTATTTTTTGTTATGTTGTAGTGTAGTTGTAGTTGTAGACCATGTATCATATGATATAGCGTCGAATTTGAAAAAAAAAGCACTTCGGTCCTGGAAAAGAGGTTTCTTCATAAGGACGGCTTATTTGCTTTTTTTCGACAACTTGGCAAGAGATCCTGTGCTACTTTTTCCATTTGATTTTAATTGATTTGATTGATTAATTTTAGTTTCTTGAAGCTACAAGAAGAGCTTCAAAATATGGAGCCTGAAATGATCTTTACTTTGGTGTATTTTGTGGTATCTATCTGCTTTGTGTTGTCCCCAAAAGAGTTTGAAACAGCTGGCCTAACAGTACAGGGATTGTTTTCATCTTATCTTGGCAGTGAAGATTTTGACTTTGTTCGATATCAGATAAAGAGAACAACATTGACGTTAATTGTTCATTCTTTCATTCCTATGGGTGAGTGAGTGTTCCACCTCTACCCTACCTTAATAATTGCAAACTCTACAGCTCGGAGCTTATAGATTCAAAGAGGTTGGATCTTAGATGGATTAATTAAAGAGACAATGACCCCCAGGGGGTACTTCCATTGTTCAATATACTAGACGTGCCGCCCAAATGGGTAACTTTTTCAGCGCCAATTTCCCTTCACATGGGTTGGTTTTTGTAGCGAATCTCTACACATGGGTAGCAAAATATATATAACATTTAAGACATGCATTAACATTTGAGATATTGGTACCAATGGGTAACATTGTTTTTTCTATACATGGGTACCATGGCAAACAGAATTTATCGGTAGACATGGGTGGGTTTGGAAAAGCTGGGCGGCACGTCTAGTCTCTTGAACAATGAAGTACCCCGAGCAATGACCAGTCGGAGATTTATTGGAGAACCAAGTTGATCATGACAACAAGATGTCAAAATCAAGAAAAGACAAGTTCTTTGGTAGTTTTCTATAGAAAAGATGAACAAGGTGAATGGTTGGTGCCCGTTGCTAGGATCTAAGTAGTAGGTTAACTAAATTGCAGGGTCATGGCCATAGGAAATGGGGGACTGGGGGCTTGAGGTAGCCCCCCAATAATTTTGAAAACAATAGTATGATGTCTTAATATCATTTCAGCATCAAATACGTTTCCGTTGTTCAGCTCCCCTATCTGAGCCCCCTATCCCTATCCGAGACCTCAAACCCGGCTGTGACGCTACCAAAACTGGGGCTCAAACCTTGATCTTGTTGAGCTTGAGCCAGCTGGACTACACCCCATTATGCCATGGCATCTTCAAAGTAATCATGAATGACGATTATTTGTGACATAACTGTCTTAGCTACGCTACTGATTACCCCCACTGGATGGCCCATGGCTAATTAAAATAATAGTCAGTTGCACCAAAAATGACGAATGATTTTTCTATTTTGTAGGTTACTTTATTGGTCTAAGCTTCTCTTCAGAAGAGATTGAGCTGTTCAATCCAGCAAAAAGTGGCCAACTTATTCATGCTCTTCTGCTTGTAAGCATAACATCTGCATTCTGTGGAGTGCTAATTGGCCGATTTTGGTCCTGGGAAAACTGGAAGTACCATCCTTTATGCAAGGTACAAGAAGAAATTATTTTTGGGTTTGTTTATACATCTCGTTAAAACTTTGTGACAAATTCTATCTATGCTACCTCTCTGTCTGGTTTTCCCTTGACAAATACCTAACTTTTTCCACAGATAAATGATCACAAATTTTTTTTCCAATTTAAGAAACATAAGATCTACTTTAAACTTCAGTACTCCATCAGCATCAGTGAGCCTTAGCCTAGCATCAGTGGCATAAGGAACATCTGCCGGGCATCTGCCCCTGGGGGCAGACACACCCCATGTTACACCCCATATATTCCATTTTGTTATTGTCTTGTTTGTAGTCAAACTTTGATTTTTCATCTGCTCATCTGTCAATTTTTAACAAAATCTTAAAATGTTGCCCCCTATGAATTGGGGCCCAACAGCACTTGTCCCTCCCTGCCCCCTTACTTTGCCACTACCTGCCATAGATTCAATGTTATTCCATGTAAAGGCTGTGCTGGTGTTAAAATTTACCCCCACTTTATTAACACATAATTCTGATTAATAGCATTTATAATTATTATATAGATAACATCTAATTAATGGATATGAAGGAGAGGCAGAGGGGTAAAACCTGATGTCAGAGAGGTTCCTTTTTAATTCTATGTTTAGAGAGAGGGTTAAATGGAAAGGAGAGCTTATTTAATGTTTTGCCTGCAATACAATTCAAGTCATGTGATGTCTATGATTTTATGTGAAGGTACTGGCAAGACATGGTGGAACTTGGATGTCAGTTGCAGCACAAATTAACATTGAATTTCGAAGAGTAGACAAATTCTCATTAAACGTTGGTGGATCTGGAATTTATGTGACAGATTCATGGATCATAAAGACAAATTTATACACAGTGAATGTAGCACAACAAACAGATGCCCATTTATCAATATCAGGTATAAATTTTTGTCTGATTTGATTTGGTAATTAACTATTAGTGCTGTGACGTAGCTTACAGTTAATGAAAATGTTGGCTAAACCAATTTTATCTCAAGTACAGTCAACTCTCTCCATCTCAGGCAATTCACTCCTTGAAAGTCTCGTACACCTTTGCTGGAAGTCCTATTGTTTTCTCAGAAGTCCCTTGAAAGTCCTTTTGTTTTAATGGAAGTCTCGTACGCCTTTTTGCACAGTGAAATGCCCCTCGGTCTACCCTCTATCTCAAAGGGATCTCAAACTTCTTTCTGTATTTAGCTGGAGAAGTCTCGATGCTCGCTCCCTCTTTCGAGGTTATTTGCCTCAAATGTTTGTCTATAACGAATTCAACTTTTGGTCCACTCCATTTGTCGACTTTTCTTCATTTATTGTAAAATGGCGCAATGAGAATTCTTTGTGAGGAAAGTTCTGCGTACGCAAGCGGAACAAATCTGAATTAAAAAAAACCTCACGAACAAAATATTGTTTGAAAAAGACGAAAAAATTCAAAAACCAGAGAAACGAATGACAAACAAATAGGCTTCTGAGAATCTGGGATACCTAAACACACGATCTCAATAAGGGGCACCGAAAGTGGGGGCAGCAGTGCAATACCCTCAAAAATATTGTGAAGATTTTCCTATTGTTTTGCCCTGAATTTGTTGCCTGCGCCCCCTCTGCTGTGTGCCCCAATGCCTTGCTTTCGTCACTTTTCTCGCATTTTTGATCAATATTCCTTATTTTGTAGAATTTTTCCTCTATCTGGAACTTTCTTCTATCTCCAACCAATTTACAAGTCCCTTGCGTGCTAGAGATAGGGTTGACTGTATTCCTACTTTACAAAGTTTAAACAAAGGATATCAAATATCATAAACCCATCTGATCTTTTTTCGTTCATTCCAGGTAGCGATCATTTCGTAATGTCACATGAAACTAATCAGCCAGCACAGTATATCAATATAACTGTTCACAGCATAAACCCAGCCGTCAAATCCTTCACACTAAGACTAAACTCGGTTGATTACAACGAGCTAAAGGACCGAATCTCAGCACCAATAAGAAACGCAAGAAACATTGTCATACATCAATCACTGAGTGAAAAATTCCTTGAAGCATTTAAACAGCAGATTCAAATCAATGCGAGATACAGATTGCCAAATGATATGCCTGTAAGTTTTTCTTTGATATTCCACATTTGTTGAGCTTTTTTAGACATATTACCTGGGTTGTAGTTATCGCTATTGAGTGTTGCTGCTGGAAGCTCGAACTATTTTGAGCGATCTCATTTTCGTTTTATTCCCAGCTTGAAAAGCAATTAACTGTGACTCAGGTGATAGGTCTAACCTTTTTTCAGTGGAAATTGCATTTGTTTTGCGTTTTCCTTGATTTTGTCAATCGACTGCCAATCATTGTTCTTTAAGCTTTACAAATATTCCTATCACTCAAGGATGAGACCGTTTGCCAATGTTGCAAAACATTGCCTGGCAAACATTTTTTTATTTTGACCAGCATATTTAATGTTTTTGAAATTTTCAGACAATGCTAACCAGATTCTGCTTGTCAAGCAATTTTTTGACGACATAGAGCCAAACGGTGAAACGTTGCTTGTAAAGCAAATCTCAAAGTATGCCCGACAATGATTCCGCTATTCATCGCAATTTTGAAGTTTTGTACAACTCAAAGACTATAAATCTCAAAATGTTCGACCAACAATGTTTGGTCTTATGGACAGGGACCAAAACAGCAACACACTTCGTTTTCGGATTTGGAGGCGTAATTGTGGAATACTTCGTGACTTACTTTGCTTTTAGTTAGGGTACCCTTTAGTTAGCGAAACCGAGAAGTATTGGAATACTGCTCATCCATTCGATAATATTGCTTTAGGTGAAGCGAATTGCTCTTTCGTAACATTGTTGATTCTTCAAATAGAGCCTTAATTGCAAAATGCTGGTCAAAAACAATGCAGCTCCTGTTTTCCAAATGGTTATGCCTAGACTCGCTACCCAAGTCTCTGTTATGTTTCTTACTCAGCACTTATAGGTCGCTAATAACAAATCTTTTTGAGCTACCCTGAACAACAATAACAGCAGATACAGCTAGGGGGAGGGACTGGACACTGGTGTAGCCAGTCCAGGTAATGCTTCCGATAAAGGAAGAACTCGTTCCTCTAGCAGGCATTTCCATCTAATTAAGTCTGTGTTGCTTGGGACGATTGCTTCGACAATTTGAGATTGCTTAATAACTAATTATATCAAGATGATCGCCCCGGGTGGGGTATCTAAGCCTAGTTTTTGAACTTGGACGTGCCATTTTAGTTCAAAATTTGGACCCCCTAAGAGATTATTTTTTTTCTAACTGACCTGACTCCGGTCATTCAATGAGCGTGTGACCGTAACTCATTCCTGACTCTGCTATTCCTGCGATATACAAGACTAAATAAACCTTTCCAGAGCGATAGAATTATTGCTAAATAAGCCTCATCATGGCCTCTTGCAACTCTTCTAACATCTTTTAATACCTGTCGTTCCTTGTTTGATTTCTTTAAACTGTTTTCATTTAGGAACCAGAGCCATGTATTGGTTGCATGCAGAAACCTTCAAACATTAAGCTTCAAAAGAATTGTGCACCCTCTTCCGAAGGGGAATGCAGGCATTGTTATTGCAGACCAATGTGGTGCATTGATTGCATGGGCAAATGGTTTGCAAGTAGACAAGATCAAGATAGTCCAAACACGTGGATGTCGAGTTTATCACCTTGCCCAACATGCAGATCCAAGTTTTGTATGCTTGATGTTTGTCTCATTGAAAGTTGAAGAATATCCGAAAAACTGCTATGGTACTGCAAATATTCGAATAGCGCCAAGGGGCTATTATCCCCAATCTTTTTGAAGAGGCAATTGCTCCAGCATTTATTAGTCTGTGTTCCAGAATATTCCCCACACTGTGGAGAGTGTGCTGATGGTGATGGTCTGGTGATGGTGATGATGATGATCTCCCTACCGTTTGTTTATGATTTGGTGACAGTGATGGTGGTGATGATCTCTCTACCGTGTGGTGATGGTTTGATGACGGTGATGATGATGGTGATGGTGATGGGGATGATCTGTTTACCGTGTGGCGATAGTCTGGTGATGGTGATGGTGATGTTAATGGCGATGATCTCCCTACCGTGTGGTGATGGTCTGGCGATGGTGATATTGATGATCTCTCTACTGTGTGGTGATGGTGATGGTGATGATGATGATGGTGGTGATGGTGGTGGTGATGGTGATGGTGATGGTGATGGTGATGGTGATGGTGATCGTGATCGTGATAGTTATGATCTGTCTACCGTGTGGTGATGGTCTGGCGATGGCGATGATGATAGTTATGATCTCTCTCCCGTGTGGTTATGGTCTGGCGATGGTGACATTGATGGTGATGATCCCTCTACCGTGTGGCGATAGCCTGGTGATGGTGATGGTGATTGTGATGTTGATGGCGATGATCTCTCTACCGTGTGGTGATGGTCTGGGGATGGTGATAGTGATGATCTCTCTACCGTGTGGTGATGGTGATGGTGACGGTGATTATGATGGTGATGATCTCTCCACTGTGTTGTGATGTTCTGGAACACAGGCCAGCAATCATCCATTCCAAACAACTCTAATTTGCAGAACGTTGTTCCACTGTTGGCTGACCCAAAAGGTTTTAGTGCAAACCCTTCCCCCACCTAGGGGAAGGGTACGTTTAGTCCCTAAGCATCTTGATATAAAGTGAGGCCCTATCGGGGGAATGAGAAATATGGCATATTTCCAGAACAAAATCAAAGGGACAAGGGATGATTCTAGAAAAATAAAGGAAATTTCCGTCTTACTTAAATTAGCTTACTGTTAGGTGCCTAATTGCTGGGGGTAGGAATAGGCGGGAGGGGTCACAACAGCCGTCAGGATCTAATTAGCGGGGGGTCGGAATAAACGGGAGGGGGTCGGAATTTGTATCACAAACTTACTGAACGGCTGCGCGAGGGGCCCTATAGTACTTATAGGCTAAGGAAATCCATAGTTCTCTAACCAACAAATAGAGTATACAAGGGAAATTTCACATCAAGAATGTCAGAGTAAGTGAAGTGAAAAATACCAACATCAAGATCAATGCAAATCTCAATAAGGGGGGGGGATTCTAATAAGAGCGGTTGGAATGTTTTGGAAAAATTGATTAGCAGGGGGACCGCAATTAGGCACCTAAGAGTACAATATTCAAGAGTAGAATTGAAAGTTTAAGCTTATCGAACATATTTACGGTACGTTTGCATCTATTGACAATAGAACAATAGACCTCAGTGCCATGTATTATAACAATATGCAAAGATACGTAGAACGCCAATTAAGAATAATAAATTTATGCATTTTCAAATTTCACAATACTAGAATATTGTAATGTAATATTTTAACGTAAATATTTTTGAAAAAGAAGTAACAAAAAATGTGAATATTAAAGTTCTATTGTTTTTACAACTTTCAACACCCGGGCCATGCAACAAAAATCGTAAACTTTGAGCGCTCACAGAATAAATAATGCTAGCATCGAACTTTGCATCTAGACTAAATTGTGGCTGCTTAATAAGAATTTTATATCGAAAATGTGTCTCGAAGTTTTGAAAATTCTCATAATCTAGCCGCTCGTCAGAACGGTCTCTATAGCCTTACCCAATGGGCAAAAATCAGCCAACAGTAGAGGTTTTGAAAAGTCCCCTTTTTTCTTCAAAAATAGTTATCAAACCAAACCTAATGCCCCCCCCCCTAAAAAGGCTCGGGAGGAAGCTAGGGTCTTTTTCTCTCAAATCTAGGGAAGTAGTTTCCCTCGAAACGCAGAAAATCGCCAAAAAGGCAAGTCAGCCATGCAAACGGGCAAAAGTCAGCAAGAATCAGGGATTTTCAAAGCTCCCTTTTTTCTTTTAAAATGGTAATCGAATCCTACCCAATATGCGCCCTGAGCAGCCTCCAGGGTGTAAATTGGGGTACAGGTAAAAAACGGACTCTTTGATAGGGGGTCCGGTTTGATAATAATTATGAAGCCAAAATCATTGGTAGCCTCGGTCTCATGAGCTGAGAAACAAAAACACTACACCTCGTGGAGCTGCAGCTGCGCTTCCCCCTACATTCATTCAACATCCAAGAAGAAACTGAGAGAGATGGAGGAAGGTAAGCGGAAAGCGGATTAAGCTGCTTTTTGTATTTGCAATTTAGAGCCTGATAAAAATGTCAATACTCTCTCCCTGCCTGCCCTGCCATGTCAAAATTTAGGCCTATTGAAACTGTTTTTGAAGTTGAACCAGCTTGGGTTTCTGAACAACTCGCTATCCCACCCGACCATCAGCCGTCGTGTCCACACGTGTGTGGAGATGGTAACATTTCATTCCGGTCAAGTCAAGTTACTGTTTTACGTCCACTCTCCACAAAGTGGCAAAATCCCCTCAGTCTGAAGTTCAATTTAAAAAGAAATGATAAGATTTTCTGAATTTCATGAAAGTGTCGTAAAAGCTTTCTAGAAAGAAAGATTTTGCACAGCAGAGATTTTTTAAAAAAAGCCATACTTTGCAAACGGTGGAACAATGGATCTATTGTTTTCTTTGGCATGAAGGCAGTTTTCTTTGTTCTATTCTGCACCGTCAAGATTGCATGGATTCCAACCTTGCTAATCACATCTATCTACAATGCCTGCCAAAAGTCCTTGGAACACCCCCATAGTTTACAAAAAAATATGACTCCGCTTCCCTTTCCTGCCGGGAAATACAGAGAGTCAACCCCCTCCCCCAAAAACAATGTTGTTCTACCCAAAATGGTCTGAGCTTTTATAAGATGCATTGCGGGTTCTCGTAGGATATACCAGACCATAGAAAATGTTGTGCTAATCAATTTAAGACTCCAAGAAAACCAACTTTTTCTATCTGCAGGGAATTGGCATTTTGGAATCTGTTCACAACAAAATCAAAAGGAGTTACATTTCTTGTCTAAAAAACCTTTTACAGCAATGTTTTTAGTAGCATCAATTGAAATTAAACCTTCCATGTTTTTCAATTCTAAATAACTAGAGACGTCTTTTATACTTTTTAAATTTCTATCATTTTTTTATTTTATTCTTTAGAACAAGTTGTGGTATTGAGAACATCTGACATATGCTTTTTGTGATATACAATAATCTTGGGTATTGCAAGTGGTAGGTAAGCAACCAGAAGTGAAAAATTGTATGTTATTTTAATGCAAAGCAGCATTTAAAAGCAATTTTCTTCTCATTAAGAAATTTCTTCCTTTGCAGCAGCTAATTAAAGGAACCATTTTGTTTATTTGAAATATCCATTCAAACCGCATAACTATGTAACCTTTACTACCTTGAGTTAACCATGACACAAGTAATACATGACAAACACTGACATATCACATTTTTATTACTATGTCAACTTTTTTTCATTGAGTAGACTTTTTATATTTTCCAAGTAATACAGCAATGTGTAACAGCAATATGACCATACCTTACCGTTGTGTTGAAAAAAATGTTTTAGCTTTCAATAGTCGTACAGATAGAATAATTGAAAGAATGAATGAAAAACTGTATATCACTGTGATCAGGCCAGCATGTTGAAATTATTTCCACATCACATTTATTTTTCTGCCTTGAGAATACTGTTCACCGGAGCACATTTAATTGATTCTATTTAAGCATCGATAGTTACGAGATCACTATGTGGAATTTTCTGTCTTGAGTGGTCAGCGCTACCCGAGCGCCCGTGCTGCTTGGATGGGAGAAGAAACATGGTGTTGTCGTGTGGAGTGTTTTGTTGAAGTAGAATTAACTTCTCCATACCATCACTACCTTTTTTTTCTGCCTTGATCATACTCTAGTTCAGCATATTCATTCTACATGACGATCACTACGTTGATTTTTCTGTCTTGAGTGGTCAGCGCTACCCGAGCGCCCGTGCTGCTTGGATGGGAGAAGAAACATGGTGTTGTCGCCGGGAGTGTTTTGTTGAAGTAGAATTAACTTCTCCATTCGATCACTACCTTTGTTGTTCTGCCTTGATCATACTCTAATTCAGCACATTCATTCTACATGACGATCACTACGTTGAATTTTCTGTCTTGAGTGGTCAGCGCTACCCAAGCGCCCGTGCTGCTTGGATGGGAGAGGAAACATGGTGTTGTCGCGTGGGGTGTATTGTTGAAGTAGAATTAACTTCTCAATACGATCACTACCTTTGTTGTTCTTCCTTGATCTTACTCTAATTCAGCACATTCATTCTACATGATGATCACTACGTTGAATTTTCTGTCTTGAGTGGTCAGCGCTACCCGAGCGCCCGTGCTGCTTGGATGGGAGAGGAAACATGGTGTTGTCGCGTTGGGTGTTTTGTTGAAGTAGAATTAACTTCTCCATATCATCACTACCTTTGTTGTTTTTCCTTGATCATACTCTATTTCAGCACATTCATTCTACATGATGATCACTACGTTGAATTTTCTGTCTTGAGTGGTCAGCGCTACCCGAGCGCCTGTGCTGCTTGGATGGGAGAAGAAACATGGAGTGTTTTGTTGAAGTAGAATTAACTTCTCCATATCATCACTACCTTTGTTGTTTTTCCTTGATCATACTCTAATTCAGCACATTCATTCTACATGATGATCACTATGTTGAATTTTCTGTCTTGAGTGGTCAGCGCTACCCGAGCGCCCGTGCTGCTTGGATGGGAGAAGAAACATTGTGTTGTCGTGTGGAGTGTTTTGTTGAAGTAGAAGTAACTTCTCCATACCATCACTACCTTTGTTGTTCTTCCTTGATCATACTCTAATTCAGCACATTCATTCTACAAGACGATCACTACGTTGAATTTTCTGTCTTGAGTGGTCAGCGCTACCCGAGCGCCCGTGCTGCTTGGATGGGAGAAGAAACATGAGGTTGTCGCGTGGGGTGTTCTGTTGAAGTAGAATTAACTTCTCCATACGATCACTACCTTTGTTGTTCTTCCTTGATCATACTCTAATTCAGCACATTCATTCTACATGACAATCACTATGTTGAATTTTCTGTCTTGAGTGGTCAGCGCTACCCGAGCGCCCGTGCTGCTTGGATGGGAGAGGAAACATGGTGTTGTCGTGTGGGGTGTTTTGTTTAAGTAGAATTAACTTCTCCATACCATCACTATCTTTGTTGTTCTTCCTTGATCTTACTCTAATTCAGCACATTCATTCTACATGATGATCACTACGTTGAATTTTCTGTCTTGAGTGGTCAGCGCTACCCGAGCGCCCGTGCTGCTTGGATGGGAGAAGAAACATGGTGTTGTTGCGTGGAGTGTTTTGTTGAAGTAGAATTAAGTTCTCCATACCATCACTACCTTTCTTGTTCTTTCTTGATCATACTCTAATTTAGCACATTCATTCTACATGACGATCACTACGTTGAATTTTCTGTCTTGAGTGGTCAGCGCTACCCGGCGCCCGTGCTGCTTGGATGGGAGAGGAAACATGGTGTTGTCGCGTGGGGTGTTTTGTTGAAGTAGAATTAACTTCTCCATATCATCACTACCTTTGTTGTTTTTCCTTGATCATACTCTAATTCAGCACATTCATTCTACATGACGATCACTACGTTGAATTTTCTGTCTTGAGTGGTCAGCGCTACCCGAGCGCCCGTGCTGCTTGGATGGGAGAAGAAACATGGTGTTGTCGTGTGGAGTGTTTTGTTGAAGCACAATTAGCTTCTCCATATCATCACTACCTTTGTTGTTCTTCCTTGATCTTACTCTAATTCAGCACATTCATTCTACATGATGATCACTACGTTGAATTTTCTGTCTTGAGTGGTCAGCGCTACCCGAGCGCCCGTGCTGCTTGGATGGGAGAAGAAACGTGGTGTTGTCGCGTGGAGTGTTTTGTTGAAGTACAATTAGCTTCTCCATATCATCACTACCTTTGTTGTTCTTCCTTGATCATACTCTAATTCAGCACATTCATTCTACAACACGATCACTACGTTGAATTTTCTGTCTTGAGTGGTCAGCGCTACCCGAGCGCCCGTGCTGCTTGGATGGGAGAAGAAACGTGGTGTTGTCGCGTGGAGTGTTTTGTTGAAGTAGAATTAACTTCTCCATATCATCACTACCTTTGTTGTTCTTCCTTGATCATACTCTAATTCAGCACATTCATTCTACAAGACGATCACTACGTTGAATTTTCTGTCTTGAGTGGTCAGCGCTACCCGAGCGCCCGTGCTGCTTGGATGGGAGAAGAAACGTGGTGTTGTCGCGTGGAGTGTTTTGTTGAAGTAGAATTAACTTCTCCATATCATCACTACCTTTGTTGTTCTGCCTTGATCATACTCTAATTCAGCACATTCATTCTACATGATGATCACTACGTTGAATTTTCTGTCTTGAGTGGTCAGCGCTACCCGAGCGCCCGAGCTGCTTGGATGGGAGAAGAAACATGGTGTTGTCGCGTGGGGTGTTTTGTTGAAGTAGAATTAACTTCTCCATATCATCACTACCTTTGTTGTTCTTCCTTGATCATACTCTAATTCAGCACATTCATTCTACAAGACGATCACTACGTTGAATTTTCTGTCTTGAGTGGTCAGCGCTACCCGAGCGCCCGTGCTGCTTGGATGGGAGAAGAAACATGGCGTTGTCGCGTGGAGTGTTTTGTTGAAGTACAATTAGCTTCTCCATATCATCACTACCTTTGTTGTTCTTCCTTGATCATACTCTAATTCAGCACATTCATTCTACAACACGATCACTACGTTGAATTTTCTGTCTTGAGTGGTCAGCGCTACCCGAGCGCCCGTGCTGCTTGGATGGGAGAAGAAACGTGGTGTTGTCGCGTGGAGTGTTTTGTTGAAGTAGAATTAACTTCTCCATATCATCACTACCTTTGTTGTTCTTCCTTGATCATACTCTAATTCAGCACATTCATTCTACAAGACGATCACTACGTTGAATTTTCTGTCTTGAGTGGTCAGCGCTACCCGGCGCCCGTGCTGCTTGGATGGGAGAAGAAACGTGGTGTTGTCGCGTGGAGTGTTTTGTTGAAGTAGAATTAACTTCTCCATATCATCACTACCTTTGTTGTTCTGCCTTGATCATACTCTAATTCAGCACATTCATTCTACATGATGATCACTACGTTGAATTTTCTGTCTTGAGTGATCAGCGCTACCCGAGCGCCCGTGCTGCTTGGATGGGAGAAGAAACATGGTGTTGTCGCGTGGAGTGTTTTGTTGAAGTAGAATTAACTTCTCCATACCATCACTACCTTTGTTGTTCTGCCTTGATCATAATCTAATTCAGCACATTCATTCTACATGACGATCACTACGTTGAATTTTCTGTCTTGAGTGCTCGGCGCTACCCGAGCGCCCGTGCTGCTTGGATGGGAGAAGAAACATGGCGTTGTCGCGTGGAGTGTTTTGTTGAAGTAGAATTAACTTCTCCATATCATCACTACCTTTGTTGTTCTTCCTTGATCATACTCTAATTCAGCACATTCATTCTACAAGACGATCACTACGTTGAATTTTCTGTCTTGAGTGGTCAGCGCTACCCGAGCGCCCGTGCTGCTTGGATGGGAGAAGAAACATGGTGTTGTCGCGTGGAGTGTTTTGTTGAAGTAGAATTAACTTCTCCATATCATCACTACCTTTGTTGTTCTGCCTTGATCATACTCTAATTCAGCACATTCATTCTACATGATGATCACTACGTTGAATTTTCTGTCTTGAGTGGTCAGCGCTACCGGAGCGCCCGAGCTGCTTGGATGGGAGAAGAAACATGGTGTTGTCGCGTGGAGTGTTTTGTTGAAGTAGAATTAACTTCTCCATACCATCACTACCTTTGTTGTTCTTCCTTGATCTTACTCTAATTCAGCACATTCATTCTACATGATGATCACTACGTTGAATTTTCTGTCTTGAGTGGTCAGCGCTACCCGAGCGCCCGTGCTGCTTGGATGGGAGAAGAAACATGGTGTTGTTGCGTGGAGTGTTTTGTTGAAGTAGAATTAAGTTCTCCATACCATCACTACCTTTCTTGTTCTTTCTTGATCATACTCTAATTCAGCACATTCATTCTACATGACGATCACTACGTTGAATTTTCTGTCTTGAGTGGTCAGCGCTACCCGAGCGCCCGTGCTGCTTGGATGGGAGAGGAAACATGGTGTTGTCGCGTGGGGTGTTTTGTTGAAGTAGAATTAACTTCTCCATATCATCACTACCTTTGTTGTTTTTCCTTGATCATACTCTAATTCAGCACATTCATTCTACATGACGATCACTACGTTGAATTTTCTGTCTTGAGTGGTCAGCGCTACCCGAGCGCCCGTGCTGCTTGGATGGGAGAAGAAACATGGTGTTGTCGTGTGGAGTGTTTTGTTGAAGTACAATTAGCTTCTCCATATCATCACTACCTTTGTTGTTCTTCCTTGATCTTACTCTAATTCAGCACATTCATTCTACATGATGATCACTACGTTGAGTTTTCTGTCTTGAGTGGTCAGCGCTACCCGAGCGCCCGTGCTGCTTGGATGGGAGAAGAAACGTGGTGTTGTCGCGTGGAGTGTTTTGTTGAAGTACAATTAGCTTCTCCATATCATCACTACCTTTGTTGTTCTTCCTTGATCATACTCTAATTCAGCACATTCATTCTACAACACGATCACTACGTTGAATTTTCTGTCTTGAGTGGTCAGCGCTACCCGAGCGCCCGTGCTGCTTGGATGGGAGAAGAAACGTGGTGTTGTCGCGTGGAGTGTTTTGTTGAAGTAGAATTAACTTCTCCATATCATCACTACCTTTGTTGTTCTGCCTTGATCATACTCTAATTCAGCACATTCATTCTACATGATGATCACTACGTTGAATTTTCTGTCTTGAGTGGTCAGCGCTACCCGAGCGCCCGTGCTGCTTGGATGGGAGAGGAAACATGGTGTTGTCGCGTGGGGTGTTTTGTTGAAGTAGAATTAGCTTCTCCATATCATCACTACCTTTGTTGTTCTTCCTTGATCATACTCTAATTCAGCACATTTATTCTACAAGACGATCACTACGTTGAATTTTCTGTCTTGAGTGGTCAGCGCTACCCGAGCGCCCGTGCTGCTTGGATGGGAGAAGAAACATGGCGTTGTCGCGTGGAGTGTTTTGTTGAAGTAGAATTAAGTTCTCCATACCATCACTACCTTTCTTGTTCTTTCTTGATCATACTCTAATTCAGCACATTCATTCTACATGACGATCACTACGTTGAATTTTCTGTCTTGAGTGGTCAGCGCTACCCGAGCGCCCGTGCTGCTTGGATGGGAGAAGAAACATTGTGTTGTTGCGTGGAGTGTTTTGTTGAAGTAGAATTAAGTTCTCCATACCATCACTACCTTTCTTGTTTTTCCTTGATCATACTCTAATTCAGCACATTCATTCTACATGACGATCTCTACGTTGAATTTTCTGTCTTGAGTGGTCAGCGCTACCCGAGCGCCCGTGCTGCTTGGATGGGAGAGGAAACATGGTGTTGTCGCGTGGGGTGTTTTGTTGAAGTAGAATTAGCTTCTCCATATCATCACTACCTTTGTTGTTCTTCCTTGATCATACTCTAATTCAGCACATTTATTCTACAAGACGATCACTACGTTGAATTTTCTGTCTTGAGTGGTCAGCGCTACCCGAGCGCCCGTGCTGCTTGGATGGGAGAAGAAACATGGCGTTGTCGCGTGGAGTGTTTTGTTGAAGTAGAATTAAGTTCTCCATACCATCACTACCTTTCTTGTTCTTTCTTGATCATACTCTAATTCAGCACATTCATTTTACATGACGATCACTACGTTGAATTTTCTGTCTTGAGTGGTCAGCGCTACCCGAGCGCCCGTGCTGCTTGGATGGGAGAAGAAACATGGTGTTGTTGCGTGGAGTGTTTTGTTGAAGTAGAATTAAGTTCTCCATACCATCACTACCTTTCTTGTTTTTCCTTGATCATACTCTAATTCAGCACATTCATTCTACATGACGATCTCTACGTTGAATTTTCTGTCTTGAGTGGTCAGCGCTACCCGAGCGCCCGTGCTGCTTGGATGGGAGAAGAAACATGGTGTTGTCGTGTGGAGTGTTTTTTTGAAGTAGATTTAACTTCTCCATACCATCACTACCTTTGTTGTTCTTCCTTGATCTTACTCTAATTCAGCACATTCATTCTACATGACGATCACTACGTTGAATTTTTTGTCTTGAGTGGTCAGCGCTACCCGAGCGCCCGTGCTGCTTGGATGGGAGAAGAAACGTGGTGTTGTCGCGTGAAGTGTTTTGTTGAAGTAGAATTAACTTCTCCATATCATCACTACCTTTGTTGTTCTGCCTTGATCATACTCTAATTCAGCACATTCATTCTACATGATGATCACTACGTTGAATTTTCTGTCTTGAGTGGTCAGCGCTACCCGAGCGCCCGTGCTGCTTGGATGGGAGAGGAAACATGGTGTTGTCGCGTGGGGTGTATTGTTGATGTAGAATTAACTTCTCCATACCATCACTACCTTTGTTGTTCTTCCTTTATCTTACTCTAATTTAGCACATTCATTCTACATGACGATCACTACGTTGAATTTTCTGTCTTGAGTGGTCAGCGCTACCCGAGTGCCCGTGCTGCTTGGATGGGAGAGGAAACATGGTGCTGTCGCGTGGGGTGTTTAGTTGAAGTAAAATTAACTTCTCCATATCATCACTACCTTTGTTGTTTTTCCTTGATCATACTCTAATTCAGCACATTCATTCTACAAGACGATCACTACGTTGAATTTTCTGTCTTGAGTGGTCAGCGCTACCCGAGCGCCCGTGCTGCTTGGATGGGAGAGGAAACATGGTGTTGTCGCGTGGGGTGTTTTGTTGAAGTAGAATTAACTTCTCCATATCATCACTACCTTTGTTGTTCTTCCTTGATCATACTCTAATTCAGCACATTCATTCTACAAGACGATCACTACGTTGAATTTTCTGTCTTGAGTGGTCAGCGCTACCCGAGCGCCCGTGCTGCTTGGATGGGAGAAGAAACATGGCGTTGTCGCGTGGAGTGTTTTGTTGAAGTAAAATTAACTTCTCCATATCATCACTACCTTTGTTGTTCTTCCTTGATCATACTCTAATTCAGCACATTTATTGTTCTGCAAAGTAAATGGGGTTTGTTCTAGCACTGAAGATATACATTATGGAGTTCCACAAGGTTCCTGCCTAGGTCCTCTTTTATTCCTTATTTATATAAATGATCTTCCTTATTCTCTTACAAAAGGCAAAGTTACAATGTACGCAGACGATACAAGTATTTCATATTCTTCTAAAAGCTTAGAAGACATAAATCAAGCCCTAAACAATGAACTTGACCACTTGAAAGAATGGCTCAGGGGTAATAAGCTATCGTTAAATATCCTTAAAACACAAGCGTTGATTATTGGTTCCTGTCCTAACATTAAGAAGATCACAAACGAGACTGTGGAACCCCCTAAGTTCTTTATTGGTGACTCTCTCGTTGAAGACGTCCAATACTCGAAGTATTTGGGTGTGACTGTTGATAGGAACTTGGACTGGAAGGAACATATCAATAATATACGTTCCAAAGTATCACGTGCAGTAGGCTTTCTGAAATATTCCAAAAAGTTTTTACCGAGAGACACACTATGTAAGATGTATCGAGGCATTGTAGAGCCTCACTTTCGTTACTGTTGTTCGGTTTGGGGGAACTGTGGGGTGACCAATGTGCGAACCCTCCAAATGCTACAGAATTGTCACTAACAGCAAATTTGACACTCCAGCCACACCCTTGTTACAAAGTCTGCAGTGGCCAACTTTAAACGAAATTATAACCAAAGAAACTGCTGCAATCATGTACAAATCGTTGCACGGTCTTACACCTGAATATCTAGCTAAATTATTCACAAGAAAATCTCATCAAAACATCAGGAAACTGAGGAATACTGCCACTGATCTTTTACTTCCCTTAAGAAAAACGAGCAATGGGCAAAAAGCTATATCCTTCCGTGGAGCTAAACTTTGGAATAATCTTTCATATGATTGTAAACATGCACCTACCCTTGCCACTTTTAAAAGACGACTTAATGATATTTTTTAACAATACATAATGTATTTCTATTGTATATTGAATTTTATATAAAAAAGGTAGCACGGCCCCCTGAAAAGCAATCCTTTAGGACTGATGGGGTTACCGTGGTTAAACAAAATTTAGATTAGATTAGATTAGATTAGTGGTCAGCGCTACCCGAGCGCCCGAGCTGCTTGGATGGGAGAAGAAACATGTTGTTGTCGCGTGGAGTGTTTTGTTGAAGTAGAATTAACTTCTCCATATCATCACTACCTTTGTTGTTCTTCCTTGATCATACTCTAATTCAGCACATTCATTCTACAAGACGATCACTACGTTGAATTTTCTGTCTTGAGTGGTCAGCGCTACCCGAGCGCCCGTGCTGCTTGGATGGGAGAGGAAACATGGTGTTGTCGCGTGGGGTGTTTTGTTGAATTAGAATTAACTGCTCCATATCATCACTACCTTTGTTGTTCTGCCTTGATCATACTCTAATTCAGCACATTCATTCTACAAGACGATCACTACGTTGAATTTTCTGTCTTGAGTGGTCAGCGCTACCCGAGCGCCCGTGCTGCTTGGATGGGAGAGGAAACATGGTGTTGTCGCGTGGGGTGTTTTGTTGAAGTAGAATTAACTGCTCCATATCATCACTACCTTTGTTGTTTTTCCTCGATCATACTCTAATTCAGCACATTCATTCTACAAGACGATCACTACGTTGAATTTTCTGTCTTGAGTGGTCAGCGCTACCCGAGCGCCCGTGCTGCTTGGATGGGAGAGGAAACATGGTGTTGTCGCGTGGGGTGTTTTGTTGAAGTAGAATGAACTTCTCCATATCATCACTACCTTTGTTGTTCTTCCTTGATCATACTCTAATTCAGCAAATTAATTCTACATGACGATCGCTATGTTGAATTTTCTGTCTTGAGTGGTCAGCGCTACCCGAGCGCCCGAGCTGCTTGGATGGGAGAAGAAACATGGTGTTGTCGCGTGGGGTGTTTTGTTGAAGTAGAATTAAGTTCTCCATACCATCACTACCTTTGTTGTTCTGCCTTGATCATACTCTAATTCAGCACATTCATTCTACATGACGATCACTACGTTGAATTTTCTGTCTTGAGTGGTCAGCGCTACCCGAGCGCCCGTGCTGCTTGGATGGGAGAAGAAACATGGTGTTGTCGCGTGGAGTGTTTTGTTGAAGTAGAATTAAGTTCTCCATACCATCACTACCTTTGTTGTTCTTTCTTGATCATTCTCTTATTCAGCACATTCATTCTACAAAACGATCACTACGTTGAATTTTCTGTCTTGAGTGGTCAGCGCTACCCGAGCGCCCGTGCTGCTTGGATGGGAGAGGAAACATGGTGTTGTCGCGTGGGGTGTTTTGTTGAAGTAGGATTAACTTCTCCATATCATCACTACCTTTGTTGTTCTTCCTTGATCTTACTCTAATTCAGCACATTCATTCTACATGACGATCACTACGTTGAATTTTCTGTCTTGAGTGGTCAGCGCTACCCGAGCGCCCGTGCTGCTTCGATGGGAGAAGAAACATGGTGTTGTCGCGTGGGGTGTTTTGTTGAAGTAGGATTAACTTCTCCATATCATCACTACCTTTGTTGTTCTTCTTTGATCATACTATAATTCAACACATTCATTCTACATGACGATCACTACGTTGAATTTTCTGTCTTGAGTGGTCAGCGCTACCCGAGCGCCCGTGCTGCTTGGATGGGAGAGGAAACATGGTGTTGTCGCGTGGGGTGTTTTGTTGAAGTAGGATTAACTTCTCCATATCATCACTACCTTTGTTGTTCTTCCTTGATCTTACTCTAATTCAGCACATTCATTCTACATGACGATCACTACGTTGAATTTTCTGTCTTGAGTGGTCAGCGCTACCCGAGCGCCCGTGCTGCTTCGATGGGAGAAGAAACATGGTGTTGTCGCGTGGAGTGTTTTGTTGAAGTAGAATTAACTTCTCCATATCATCACTACCTTTGTTGTTCTTCCTTGATCATACTCTAATTCAGCACATTTATTCTACAAGACGATCACTACGTTGAATTTTCTGTCTTGAGTGGTCAGCGCTACCCGAGCGCCCGAGCTGCTTGGATGGGAGAAGAAACATGGTGTTGTCGCGTGGGGTGTTTTGTTGAAGTAGAATTAACTTCTCCATATCATCACTACCTTTCTTGTTCTTTCTTGATCATACTCTAATTCAGCACATTCATTCTACAAGACGATCACTACGTTGAATTTTCTGTCTTGAGTGGTCAGCGCTACCCGAGCGCCCGAGCTGCTTGGATGGGAGAAGAAACATGGTGTTGTCGTGTGGGGTGTTTTGTTGAAGTAGAATTAAGTTCTCCATACCATCACTACCTTTCTTGTTCTTTCTTGATCATACTCTAATTCAGCACATTCATTCTACAAGACGATCACTACGTTGAATTTTCTGTCTTGAGTGGTCAGCGCTACCCGAGCGCCCGAGCTGCTTGGATGGGAGAAGAAACATGGTGTTGTCGCGTGGGGTGTTTTGTTGAAGTAGAATTAACTTCTCCATATCATCACTACCTTTGTTGTTCTTCCTTGATCATACTCTAATTCAGCACATTCATTCTACAAGACGATCACTACGTTGAATTTTCTGTCTTGAGTGGTCAGCGCTACCCGAGCGCCCGTGCTGCTTGGATGGGAGAGGAAACATGGTGTTGTCGCTTGGGGTGTTTTGTTGAAGTAGAATTAACTGCTCCATATCATCACTACCTTTTGTTGTTTTTCCTTGATCATACTCTAATTCAGCACATTCATTCTACAAGACGATCACTACGTTGAATTTTCTGTCTTGAGTGGTCAGCGCTACCCGAGCGCCCGTGCTGCTTGGATGGGAGAAGAAACATGGTGTTGTCGCGTGGGGTGTTTTGTTGAAGTAGAATTAACTTCTCCATATCATCACTACCTTTGTTGTTCTGCCTTGATCATACTCTAATTCAGCACATTCATTCTACATGACGATCACTACGTTGAATTTTCTGTCTTGAGTGGTCAGCGCTACCCGAGCGCCCGTGCTGCTTGGATGGGAGAAGAAACATGAGGTTGTCGCGTGGAGTGTTTTGTTGGAGTAGAATTAACTTCTCCATATCATTCACTACCTTTGTTGTTCTTCCTTGATCTTACTCTAATTCAGCACATTCATTCTACATGACGATCACTACGTTGAATTTTCTGTCTTGAGTGGTCAGCGCTACCCGAGCGCCCGTGCTGCTTGGATGGGAGAAGAAACATGAGGTTGTCGCGTGGAGTGTTTTGTTGAAGTAGAATTAACTTCTCCATATCATCACTACCTTTGTTGTTCTTGTTCTGCCTTGATCATACTCTAATTCAACACATTCATTCTACATGATGATCACTACGTTGAATTTTCTGTCTTGAGTGGTCAGCGCTACCCGAGCGCCCGTGCTGCTTGGATGGGAGAAGAAACATGGTGTTGTTGCGTGGAGTGTTTTGTTGAAGTAGAATTAAGTTCTCCATACCATCACTACCTTTCTTGTTCTTTCTTGATAATACTCTAATTCAGCACATTCATTCTACATGACGATCACTACGTTGAATTTTCTGTCTTGAGTGGTCAGCGCTACCCGAGCGCCCGTGCTGCTTGGATGGGAGAGGAAACATGGTGTTGTCGTGTGGAGTGTTTTGTTGAAGTACAATTAGCTTCTCCATATCATCACTACCTTTGTTGTTCTTCCTTGATATTACTCTAATTCAGCACATTCATTCTACATGATGATCACTACGTTGAATTTTCTGTCTTGAGTGGTCAGCGCTACCCGAGCGCCCGTGCTGCTTGGATGGGAGAAGAAACGTGGTGTTGTCGCGTGGAGTGTTTTGTTGAAGTACAATTAGCTTCTCCATATCATCACTACCTTTGTTGTTCTTCCTTGATCATACTCTAATTCAGCACATTCATTCTACAAGACGATCACTACGTTGAATTTTCTGTCTTGAGTGGTCAGCGCTACCCGAGCGCCCGTGCTGCTTGGATGGGAGAGGAAACATGGTGTTGTCGCGTGGGGTGTTTTGTTGAAGTAGAATTAACTTCTCCATATCATCACTACCTTTGTTGTTCTTCCTTGATCATACTCTAATTCAGCACATTTATTCTACAAGACGATCACTACGTTGAATTTTCTGTCTTGAGTGGTCAGCGCTACCCGAGCGCCCGAGCTGCTTGGATGGGAGAAGAAACGTGGTGTTGTCGCGTGGAGTGTTTTGTTGAAGTACAATTAGCTTCTCCATATCATCACTACCTTTGTTGTTCTTCCTTGATCATACTCTAATTCAGCACATTCATTCTACAAGACGATCACTACGTTGAATTTTCTGTCTTGAGTGGTCAGCGCTACCCGCGCGCCCGTGCTGCTTGGATGGGAGAAGAAACGTGGTGTTGTCCCGTGGAGTGTTTTGTTGAAGTGGAATTAACTTCTCCATATCATCACTACCTTTGTTGTTCTGCCTTGATCATACTCTAATTCAGAACATTCATTCTACATGATGATCACTACGTTGAATTTTCTGTCTTGAGTGGTCAGCGCTACCCGAGCGCCCGTGCTGCTTGGATGGGAGAAGAAACATGGTGTTGTCGCGTTGAATGTTTTGTTGAAGTAGAATTAACTTCTCCATACCATCACTACCTTTGTTGTTCTTCCTTGATCATACTCTAATTCAGCACATTCATTCTACATGATGATCACTACGTTGAATTATCTGTCTTGAGTGGTCAGCGCTACCCGAGCGCCCGTGCTGCTTGGATGGGAGAAGAAACATGGTGTTGTCGCGTGGAGTGTTTTGTTGAAGTAGAATTAACTTCTCCATACCATCACTACCTTTGTTGTTCTTCCTTGATCTTACTCTAATTCAGCACATTCATTCTACATGATGATCACTACGTTGAATTTTCTGTCTTGAGTGGTCAGCGCTACCCGACCGCCCGTGCTGCTTGGATGGGAGAAGAAACATGGTGTTGTTGCGTGGAGTGTTTTGTTGAAGTAGAATTAAGTTCTCCATACCATCACTACCTTTCTTGTTCTTTCTTGATCATACTCTAATTCAGCACATTCATTCTACATGACGATCACTACGTTGAATTTTCTGTCTTGAGTGGTCAGCGCTACCCGAGCGCCCGTGCTGCTTGGATGGGAGAAGAAACATGGTGTTGTCGCGTGGGTGTTTTGTTGAAGTAGAATTAACTTCTCCATATCATCACTACCTTTGTTGTTCTGCCTTGATCATACTCTAATTCAGCACATTCATTCTACATGACGATCACTACGTTGAATTTTCTGTCTTGAGTGGTCAGCGCTACCCGAGCGCCCGTGCTGCTTGGATGGGAGAAGAAACATGGTGTTGTCGTGTGGAGTGTTTTGTTGAAGTACAATTAACTTCTCCATATCATCACTACCTTTGTTGTTCTTCCTTGATCTTACTCTAATTCAGCACATTCATTCTACATGATGATCACTACGTTGAATTTTCTGTCTTGAGTGGTCAGCGCTACCCGAGCGCCCGTGCTGCTTGGATGGGAGAAGAAACGTGGTGTTGTCGCGTGGAGTGTTTTGTTGAAGTACAATTAGCTTCTCCATATCATCACTACCTTTGTTGTTCTTCCTTGATCATACTCTAATTCAGCACATTCGTTCTACAAGACGGTCACTACGTTGAATTTTCTATCTTGAGTAGTCAGCGCTACCCAAGCGCCCGTGCTGCTTGGATGGGAGAAGAAACGTGGTGTTGTCGCGTGGGGTGTTTTGTTGAAGTAGAATTAACTTCTCCATACCATCACTACCTTTGTTTTTCTGCCTTGATCATACTCTAATTCAGCACATTCATTCTACATGACGATCACTACGTTGAATTTTCTGTCTTGAGTGGTCAGCGCTACCCGAGCGCCCGTGCTGCTTGGATGGGAGAAGAAACATGAGGTTGTCGCGTGGAGTGTTTTTTGAAGTAGAATTAACTTCTCCATATCATCACTACCTTTTTTTTCTGCCTTGATCATACTCTAATTCAGCAAATTAATTCTACATGACGATCACTACGTTGAATTTTCTGTCTTGAGTGGTCAGCGCTACCCGAGCGCCCGAGCTGTTTGGATGGGAGAAGAAACATGGTGTTGTCGCGTGGAGTGTTTTGTTGAAGTAGAATTAACTTCTCCATACCATCACTACCTTTGTTGTTCTTTCTTGATCATACTCTAATTCAGCATATTCATTCTACATGACGATCACTACGTTGAATTTTCTGTCTTGAGTGGCCAGCGCTACCCGAGCGCCCATGCTGCTTGGATGGGAGAAGAAACGTGGTGTTGTCGCGTGGAGTGTTTTGTTGAAGTAGAATTAACTTCTCCATATCATCACTACCTTTTTTGTTCTGCCTTGATCATACTCTAATTCAGTACATTC
Organism: Chrysaora quinquecirrha; assembly: GCA_014526335.1. Classification (NCBI taxonomy): domain Eukaryota; kingdom Metazoa; phylum Cnidaria; class Scyphozoa; order Semaeostomeae; family Pelagiidae; genus Chrysaora; species Chrysaora quinquecirrha. The sequence continues at coordinate 3,423,155 of JACTAT010000059.1, read as the reverse complement.
ATTCTACATGATGATCACTACGTTGAATATTCTGTCTTGAGTGGTCAGCGCTACCCGAGCGCCCGTGCTGCTTGGATGGGAGATGAAACATGGTGTTGTAGCGTGGAGTGTCTTGTTGAAGTAGAATTAACTTCTCCATACCATCACTACCTTTGTTGTTCTTCCTTGATCTTACTCTAATTCAGCACATTCATTCTACATGACGATCACTACGTTGAATTTTCTGTCTTGAGTGGTCAGCGCTACCCGAGCGCCCGTGCTGCTTGGATGGGAGAGGAAACATGGTGCTGTCGCGTGGGGTGTTTAGTTGAAGTAGAATTAACTTCTCCATATCATCACTACCTGTGTTGTTTTTCCCTGATCATACTCTAATTCAGCACATTCATTCTACATGACGATCACTATGTTGAATTTTCTGTCTTGAGTGGTCAGCGCTACCCGAGCGCCCGTGCTGCTTGGATGGGAGAAGAAACATGGTGTTGTCGCGTGGGGTGTTTTGTTGAAGTAGAATTAACTTCTCCATATCATCACTACCTTTGTTGTTCTTCCTTGATCATACTCTAATTCAGCACATTCATTCTACAAGACGATCACTACGTTGAATTTTCTGTCTTGAGTGGTCAGCGCTACCCGAGCGCCCGTGCTGCTTGGATGGGAGAAGAAACATGGCGTTGTCGCGTGGAGTGTTTTGTTGAAGTAAAATTAACTTCTCCATATCATCACTACCTTTGTTGTTCTTCCTTGATCATACTCTAATTCAGCACATTCATTCTACAAGACGATCACTACGTTGAATTTTCTGTCTTGAGTGGTCAGCGCTACCCGAGCGCCCGTGCTGCTTGGATGGGAGAAGAAACATGGTGTTGTCGTGTGGAGTGTTTTGTTGAAGTAGAATTATCTTCTCCATACCATCACTACCTTTGTTGTTCTTCCTTGATCTTACTCTAATTCAGCACATTCATTCTACATGACGATCACTACGTTGAATTTTCTGTCTTGAGTGGTCAGCGCTACCCGAGCGCCCGTGCTGCTTGGATGGGAGAAGAAACATGGTGTTGTCGCGTGGGGTGTTTTGTTGAAGTAGAATTAACTTCTCCATATCATCACTACCTTTGTTGTTTTTCCTTGATCATACTCTAATTCAGCACATTCATTCTACATGACGATCACTACGTTGAATTTTCTGTCTTGAGTGGTCAGCGCTACCCGAGCGCCCGTGCTGCTTGGATGGGAGAAGAAACATGGTGTTGTCGCGTGGAGTGTTTTGTTGAAGTAGAATTAACTTCTCCATACCATCACTACCTTTGTTGTTCTGCCTTGATCATACTCTAATTCAGCACATTCATTCTACATGACGATCACTACGTTGAATTTTCTGTCTTGAGTGGTCAGCGCTACCCGAGCGCCCGTGCTGCTTGGATGGGAGAAGAAACATGGTGTTGTCGCGTGGAGTGTTTTGTTGAAGTAGAATTAACTTCTCCATATCATCACTACCTTTGTTGTTCTGCCTTGATCATACTCTAATTCAGCACATTCATTCTACAAGACGATCACTACGTTGAATTTTCTGTCTTGAGTGGTCAGCGCTACCCGAGCGCCCGTGCTGCTTGGATGGGAGAAGAAACATGGTGTTGTCGCGTGGAGTGTTTTGTTGAAGTAGAATTAACTTCTCCATATCATCACTACCTTTGTTGTTCTTCCTTGATCATACTCTAATTCAGCACATTCATTCTACAAGACGATCACTACGTTGAATTTTCTGTCTTGAGTGGTCAGCGCTACCCGAGCGCCCGTGCTGCTTGGATGGGAGAGGAAACATGGTGTTGTCGCGTGGGGTGTTCTGTTGAAGTAGAATTAACTTCTCCATATCATCACTACCTTTTTTGTTCTGCCTTGATCATACTCTAATTCAGCACATTCATTCTACATGATGATCACTACGTTGAATTTTCTGTCTTGAGTGGTCAGCGCTACCCGAGCGCCCGTGCTGCTTGGATGGGAGAAGAAACATGGCGTTGTGGCGTGGAGTGTTTTGTTGAAGTAAAATTAACTTCTCCATACCATCACTACCTTCTTTGTTCTTCCTTGATCATACTTTAATTCAGCACATTCATTCTACAAGACGATCACTACGTTGAATTTTCTGTCTTGAGTGGTCAGCGCTACCCGAGCGCCCGTGCTGCTTGGATGGGAGAAGAAACATGGTGTTGTCGCGTGGAGTGTTTTGTTGAAGTAGAATTAACTTCTCCATATCATCACTACCTTTTTTGTTCTTCCTTGATCATACTCTAATTCAGCACATTCATTCTACAAGACGATCACTACGTTGAATTTTCTGTCTTGAGTGGTCAGCGCTACCCGAGCGCCCGTGCTGCTTGGATGGGAGAAGAAACATGAGGTTGTCGCGTGGAGTGTTTTTTTGAAGTAGAATTAACTTCTCCATATCATCACTACCTTTGTTGTTCTTCCTTGATCATACTCTAATTCAGCACATTCATTCTACATGATGATCATTACGTTGAATTTTCTGTCTTGAGTGGTCAGCGCTACCCGAGCGCCCGTGCTGCTTGGATGGGAGAAGAAACATGGTGTTGTTGCGTGGAGTATTTTGTTGAAGTAGAATTAAGTTCTCCATACCATCACTACCTTTGTTGTTCTTTCTTGATCATACTCTAATTCAGCACATTTATTCTACATGACGATCACTACGTTGAATTTTCTGTCTTGAGTGGTCAGCGCTACCCGAGCGCCCGTGCTGCTTGGATGGGAGAAGAAACGTGGTGTTGTTGCGTGGAGTGTTTTGTTGAAGTAGAATTAGCTTCTCCATACCATCACTACCTTTGTTGTTCTTCCTTGATCATACTCTAATTCAGCACATTCATTCTACAAGACGATCACTACGTTGAATTTTCTGTCTTGAGTGGTCACCGCTACCCGAGCGCCCGTGCTGCTTGGATGGGAGAAGAAACATGGTGTTGTCGTGTGGAGTATTTTGTTGAAGTAGAATTAAGTTCTCCATACCATCACTACCTTTGTTGTTCTTTCTTGATCATACTCTAATTCAGCACATTCATTCTACATGACAATCACTACGTTGAATTTTCTGTCTTGAGTGGTCAGCGCTACCCGAGCGCCCGTGCTGCTTGGATGGGAGAAGAAACGTGGTGTTGTCGCGTGGAGTGTTTTGTTGAAGTAGGATTAACTTCTCCATATCATCACTACCTTTGTTGTTCTGCCTTGATCATAATCTATTTCTGCACATTCATTCTACAAGACGATCACTACGTTGAATTTTCTGTCTTGAGTGGTCAGCGCTACCCGAGCGCCCGTGCTGCTTGGATGGGAGAAGAAACGTGGTGTTGTCGCGTGGAGTGTTTTGTTGAAGTAGGATTAACTTCTCCATATCATCACTACCTTTGTTGTTCTGCCTTGATCATAATCTATTTCTGCACATTCATTCTACAAGACGATCACTACGTTGAATTTTCTGTCTTGAGTGGTCAGCGCTACCCGAGCGCCCGTGCTGCTTGGATGGGAGAAGAAACGTGGTGTTGTTGCGTGGAGTGTTTTGTTGAAGTAGAATTAGCTTCTCCATACCATCACTACCTTTGTTGTTCTTCCTTGATCTTACTCTAATTCAGCACATTCATTCTACAAGACGATCACTACGTTGAATTTTCTGTCTTGAGTGGTCACCGCTACCCGAGCGCCCGTGCTGCTTGGATGGGAGAAGAAACATGGTGTTGTCGTGTGGAGTATTTTGTTGAAGTAGAATTAAGTTCTCCATACCATCACTACCTTTGTTGTTCTTTCTTGATCATACTCTAATTCAGCACATTCATTCTACATGACAATCACTACGTTGAATTTTCTGTCTTGAGTGGTCAGCGCTACCCGAGCGCCCGTGCTGCTTGGATGGGAGAGGAAACATGGTGTTGTCGCGTGGGGTGTATTGTTGAAGTAGAATTAACTTCTCCATATCATCACTACCTTTGTTGTTCTTCCTTGATCATTCTCTAATTCAGCACATTCATTCTACAAGACGATCACTAGGTTGAATTTTCTGTCTTGAGTGGTCAGCGCTACCCGAGCGCCCGTGCTGCTTGGATGGGAGAGGAAACATGGTGTTGTCGCGTGGGGGGTTTTGTTGAAGTAGAATTAACTTCTCCATGTCATCACTACCTTTGTTGTTCTTCCTTGATCATACTCTAATTCAGCACATTCATTCTACAAGACGATCACTACGTTGAATTTTCTGTCTTGAGTGGTCAGCGCTACCCGAGCGCCCGTGCTGCTTGGATGGGAGAAGAAACATGGCGTTGTCGCGTGGGGTTTATTGTTGAAGTAGAATTAACTTCTCCATATCATCACTACCTTTGTTGTTCTTCCTTGATCATACTCTAATTCAGCACATTCATTCTACAAGACGATCACTACGTTGAATTTTCTGTCTTGAGTGGTCAGCGCTACCCGAGCGCCCGTGCTGCTTGGATGGGAGAGGAAACATGGTGTTGTCGCGTGGGGTGTATTGTTGAAGTAGAATTAACTTCTCCATATCATCACTACCTTTGTTGTTCTTCCTTGATCATACTCTAATTCAGCACATTCATTCTACATGACGATCACTACGTTGAATTTTCTGTCTTGAGTGGTCAGCGCTACCCGAGCGCCCGTGCTGCTTGGATGGGAGAGGAAACATGGTGTTGTCGCGTGTGGTGTTTTGTTGAAGTAGAATTAACTTCTCCATACCATCAATACCTTTTTCGTTCTTCCTTGATCATACTCTAATTCAGCACATTCATTCTACATGACGATCACTACGTTGAATTTTCTGTCTTGAGTGGTCAGCGCTACCCGAGCGCCCGTGCTGCTTGGATGGGAGGGGAAACATGGTGTTGTCGCGTGGGGTGTATTGTTGAAGTAGAATTAACTTCTCCATATCATCACTACCTTTGTTGTTTTCCTTGATCATACTCTAATTCAGCACATTCATTCTACATGACGATCACTACGTTGAATTTTCTGTCTTGAGTGGTCAGCGCTACCCGAGCGCCCGTGCTGCTTGGATGGGAGAGAAACATGGTGTTGTCGCGTGTGGTGTTTTGTTGAAGTAGAATTAACTTCTCCATACCATCAATACCTTTTTCGTTCTTCCTTGATCATACTCTAATTCAGCATATTCATTCTACATGACGATCACTACGTTGAATTTTCTGTCTTGAGTGGTCAGCGCTACCCGAGCGCCCGTGCTGCTTGGATGGGAGAGGAAACATGGTGTTGTCGCGTGTGGTGTTTTGTTGAAGTAGAATTAACTTCTCCATACCATCAATACCTTTTTCGTTCTTCCTTGATCATACTCTAATTCAGCACATTCATTCTACATGACGATCACTACGTTGAATTTTCTGTCTTGAGTGGTCAGCGCTACCCGAGCGCCCGTGCTGCTTGGATGGGAGAAGAAACATGGTGTTGTCGCGTGGGGTGTTTTGTTGAAGTAGAATTAACTTCTCCATACCATCAATACCTTTTTCGTTCTTCCTTGATCATACTCTAATTCAGCACATTCATTCTACATGACGATCACTACGTTGAATTTTCTGTCTTGAGTGGTCAGCGCTACCCGAGCGCCCGTGCTGCTTGGATGGGAGAGGAAACATGGTGTTGTCGCGTGGGGTGTATTGTTGAAGTAGAATTAACTTCTCCATATCATCACTACCTTTGTTGTTTTTCCTTGATCATACTCTAATTCAGCACATTCATTCTACATGACGATCACTACGTTGAATTTTCTGTCTTGAGTGGTCAGCGCTACCCGAGCGCCCGAGCTGCTTGGATGGGAGAAGAAACATGGTGTTGTCGCGTGGGGTGTATTGTTGACGTAGAATTAACTTCTCCATATCATCACTACCTTTGTTGTTCTTCCTTGATCATACTCTAATTCAGCACATTCATTCTACAAGACGATCACTACGTTGAATTTTCTGTCTTGAGTGGTCAGCGCTACCCGAGCGCCCGTGCTGCTTGGATGGGAGAGGAAACATGGTGTTGTCACGTTGAGTGTTTTGTTGAAGTAGAATTAACTTCTCCATTTCATCGCGACCTTTGTTGTTCTGCCTAGATCATTCTCTAATTCAGCATATTCATTCTACATGACGATCACTACGTTGAATTTTCTGTCTTGAGTGGTCAGCGCTACCCGAGCGCCCGTGCTGCTTGGATGGGAGAGGAAACATGGTGTTGTCGCGTGGAGTGTTTTGTTGAAGTAGAATTAACTACTCCATACCATCACTACCTTTGTTGTTCTTCCTTGATCTTACTCTAATTCAGCACATTCATTCTACATGACGATCACTACGTTGAATTTTCTGTCTTGAGCGGTCAGCGCTACCCGAGCGCCCGTGCTGCTTGGATGAAACAATTGTTGAAGTAGAATTAACTTCTCCATATCATCACTACCTTTGTTGTTCTTCCTTGATCATACTCTAATTCAGCACATTCATTCTACAAGACGATCACTACTTTGAATTTTCTGTCTTGAGTGGTCAGCGCTACCCGAGCGCCCGTGCTGCTTGGATGGGAGAGGAAACATGGTGTTGTCACGTTGAGTGTTTTGTTGAAGTAGAATTAACTTCTCCATTTCATCGCGACCTTTGTTGTTCTGCCTAGATCATTCTCTAATTCAGCATATTCATTCTACATGACGATCACTACGTTGAATTTTCTGTCTTGAGTGGTCAGCGCTACCCGAGCGCCCGTGCTGCTTGGATGGGAGAGGAAACATGGTGTTGTCGCGTGGAGTGTTTTGTTGAAGTAGAATTAACTTCTCCATACCATCACTGCCTTTGTTGTTCTTCCTTGATCTTACTCTAATTCAGCACATTCATTCTACATGACGATCACTACGTTGAATTTTCTGTCTTGAGTGGTCAGCGCTACCCGAGCGCCCGTGCTGCTTGGATGGGAGAGGAAACATGGTGTTGTCGCGTGGAGTGTTTTGTTGAAGTAGAATTAACTACTCCATACCATCACTACCTTTGTTGTTCTTCCTTGATCTTACTCTAATTCAGCACATTCATTCTACATGACGATCACTACGTTGAATTTTCTGTCTTGAGCGGTCAGCGCTACCCGAGCGCCCGTGCTGCTTGGATGGGAGAGGAAACATGGTGTTGTCGCGTGGAGTGTTTTGTTGAAGTAGAATTAACTACTCCATACCATCACTACCTTTGTTGTTCTTCCTTGATCTTACTCTAATTCAGCACATTCATTCTACAAGACGATCACTACTTTGAATTTTCTGTCTTGAGTGGTCAGCGCTACCCGAGCGCCCGTGCTGCTTGGATGGGAGAGGAAACATGGTGTTGTCGCGTGGAGTGTTTTGTTGAAGTAGAATTAACTACTCCATACCATCACTACCTTTGTTGTTCTTCCTTGATCTTACTCTAATTCAGCACATTCATTCTACAAGACGATGACTACTTTGAATTTTCTGTCTTGAGTGGTCAGCGCTACCCGAGCGCCCGTGCTGCTTGGATGGGAGAGGAAACATGGTGTTGTCGCGTGGAGTGTTTTGTTGAAGTAGAATTAACTACTCCATACCATCACTACTTTTGTTGTTCTTCCTTGATCTTACTCTAATTCAGCACATTCATTCTACAAGACGATCACTACGTTGAATTTTCTGTCTTGAGTGGTCAGCGCTACCCGAGCGCCCGTGCTGCTTGGATGGGAGAAGAAACATGGTGTTGTCGCGTGTAGTGTTTTTTTTTAAGTAGAATTAACTTCTCCATATCATCACTACCTTTTTTGTTCTGCCTTGATCATACTCTAATTCTGCAAATTGATTCTACATGACGATCACTATGTTGAATTTTCTGTCTTGAGTGGTCAGCGCTACCCGAGCGCCTGAGCTGTTTGGATGATATAAGAACATAGTCCTGTCGCGTCGAGTGTTTCTGTTGAAATTGAAGTAATTTCTACATGCTGTCACTACCTTTATTTTTCTATCTTGGGCAAACTGTGCTACCCAAGCGCACTTTGTTTTCGACCAGTCATTATTAATGCCTGGTAGGGGGCCGGAGGAAAACTAATTTTTCGCTAAAACTTTCGGCGTCCCAAAATCTGTCTCCAGGTGCAGTTTGGCAGATCCAGTCCAGCATTGGGGTATAAGGGAGCCAAGGATAATGATGATTCTTAAAAGGAACATACTGAGTGTATGTTGGTGCCTGCAAGAAAATTCTCTGATATTCTGAATAATAACTAAAATTGCTTTCTAACCATGAAGACTTTAAAGAATGTAGCAATGCTTTGGAATTTTTGCATTCTGTTGAAAAATAAATCGTTCCAATGAGATTTTGGTACATTTTAATTTCTGATTTTCATTTAACAAACTCTGCTGAAAAATTAAAGACAAAGGCTCACATGCCAGATCTTCGGCGGGAGTTTAGAGTACAATCTTCGGGGTGTACTTGATATATTTTGGGTACTGGGGACGTGCCGCCCATAAGTGTATCGTTTTTATGATTTTGGTAGAAACATCGGTCTTAATTTTTTCTGAAAATTGGTAAAAATAAGTGTATCGATTTCTCCAAAATCGGTATCAACTTTATAGAAAACGGTTTTATTTTCGTTTGTTTTCACTTTTCTTGGTGAAATTTGATTCGAACCGACATATTATATTATATAAAGTAGTGTAGGAGTTAATAGTTTCGTATAATTTTGGGTATATATTTTCAGGGTGGCACGTCCCTGTCAAGTACCCCCCTTTATTAAAACCATTGCAGCCAAGAGGTATTTGATAAAATTTATGATACTAAGGACACAAGGGGCAATTTTTGAAGTAATAGAAAAGATAGCAAGACATATAATAACAAAAAGCAAACAACCATTCCGTACCCCTGATACTGTCTTTAAAATTCTTACGGTTATTTGATATGTTCATGTACAGAATCTTTGCTGGCCCCTAAATTTCCTCCGGCCCCCCACCCGGCATTAATAATGACTGGTTGCTTAATTCTATTGCAGCAAAGAAATTCTACATGAGATCACTGATTGAATTTTCTCTCTGGAGCAGACCATGCCACCCAAACTCTGTAAGGTTAGTAACTTCATAGTAGTCAATTAATAAATTTTTACGATAATTTGATTTGATAAATGTCTTATATTGTATGGTTTTACTGCAATTTCCTTATTTCAACCTTCTACATGGTTTGCTGATCGCAAATGGTCGCCAACATGTATTTTCTAGACTTATCCAAGGTCTATTTCTTAATAGTTACCCTTCTCCAAAAGTCCACCATTCTGTGAAAACAAAGGAAACTCTCACCCTCTCCTTTGTTTTGTCATGGAATCGTGGATCCTAGGAGAAGAAAATTGAGAAAAAGACTTGGGGCAAGTCTAGTATTTTTAAGCTCTTATACTAGACTTCTAACCTTCCTCCAACTCTTTCGGAAACAGCTTCTAACAACAACAACAACATACAGCTGTTTCCTCAGAGTGGAACAAACTATGAAGCAAACAGCAACCTGTTGTTGTGGTTGTTCGGGTAATTGTTGGTTATTGTTGTTGTCTACTCTTATACCGCGTCTGCTGCAGTCCAGACGGGTGGTATGATTTACAATGCGAACGCCTTGTTTTTAAGAAATGTCGCTAGGTGCCGAAATGTTACAAGTTTTTGAAGCATGACAATAAAATAAGAAATGTTTGACAAGCAATGTTTGAAAGGCGGCCAATCGATCAAACATGCAAAAGTAAGCAAAATTTGTGGGGTGATGTTTTTGAAAAAGTTCAAAAACATTTTTTGCTTGACGCAAGCAAAAAATGCTGGACGAGCAATGTTTTTAGGCGTGGCCAAACGGCTAAACATTTTGCTTGACAAGCAAATTTCAAATATTTTGACCAACAATGTTTGATCGTTTGGCCAGGGCCTTGGGCCATGGCCTAAGAATGCATTATATTAGGCCCTGGCCAAACGATCAAACATTGTTGATCCAACGTTTGAGATTTGCTTGTCAAGCAAAATGTTTGACCGTTTGGCCACGTCAAAAACATTGCTCTTCCAACATTTTTTGTTTGCGTCAAGCAAAAATGTTTTTGAACTTTTCAAGAACATCACGCCACAAATTTTGTTACTTTTGCTTGTCAAGCAATGTTTTTGACGCGGCCAAACGTTCAAACATTTGTTGTAAAGCAAATTCAAAATGTTGGCCCAACAATGTTTGATCGTTTGGCCAGGGCCTTAGATAGTATTTCAAATGAATGAAGTCGGTTTCATCGGTTTCATCAGAGTATACATCGAAAACTTTTAGGAATTTTTACATATTTTTGTCTGACATTTTCATCTCTTTGAATCAGGTTTGACAAGGAAGCTGTTTACCACTCATTGTCTACACTATTGCCTCATGACCTCATGATGGATGCGAAAGGAAGTTGACCGGTTGATGGCTTAAAGATGCGCACGATGGGCGCCAAATGAAGATGTCGAAATAAGAACTTACAATAAGCGCACGATTGGCGCGCAGGAAGATGTTGTTGATGACTAAAAGTGAGCGCACGATGGGCGCGACTGGAAGATGTCATAAGATGGCTTGGAAAAGCGCACATTGTATGCAAAGAAATCAGAACTTTTAATTGACTGACAGAGACTTAATGAACTTATTATAATGCAACATCAGCATCAAAAACTGAATCGTATTTGTAAGGCCGGTTGGCCACCAAAATGTTTGTGGTATTATGGTTACTGAGAATCAGATTTATTCCTAAGTAATAATAAGAGCATTGATTGGCAAAATACGATCCCAAATACTGCCAACCTTTGTTTATTATTGTGTCCCCTCTTTGTGTTGTTTTTATTGTGTCTGCTCGATGCCACAGACCGCCCTGCGTTAACTCACTTTTTTCTTCAAAACAAAATGCGAAAAAATTCCCCCTGAATAGCCTTTAGGGGGTATATATAGCACCTATAGCACTTTCGGATCAGATTGGGTTGAATTAGAAAGGAAAATTTTCCCAAAAATGGCGAGAATGAGAAGTCTATATATAGCCTTGCCAAATGGCCAGAAATCGGCCAAAATCAGGGGTTTTGAAAACTCGCTTTTTTCATTAAAAATAAATACCAATTACCCCTCCCCTGAAAAACCTACCAGAAACCCCCCCAAATAGCCTCTAGGGGGTAAATAAAGTGTTTTTCTTTCAGAAAATAATCGATTTTGGTGTACAAAACTTTCCCCAAAAAATCGCCAAAAAGATAAGTCTATAGCCTTACCAAATTGCCAAAAATGGGGCAAAATGAGGGGCTTTGACCAATCGTCTTTTTCTTCAAAAAAATTTATTAAAGCCTACAAGAAACCCCCCAAATAGCCCCTAGAATGTAAATAAAGTCTTTTTCTTTCAGAAAAAATCGATTTTGGGTCACAAAATTCTCCCCCAAAAGTAGCCAAAAAAGGTAAGTCTATAGCCTTACCAAATGGCCAAAAATCGGGCAAAATGAGGGGTTTTGAAGACTCGTTTTTTCTTCAAAAATATTTATAAAAACCTACCAGAAACCCCCCCAAAAGCGTCTAGAGGGTAAATAAAGTCTTTTTCTTTCAGAAAAAATCGATTTTGGGTCACAAAATTCTCCCCCAAAAATACCCAAAAAGGTAAGTCTATAGCCTTAACAAATGGCCAAAAATCGGGCAAAATGAGGGGTTTTGAAAACTCGTCTTTTTCTTCAAAAATATTTATAGAAACCTACCAGAAACCCCCCAAATAGCCCCAAGAAGGTAAATAAAGTCTTTTTCTCTCAGAAAAAATCGATTTTGGGTCACAAAATTCTCCTCCAAAAATCACCAAAAAAAGGTAAGTCTATAGCCTTACCAAATGGCCAAAAATCGGGCAAAATGAGGGGCTTTGAAAAGTAGTCTTTTTCTTCAAAAATATTTACTAAAACCTACAAGAAACCCCCCAAAAAGCGTCTAGAGGGTAAATAAAGTCTTTTTCTTTCAGAAATAATCGATTTTTTGTCACAAAATTTTCCTCCAAAAATCGCCAAAAAGATAAGTCTATAGCCTTACCAAATGGCCAAAAATCAGGCAAAATGAGGGGTTTTGAAAACTCGTTTTTTCTTCAAAAATATTTATAAAAACCTACCAGAAACCCCCCAAAAAGCGTCTAGAGGGTAAATAAGGTCTTTTTCTTTAAGAAAAAATCGATTTCTGCTCACAAAATTTTCCCCCAAAAATAGTCAAAAAGGTAAGTCTTTAGCCTTACCAAATGGCCAAAAATCGGGCAAAATAAGGGGTTTTGAAAAGTAGTCTTCTTCTTCAGAAATATTTGTAAAAACCTACCAGAAACCCCCCATATAGCCCCTAGGGGGTAAATAGAGTCTTTTTCTTTAAGAAAAAATCGATTTCGGGTCACAAAATTTTCCCCAAAAATAGCCAAAAAGGTAAGTCTATAGCCTTACCAAATGGCCAAAAATCGGGCAAAATAAGGGGTTTTGAAAAGTAGTCTTTTTCTTCAAAAATATTTGTAGAAACCTACCAGAAACCCCCCAAATAGCCTCTAGGGGGTAAATAGAGTCTTTTTCTTTCAGAAAACAATCGATTTTGGGGTACAAAATTTTCCCAAAAAATCGCCAAAAGGTAAGTCTATAGCCTTACCAAATGGCCAAAAATCGGGCAAAATAAGGGGTTTTGAAAAGTAGTCTTTTTCTTCAAAAATATTTAAAAAAACCTACCAGAAACCCCCCAAATAGCCCTTAGAGGGTCAATAAAGTATTTTTCTTTCAGAAAAAATCGATTTATGCTCACAAAATTCTCCCCAAAAAATAGTCAAAAAGTTAAGTCTATAGCCTTACCAAATGGCCAAAAATCGGGCAAAATAAGGGGTTTTGAAAAGTAGTCTTCTTCTTCAAAAATATTTATAGAAACCTACCAGAAACCCCCCAAATAGCCCCTAGGGGTAAATAAAGTCTTTTCTTTCAGAAAAATCGATTTTGGGTCACAAAATTTTCCCCAAAATAGCAAAAAAGGTAAGTCTATAGCCTTACCAAATGGCCAAAAATCGGGCAAAATAAGGGGTTTTGAAAAGTAGTCTTCTTCTTCAAAAATATTTATAGAAACCTACCAGAAACCCCCCAAATAGCCCCAAGAAGGTAAATAAAGTCTTTTCTTTCAGAAAAAATCGATTTTGGGTCACAAAATTCTCCCCAAAAATAGCCAAAAGGTAAGTCTATAGCCTTACCAAATGGCCAAAAATCGGGCAAAATGAGGGGTTTTGAAAACTCGTCTTTTTCTTCAAAAATATTTATAAAAACCTACCAGAAACCCCCAAATAGCGTCTAGAGGGTAAATAAAGTCTTTTTCTTTCAGAAAAAATCGATTTTGGGTCACAAAATTCTCCCCCAAAAATACCCAAAAAGGTAAGTCTATAGCCTTACCAAATGGCCAAAAATCGGGCAAAATGAGGGGTTTTGAAGACTCGTTTTTTCTTCAAAAATATTTATAGAAACCTACCAGAAACCCCCCAAATAGCCCCAAGAAGGTAAATAAAGTCTTTTTCTCTCAGAAAAAATCGATTTTGGGTCACAAAATTCTCCTCCAAAAATCACCAAAAAAAGGTAAGTCTATAGCCTTACCAAATGGCCAAAAATCGGGCAAAATGAGGGGCTTTGAAAAGTAGTCTTTTTCTTCAAAAATATTTATAAAAACCTACAAGAAACCCCCCAAAAAGCGTCTAGAGGGTAAATAAAGTCTTTTTCTTTCAGAAAAAATCGATTTTGGGTCACAAAATTCTCCCCCAAAAATACCCAAAAAGGTAAGTCTATAGCCTTACCAAATGGCCAAAAATCGGGCAAAATAAAGGGTTTTGAAAAGTAGTCTTTTTCTTCAAAAATATTTATAAAAACCTACCAGAAACCCCCCAAATAGCCCCTAGAGGGTAAATAAAGTCTTTTTCTTTCAGAAATAATCGATTTTTTGTCACAAAATTTTCCTCCAAAAATCGCCAAAAAGATAAGTCTATAGCCTTACCAAATGGCCAAAAATCAGGCAAAATGAGGGGTTTTGAAAACTCGTCTTTTCTTCAAAATATTTATAAAACCTACCAGAAACCCCCAAATAGCGTCTAGAGGGTAAATAAGGTCTTTTTCTTTCAGAAAAAATCGATTTTGGGTCACAAAATTCTCCCCAAAAAATAGTCAAAAAGGTAAGTCTATAGCCTTACCAAATGGCCAAAAATCGGGCAAAATAAAGGGTTTTCTTTTTCTTCAAAAATATTTATAAAAACCTACCAGAAACCCCCCAAATAGCCCCTAGAGGGTAAATAAAGTCTTTTTCTTTCAGAAATAATCGATTTTGGGTCACAAAATTCTCCCCCAAAATAGCCAAAAGGTAAGTCTATAGCCTTACCAAATGGCCAAAAATCAGGCAAAATGAGGGGTTTTGAAAACTCGTCTTTTTCTTCAAAAATATTTATAAAACCTACCAGAAACCCCCAAATAGCCTCTAGAGGGTAAATAAAGTCTTTTTCTTTCAGCAAAAATCGATTTTGGGTCACAAAATTTTCCCCCAAAAATAGCCAAAAAGGTAAGTCTATAGCCTTACCAAATGGCCAAAAATCGGGCAAAATAAGGGTTTTGAAAAGTAGTCTATTTCTTCAAAAATATTTATAAAAACCTACCAGAAACCCCCCAAATAGCCCTTAGATGGTAAATAAAGTCTTTTTCTTTCAGAAAAAATCGATTTTGGGTCACAAAATTCTCCCCCAAAAATAGACAAAAAGGTAAGTCTATAGCCTTACCAAATGGCCAAAAATCGGGCAAAATAAGGGTTTTGAAAACTAGTCTTTTCTTCAAAAATATTTATAAAACCTACCAGAAACCCCCAAATAGCCCCTAGAGGGTAAATAAAGTCTTTTCTTTCAGAAAAAATCGATTTTGGGTCACAAAATTTTCCCCAAAATAGCCAAAAGGTAAGTCTATAGCCTTACCAAATGGCCAAAAATCAGGCAAAATAAGGGGTTTTGAAAACTCGTCTTTTCTTCAAAAATATTTATAAAACCTACCAGAAACCCCCAAATAGCCTCTAGAGGGTAAATAAGTCTTTTCTTTCAGAAAAATCGATTTTGGGTCACAAAATTTTCCCCAAAAATAGTCAAAAGGTAAGTCTATAGCCTTACCAAATGGCCAAAAATCGGGCAAAATAAGGGTTTTGAAAAGTAGTCTTTTCTTCAAAAATATTTATAAAACCTACCAGAAACCCCCAAATAGCCCCTAGGGGTAAATAAAGTCTTTTCTTTCAGAAAAATCGATTTTGGGTCACAAAATTTTCCCCCAAAAATAGCCAAAAAGGTAAGTCTATAGCCTTACCAAATGGCCAAAAATCGGGCAAAATAAGGGTTTTGAAAAGTAGTCTTTTTCTTCAAAAATATTTATAAAAACCTACCAGAAACCCCCCAAATAGCCCCTAGAGGGTAAATAAAGTCTTTTTCTTTCAGAAAAAATCGATTTTGGGTCACAAAATTTTCCCCAAAAATAGTCAAAAAGGTAAGTCTATAGCCTTACCAAATGGCCAAAATCGGGCAAAATAAGGGTTTTGAAAACTCGTCTTTTTCTTCAAAAATATTTATAAAAACCTACCAGAAACCCCCAAATAGCCCCTAGATGGTAAATAAAGTCTTTTTCTTTCAGCAAGAATCGATTTTGGGTCACAAAATTTTCCCCCAAAAATAGTCAAAAAGGTAAGTCTATAGCCTTACCAAATCGCCAAAAATCGGGCAAAATCAGGGGTTTTGAAAACTCGTCTTTTTCTTCAAAAATATTTATAAAAGCCTACCAGAAACCCCCCAAATAGCCCCTAGATGGTAAATAAAGTCTTTTTCTTTCAGAAAAAATCGATTTTGGGTCACAAAATTTTCCCCAAAAATAGCCAAAAAGGTAAGTCTATAGCCTTACCAAATGGCCAAAAATCGGGCAAAATAAGGGGTTTTGAAAACTAGTCTTTTTCTTCAAAAATATTTATAAAACCTACCAGAAACCCCCCAAATAGCGTCTAGAGGGTAAATAAAGTCTTTTCTTTCAGAAAAATCGATTTTGGGTCACAAAATTCTCCCCCAAAATACCCAAAAGGTAAGTCTATAGCCTTACCAAATGGCCAAAAATCGGGCAAAATAAGGGGTTTTGAAAACTAGTCTTTTTCTTCAAAAATATTTATAAAACCTACCAGAAACCCCCCAAATAGCCCCTAGAGGGTAAATAAAGTCTTTTCTTTCAGAAAAATCGATTTTGGGTCACAAAATTCTCCCCAAAAATACCAAAAAAGGTAAGTCTATAGCCTTACCAAATGGCCAAAAATCGGGCAAAATAAGGGGTTTTGAAAAGTAGTCTTTTCTTCAAAAATATTTATAAAACCTACCAAGAAACCCCCAAATAGCGTCTAGAGGGTAAATAAAGTCTTTTCTTTCAGAAAAATCGATTTTGGGTCACAAAATTCTCCCCAAAAATAGCCAAAAGGTAAGTCTATAGCCTTACCAAATGGCCAAAAATCGGGCAAAATAAAGGGTTTTGAAAAGTAGTCTTTTTCTTCAAAAATATTTATAAAAACCTACCAGAAACCCCCCAAATAGCCCCTAGAGGGTAAATAAAGTCTTTTTCTTTCAGAAATAATCGATTTTTTGTCACAAAATTTTCCTCCAAAAATCGCCAAAAAGATAAGTCTATAGCCTTACCAAATGGCCAAAAATCAGGCAAAATGAGGGGTTTTGAAAACTCGTTTTTTCTTCAAAAATATTTATAAAAACCTACCAGAAACCCCCAAATAGCCTCTAGATGGTAAATAAAGTCTTTTTCTTTCAGAAAAATCGATTTTGGGTCACAAAATTTTCCCCAAAAATAGCCAAAAGGTAAGTCTATAGCCTTACCAAATGGCCAAAAATCGGGCAAAATAAAGGGTTTTGAAAAGTAGTCTTTTTCTTCAAAAATATTTATAAAACCTACCAGAAACCCCCCAAATAGCCCCTAGATGGTAAATAAAGTCTTTTTCTTTCAGAAAAAATCGATTTTGGGTCACAAAATTTTCCCCCAAAAGTAGCCAAAAAAGGTAAGTCTATAGCCTTACCAAATGGCCAAAAATCGGGCAAAATAAGGGGTTTTGAAAAGTAGTCTATTTCTTCAAAAATATTTATAAAAACCTACCAGAAACCCCCCAAATAGCCCCTAGAGGGTAAATAAAGTCTTTTTCTTTCAGAAAAATCGATTTTGGGTCACAAAATTTTCCCCAAAAATAGCCAAAAGGTAAGTCTATAGCCTTACCAAATGGCCAAAAATCGGGCAAAATAAGGGGTTTTGAAAAGTAGTCTATTTCTTCAAAAATATTTATAAAAACCTACCATAAACCCCCCAAATAGCGCCTAGAGGGTAAATAAAGTCTTTTTCTTTCAGAAAAAATCGATTTTGGGTCACAAAACTCTCCCCAAAATAGCCAAAAGGTAAGTCTATAGCCTTACCAAATGGCCAAAAATCGGGCAAAATAAGGGGTTTTGAAAAGTAGTCTTTTCTTCAAAAATATTTATAAAACCTACCAGAAACCCCCAAATAGCCTCTAGAGGGTAAATAAAGTCTTTTCTTTCAGAAAAATCGATTTTGGGTCACAAAATTCTCCCCAAAAATAGCCAAAAGGTAAGTCTATAGCCTTACCAAATGGCCAAAAATCGGGCAAAATAAGGGTTTTGAAAAGTAGTCTTTTCTTCAAAAATATTTATAAAACCTACCAGAAACCCCCAAATAGCCCCTAGAGGGTAAATAAAGTCTTTTCTTTCAGAAAAATCGATTTTGGGTCACAAAATTTTCCCCAAAAATAGCCAAAAGGTAAGTCTATAGCCTTACCAAATGGCCAAAATCAGGCAAAATAAGGGGTTTTGAAAACTCGTCTTTTTCTTCAAAAATATTTATAAAAACCTACCAGAAACCCCCAAATAGCCCCTAGAGGGTAAATAAAGTCTTTTCTTTCAGAAAAATCGATTTTGGGTCACAAAATTTTCCCCAAAAATAGCCAAAAGGTAAGTCTATAGCCTTACCAAATGGCCAAAAATCGGGCAAAATAAGGGGTTTTGAAAACTAGTCTTTTTCTTCAAAAATATTTATAAAACCTACCAGAAACCCCCCAAATAGCCCCTAGAGGGTAAATAAAGTCTTTTTCTTTCAGAAAAAATCGATTTTGGGTCACAAAATTTTCCCCCAAAAATAGTCAAAAAGGTAAGTCTATAGCCTTACCAAATGGCCAAAAATCGGGCAAAATGAGTGGTTTTCAAAACTCGTCATTTTCTTCAAAAATATTTATAAAAACCTACCAGAAACCCCCAAATAGCCTCTAGGGGGTAAATAAAGTCTTTTTCTTTCAGAAAAAAAATCGATTTTGGGTCACAAAATTTTCCCCAAAATAGTCAAAAAGGTAAGTCTATAGCCTTACCAAATGGCCAAAAATCGGGCAAAATAAGGGGTTTTGAAAAGTAGTCTTTTTCTTCAAAAATATTTATAAAAACCTACCAGAAACCCCCCAAATAGCCCCTAGGGGGTAAATAAAGTCTTTTTCTTTCAGAAAAATCGATTTTGGGTCACAAAATTTTCCCCAAAAATAGCCAAAAGGTAAGTCTATAGCCTTACCAAATGGCCAAAAATCGGGCAAAATAAGGGGTTTTGAAAAGTAGTCTTTTCTTCAAAAATATTTATAAAACCTACCAGAAACCCCCAAATAGCCTCTAGGGGTAAATAAAGTCTTTTCTTTCAGAAAAAATCGATTTTGGGTCACAAAATTTTCCCCAAAAATAGCCAAAAGGTAAGTCTATAGCCTTACCAAATGGCCAAAAATCGGGCAAAATAAGGGTTTTGAAAAGTAGTCTTTTCTTCAAAAATATTTATAAAACCTACCATAAACCCCCCAAATAGCGCCTAGAGGGTAAATAAAGTCTTTTTCTTTCAGAAAAAATCGATTTTGGGTCACAAAACTCTCCCCCAAAAATAGTCAAAAAGGTAAGTCTATAGCCTTACCAAATGGCCAAAAATCGGGCAAAATAAGGGGTTTTGAAAAGTAGTCTTTTCTTCAAAAATATTTATAAAAACCTACCAGAAACCCCCCAAATAGCCCCTAGGGGTAAATAAAGTCTTTTTCTTTCAGAAAAAATCGATTTTGGGTCACAAAATTTTCCCCCAAAATAGCCAAAAAGGTAAGTCTATAGCCTTACCAAATGGCCAAAAATCGGGCAAAATGAGGGTTTTGAAAAGTAGTCTTTTCTTCAAAAATATTTATAAAAACCTACCAGAAACCCCCAAATAGCCCCTAGGGGTAAATAAAGTCTTTTTCTTTCAGAAAAAATCGATTTTGGGTCACAAAATTTTCCCCAAAAATAGTCAAAAAGGTAAGTCTATAGCCTTACCAAATCGCCAAAAATCGGGCAAAATGAGTGGTTTTCAAAACTCGTCATTTTCTTCAAAAATATTTATGAAAACCTACCAGAAACCCCCAAATAGCCTCTAGGGGGTAAATAAAGTCTTTTTCTTTCAGCAAGAATCGATTTTGGGTCACAAAATTTTCCCCAAAAATAGCCAAAAGGTAAGTCTATAGCCTTACCAAATGGCCAAAAATCGGGCAAAATCAGGGGTTTTGAAAACTCGTCTTTTTCTTCAAAAATATTTATAAAAACCTACCAGAAACCCCCCAAATAGCCCCTAGATGGTAAATAAAGTCTTTTTCTTTCAGAAAAAATCGATTTTGGGTCACAAAATTCTCCCCCAAAAGTAGCCAAAAAAGGTAAGTCTATAGCCTTACCAAATGGCCAAAAATCGGGCAAAATAAGGGGTTTTGAAAAGTAGTCTATTTCTTCAAAAATATTTATAAAAACCTACCAGAAACCCCCAAATAGCCTCTAAGGGGTAAATAAAGTCTTTTTCTTTCAGAAAAAATCGATTTTGGGTCACAAAATTTTCCCCCAAAAGTAGCCAAAAAAGGTAAGTCTATAGCCTTACCAAATGGCCAAAAATCGGGCAAAATAAGGGGTTTTGAAAAGTAGTCTTCTTCTTCAAAAATATTTATAGAAACCTACCAGAAACCCCCCAAATAGCCCCTAGAGGGTAAATAAAGTCTTTTTCTTTCAGAAAAAATCGATTTTGGGTCACAAAATTCTCCTCCAAAAAATAGCCAAAAAGGTAAGTCTATAGCCTTACCAAATGGCCAAAAATCGGGCAAAATAAGGGGTTTTGAAAAGTAGTCTTTTCTTCAAAAATATTTATAAAAACCTACCAGAAACCCCCAAATAGCCTCTAGAGGGTAAATAAAGTCTTTTTCTTTCAGAAAAATCGATTTTGGGTCACAAAATTCTCCCCAAAAATAGTCAAAAAGGTAAGTCTATAGCCTTACCAAATGGCCAAAAATCGGGCAAAATAAGGGTTTTGAAAAGTAGTCTTTTCTTCAAAAATATTTATAAAACCTACCAGAAACCCCCAAATAGCCCCTAGAGGGGTAAATAAAGTCTTTTTCTTTCAGAAAAATCGATTTTGGGTCACAAAATTCTCCCCCAAAAATAGCCAAAAAAAAGGTAAGTCTATAGCCTTACCAAATGGCCAAAAATCGGGCAAAATGAGGGGTTTTGAAAAGTAGTCTTTTCTTCAAAATATTTATAAAACCTACCAGAAACCCCCAAATAGCCCCTAGAAGGGTAAATAAAGTTTTTTCTTTCAGAAAAATCGATTTTGGGTCACAAAATTCTCCCCAAAAATAGCCAAAAAGGTAAGTCTATAGCCTTACCAAATGGCCAAAAATCGGGCAAAATGAGGGGTTTTGAAAACTCGTCTTTTCTTCAAAAATATTTATAGAAACCTACCAGAAACCCCCAAATAGCCTCTAGAGGGTAAATAAAGTCTTTTCTTTCAGAAAAAATCGATTTTGGGTCACAAAATTCTCCCCAAAAATAGCCAAAAGGTAAGTCTATAGCCTTACCAAATGGCCAAAAATCGGGCAAAATGAGGGTTTTGAAAACTCGTCTTTTCTTCAAAATATTTATAAAACCTACCAGAAACCCCCAAATAGCCTCTAGGGGGTAAATAAAGTCTTTTCTTTCAGAAAAATCGATTTTGGGTCACAAAATTCTCCCCAAAAATAGCCAAAAAGGTAAGTCTATAGCCTTACCAAATGGCCAAAAATCGGGCAAAATGAGGGTTTTGAAAAGTAGTCTTTTCTTCAAAAATATTTATAAAATCCTACCAGAAACCCCTAAAACGCCTCTAGGGGGTAAATAAAGTCTTTTTTCTTTCAGAAAAAATCGATTTTGGGTCACAAAATTTTCCCCCAAAATAGCCAAAAGGTAAGTCTATAGCCTTACCAAATGGCCAAAAATCGGGCAAAATAAGGGTTTTGAAAAGTAGTCTTTTCTTCAAAATATTTATAAAACCTACCAGAAACCCCCAAATAGCCTCTAGAGGGTAAATAAAGTCTTTTCTTTCAGAAAAATCGATTTTGGGTCACAAAATTTTCCCCAAAAATAGCCAAAAGGTAAGTCTATAGCCTTACCAAATGGCCAAAAATCAGGCAAAATAAGGGTTTTGAAAAGTAGTCTTTTCTTCAAAATATTTATAAAACCTACCAGAAACCCCCAAATAGCCCCTAGAGGGTAAATAAAGTCTTTTTCTTTAAGAAAAATCGATTTTGGGTCACAAAATTTTCCCCAAAAATAGCCAAAAGGTAAGTCTATAGCCTTACCAAATGGCCAAAAATCGGGCAAAATAAGGGGTTTTGAAAAGTAGTCTTTTCTTCAAAATATTTATAAAACCTACCAGAAACCCCCAAATAGCCCCTAGAGGGTAAATAAAGTCTTTTCTTTCAGAAAAAATCGATTTTGGGTCACAAAATTTTCCCCAAAAATAGCCAAAAGGTAAGTCTATAGCCTTACCAAATGGCCAAAAATCGGGCAAAATAAGGGTTTTGAAAACTAGTCTTTTCTTCAAAATATTTATAAAACCTACCAGAAACCCCCAAATAGCCCCTAGAGGGTAAATAAAGTCTTTTCTTTCAGAAAAATCGATTTTGGGTCACAAAATTTTCCCCAAAAATAGTCAAAAGGTAAGTCTATAGCCTTACCAAATGGCCAAAAATCGGGCAAAATAAGGGTTTTGAAAACTAGTCTTTTCTTCAAAATATTTATAAAACCTACCAGAAACCCCCCAAATAGCCCCTAGAGGGTAAATAAAGTCTTTTTCTTTCAGAAAAAATCGATTTTGGGTCACAAAATTTTTCCCCAAAAATAGCCAAAAAAAGGTAAGTCTATAGCCTTACCAAATGGCCAAAAATAGGGCAAAATAAGGGGTTTTGAAAACTAGTCTTTTTCTTCAAAATATTTATAAAAACCTACCAAAAAACCCCCCAAATAGCCCCTAGAGGGTAAATAAAGTCTTTTCTTTCAGAAAAAATCGATTTTGGGTCACAAAATTTTTCCCCAAAAATAGCCAAAAAGGTAAGTCTATAGCCTTACCAAATGGCCAAAAATCGGGCAAAATAAGGGGTTTTGAAAACTAGTCTTTTTCTTCAAAATATTTATAAAAGCCTACCAGAAACCCCCCAAATAGCCCCTAGAGGGTAAATAAAGTCTTCTCCTTTCAGAAAAAATCGATTTCGGGTCACAAAATTTTCCCCCAAAAATAGCCAAAAAGGTAAGTCTATAGCCTTACCAAATGGCCAAAAATCGGGCAAAATAAAGGGTTTTGAAAAGTAGTCTCTTTCTTCAAAATATTTATAAAACCTACCAGAAACCCCCCAAATAGCCCCTAGAGGGTAAATAAAGTCTTTTTCTTTCAGAAAAAATCGATTTTGGGTCACAAAATTTTCCCCAAAAATAGCCAAAAGGTAAGTCTATAGCCTTACCAAATGGCCAAAAATCAGGCAAAATAAGGGTTTTGAAAACTAGTCTTTTCTTCAAAATATTTATAAAACCTACCAGAAACCCCCAAATAGCCCCTAGAGGGTAAATAAAGTCTTTTCTTTCAGAAAAAATCGATTTTGGGTCACAAAATTTTCCCAAAAATAGCCAAAAGGTAAGTCTATAGCCTTACCAAATGGCCAAAAATCAGGCAAAATGAGGGGTTTTGAAAACTCGTTTTTTCTTCAAAAATATTTATAAAAACCTACCAGAAACCCCCCAAAAAGCGTCTAGAGGGTAAATAAGGTCTTTTTCTTTAAGAAAAAATCGAGTTCTGCTCACAAAATTTTCCCCCAAAAATAGTCAAAAAGGTAAGTCTTTAGCCTTACCAAATGGCCAAAAATCGGGCAAAATAAGGGGTTTTGAAAAGTAGTCTTTTTCTTCAAAAATATTTATAAAAACCTACCTGAAATCCCCCAAATAGCCCCTAGGGGGTAAATAAAGTTTTTTTCTTTCAAAAAAATCGATTTTGGGGTACAAAATTTTCCTCCAAAAATCTCCAAAAAGATAAGTCTATAGCCTTACCAAATGGCCAAAAATCGGGCAAAATAAGGGGTTTTGAAAAGTAGTCTTTTTCTTCAAAAATATTTGTGAAAACCTACCAGAAACCCCTCAAATAGCCCCTAGGGGGTAAATAAAGTCATTTTCTTTCAGAAAAAATCGATTTTGGGGTACAAAATTCTCCCCCAAAAGTAGTCAAAAAGGTAAGTCTATAGCCTTACCAAATGGCCAAAAATCGGGCAAAATAAGGGGTTTTGAAAACTAGTCTTTTTCTTCAAATATATTTATAAAAACCTACCAGAAACCCCCAAAAAGCCTCTAGGGGGTAAATAAGGTCTTTTTCTTTAAGAAAAAATCGATTTCGGGTCACAAAATTTTCCCCCAAAAATAGCCAAAAAGGTAAGTCTATAGCCTTACCAAATGGCCAAAAATCGGGCAAAATAAGGGTTTTGAAAAGTAGTCTTTTTCTTCAAAAATATTTATAAAAACCTACCAGAAACCCCCCAAAAAGCCTCTAGGGTGTAAATAAGGTCTTTTTCTTTAAGAAAAAATCGATTTCGGGTCACAAAATTTTCCCCCAAAAATAGCCAAAAAGGTAAGTCTATAGCCTTACCAAATGGCCAAAAATCGGGCAAAATAAGGGGTTTTGAAAACTAGTCTTTTTCTTCAAAAATATTTATAAAAGCCTACCAGAAACCCCCAAATAGCCTCTAGAGGGTAAATAAAGTCTTTTCTTTCAGAAAAATCGATTTTGGGTCACAAAATTTTCCCCAAAAATAGTCAAAAGGTAAGTCTATAGCCTTACCAAATGGCCAAAAATCGGGCAAAATAAGGGGTTTTGAAAAGTAGTCTTTTCTTCAAAATATTTATAAAACCTACCAGAAACCCCCAAATAGCCCCTAGAGGGTAAATAAAGTCTTTTCTTTCAGAAAAATCGATTTTGGGTCACAAAATTTTCCCCAAAAATAGTCAAAAGGTAAGTCTATAGCCTTACCAAATGGCCAAAAATCGGGCAAAATAAGGGGTTTTGAAAAGTAGTCTTTTTCTTCAAAAATATTTATAAAAACCTACCAGAAACCCCCCAAATAGCCCCTAGAGGGTCAATAAAGTCTTTTTCTTTCAGAAATAATCGATTTTGGGTCACAAAATTCTCCTCCAAAAATCGCAAAAAGGTAAGTCTATAGCCTTACCAAATGGCCAAAAATCGGGCAAAATAAGGGGTTTTGAAAAGTAGTCTTTTTCTTCAAAAATATTTATAAAAACCTACCAGAAACCCCCAAATAGCGTCTAGAGGGTAAATAAAGTCTTTTTCTTTAAGAAAAAATCGATTTTGGGTCACAAAATTTTCCCCAAAAATAGTCAAAAGGTAAGTCTATAGCCTTACCAAATGGCCAAAAATCGGGCAAAATAAGGGTTTTGAAAAGTAGTCTTTTCTTCAAAAATATTTATAAAACCTACCAGAAACCCCCAAATAGCCTCTAGGGGTAAATAAAGTCTTTTCTTTCAGAAAAATCGATTTTGGGTCACAAAATGTTCCCCAAAAATCTCCAAAAGGTAAGTCTATAGCCTTACCAAATGGCCAAAATCGGGCAAAATAAGGGGTTTGGAAAAGTAGTCTTTTTCTTCAAAAATATTTGTGAAAACCTACCAAAAACCCCTCAAATAGCCCCTAGGGGGTAAATAAAGTCTTTTTCTTTCAGAAAAATCGATTTTGGGTTACAAAATTCTCCCCCAAAAATAGTCAAAAAGGTAAGTCTATAGCCTTACCAAATGGCCAAAAATCGGGCAAAATAAGGGGTTTTGAAAAGTAGTCTTTTTCTTCAAAAATATTTATAAAAACCTACCAGAAACCCCCAAAAAGCCTCTAGGGGGTAAATAAGGTCTTTTTCTTTAAGAAAAAATCGATTTCGGGTCACAAAATTTTCCCCCAAAAATAGCCAAAAAGGTAAGTCTATAGCCTTACCAAATGGCCGAAAATCGGGCAAAATGAGGGGTTTTGAAAAGTAGTCTTTTTCTTCAAAAATATTTATAAAAACCTACCAGAAACCCCCCAAAAAGCCTCTAGGGGGTAAATAAGGTCTTTTTCTTTAAGAAAAAATCGATTTCGGGTCACAAAATTTTCCCCAAAATAGCCAAAAAGGTAGGTCTATAGCCTTACCAAATGGCCAAAAATCGGGCAAAATAAGGGGTTTTGAAAAGTAGTCTTTTTCTTCAAAAATATTTATAAAAACCTACCAGAAACCCCCCAAAAAGCCTCTAGGGGGTAAATAAGGTCTTTTTCTTTAAGAAAAAATCGATTTTGGGTCACAAAATTCTCCCCCAAAAATAGTCAAAAAGGTAAGTCTATAGCCTTACCAAATGGCCAAAAATCGGGCAAAATAAGGGGTTTTGAAAAGTAGTCTTTTCTTCAAAAATATTTATAAAAACCTACCAACAACCCCCCAAATAGCCCCTAGAGGGTAAATAAAGTCTTTTTCTTTCAGAAAAAATCGATTTTGGGTCACAAAATTCTCCCCCAAAAATAGTCAAAAAGGTAAGTCTATAGCCTTACCAAATGGCCAAAAATCGGGCAAAATAAGGGTTTTGAAAAGTAGTCTTTTCTTCAAAAATATTTATAAAAACCTACCAGAAACCCCCAAATAGCCCCTAGAGGGTAAATAAAGTCTTTTTCTTTCAGAAAAAATCGATTTTGGGTCACAAAATTTTCCCCAAAATAGTCAAAAGGTAAGTCTATAGCCTTACCAAATGGCCAAAAATCGGGCAAAATAAGGGTTTTGAAAAGTAGTCTTTTCTTCAAAATATTTATAAAACCTACCAGAAACCCCCAAATAGCCCCTAGAGGGTAAATAAAGTCTTTTCTTTCAGAAAAAATCGATTTTGGGTCACAAAATTTTCCCCAAAAATAGTCAAAAGGTAAGTCTATAGCCTTACCAAATGGCCAAAAATCGGGCAAAATAAGGGTTTTGAAAAGTAGTCTTTTCTTCAAAATATTTATAAAACCTACCAGAAACCCCCAAATAGCCTCTAGAGGGTAAATAAAGTCTTTTTCTTTAAGAAAAATCGATTTTGGGTCACAAAATTTTCTTTTCCAAAAATAGCCAAAAAGGTAAGTCTATAGCCTTACCAAATGGCCAAAAATCGGGCAAAATAAGGGTTTTGAAAACTAGTCTTTTTCTTCAAAAATATTTATAAAACCTACCAGAAACCCCCCAAATAGCCCCTAGGGGGTAAATAAAGTCTTTGTCTTTCAGAAAAAATCGATTTTGGGTGACAAAATTCTCCTCCAAAAATCGCCAAAAAAAGGTAAGTCTATAGCCTTACCAAATGGCCAAAAATCGGGCAAAATAAGGGGTTTTGAAAAGTAGTCTTTTTCTTCAAAAATATTTATAAAAACCTACCAAAAAACCCCCCAAATAGCCTCTAGAGGGTAAACAAGGTCTTTTTCTTTAAGAAAAAATCGATTTCAGGTCACAAAATTTTCCCCAAAAAATAGCCAAAAAAAGGTAAGTCTATAGCCTTACCAAATGGCCAAAAATAGGGCAAAATAAGGGGTTTTGAAAACTAGTCTTTTTCTTCAAAAATATTTATAAAAACCTACCAAAAAACCCCCCAAATAGCCCCTAGAGGGTAAATAAAGTCTTTTTCTTTCAGAAAAAATCTATTTTGTTGCACAAAATCTTCCCCCCAAAAATCGCCAAAAAGGTAAGTCTATAGCCTTACCGAATGGCCAAAAATCGGGCAAAATGAGGGTTTTTGAAAACTCTTCTTTTTCAAAATATTTATAAGAACTTTCCAGAAACTCCCCGAAAAGCCTCTAGGGGCAAATAAAGCCTTTTTCTTCCAGAAAAAAATCGGTTTTGGGGAAGAAAATTCGATCTATAATCTAATCTATAACCTTTACCAAATGGCCTATTTTGGCCAAAAAGCCAACGCTATAGTATGGAAAAAATGGGCAAAAATTGCCCGATATCGAGGGTTTTCAAATCGATATAAATCATCAAAAATACCTTCCATAACGTAGTAAAACCCGTTTCAATGACCTTTCCAGGTTAGAATAAAGAAATTTTGCCCATAAAAGGAGCAGAATAAAACCCTCAGAATCGGCCGATTTTTGTCGAAAAGGTAAGGCTATACTATGGTAAAATGGGCAGAATTTCCTAAAATCAAGGTTTTGAAATCGATCAAAATCATCAAATATAACTTGTTAAAAGTAGTAAAACCCATTCCAATGCCCTTTCTAGGTTATAATAAAGGTATTTAGCCCATAAAAGAGGGAAAATGAAAATTCTCAAAATATACATTTAAGACATAGAATTATGTGGTCAGTCCCATTGTGCTTAGAAATAATTCCAATAGAAAAGAGTAACCCTGTGGTTAAAATACATCATGGTTCACCTGGTAAAGATCCATTTAAGCATGAACAGTAAAAGATCATTCAAACTCTGCGTTATGCTTCGTATATTGTCTATAGTTTGGTTGTATCGATGGTTATATAGAATCGCTCATCGTTTATTCAAATTGGAGAAAACTCGCTTTAGAGCAATGAGAAACACGTTGTACTCTTAAAGAAGAATATTGATGACGCGGTAAAGCATATTTTGTCATTTCCTAGAGCATTATACTAGGCCTTCTCAGTCTGTTGTTAGTTTTATACCAAAACTTTGTCATGAGCTTTAGAAGAGATGATAAAAAAGGCATTGAACTATATAAGAGGATTCCTATCAGCGAAGGTTTGTGAAGATTTTTTTTCAGTTAATATGGCAGTTTGAATGTACATAGGTTAGTAAATTCCACTAAGTTCAAACACGCCTTGAAGAGTGAGGGAAGTCACAAGCTCTCTCTGTCTGCAATTTCAGACGAAAACGGCAAAAATAATCACGAGATTTTGTTATTTAAAGAGGAAGGACTTGGGTTGCATTTCTTAGATTAGCCTTTTGCTATTCAGTGGGCCCTGTGTCCCGCACAAAAACTCATACTTCGCGAAGAAAGCAAGCGTGTGACCCAACTAACTAAGTAACTCACTAACCAACTGACAAACTCACTTACTTACTAACTAGCTAACTTACTAACTAACTAATTGCTGTGGAGCTGAGCGAAGCGCCTGCGTAGCAGAATTATATTCTGTAAACTTGTTTGTTTGCGGCACTGTTGTTGCGGTTGTTATTATGCATTTCGTGTATGTATTGAGTCTATTTGTAGTAAATCAAAATGATTTGAAAAGCAAAAAACATTGCTCAGTGCTGGAGATGAATGCTCCCCACTTGCATCCACAATGCCGAGACAATGTGGCTGAGGCGTCGCATCTTACGGTGGTTCCCGTTACAGGAAATCGCTATTCCCCCCATGAGTCTTCCGCCAGCCTCCGGGGGGAGGGAATATCCGGCCCCCAGACCTGCTTACGCAATGGATACCCCTATGCTTTCACTTCCAACTCATGACACTAAACAATTATGTGATGCATCGTCTTTATACTCATAGAATTTCTTCACTGAATTTAGGCAATTGTGGGAAAAACTTTGTCGCGCATGCGCTACTTTTTGACCCTCGGACTTCAATGCTTCTGTAGGAAGGCAAAATTGACAATTAATACTTCCTCTTAGTTAAACGGCTTGAATTTCAAACTACCACTATGCATCGGTGATGGGCACAAAGTCTACATTTACACTTTTGCGCATGTTCGTGCTATTTTACATGAAATTTTTTGTTGTTTTCATTTTGGGAGACGCGTTGTGTACCTAATGGCTTGTCCAAATAACAAAATCGGCTATTTTGTTATCATTTACTAATTCTTTTAATTTTCTAGTCGAAGCAGATTTTCTGGAAAATGAAAGCAAGATTTCTCATGAAAGAACACCGCAACACACTGATGTAGAAAGTAGCAGCAAGGCTGAATCAAAAAGAGGCATTGAAAACAAGGAAACAACGGAGGAGAAGGAAACGACAGAGAAAAGTGAGGTGGAAGAAGATAATGCATTGTCAAACGAAATGATTATGTTTTTTATAATGAGTTTTATCTTGGGATCTTCGTTGATAAAAACACCTTTCCTCTTCAAGTACACTGGTTGGAGTGGATCAGGTGTGATAGTGGCAACTGCTTTGTTAACTGCATATACTTCAAGGTTAATCACTGGTTCTTACATAGAGAATAGAAAACAAAATCCTCAAAGACTTCATTTTTATGGGAATATTTTCGAAAGTTTTGGCATCGATTTCAACTTAACGTGTACCTTCCTGTTTATTTTTTACATTCTTGCAACATGTGTGGCTGTGTTGAATGAGGCATCAAAGACACTTTATATACTTGTGAATTATCAGTTCACTGGTTTATCAAAAGCAAATCAACTTCGAATCATGATTGCAACAATTTTAGTGATTATACTGCCGATTACGATGCTTAAATCACCACGGAGATATTCGATGATTGCACAGATCTGTGCTTCTCTAGGAGTACTTACGGGCCTTTTGCTGACGACATTGTTGGGAAGTTCAAAACAAGGACATCACGGTACCGAAAACTTCGATCAATCGAAATACGTGATTGTTATATCGTCATCGGTTTGCAGCCTGATACGATTTTACGGACTGCATGCTGTATTGCCAACACTACTCAATGACATAAAAGATATTAACACCTCACCGAAAATTGTCTTGACAAGTTTCGTGACACCGACAATATTCGTTGTGATTGTCGGAATGATGTCATATTTGGCTTTCGGCGTAAATCTTCTTCACGATCTATTCCAAATGATAGAAATCGCTAGCGGTCCGAACAAAAGCTCGTTCACTACAGTTACTGTTCTCATTATCAGAGTTTTCCTGATCTTCCAGTCAATATTCGTGTTTATATTCAGCATCAATGCATTGAATATTTTCTTCGAAACGAGCCTGCTAACGAGCAAAGGTAGGTTCATATGAATTGAAGAAAGCTCTTAAATGTTGTGGGACTTATAAACAGCAAACCAAGATATAGAACCCCAAAATGTATGCGGCGAGTTTTGGAACACTCGTATAGCTTAAACCAATATGTCTTGTTTGGGGTCGAGTCCCTACCTCAATGGGGAATGGCCTAAAACCACGAGTTAGCCGACCACAACAACCCCTTCGAGACTCCCTTGGTTAAGTGTTGTCACACTTAAAGTCGAGAAACGCTGTATTAAAACACACAGTACTTTCTACAGATTGTGGTTTTAACTGGTGGTGTGGCCGAGTGGTCAAGGCGTTCGGCTCATGATCGCAAGGTCGTGGGTTCGAATCTCGTCGGGACCACTTTCCACAAGCCTACAGTCAACTCAGCTGTCCATCCTTCTGAGACCGGTAAATGAGTACCCAAGGTATTCGTTCTAGAATATCAGTCTGGGGGCACAAGCTGCAGGTCCAAATCAGCTGTATAGCTGCCAGAACCCCTGACCTGCATTAAAAATAAAGATTGCTTGCTTGCTTGAATGCTTGTACTGGGTGAGAGGGTTCCAAAGCAAATGGCGGGGTGCTGGAGGCGCTCTGCTTACGATCGGTAGGTTGCAAGTCCGAATATCGTATCACTTTCTCCGCAATGCTCTGTAAATCTAACGGTGTAAATCTTCAGGCTGGTTAATCAGTACTAGGGTATTCGCTTAGAGTGTTAGTTAAGGGATGTACACATCAGCAATGAAGATGCCAGAACGCCTGACCTGCATCAAAGTATAATTATTGTTTGCTTGCTCACTACCAGCTGCATTACATCACCATCACCATTAATTTACGCTATTGCTGCATTGTACAGCTCCAAAAAGAGTTCAAGGTCCCGCGTTCAAAATTCTTCAGCCAAATTGCCTTTTGTGTTCCAGGGTGCTAGTGCTACAAGTTCACATTTGAAAATATTATTACCTTTTGTTACTTGATTAAACTTTCTTTTTGCAGACCAAATTTGGAAGAGCTACTTAATTCGTATATTTTCATCGACAATTGTTGCTCTGGTTGCAATAGCAAAGCCTGAATTGACTGTAGTATTTGACTATGCAAGCAGCATTCTAGCATCTATTGTATGTGTAATAGTACCCTTGGTACTATCTATAGACTCGAGTAAAAGCAAAGCTTATGAGTATATTTTCCATGGTATTTGTATATTTCTTGTATCTGCCCTGCTGGGGGGCTCAGTCTATGGAGTTTTGTCTGGAATACATATTTAAACATTAGCTTAAAGATTAGTAGGAGCTGTTAATGTAAGAGGAGAGGGCCAGCCCTCCAAGACAAAATAGTAAATAGATACAAAAAATGCAATAGCTCTAGATACAACGATGTGATTTTTAATAAAAATTATTCCAATCAACTTTAATCAAACATTTATGGCATTGTAAATGCTCAGATTAATTGATCTATAATTCAAGTTAGAAATCTACAAGAATAAAGAAAACCACGGGGGTGGGGGTAGGGGGGTAGTTCGAATGTCATAAAGTTTTTAACCGTTATAGTATTTTCATGGAGTTTTACAAATAAGTAACACGGAAAAATGTCTTTTACTTGAACACAAAACTCAGAGAAACTTTCGCTGAAGGGGCTGAGAAGGTAGAGGGAAGTAGAGAAAAAAGATAACGTAGGGGATGTATGCTTTGGTGCAACCAAACACAAAAAACATTATTCCTGTAGATATACTACTTCTGCAAAACTATTTTAACAAAACAACTTAACTAAAAAAATATTATAATGTTCATGTCCCATACCAGCTTCGCAAAAGCTCACAACACTAGTCTATATTCTCAATCAAGCAAACATTTATCTTTAGAATAGAGCAAACTCTAAATAGGAGTTTCAAATCTAGTATTATTATCTGAAGTTTTTGGTTTTTGACGATGATGATCAACAGGAACAAGCAATAGGCCAGTTTCATCTGTTTCAGCATTATTAGCAGTATCCGATTTGCTTTTTTTACTGTTGAAGAATATCTCATCCATTTCATCGTACTCAGAAGGCGCTCGTTCGGATCTCTCAAGTTGCGACGCCCTAATCGCTGAGCGATAAAGCGTCCGTCCAATCTTCAAGTATTGAACGTCAGATAACAGCTTAACCTCGTAATCGGGTATAAATGCGCGTCCTTTCTCAACAAATAGAGCTTGCATGCCGAAGACGGTGAAAGGACCATCAACGAAAACGAGGTTTTCATTTCCAACAACAACTTCAACTTGGCCTTGTACGATACAAATGAAATAATCAACACTCGCACCTCGTCGGTAAAGATAATTTGCATCTTCTTTTTCTGTATTCAGTGATTTTTCTTCCAACGCCCCAGGATGGTCGATTAATTTCTTCAAAACAGCTCTTGAGAGGTACTCCTCTTTGAATGGCTCCACAGCTAAAAAACAAACAAAAAATTTCTCAGAATGTAAGTCTTTCGATGTTAGTTGGCCTATTACATAGACAAAGAGACTTGTAGACTTATTAAACGAGTTGTATGTAAGGTTGGTACCTGACCTAAGGTACCGAAACGCATGCAGTTAAGCTACACGAGTACCGAAGTCTTGCATATTGCTATGTAAGGTTGGTGTGATACGAGTCTAAAACTCACGCAGTTACTCACCAGTCAGCCCAGCTCCGGTGGTCGTGCTATTAGCACTCGCGCTTCTCACGCAATAAACCCCGGCTCGATTCTCACACATGTCACTGATGAGCTCCAATAACAGCGAAACGCGTCTGGCATTTGAAAATGGGGCGGCTGGTTAAATCATTCATATAGGCCGAATACGAATTTGTGCTCATGCGATATGAGCCTAACTGCATGCGTTTCGGCACCTAAGGCCAGTTACCAACCTTACATAGTAATATGCAAGAATTCGGTACTCGTGTGATACGAGTCTAAAACTCACGCAGTTACTAACCAGTCAGCCCAGCTCCGGTGGTCGTGTGATTAGCACTTGTGCTTCTCACGCTATAAACCCCGGTTCGATTCTCACACATGTCACTGATGAGCTCCAATAACAGCGAAACGCGTCTGGCATTTGAAAATGGGGCGGCTGGTTAAATTATTCATATAGGCCGAATACGAATTTGTGCCTAACTGTAGAATAAATTATTCATATAAACGAGTTGCATATTCCGCTCCTTTGGCCAATATTATTGATAGGTCTCTCAGGACATGTACAGTAAAAATGAAAATATGTAACCATGTAAATATGTTACTTATAAAATTCATTTAAATTTAGCTCTTGCTAAAGGCTACCGTTGCCGTTTGCGAAGAGCGGGACTAACGTAATGAGCCTAGCAGAATAGACTCACCATACTAATCGCTTGAAATTGGCCTATTGAGTTGAAGTATTGGACGCTCTATCCCTGAGCGAACAGCTTTAAGGCTGTTGTTGTTATCTGCAAAAAGCCGGACTCTAGTCTAAGGGCGTGTTCTTCTAAATCAATTCTTTTTTCGTTAGCCTTTTTTCGCAATGTGTTTTTTGAAACCATTATTCTGAAAATGGCAGGTTTTGGAGCTCTCCAAAATCTTTAACCATCAGAGGCAGAAGGTTTCGAGACTTTCGAGCAATTAACGGTTCGTAGTTTGAAAGAAACTTCCATTTTACCAGTTGCCAGGATAAATTCCACGAATGGGTTCTGGGATAACGCATGCAAGTATTTTAGCGCAAAAGTTTTCAGATTTCAGAATTTGTGTTTCTTAATCATGGATTCTGCTTTTGGAAGCTTTCTGTTTTTGAAATTGAAGGTGTTGTGGAGTCATGGTGTAATCCAGCTGACTCGTGGTGTCAGAAGCTCAGTGTGGTCAGGGTTCGAGCCCAGCCACGGTAGCGTCACACCCAGGGTCGAGGTCTCGATTAGTTAACCTACTACTGAGATCCTAGCGACTGGCGCTAAAACACCATTTCACCTTCACCTTCAAATTTGGAAGGTTTTGGAGGTTCAGAAGAACAATCGTAAGTCGAATCGATCTTGCCGTTCTGTATTTTGATGGGCTACCCAAATAACCAACGTAACGTACAAATTAGTAAAACTTTGTTACTAAAGGTTTTTGATCTTAAATAAAGACGCGAATCTGCGTAAGGAAACATGAAGGAAAATTGATGAAGGAAACATCTTCACATATATTAGAAATTACCTGTGCTGAGATATTGGAACAAGGCAAATGCAAGTTGTGGTGAAATACGTTTTTTCTTGTCTTCATCGGATGGAGTGAACAAACTGAAATCTTGATTTGTAGCCTTCCGTCCAGGAACTTTTTTACCAGAGACATTGTCAACTAAAGAGAAGAACGAAAAGAATGAATAAAGAATAAAGAAAGAAATCTATATATAAAAACCAAAGTTACGTCAAACCAGTGACCAAGTGTGCCTTTTTGCCAAAATATTTATTTATTCTTGGAACCTTAGACTATGGCTTACAAACTTTCTGCAAAGTTTTCCAAGGGTTAAACTTCAAAGACCCTACATCCAACTATTCTCTACCACCCCCTAGACTAAGACCTGCTGCTTTGAAACTATAATCAATCAGATAGTATACAAGACAACAGACTAAATATCCATTTTGCTTTAGAGCTACGATTTGTCTCCTTATTTTCATTTGCTTTGATTAGGCCATTTACAGTTCAGTGAAAACTGTCGAGGAAACAAATCTGAATCAGGGAATGTTGAGAAAGTTAATCTGAATAGAGCTCATCGTGCTTCAATAATTTTTCTGCAAAACTTTCTCCGAATATTTTTACCCCAAAAATTTTTGGGAACAAGGTTCCCAATTTCCGATACCTTATTTTACCTCTGCTTTTCACATTTCGAAAACCGCAAGAAATATGGGAGGGATTACGCCCCAATGCCTCACTTCTTGTGAAAGCAAGGAAAAGCATAACATGTCAAGACAAGAATGAATTCTTGGCATCATTCCTCTCTTCAACTCATTGTTCAGAGATCTATTCATTCTTCTTAGCGAGAGTCTCTTCTAAAGTATATCATCTTTTAAAACATTTTTCCACAAGTAGTATACAACGGTAGATGGGAGTTCGAACTCGAGCCTAGACTGCATGATCAGAGAGCTAAAAAACTTTCCACTGAGCTTTACAGCTCCATGAAATCGCAGAGTAACTCTTCATACAGCCCAAGGCTCTCCTGCTGTTTGAATTATGTGTTTTGTCTTTGTTCAGCCTTCTTCAGTACCATTAATATTTGTACTATTTGTCAAGACATACAAAAGTCAAAACGGGAGGAGAGGAGGAGAGTTGCTCGGCGTATTCGAGATAATCGGGTCAGTGGAAACGTCGTTGGCTCTCTGATCATGCAGTCTAGGTTCGAATCACATCTACTGTGGTATGCCATTTGTTGAAAATCTATCCTCCATTCATGACAAATATATACATGTATGGTGTTGAAGAAGACTCGAAATGACCGAAAAACAAAAGTCAAACTGGAGGAGAGCCTTGGGCTGTATGACTCCATTCATTTATACTAAAAAGCTAGCAATGAGCTCATGTAACGAGATTCAAACGAGATTCCGATTTTACGAACGCCAATGTTTTGCTACTTAAAAACATTAAAAATTCAAGAGCTGTGATTATTTATGATATTATCATTGGACACTGCTGTGAAATCATTGATTGCATCTGTTCAAGGGCTTTTACTTTCCCAATGTTGCATTATAATTGTCAGCTGTTTGAAATTCGTCTTTCCATAGAGGCAGCTAAGGCAGCCTGTCCTCCATCTGGCTTGTCCTTGATTTTTGCATGAAGCATACAAAAGATGAATTTATCAATTTCTAATCCATGAAAATGATAAAGAGCTCAGAGCTGAAGGTCATTTAGGGGGGCTACATGTCCCCCCAGTTCCCTTGAGAAAACCTCATCGTTCCCTGAAGTAATGTAGGATTTTTTCAGATTGATAGTCAAGTGGATTTATAGGGAGTATATGACCTGATCTATGTTTCCCGATGTGCTCGTTCCTTGTTTTTCGGATACATGTATGTTCCCATGTTTCCTTAAACCCCTAAACGACCCTCAGAGCTATTAAATCACCATAAAGAACTCTTTGCATTGTTTAACCAATCGGGTGAGGGTGAGGGGTGAGGACAGACTGCCTTTAAGACACTGGTAAAGAAATTTGAACTTTCGAATTCGGGGAAATCGAAATTTCAAAACTGAATCTTTTCTTAGCTTCTCAGAAACAAAATAGTGTAAGTTATAACAGCGACAACGAAATAGTATTAAAAGCGATTTGTCAATAATCTAATTCATTAATTAGATAGAAAATGATAAAAGTCCAACTTTTCTTGCATAATTTATAGTATAACAGCTTTTTATTCCAAAAAACGAACTTTTATTCCGAAAAATCGAATTTTCGTCTTAAAACACAGCACTTAACTTAAACAGTGGTTTGAAGATATTCTAATCTTACGAAAGTAATAAAGAATAAGAATCCGCAAAATCCAATTATCAGCAGGGTGGTATAAATTTCGTCTCCAAACTTTGCGTGAAAAATCAAAATTCACCACAGTAGGAAGGTATTTTTCAGTTTTGTAAATCAGGTCGCACAAGATTGTTGGCTTAAAGTTTGCATGGATTAAATAATGATGCTTTGATTTACGTTTATCAGTTAATACATGTATGTAAGCCATGAAACGATTTTTGACGGAAAAAACACTTTTGCTCTTTTGACCCTCTTAGCAAAGGGGTGTGAAAGGGGTGGCCTTTCACTTCTTAGCCCTCCGGCGTCAATCAAATCTGTGAATAAATGAGGAAGTTAAACTACTAGAAAAGAAAACCTTCTGCTCAACGTAAGACATACCACAAGAAATGAATATATTTTGCAAACCTTGCTTATAATGAAGGTCCATGTCAAAATTAAAGCCCCTACGTCCCAGTCAACGACAATAAATAAAGGAACCCTTTGAGTGCTTATTGGAATAAGTAAGGTAACCAAAGAAGGTAAAAGCATAAAGATGCATCTTAGATTCTAAAATACTTACTGTATACATCAGTTTCATCAACGATTTCAGACTGGATAATTTCCTCAATGATATCTTCAAGTGTAACAATGCCAACAGCGTCATAAACGGGATCACCGTCTCCCTCATCACTAACTTTGATTAACAACAGCCAAATGTGATTTTCCTGTCTTGAACCATTCCAGCATTTCATCCAACCTGCCAGAAGAAAAAAGGGTTCAAAATAAATAAAAATGTTTCTACAATGGTTAGCATTTAAGTACCGTTAACATTTCAAGCCATACCAAATCAGCCATGGAGGCTATTTGGAATTGGGGGGGGGGCTCAGGAGGCTACAGCCATCCAAAATAATTTAAAAAACGAAAGTATGATGTCATAAAACCACTACATCAATGACTTCTTTTCAGTCGTTTTTCAGTCGTCAATTGTTAGTTTTCTTAGCTTTGTAGCGGCCCAAGCAAGATAAGCTCTGCTTTTCTTGGGCCGTGTAGAGTATATTTTATTATTGTAAATTGTATTTCTACGAATAAAAATGAATTGAATTGAATTAGCCTTCTCCCCACCAATCCGAGATTCCTTCCAAAAGGCTTGGTCACAGGCAAGTTGCCAATAGTTCAAATCAATTTGTGATACAATGACAAGTTTTTGTGGAAATAAGGATCAAAGATGTGGGGACTTGTGAACAATGTGCATTGCCTTTGTAGTTTTAGTCACTTTAGGTTCCATCATGCTAAGACTTGCATTTAAAGTTTTATTGCACTTTCTCAAGTACATTACAGGCATTATAAGATATGATGACAAATGATTCTGATGATGCAGATCTGGCTACTACCAGCCAACCCTGTTAGCCTGTAAAGAGCAAAAGGTTAGGCAGCCAACCATTTTAACCTATGAATGGCCAGGTGCCACTATAGTTTGAAGAGAATTGGCATAATGCCAATGATTGCAACTTCAAAATTGTCCTTTAGAATCAATATCTTGTTCCTGTAGAATATACTGTGATATCAAAAATGTCCCATTCTCTGTATTTTTTTTGGTTTGTTTCTAAGCTTGACTTATCATTCAATAAAGTCTAGGTGTACATTGTTCCATCACTAACATACTTTTTTGACAATTGTTTTATTAGATTGTCTCAAGTTCATCAGCAATGACAGGTGGGATGGGTGTTAGAGGCAAACACCTCCACTAGAATGAAGTTTTCAGTGTTTTCTTTTTGAGATCTTCTGATTGCATGCTGTCTTAAGAGCTGCGCTTTCTCTGTGATTCACTACCCTTAACATCAAGATTAATGAGTATGAAAATATGAGTTTCACACTGAAAACACCTGCGAGATAAGATTACATCAAAGATCAAAACTACAACAAACAAACCTTGTATCATAGAAAACTTTTCTGACTTGATGATTGTAAAATTTAATAACACTGAGCAATGGAATACAGTCATCAGGGTCAACAAAAGCCAGATCTTTCACATACAGTAATGCAACAATATTAGATCTTTCTCCAGAATATACAGGAATTCTGCTATAGCCAGATTTGATTACTTGTGTCATTGTTTTGAAATCAAGAACTGTATCTTCATCAAGAAGATAGCAGTCATTAATTGCAGTCATGACATCTTTTACGACCTTAGATTTATACTTTAATGCCCCAGAAATAATCCCAACTTCATCTTTTTCAAGGTCATTGAATTCATCTTGTAGTTTCAGCATTTCAAGAAGCTGATGTTTGTTATAGACAGCACCAATTTCTTCCCCAAGAATAAGATCTAGAAGCTTACTGATGGGGTAGGAAAGTGGAAATGTGATTATCATAAACATCTTTGTCAGCAATATTGTTCTTGCTCCTACAGCAAGCCCATACCTAGAGCAAATACTCTGAGGTACAATTTCTCCAAAAATAACAATAGCTGCTGTAGATCCAATCACGGCAACAACTCCACTGGTGAGGTCATCAAGTAATATAGTGAATGATGAGTTCACAAGAGTATTACCCAACAGCAATGTGCAGAGAAGAAAATTTCCACGCTTTCTCACGGGTATAATAGTCTTAGCATACTTCCTTTCATTTTTCTCTCCACAGTTCATAACAATCTGTAGATCATTAGGTTCCAGAGACATTAAGCCGAGATTCAAACCAGAAAATAATCCTGATAATATAATCAGAATTACAACAAGTGTGATTCGTATCCATAACGGAATGACAAGAGAATCTTTGACCTTTATCATCAACCAGCTCTGGCTTCCCTGGTGAATCCATTCGGCGTTCCCAGCGCTGGTCTCCTCCTTCAAACAAACATAAAAAGTGCCAGGTCGATCCCAGTTTAAAGATATCAAAGCCAGTTTCCCATTCTCTGAAACTTCATCAAAGTTTCTAACGACTGTAGTCCTTAGATCCTCGCATGATGCTCCCTTGCCTGCCCCTCGGTTGGCGAATGAAATATACGTCGATGACTTATTGAGTCCCGATCCGGCGAAGCGAATTTGAAATTTGACTTTAGGCTCGACAGTCACTACCCCATTTGTGACTGCGGACTTCTTTCCACTGCTAACTAAAGTGAGTAAATCAATTCTAGTTTCAGCAAAGCAAGAAGAACTTTCCCAATAAATAAGAAAGCATGTTACCACAAGGAAATTTAAAGAAATCTTTCTTGTAAACTTCAGCAAGCTTCCGCACTCCACCATTTCAAAGCGAATATAGGCCGGGCGGACGAGAGGTCCAGTGAGTAAACAATGGCTTGGCATGCAATCGAGACTGTACAAGT
Organism: Chrysaora quinquecirrha; assembly: GCA_014526335.1. Lineage (NCBI taxonomy): Eukaryota > Metazoa > Cnidaria > Scyphozoa > Semaeostomeae > Pelagiidae > Chrysaora > Chrysaora quinquecirrha. Next base: position 3,383,051 of record JACTAT010000059.1, on the reverse strand, counting down.
TGACGTCAATGAAAATTCCCAAATCCCCTGAAACCCCTGAAACGTTCCAGAACTTTCTTGGTTTTTTTCCTTATAATTTCAATTTACGGGAATATTCACACGAAAATTAAATCAATTTGAAGATGAAACTTAGAATTTGTTAGCTCACTTTCTTCTATAAGTATCAGTACTTTTCATACGCAAACGCAAAAAATGCAAAAAACATTATGCAATCTTCTTCAGGTCATCTGATCCATATCGAACCACGTGATTAGAATGACAATTTCAAACCACATGATTGGAATGACCAAAATGTAATTGTTTTGTTTTCACAGAAAATACAAGATACATTTAAAAAATTTATTCTGAATTTTGAATTTGATTTTTCGAAAGAGCAGTGAGGTGTCAAAAAATTTAGATTTCTATACTAACAAACTTTTCAACTGGGAAAAATTTTCACTCTTCAATGTTAAAAACTAAATCATTTAAGAACACAAAATTTTGGTAATAGGTTTATACAATGAACAGTTTTGCACTAAGTGTCTTTTGACTAATATAACATTGCTAACACTTCTATTAGAACAATAATTTACTAAGGGGACAACATCTGAATCTTTATCAGTATATCTAAATAATTTTACAGTATCTTAATATTCTGCCGAATCTTTAGTACTATTCAAAATCTTCATTGATCCACTTCAAATTCAGTACACAGAGGCTTGCCTTAAAAGAAAGAGTTCTCCATAACATGGTTCCTAAAGCATTTAGCTCAAGAACCATCCCATACATGGTTGATCCAGTTATGTCCATAAACAGCTCCATCCATATTTCCATACAATTCAACAAGCAAAACTATTGCTACAAAATACTGTCACACATAATACAACATATATAATATAATATAAACTAGTCTTTCTTTGCACTCTTTACAGCAGCAATTGCCAGTCCTCCAATAAGAAAAAGTACAGTTGTTCCCTGTGCAACAACTCTTGTCCTCATCATAACTTGCTGCAATCTTTGATCACCTCTGTGAAATCCATAAATGCCATAGCAAAGGGCTCCAACTGTTGCAAGCATTCCTGAAAAAGAAGCATTTTACATATAAAACAGTATTCATACCATATTCTTTGTACCAAGTCTACATGTTTTGTCTGGTTTTTGTTAATATAAGAAAAGCTATAGCCTCACTAGTCAAATTTTCTTAAATTTTCTATTGTTTTAAGAAACAAAAGAATCTATTGTAATTTGCCAGAAACCTTACTAGTGGGTTTCTCAATAAAGCAGTTTCTTATGAAATAAAAAACGTGGACGAACGGGGGCGAACAAACTCCGTCACAATAGCAGATTCCCTTCTTACGCCGTATAGCCCAAATACCACTCTGGGCCTAGGGCCTAGCCCAGCCCACTAGCTATAACAAAGTTGACACTCATACCAATGGGAACAAAAGGATTCTCCTTGATTTTTCTTTTGAATTTCTGGCCTGTAGTTTCTGGTGGAGCTGGAGGAGCCCAGAACTCCTCTGTCGCCGGAGGATTATTTGACATTTTCTAGGTTTAGAAAGCCGTGCCAGAGCCAATGCCACAGCTTTGTTGCATTACTCTTCTCTACAGCAAGTTATACAACAATTAAAAGGTGGGAGAGCCAACTTGAAATGTGACACCTGCCAAAAGGTAGGAGGGACAAAGAAAAATTTCCGTGTTGGCGCCTGGTGCTGAGAGTGATTACCAAGTGGTTGCGCCATTGCCGCGCGCGCGGCTTGATGGGCACGCTGCTGCGGCGGCTCAGCTGATGTGTTCGCTTAAACTCGTTCGCTTGCCACGTCTGTTTCCATGGACCTATCGTTTAGTCTATTTTCATCATTGTATTTAATGTACCGTTAGAATGATTCCAGGTCTTCAACTTTAATTGGAATTAAGAAGATCGTTTGCAAAGTAAAAGTTTTTGGATAAAGTACACCGAGAATTCGTGGCCAGAACTGCAGTCCTCTTGCTGGGTGCTCAAGTGATTGTTTCGAAAAATAAACTTGGAATGTTCATGCTTCTTTGGAGTCTAAAGAATCTCCCATTGTTGAAAACTGAAAGCAAAGCAACTTGCCGCTTTTGACTGCAAAGACGAAACTTCTGAAAACTCTTTCGGTTTCTGAAACCTCTTGCGGTTTCGCTTTTCAGTTCGCAGGACTTGTGTATCAGTCAAATTGTGGCTCTAAGAAGTTCGATGAATCAACGAGCAGGCCAACGATAATAGGCGAAGGTATTTGATAAGGTGAAAACATCATTTGTGAGGCTCTTTGAAAAGAATAATCATAAGCAAAATGTTTCGTCTGCACCATCTCTGTGGTCTGCATTCTGGTAAGAAACAGCAATAAAAGTGGTCTTCCGGAAGAGTGCATCATTGAAACGCAATGATATTCGTGGGTGTTTTCATAAATATATCTAAGAAAGACTCATACCTATGGCTCTTGCCTTCAACACTTGGTTACTGACTGCCTTGTTTTCATTCAATGTTATGTTACATGTCCAAAGGGAAAACGAATCTCTTGGTCTTGGTCTTACTCATGAATATCTTTATCTTAACTTGGACAACAAACATACGTAAAATGTGCACCACATGACTTTCAAAGTTCTTCACAGTTCCATTCCAAGTTTAGAGTCTTTCGTTGAAATTTCATTAAACAGGGATTGCATTAACATCTCTTTGTTGAAAAGGAAACAAACCCAACAACAGGCACTTATAATAAAAAGGCACCATGTCCATAGCTAGTCTTCGAAAGCCTAGCCTGCCCAAACAACAAGTCACCCAGGACTCAGGAGACAGGTGAGGGTTCAGTATTTTGTATAAACTCCTATTATAGCCTTTGGTGATTTAAGCATGGTCTTTAAACCACAAAATCTTTCCTGCACAACAACGAATGTTGCCCTGTTTTCAATGCTATCTTAGAATGCTTGAAGCTTTCTTCGTTCAAGAGAGTGCATGTAGCATTTTCACAAGAAATGGAGCTATTTGACCCTAAAAGGAATATCTGTTGCCCTATTGAAACTGTCATGGAACAACAACTACATTCCAGTGAGTGCACGTTCAAGGTTGGAACATGTACAAAACTCAAGGATAAACAGCATCCCAAATCTTTGTTCCATGTGATAAAGGTAAATGATATACTACATATTTTGCTTCTTGCAAGCCTCCAGCATAATAGCGCACCTGTTTACGTCTGAAAGACGTAAAAAATCCTGAAAACTATCTCCTGCCCAATTTTGATATAGCATGATTTGCTCAGTGACAGTTAGCTGCAATATAACAATCTTCATTTGGTAATGCTTGATCAGAACACAACTAAACCAATGTTCAAATCTTAAAAGGAATGACAAAGACAGCCAAGTGATCTTGTCAAGGTGACGAAAAAGAGCTGGCATCTGTTTGGGACTTTACCCGGAAATCAAAGTGCTAATGGCACCCAATATAACGAAATGGAGAAAGTTCCATGTTGTCAGCAGCTAGATCCAAAACACTTGGTCGAATCATCGTTCCTCAAAGTAGCCCAGTATCTCAGTGATTTAAAAACAGATTGCACATTCCAACCTGTAGAGTAATAGCAGTGCAGCCAGACTTCGAGAAATATACCAGTGCCTGGGGAAATTATTTTCTTCATAGCAGGCTGAGCAGGTTCACAGCCTGGAATGCTTACAGCATTGGATGAGATCGAGATATTAGGTGCAACTGTAGCAGCAAATAGAAGCAGATTCCAATGTCTCCGAAATTAAGCAGACAGGCAAGAAAGGGAGTTTGTAAATAGGTGGCACAAAGATGTCATACATCGTATCATCCTTTAAATAAAATGGAACTAAGGGTTGTCTTCTTTTCTGGGCTTTGAATCATTTGGAAAGCAATCGTAGCAAATTCATGGATAAAGATGGCTGTTGATACTACTGGAAGATACTACTGGTCTTTTAAATATTTATCTGTCATTCCTTCTTTCCGGTGTGCCCATTTATGCATTTTTTATACAGTCACTCACATCTTCCTGCAGTAAGTGGAAGGACCAGAGAATGTGCACTATCCAGGCTGCTGAGGCATTTTGTTAAGACAAATACTTTGTCAAACTGTAGTTAAGGGAAGTGTCATGTTGTCAGTAAGATTAAAAAGATTTGATACAGAAAAAAGTATCTCTGAATTTTTGCTCCGAAATTGGTACCCACCTGACTCATGAAGGAGTCCGAGTAACACTACCTCAGTGTAGTTAAATCCTGATTCTGTCGCAATGGATTTCCAATGGCTCCTTCTCAACAAGTTCTTGAAATGTTTCTGTAGACTTGGAAAAAACGTTTAACTGCCAATAGATTGTAAACAACATTTATGATAAATCATAGCTGACAACCTTATGTGCCATAACTCTAAAAAACGAGATTGGATTTGGTAGGGAAGAGAATTTCTCATTTCTAATTTCAAAATTCGTTTGTTTACCATTTGTTTATGATTCTTACCAATCAGTTAACAAACAGTTAATAGAGAATGAGGGTGAAGGTAGTGAATGAGGAAAATGGAGTTTGAAATATTTCTAATAGAAAGGGATTTTTTTCTAGCAGGCAGTGAGGTCCACAAGACAGAATGGAATTTAGAACAAAGTGGGTGTGACAACTGATTAGGTAAAATTCCAGGATTTGCTGAATCAGAATGGATTTACACTAAACAATTGACAAACACGACACAGTTAGATTGCAAACTCTCACTCTTCGATTGAATACTTCTCAAAGGGGTGTGCTGGGTGTCAAACACCAATTTAGCCAACAAAATTGGTACACGTTAAATATTAAATCATTGGGTTTGGTAATCTGAGAAAGAATAATAATCTAACACAATGTCACAAGTTACACCAATAAAGCCGTCAGTTATTTAAAACTGTGAAAATCAATTACAAAGCTACCTTGATCACTTGTTCTGTTTCATCAATTTGCCTGCGTTCAAATTCTTCTAGAAAATTGAAGATATTAAACCAAATGCCAACTGCTATATTTGGATTTTCATACGAGCGCACTTGGTGCCACCAAAACTGTGGAATATACAGCATGTCACCTAGAATAATCATTAAGTCAGTCAATAGATAGATAAATTGATATATACGAGTGCCGTCTTTGTGAGGGATGAGTGTGTGTAACACAGGGGGACCAATGAATTAGTTTAGGGCCAATCTAAGTGGGAAACCCCAAATCTACTTCCCTTGATGTGACCACATCTTTTGCCATTTGCCTGGGACTACAGAGGGCTGGTGACTTTGGTGGGAATCCAACCCACATCACCACTCAAGGGTTCTCACCATGATGACCACATTTTGGCTGAAGGGGAAAACGTCCAACAAAAAGTAAAACTGTGCAGACTTTTTCCAGGAAATCAAAGTGCTAATGGCACCCAATATAACGAAATGGAGAAAGTTCCATGTTGTCAGCAGTTTTTCCACTGTTCTTCATTCATTGAAAATTTGGTTTCCACAAGGGTGCCACTATCCCAAATGCTCCCCACATCTTTCAGTAAGAAACAATACATTTCCACGTTAGTACCTGCATTAAGTTTGGCAAAATAAAATGGAACTGTTGCCATTTCAGGGTACAAGTCAAGGTCAACACTCTCAGGATCCATATCGGAAACTCCAGCAGCAACAGTGAAGTTATCAGCTTTGAATAATCTTGTGTATTTGCTGTCATATAGAATTACTTCTTTCACACCTGATACCATTGATAGGAGGTTTTCATAACCATCTTGATGAAAAGCAGAGCTGGTATTTCCACTACTAATGAGAAGATTTAGATTCTCTATCAAATAATTTGAGTTATTACAGTGTAGTGGAGGTGGTAGCAGCACATCTTTTGCCATTGGGGAATTCCTGGAGAATACAGAGTCCAAATAAATTGGTTTTTCTTGGTATTCCTTGAGGAATTCGTCTAGCCTCCAACCCTTTCTTACTGGAAAAACGTTTTTGAAATGCTTCCTGAATTCAACGTTAAAGGTTTGATTGCCATACGAATTCTTCAGGAATTCCAGGTTGCTCCATTTTTGGAAAGCAGGCCAACCTTTGATGGCATTACGCATAATGACTGGTTTTGATTGCCTAGCATACTTTCTGTAAAAATCTTTAGCACCTGGAGCAAATGATAATGAGTCTACAAGATTATTTTCTTCATTTTGTTTCCCCAGTGGTTGCTTGTGTCCTGCAAAGAAAATTAGAGTTGCAACAAAATCTACAAGGGAGGACAAACAAATTCTAAGAAAAGTAATTTGGAAGAATACTGTTTAACTTTTGTAAGTTGTGTAGTAAAATGGCCTGGCAGTGCAAAAATTAACACCCAGCTGACTTGGATTCAGAAACCTTTTGTTTGGTGTTCCCCTTCATCCAGCTCTTTTGTGGAGAAGCAGCAGAGTGAGAGCAACAAAGTCAGGTAAATAATTCGAGCAGAACTGGAACCAAGAGGACGTTGCAGGAGGTTTGTGTTGAAGTTTGTTAGACAAAGCCTTGGCATCTTAAAAATTTTATGCTGTCTCAAGCTCAACTCCCAATCCCAATCTCCATCAATCCATCAATCCAAATTCATTGATGTAAAGAACTATTCTTTGCTGTTGCTGTTGCTGCTGTGTTGAAGAATATTGTTCAAATGAGGCTGGTAGTTATTGTGGAATGTGGAAAAGAAAAAACTTCGTAAAATAGAAAATTTGAAATTTTTAGTCAATGCTTCTACACCTTTTTTGTTATTTTGTGTTTGCGTGACGAAAAAGATTGCGAATTTTAAATTTTCCTTACTTTCATTTCATTGGCTCTTTTCCCGCTTCCCGCCATTTCCGCTTATTTGCGAGCGAGACTAGCGACGATTGTGGTTGGCTTCAAACGAGGCTTGCTCGCAGCACACCACCATTTGCAATTTTAGTTCTCCAGTTTTGTTGCGCCTTCATGTTCCTCTTCTCTTCTTCATTTGTGAATTGCGAACTACTAATTGGTGTTTACTGGAATTTAGAGATTGAAAAAAACAAGTTGATATGAAAAAATAAAGAACGAGTTACCAATTCTATAAAGAAGATTTATGAAAAATGGAACCAAACACCAGAGAGAGAGAGGAACAGCAAGCTCCCAGATAATCGATTGGTTTTGATTTTAGCTTTTTTGACTAGGCCATTATTAGGCCAGGCGCCCATACGTACTCAACGTCTGCTGCCCCAGTGCAACAGATTTTACCTACAAGCCGATGATAGTCGTCAGTTTTCAAACTCGTTTGGAGTAGAGTAGCTAGCTACAAATTATTGGGTGTTCAAGTTGTCAGTAGTTAAATAGATTCGCTGCAGATATTTGTCAATTATAATGGAAAATTGCAACCTCTTTGAATCTCCAAACAGTCATATAACTGAAGAAGATCGTGTTAGGAGTAGAATCATCCGACAAAATCCTAGGCCTAGCAGTTTTTATGGGAATTCAAATAGCCAGCTACCAAGCCTTCACTCTGAAGAAAATGGAATACAGGTTAAAAATCGATTTCAGCACAGAGACAAGTCATTGTCATTAATAGGAAGTATTAGCAAAAGGAAAAAACTCCATCATTTGAATCATGATGAAGTTGAGAATGAGATGACAAGTAGCCGTGAGGAGAAAAGGGACAACCAGGCTGAAGCAAGCAATCATGATTGTTATTCTGGTCAGAATGAAGATAAGAGATCCAATCAATCGAAAAATTCAATTGTTTCTAATGATATTGTGTTTGATGAAAGTAATCCATGCAAAAGCAAGACAAAGGAAGTTCATACGTTAACTGGTAGCTTTTGTAAAAGCTGTGGAGAGTATGACTGTATTGTTCTTGAAAGTAACTTTAAAAATGTGTGAAATGTAATGCATACTCACTTGCAAACAGTGCACAAGACTTTCCAGATTTTATTAATTCAGAGGGAATAAAAGAACAGTCATGTAGTGCTAAGAAAGCACCACCCCGACCTAATGATACTAACCAGAAAATGGCACATTCTGCTACCAACAACAAACAAGTTTTAGGTCAGAAGAGTAATGAAAATAAGAGGAAGGCAAAAGCAAAAGCTGTTATAAAAGAAAAGATATGTCTGACCATATCAAGTGATGAGGAAGAATCGGAATCAGAAAAAGATTACATATCAGGCAATGAAATAGAAGTTAAGGAATTAGAAAATAAACATGAAGAAGAGCTTGCTGTCACAGAAGCTTCAAGTGAATCTATTGGGAAATCAAATATGTCAAAGTTTTCTAGTAGGATGAAGCCACAAGGTGGCAAAGTAACTGTGGGCATGTCTGACCATACCAAACCACAAGGTGTTGAAGTGAATCCTGATGTGTCTGTTGATATCAATCAAAAGGAGGCAAAATAAATGCAGTTAAAGAAAAAGAAAATGAAGCCAGTGTCATTGCAATGGAAGATACTGCTGCTGCTTGTGCAGAAGAAGTCAACTTTGAAGTACCAATTAGTCGTGTGAAATTTGGTTTATATAATGGATTAGCAATCTCAGAAATGTATTTAGAAGATTACTGCATGAAAGTTGATATTGAATGCTCTTATGCAATCATTATTAATGGTGCAAGTAGAAGAACTACAGAAAAATACAAGCTAGCATTGGGCAACGAAGAAGTCATGGAGATACTTATCAATGATGTAAGTGAGCCTCTTATGATATGCGTAGTTCCCACTAAGAGATATTCTGATATAGTGAATTCTGCATTGAAGAAAAAGGTATTAGAACCACGTGGGGAAGCTATGGAAAAGCGACAAATTATTTTCTTTGTTGATCTTGAGGTCTGGAAATTCAAGAAAATGGTTGACTGCCATATTAAAGTGCTCGAAAAAATTTCAGATGTTCAAAAAATGGATAATTTTGGAGCAATGAACTTGATGGAAATCATATGGCCAAGCTCAACTAATAACAAACCTATGAGAACATATTCAACACGCTCAAAACAGAAACCTGAAGATGTTGCAGAAAAATATAAAAATGCAAAGACCATGTTTGTCTATCCACCACCACCCCAGAAAGGAGGCATTGCTGTCACAACCGTGGACATTGACTGTTTGAAACCTGGTATTTATTTGAATGATACCATCATCGATTTTTACTTGAAATATTTAGTAGAAGAAAAATTGGACAAGGAAATGAAGCAAAAAACCTATTTGTTCAACTCCTATTTTTATACAACATTGATCAAGAAGAACCCAAGCAGATCCAGTCAGGGAGCTGGCCCATCAGACAGAATGTATCACCAAGTAAAGAAGTGGACTAGAAATGTTGATATATTTGAAAAAGATTATGTAATAATACCCGTCAATGAGCATGCACATTGGTACCTTGTTATTATATGTTTTCCAGGCAGTGTCGAAGATATCACTGAAGATTCCGTTAGTAAAGAGGATGATAATGATGAATGTATCATAAGTGGGGAGGCTGTGATGGGCAATGACTGTACAGATGATTTTCAGTCAAAGAATACAGTATTTTCACCTGGCTCTGACAAAATGGATGTTGATGACTCAACAAATACTGCTTCGCTTGACTCATCAGATCAGTCTGTTGCTATAGTTAAACCCAAAAGAAAAAGTCAGACTCAAAGAAAGATACCAAAAATCAGCCTTGCATTTTGATATTTGATTCACTGGTTTCTGGAGGAAGGTCAAGAGTTTTCTCGAATTTGAGACAGTATCTCACAAACGAATGGAAGGAGAAAAGAGGTAATAGCCATGCGGCAAAGATCTTCAACAAAAACAACATCAAAGGTTCTTTCCCAAAAATACCACTGCAAACTAATGATTGCGATTGTGGCGTGTATGTATTGCAGTTTGCAGAAAGCTTTTTCAAGCATCCCATTACCAATTACAAGCCACCTATTAAGAAGGAGGATTGGTTCACAACAGAAGTTGTTGAAAATAAACGTGGTCAAATAAAAGACCTTATTTTTGAACTTTCAAAGACACGTTACACCGCTCAGAACACATGACAATGTTCTACCAGGTGTAGTAATTCTGTTTAATTAATATCGTTTTCAGTGTTTTATTTGTTAATAAGTTCTCATCTATGACACAAGAGTAACTTGCCATTATTTACACTACTATGATAAAATCCTTTTGTATAATCGAGGCTTTGAGTACAGGATTTCGAGTACCAAATATGGGGCCCAAATCTTGTTCTCGACCTTTGCAAGACGACAAATATTTTGATGAAAGGAATACGCTAAGGTGAAAAAAAAAACCTTGATTTGGACTCCAGGGAACATGGTCAAGTCAACAGAAAAAGCTAGGCAGAGCACTTGAAGTTCTGATAGTGATTGATAGCAAGTATCTGATTAACCCAACTCTCTTACTGGCATTACCTACTATGTATGTTGCGCGATGTTCTATATAGGATAACAAAAATCTACTCGGTGTTCTCTACTTCATCTCGACTTTGAAACACTGGTATTTAATGTTGTTGGGGGGGGGGGGGGAGGTTTGCCAGGGGATCTTTGAAAGGAAAACATGAGAACTTCAGAGGCATTAAAAGCCAAGAAAAACCTTAGAAATGCCATTTTCATTACGCTCTAGCAATTTGTTGAATTAAGCATTGTTTTCTGTTTTGAATTGTTTGAGGCATGCAGGTTGAAAATGTTAAAATCATTGCAAAGCAGTTGTACGGAATAGGGACGGCAGGTTGCTTCCTAGAAGGAAGGTATCACCACTGCACACAAGCCGGCCTGTCCTACTATCCTCACTATCTTATTCATTTCGTTTGAAAAATCCGTATTAAGGTTAATAGTTAGGTTTGGACTTACGTTAAACAAACTAATGTTAACAGTTATTTTAATACGTTATTTACTGTTTATTAATTTAAAAAGTATTTTTCGATTTTTGTTAAAAAATATACATTTGAAAAAGTTAATGTTTATGCAATGTTAATGCAACAAAACGAGCCCATGCATTATTTATTGATTTAGTAACTACTCGGAAAGGCAATAGGGATCCTGGGGGCATCCTATCTTCGGCTCGGCAATGCTCAACCTTAATTATTTCCCGACGAAACGACATATGGTTACTTGGAAGAACGACTTCACCATGTGCATGCCTAGTTGATTTTGAAACAGCAATTTCCGAAATAGCCTCCAAATATTTAACTTTTTCTGGGTCTGTGTGTCCTGCCCTCGGGTTCCAACAATAATGAATGGCGCTTATTAAATGCAGGCAGTTATTAAAGAAACAATTTGGCTCAAACATTTGTAAAAATGAAAAGGAAAGCTCTACAACGGAATAGGCTCTACCAGAAAGTCAGTAAATAAGTTTTTGTTGTTGAAAATTTGATGATGGTCTTATTTCTCAACATCAAACAACTCAGAAGGATTTATAAGAACTAAGAAAAAATTCAGAATAGAAGAACGGTATCGCAAATCTGGAATCGCTATATTAAACAATTCAAATAATCATGATACAAGATATTATAAGACAGTTCTTATAAACGACCAAAAACTTCATGCTTTTATTAAGTTTTCCACTTACTAAGAAACTTTTCCCCACGACTCTAAAAAGCCCTTAATACCGCAATATAAACATCTTATACCGTATTTGTATCATATAATAATCAGCCTTAACATTTCTCTTTGTTGGCGATTCATAAAAATAGGATTGGCTTTCCAGAAGGGAGATTTACATAAGGTGTTCTTAAATATAAACATATCGCACCGATCTTAGGACCTACAAATTTTTAAAATTATACCCGAAAAATTGCCCACAAACGTTTCGATCTGAAAGGCTATCCATTGCTGCCAGTGTAATACAAGCTGCATTCATCCCGATATTAATGATCTACCCAAATGTACTTGGGATGTATGTAAGGATGAGCGATTATACTTAACAAATAACTTGATTGATCTTATACAACTCGACGATCTTATACTGACTCAAACAATGTTCTTAAATGTGCACGTTTTTAAACTTATTACATTATCTTGAACTGGAAGCTGATGGTTATTTTGCGATGTTTCAACCAACCTCTCAACCAGTCAGATCCCCAGCGTTAAATTTATTGTCGTCATAAATCTCTCCAATTATGCAATGTCCACCAAACCAACGTCCGTTGAATACTGACTGAGCTTTTTCAGCTTCTACAAAGAAAATTCGAAATAAGTTAGTATCACACAGACATCTGAGAAAGTATATTGATATGCACTGGAGTATCGCTGGATCAAAGTTATCCCTGATTCCGATGAGTCCTTTGGTGATTCGGTAGCAAGCATTGCGCGAATAGATCGACTTTCACTGATATGTTCCACGCTCGTTTTAAAGCTCCACGTGCTGTTTTACACCTTCAGTTGTTTTCAGCAGGGAACTTAAGTATTTAATCTCCCTGGTTTTCTGTACATGAGAATTGTAAGTGTTCATGGCTCACGAGTGGTTAATGTTTTACGCATTATATTGACACAGAAGTAATTACGGCTACTACCAAAGAGATTTTTGGTTCCTAACGGCTCTCTAACATGCCAAATTAAGTTGAAAAAGGACTATAGTTTCTAGTGATCAACTGAGCCACAAATATAAAATGTTTGCAATGCATCATAAGGCGCATCACTGAGAGCAAACCAGTAAACCCAGGAATTAACACCAAAATAATTCTTCAATATGAAACAATTCGCTGTAAATCTGACACCATTTGCTGTGCATTCAAGAAAAGAATTAAAAAACTAATAGACTGCACTTTTGAAATAAACTAAATCTTACCCTCGGGTTGGTCGAATTCTACGAAAACCTTAACAATAACATCAGCATCTTCTTCTTCCCCTTGTTTTTCTTGATATATTATAACTCGATTGACTTTTCCGAATTTGCTACATTCTTCTGTGACTTCAGTTTGGAGTTCTTCATCCACTTCGTCAGCATCGACCATATTTCGTAAAACAAGCACGGAGGACTGAAATAAATAGATACGATTTAATATGAGCAACGGGCTCTCCATCAATTCATGTCGCGAAAAGTTCAGTTAAAGCAATGTTCTGCAAACGTATTTTCTTAGGTCACAAAGCATTTTGTTCGAGAATCTATCCCTGGCTACAAGTGCAACTGGTAGTTTTTCCGATCGCAGCGACAATTTTTGGACATATTCTGTCGCCATTTCAAGCAAAATGTCGCACGCGGCTTTAGGGACTTTGAGCCATATTTCGGCACCAAATTGGGGAACTCAAGCCTCAATTGAGACCAAAGGCATCTCAAAAAGTTTGCTACTTGTTGTCGTGGTTTTAATCGAGTTTAGTTAATTCAAAAAGTAACAGTGACGAATTTCTGTTCATAAGGATATTATATCTCAATCTGATGTCGCGTTTATGATGCCACTGACAAGGCTTTTAGTCTTAATGGGTTTCCCAAGAGAATAAAGAGAATAAAATCAATTGCGGTGAAATAAGATTATGAAGTACGACATAATTGTAACAAAAATATCACTACGTTCGGTCCGTACGTCCTGCTTCGGTCCGAATATTTTCCAGCATTGACATCGCAATCGTTCAATAACCGCATAATAGTTACCTTGCTTTGACGTGCCAGCTTTTGCATCATGATATATCTCGCCTGTTTTCCAGATATTGACATGTTTTCTTCACGACTCAAATTCTGTTCACTCGCTTTTGCGCTCAGATCATCACCCAAGCTTTCGATTTTCGATTTGACATCGGCATGCTTCATTGACTGAGTCATCACTGAAGTGACCATATCGTTGCTCTTCGAGGGTTGCTGCGTGCTGGTGGTAGCAGTAGCTGACACTTGAGGCTGAACAGCGACGGTTGGATTTGTCTGTGGAGCTGTAATACCTGCAAAAAGATCAATCTTAGGCCTTGTCCAAAAAAAAACAAACATTGTTTGTCAAACATTTGAGATTTGCTTAACAGGCAACGTTTGACCGTTTGGGTATGTTGCAAACATTGCTTGACAAGCAGAACTGCCTAACAATGCTTTTGAAATTTTCAAAACATTTTCAGCTTCTCACAAGCAAAATGATTTGGACAAGCAATGTTTTGTGACATGGCCAAGCGTCAGAACATGTTTTTTAACAACCAGATTCAGATTTTTAACGAGCAGGCTCTTCACAGTTCAGGATGCTTTTCCCTATCTTTGAAACCTTGGGTCGATTCTGAATACTTTTAATCGAGAATCTGAAACTCCCGAACATCAATCACAGCTTTAAAATAGAATGAAAAAATACCGAATTTCTGAAAATTTCTGAATCTCTTTGCATGCTTTCTTAGATTTTAATACTACGTCTGTTTTCATGCCAAATAAATGCAATGTTCGTAGATCATATTTCGAATTTTAAAGTGGCACTGCCAACGTCAATGTTAGATGGAACTTAGAAACAGCATTCTATGTACTATTTACAACAATATATTAAGCCCTTTACCTATTGCCTCAGATGACCGAGAGCAAGTTGCATAGTAACAATTGAAAGGTACATACCTGTAGTAAGAAGTGCTTGAGCTGTTGTAGCTGCAGCTAGGGAAGAGCCAACTGCTGCCAGACTCGATGCTGGGATAGCAACTGGAACGCCACCGACTGATGTAATTACTGCTGCGGACATTGGAGAAAGTGGAACTGCAGGAAAATGAATGGTTTTAAGAGCAGAGTCAGAGCACACCGTCAATATAAGAGGAACGAACGCTTTATGTCGTAAAAATGCTGCCTTTTGATTGGTCAATCCATCAAAATGAATAGATTTGATTGGTGGAAATTTACGAGATTCGCATAAAGCTGGTTTGTTCGTACTAGTGTGAAAGCAGTATTACTGCATAACGAATTTAACTTTAAAACTGGCAGAAGTTTTTGTAAGCAATTTTAAAAACCCTTTTTAGAATGCTACACACAGTCATACAAGCTAGCTGGTGAACGGCCGATATTTCCAGCTAAGCAGGGTTGGATTAGGTCCGTCAACTAAAGTAAAAACATGTTGGTCACGTATGCGTAGCTCATTAATTCCCCCGAGGCTTCCCCAATATGATGCAGGACCAAGATTGGAGGTGCTTAATTAGCCAAGGATATCCAACAAACATTAACCAAATGATAAATCGTAGCTTGCATGAGCAATTCTTCTTTAACAATTTCCTTTGAAATATATTTGCTCTTACATATTGAGGGACGTTCCTTTGCCAAATTTAGATCTGAGAAGTTTTATTTGCTCGTGTAGACCGACAAAAGTTCAATTGTATTTTTCCTGATTTCTCACATTCACCTAATTTACATTAGAAGACTAAAGAAAACTCGCCAATGAAAAATTGGTCGTGTAGATTACGCTGAACTTCTTGGTTTTTCCGACACCTAAAATAAGGCCTTTTTTAAGTATGCGGTGTTCGCAATAAAGTTACCATCTAAAGATAAAGATAAGTTCAAGTCTTCCGCTGTATCCAGCAAGCTGATTGGTGTTTAAAGCACAATGCCAATTTAGCTTCACGTTCTGGTTGGTGCATTTCGATCCGCGTCTGGGTATTAATTCCACCTTTATCAAATGTGTATCAATTCTGACGTTTATACTCTGATGAGTGTCAGATGAAAAAAGCGTTTAAGTATGTCCAAATGTTTCCGCTGTTTCTTGCAATAAAGATAAAGTTACCGAAGACATTCACCGTTCGTCTTGGCGAAATAATATTGACTGTGAAAAACTCACGAAAACAAAAAAGCAATTGATCAAAATGCAAGACAATACCTCCAAGTGCTACAGCATCTTGTGCTTGAATCTTTGCTGATACTGCAGCAGCAGCCAGCGCTGCAGCAGCAGGTAATGGTCCAGTGGTAGCTGCATTAGCAGGTGGTGTGATGGCCTATTGGATAGGAATGCGACAAAAATTAATATGGTATTTTCTGGTATTTTCTACGTAAACTTAGACTTGCTTTGTAACTTTTTTTATAGCTTGAATTTAATAGGTAGCCCAAGTTTGATAAGCCCTGCTTTTCTTGGGTCGCGTAAAAAACATTATTTTGCATTATATTGTACCTTAGTAATTGTGTTTTTACTAATAAAATTAAGTTGAATTGTTCAGTAGAAGGTAGCATTGGGGTTTGTTGGTTCATGATCACGCCCAAAACAAAAGATCGAATCAAACCGTGTTGCGAGAGAGGAGAAAAACAGAGTGGACTAAATCTTCACTGAAAGAGCAATGAATTTGGAAGAGTTGTGTTGTCTGTCACTGTACCTTAGCTTCGTAATTGCTCAGCAATACTTACACGGCCCACTCTCAAGTATTGTCCACCAAGGTCAAACAGATTCATCGAGGCGATTGCATCATTAGCAGATTGCTGTGTTTCGTATTCGATAAAACCATATCCTTTATGTTTTCCAGTGACACTATCCGGAGACAAACTGCAAGATTTAACTTTACCAAATGCTTCAAATACGCTAAAAAGAAAAAAGAGAAGACCTAAGAACCCTGATGCTTGATAGAGACACCTCGACACGAGTGATCAAAATTTGTTGAGGCGGTTTGGGTTGGCGCCCGGCCTAAGCAAGTAAGAAAATGACCAAGTAAGCAAATTGCTTCAGGGCCAGGCCTCAAAGTAGCTTAACATATCCGAGATTGTAACCCCCAAGGGCAGCTACAGTACGAGTTGCTAAAATCTTAGTACGCAAAACGACATTTGCAAGTTTTGTTATAAAACTAAAATTCTGGCGCTTGTCTTTCAGAAATTTATCGCAAATTGACAACATTCACAACGATGTATAAACAGAATGATTCGAACCAGGAAAAATTTAACAAAAGCAAAATATTCTTTCCTGTATAGTTGACTACAGTTTCCTCACTTGAGTTCTTAAGTTGCTTAATATTTATGTGATCCCAGCCCTAGTTGCTTATTCGACGGTTGCTTGATGAAAAAGAGGTGAAATTGTGTTTTAAGTGCCAGTCGCTAGGATCTCAGAAGAAGATGAACAAACGAGGCCTCAACCCTGGTTGTGACGCTACTGTGGCTGGGGCTCGAACCCCGACCTTACTGAGCACTTTACCCACAGGCTACCAGAATAAAAGTACGACGCCACACCCCCTAAGCGTGGTAAAATCGACGTTAAATATTGTACAATGTAGCAACCGGAAGCAGCCTCTTTAGCAAAACCAGAAAATACAGATTTTATAAATATCTTTGAAGAGCAAATTAACTGAATTCTGATTAAGTCCACGAAATGGTAATTAGAAGTAAAGAGAAAATTGAAAATACCTTTTAATGTCATTTTCAGTGAGATCTGGATGTATGGATGAGACATATATTCTAGCATACTGACGCGCTTCATCCAGGATCTGTTCAATCCATGGTGCTGCTTGTGGCACATTGCTCGGCCTACCAACCTGCAACATATTTGTCTACATTAATAAACTTGTATAAGCAAATAGCATACGCTACACGCCACATAAGGTCTTGAAAGCAATTCATAATCTATGTGACTTGATAGCATTCCAAATTCTGCCGTTTTTGGACTTGGCATTTTTTGGGACTCATCCTACGATTCTTGGTGAAACTGGCGTTGCAGACTAACAGATGCCAATCAAAATTGCACTTCTAGGTATAGTGCCTCTGATCAAATCAAAGCATACACACAGAAGATAAGAAGACTATCTAAAATTTTAGCGACTAAAGCAGGAGTCTCTGTCCTGACTCAAGTCTTAGACGAAACGAAATTGAGTGAGAAAACATTGCAAGTACTTCTCCGAATATGCTCCCCGCAAAAGAAGTAGTGAAGTAATAGTCACCCTAAAATGAAGTCTTTGCAAGTAAAGACGTCTACTACTCATTGCAAGTACCCCAATTTGCTCAACTAAAATTTCAAAATGCTGACGACTCATAGATTTCTACATCGAATTATTACTCTTTATTAAAGGCCCATCAAGCTTTCGAGGCATCGAAAAGTTTCTTGAAATTAACATAAAAAACAACAGGGGTTATCTTGAAACAAACCTTAGCGTTTCTTCCACCAATCAAAGCTCCATTCATCTGTTCCAATGCTAACTGTGCTGCTTCGGCAAGTTCATATTCCACAAAAGCGAAACCCTGAAACATGAAAGCTGCGCATCAGCATATTGATACTATTAGCTATCTACTTTATAATAATCCTGAGCCAATAAATGTTTCGAAGGTGAAACACAATTTGACGGTTTTATCTGAAACCTTTGTGGAAGATGCGAGGTGATCTTTAAATTAAGTATGGTTCCTTGTTCATCAACACTTGAAGCCTCATTTCTACGAGCGCTTGCTATGAGTTTTAATGCCAGATCGCTTTATAAAGCTATCTGAAAGTTAATTAATCAGTCAAACTATGGTCTGGCAAAATTTTTATGGCGATTCAATGGAACAACGAACGGTAATGGTACGAACGTTGAAGGTGCTGTCGCGTCGTGGTCTTATCCAGCTTGTGACGTCAGAAGCTCAGGGAAGTCGTGGTTCAAGCTCCAGCCACAGTAACATCACAGCCAGGGTCGAGGTCTCGATTAGTTTCTCTATAACTAAGACCCTAGCGACTGGCTCTAAACATGCCATTTTGCCTTCACTTTCACCTTCAGGTGTTTAACAGGCACGGCAGCCGAACAGTTGAACAGTCAATCGACTGAAGTGACGACAACTTCTCAGTTTGAGAAGTAAAATCAGATACAGCAAAAAAAAACCATTTCATATCAAATTTGCTATAAGAAATAGGCTACAATAGCAAAAGGTAACTGAGTAGAGAATTTGTCACACATCAGCTAAAATCAACATTGATTGTCAAACATTTGAAATTCGGTTGTCAAATAGAATGTTTGACCACTTGGCCATGTCGCAAAACAATGCTTAAACAACGCAAGCAAAAACTTTTATAAAGCTTCTTCAAAAACATCACACAACGAATTTGCATGATTTGTGTTATGCTTGTCATGTAGTGTTTTGTGACGTGATCAAACGGTCAGAAAATGCTTGTACAGGAAATCTCAAATGTTTGACTTACAATTTCAAATCGTTTGGCCAGGACCTTAAAGTATTCGAAACGATTCTTGGTTCAGGAAGTATTTAAGACACAAGTCTGAGAAATCAAATTAATTCATGTCAGTGGTTGACATTTCAGGCGGACTTATTAGAGAAAGTTGGGCTTCATTAAGAGGACATAAAAAGATAGATGGGACCTAAAGAAGCTTTCACAGTATGAAAAAGCTCGATAGTAGAGTATACGTTTTTTTAATAAGGAACCTTTGGTCTGAGTTGAGGCTGGAGTTCCTTAATTTTTCAACAAAATGAGGCTGAAGTTCCTTATATTGTTCCTTGTCGTTAGATATATTTGAATACTAAATTTTAGAGCGAATTCATATAAACTTGCACCATTTTCTAACTTCAAATATAAATGGAGTCTTTTTTGGCAGAACGATGGAAAATATATTGTTATTCCGTAATTTTTCCGTACAAATCGTCTTGTTCTTGAAAAAAATTATTCTTAGTTTTTCATCCGAGTCTCGATAGTTCCTTAAAGTTCCTTAATTTTTTGGGAATTTTCAGCCTTGAGTTCCTTATGAAGGTGTTCCTTATAAAAAAAACGTGTATCTAACTTCAACCAATAATATTTACTTTGTGTTTCATTGTTGTAGGATCCCAAGACATGTCGATCTTTTTAATCGGACCAAACGGAATGAAAGTAGATCGTATGGTATCCTCTTTCAGCTCGAAGTTTATACTGCCAACATATATCCTAAGAAAACAACCAAGAATTAGAAATCAAAGATATCAAGATTAGATAGTACCTAGTTTAGTACTGCAACGGCAAGATGAAAGTATAAATGATCAATAATAAAAATAACACAAATCTCGAGGATTAAAAATTTTCCGAGAGAAGATCAAACAGTATAAATATTGTTGGCAAAAATATTTTTACCTGCACATAAGTGCCAAAGCTCTCTGTCTCTGAGCAGTTGTTTGAAGTGTTGTCATCTGTTCTACTTGAACGACCTTTTGCTTGTTGAGAACCTAGAAATAAAAAGAAGATCAAGAGGAACAAGATCATAAATCAAATCAGGTTAAGTTAGAGAATCTTCCGAGAGTTTTAAGGTTAGGAAATGTTGCATATTTAACTGTAATTATGGACCGCAAATACCACATCAGTTTCACTTTATTTGTTCATTCCAAATCCACATCTAGCGTTTATTTGATTTCCCAAATTATAATTTTGTTCTCTTTCTCCTGGTTTAAATATCTTCTTTACTGAGGCCCAATAAGGGTGTTCAGGTGTATTGGATATTCTGACCCCTCATTACTCTTGGAACATCTGAAATTCTAAAGTAAAACCCTTAAACCATCCAAACAATTTCAAATGAAATATTCGGCTTTAATCAAACATATATAACAAAGAGCTTCGTTATCAATCATCATCATCATCATCATCATCATCATCATCATCATCATCATCAACATCATCATCATAATCATCATCATCATCATCATCATCATCATCAAAAAAATTGTCAGCATTGATCTCTTCTGCTTTTATGTGTCATGTGTTATGCGTGAAAACAAACTATTACAGTGAAGCTAAATAAAAGAATAATAACATACATGTTGTACAGACATTTCCATAGCATAACGTTTTGCTTTTGCAAGAGCTTCTTCCTGTGGTCGATTCAACTTAGGCAGAGCTCTTTTGGCTTCAGAGGGGCGTGGTTGGAGTCCTCCTGCACCAGGCCCAGCCACAAGCTGACCATTTGGATCATCAGCAGCAGGTAAATCGTCATCTTCTTTTCTTGCTATTTGACCTAAAGAAACAAAATAAGGAAATTAGTTGAATGTTATGGCAAATCAAGATGGAAGCAGGAAGAAATCAGCCTTCAATTCTTGTTAATCTTAAAAAATAAGCATTTAAGTCTTCTTTTCTTAAGATTTGTATTACTTAGCATTTCTAGGATTCTTCCCCTCTTTTCTTTGCAACATTCACATGTATTTGTCATTTCTTTAAAAGGGTCTTGGTTTGAAAATTTATGTTGACTGACAAGCAACTTTAAGTGAATTTTAACTACTTTAGCATTAAAGAAAATTACACTAAAAGGAGCTATTTATATAAAATATCTAAAGTCAGTTTTACAGCATGAAAAAGCATAACCAGGCTGAAGGGTTACCAAAATTATAAAATGCATTTCACTGATGGCCACATTGCTGATTTGTGATTGGTTGAAATCACGTGATGACTTTCTTAGAGACACAAAGAAAAAAGAAAACATATCACTGTGAAAAACAATGTGCCCTAACATGCAAGTAAAAATTACAGAACTAGGGAAAGTCTGGGTGAATTCTAGAGAAAGCAAATCTGTAAGGGCAGTTATTAGGCTTCTAGTTCATATTGAACCATGCAGGAAATCAAAACAACCTTCTCCGTCTTGTCTGTCAAGGTGGTACCCTTCTCAAAATACTTACCAAGCATCTGAATAATAAGAGTGCTCAGTTTCAGTGCTCAAGTGATACATGTTACAGACACATTGTACTGAGGGTTGTAAAGGGGTCAGGATCAAGATTCACGGTGATAAAAAGTTTGCCATTCATAACCCAAGGAATGGGTACACGCCTGCAACCCAACTCTCTAAAAGGATCACAAGGGAAAAGATGACAGCACTAATCCCTCAGAGTTGTACCAGCCTTACAAAGTATATTTATATGAATGGCATACTTAAGGGGCTTTGAAACACAAGGTCTAGTCTTAAAGGTTATAAATATCATGGCTGAACAGAAAGTTTAAATATTTCCAGAAAAAACAGCAATAGAGAAAATAAGATGCTGCTTGTCCAGAGTTGTTAAACATCAATTCTTCTTGTAAAGCCTCTGATGTTGCTGTCACTTTTATGTACCTTCCATTCGAAAAGACAAAAAAGAGAGAAGGTTTTCTGCATTAGTTATAGTCTACCTTTCAATTTTGACATAAAGACATACATATTTATTTTAGTAGATAAGAAATCTTTTATGGGCATAGTCAAAATGGATAAAATGAAAAAAAGAATGAATGATATACCTTCTGGGCCAATATCAAACATACTACGACGCTTCTTCACTGAAGAGTTTGCTTGTTCTTCATTGCTGGTAGGGACAAGCTAAAAGAGAACACAATTAAATCATTTATGCTAGGTATTAAAACTTCTAACAGGAAAAGATATCTAGCCGTGAACATAGAACAGGATGGTGATAAAGGATGATAATGAAAATGATGATCATAAGGTAAGGGCAGTGATGATGATAACATCCAAAAAGGACAAGGATATTAACAATGATTGCAAAGGTGATGATTATGGTGATAATGATGGATAACAGCACACAGACGAAAATGGTAATGATAATGATATTGACAATGATAATACGGAAGGTGAAGGTGAAATGGTGCTACAGTGCCAGTTGCTAGAATCTCCGTAATATGTTAACTAATCAAGACCTTAACCCTGGCTGTGACGCTAGCATGGCTGGGCTCAAACCCTCACCACACTGAGCTTCTGACACCACGAGTCAGCTGGATGCCTGGACTACACCAGGATGCCACAGCACCTTCAATGCTATTACTCTGAATGATTATGATGCTAATGATTACTCTGATGATAATGGTGAGGATGATAGATGATTATAATGGTAATGATGATGATGATCACTTGGTGTGTTCATTTTCTGTATCATGATTTTCATAATTATTTTACAAAAGTGTGGTGAAGACTTTCCTTACAAATGTATTGCATTTCATTGCAAACTCTCCACTTAGCCTAGGTAAATCTTTTACTTTCTACCTTCAAGTAAATTCATATTTGCATTTTTTCATTCTGTTTGATATGCTAATAAAACATGTAGAGGTGTGATGGTTTGACAGCCATTCAATTCACTTCAATAGGTACCGCATGTCATGTCATCACGTGCACTGGACTTCGTACAAAGAAGATGGGCCTAAGGCTAAAGTTGTTGTTCTGGAAACCAAAAATAAATTTACAACTAATACGTATGCACAACTCACCGCAGCGCTTTCTTGTTCTATACCAGCCATGCTTCTATTTTCGTTCAACTGTGTTCTGCGACTACTGGAAAATGAACAAAAGTTAAAACAATTCAAATGCAGCAGCGACTTCTTCAACCACACTTGCTTTCAAAAACAAACGAGAAGGAAAGGAACAGAGTAGACTCACTACACATAAACCAACCACTTCATCCGATGTTGTTGTTGTTGTCGTATACGAAGTATTAGCCAATGCAATGAGACCGAAGTAAAGTAAATGAAGAGAAATGATTACCAAATTAAACCTACTGACTGTAATAACTGCGATACGTAAAACAGGTAGAATAGAAATAGTATGAAGTGACAAATCAGAAGTAGCTGTTGGGAACGGAAACTAGAGAGTCATGTAGCGAGTCCATAGGAACAGAGCAACTCGATCCAGTCTTTTCTTTAACTACGCAGTATTAGCGCCAGTCTTCTGGTAAGACAACATCACTGCTGCAGGATCAGCAGCACTCAGCAGCACCAACCGAACAGCACAGAATTTCTTCAAATATCTAGTGCCTGATGTAAAAAAATCACGACTCTGTCTTCAAAGCTCATATATTCAAAAATTGTTTCATTTCATGCTACAAAAGTGACATTTTACCTTACGCAATGTAATGTGGTCTCAAAATGGTTTCAACTTTGTCAGTTCAACTCAAGTTCAGACCAAAGACTGTAAATCTTGTAAATGCATCATTCAACCCCCTTGACTAGGCATAATCTTATGGAAGTAATAAAGAAAATAATTAACGACTTGTACTGACAACATTGAACAGTTAACCGTCCGATTCACTGTGAAGAGGCGTAACATTGAGCCCATGTTAATAGATTAACTGTACGTAAATTAACTGTACGTTAATAACAAGAGTACCTCCTTTTCTTGCATGGGGTCTTCCATTATAAATGCATTTCAAGCAACAACAATTAATGGACTTACTGAACGCTGGGTAATGGGATAATGTAGCTAAGCAAAAAATTTCGCAAAGAATACAACTATTTTTTCTTAGTTTTATCAATGAACAATAATTGCATCCATCTTTAATCTAACTATTCAAATTAAATACATATCTCTGTACTTTTACATAACATATGTACCCTATTACTATTAGCCTGTAAATACATGCATATTATAATTACAGAACTTCAAAGCTAACTTGGAAGATATATGGGCCTATATGGAGCATCATTGAAGTAACAGCATACAGCATAAGAGATATGGTGGGGTTTATCTTAGGTCTCTGGTCAGGGCATTGTGATGGCACGATTTCTACATTGATACATATTTATAAGGAACCCTCTTATAAGAATCTACGGAAACTCTAAGACGGCATAGGTACTGTATTTGGGTCTTCTCAGCGAGTTTCAGTGAATCATTTCGCCATTTCGCCTCGTAGAGAGCCACCTAAGAAATTGCGAGCTGGTTCAGAGATCATTATGCATAATATGGAACCGAAACTGTACATTAAAGGTCTAATCCGCTGTTTTCAGCCTGTTCTCTAGTCTTTTTGTTGCAACGTGCACAGAATCCTAAAAGACACTTTGTTACTGAAAAGGTCAATTATTCGTTTATCAAACGTTTCATTCTGCTTGACTTGTTTCAATTTCGGTGGTCAAAAGTTCAAAAATGGCGTGATGCAACATTCGTTATGCACTACATTTCTTGGCTGGGTGTACACAAGAGAGAGGACCCTATGTTGTTATTTCCTTTCCCCTATGCAAAGTTTTGAACTTGCAGATTGCGAGATTGTAGTTTCTGTTTGTCTATGCAAGAACATTGCATTCCATAAGTACAGTACAAGCTCTCTGGCTGTGCTCGACTAAATAACGTAGCTGGGTTGGTTTTTGGGACTTTGTTTTAAGCTTCATGTGAACACACCCCGTCCTTATAGAACTTTTTGAAAGATCTGCAGAACTGAACTGTGACATGTGTATATCAACATTCAATAACAGAATAATGAACAGTTGTTCATGAGAACCAGAGGAAGTAAAGTTACAAAAAACAATTACATATCAGTCCACAATTCGAGTCCAAAAAGTTAAGAAGTACTGGAGCTGGATGAATTTATTACCATTTTTCAGTGAGTGATTTTTCTACATTCCTTACAGATATTTTCTGCAAAATTAATCATCGATCTTCTGATTAGTGATCTCTCAGCCACTTGTCTTTATTGAGTATAATTGTATACGATGAGCTGCAATCCAAAGAAAAACAATCATTTATTACAGTACATATGCGGGCAGTAATCATAATCATCAAATAATGTTCCCTGGATCGTACTTACAGATCATTGATTGATTTATAATCAGGAATCATACAGACACAGTACTCACTTTCAAGGGAGGGAGGGGGCGAGGGAGAGCTGCAGCTAAGATGTTTATCAACATACAATGCTCCTATATTTGCTTCTAACTAGCAAGTAAGATTATTGAAAGGTTTAGTCGAGATACTGAAGGTCGAAACTGCTAGCACCCTGGCTGTAAAATACATACATGCAAATGAATTATTCGAATGAAAAAGATAAAGTTTGAAATAGAGAACAATGCCAAATTGCATTTACAGTACAGCACAGAGCTGTCCGAAAATTCGAGTCCTCGTGAATCAAAGTTTCGTAAATGTTTGAAAACCTCAGTAATGAACCTGGGTAATGTCTGTGCAGTACAGTGGATGATATTCAGTATTGCAGAGGGATAATGAAAATTAGAAAGCATTTCTAATTTGAGTTTAAACGGGAGTGAGCGTTCTGGTCTCCCAGTTGGGCCTCTTGCCAGGGTCTCTGTGCCGTTTCGAGGCTGTCTTGTGTATAAAGGGCTGAAAAATTGTTGGGAACTTTCTCATTCATATTTGCAAAATTTCCCACCCGCTCTCCCATTCCTGTGTGCTGGATAGTTACTGGCCATAACTTTCTGGCATGCCTTGTACACAGGCCCGCGGGAAAAACAGGTTTTTCTTCACCAAACCCCAACCTTTGGGCTGAAATTTTGATTATTTGCAATTGGACCTGTGTACATTCGCCCAACTTGCTCCTATGATGACAGAACACAGGCCATCATGCTAACTTGTTATGTTAGACATAAGGCTCAACAGCTCTGAGGGGCATGGCCAAATTTAATGGTGGTTCGGAGTTAGGTTTGTGGTTGCGAACGACCAGGCTTTAATCATCAGTAACAGTGGAAACTTTGAGGGGTATCATTAGTACAGTGAAGGGATATCATCAGCACAGTGGAGGAATATCGTCAGTACATTGGAGGATGTTCAGTACAGTGGAGGATTAACATTAGAAAAGTGAACCACAGTACAGTGGAGGGATATCATCAGTTCAGTGGAGGATGTTCAGTACAGAGAAAGGATATCATCAGTACAGGACATTCGTACTGAAAATCCTCCACCGTACTGATGATATCCTTCAACTGTAATGATTAAACCTCTCAATTGTTCTAAATATCCTCCACTGTACCGCACACCCTCCGCTGCACTTTACAGACATTACCCTGGCACGTAATAGTCTCATTATTACTTGGGAAACTCGCTACTCATAAGGGAGAAACTTAAGTTAACTGGTCTAGATCACAAGCCACAGAAGACCTTGAATATTGTCTTTCAACCAGGTCAAAAGAATTAACGAAATGACAAACAGATACCAAAATCAGATTACCTGATAAGTTTTAGAGTGAATACTTAAGTTTTGTAACTACAAAACAATTGCTCTGCACGGTACCAAAGTCTGAAAAAGCTCTTCATGATTGTTTGTCACCAGTACATGTCCAGTCTAACGACAACGATTGATTCTTGCAGGCACAATTGCTAAAACAAGAAGAAACAAAGTGCAATTACACGTTACAGCAGAACCTTCATACAACAAGCTTAACCAAACACTTAAACCTGAAGGTCCAACATTAGTTGCTGGCCCAATCATTAACCATACAGTATCCTTAACACAAACCCTCACACGTTTTTTCTTTATAACAACGACCTTTATAAGAAACACCAAGCTGAAAATCTCTTAAGGTTCCTTGCTTTCCCTGAAACCACTTGAGATAAACACAAGAAACGTCACCAGCGTGAAGCCCTTGCCCATGTTTTTTGAGTAGGGAAGGGGGTCATAAAATGGTGAAAAATCGCTCCAGAAGTAAGTGAAATGCAGGCTGAAAATAAAGCAATTAGCTGTAATAATGACATCAAGTGTATTTCAGTCATATACTTTTTTTAACAAGCAATGCTGAATAAGGAATAAGCAACTATGGCTGAACTGACCTTAACATTAAGCAACTTGAGGGCTCAATTGAATTACTGTAAGCAGTCAAATAACGAAGCTTATTCTCTTTCTTGTGTTGTTCTTCGTTCTTATGCTTTGCATGTTGAAGCTCGTTAGCTAACGTTTTTTCACTTACTGTCTCCCAAAAGTCATGTTGTAGGCCTAACAGATGACGATTTTGACCCGCAAAGTCAGGGCTGGTTAGTAGGTACAAAATATGTTAAGCAACGTTTAAGCAACTTTGAGGGTTGGACGAAAGTCAAGTTGCTTATTAAAAAAAAGTGTATGGGTCCTTCTCTATCCTGAATTCGGGTGTCCAGCTTCCTAACATCTGTCCAGGAAAAGTCTCTTTTTCAACCCATTATAGCCTCGCTTGAGAAATTTCCCACTGAAACAAAACCAAGATCAAATGTAATTGTTTCATGAATTCCACATCTTATACGAATTAACTGACAAAAATCTTAAATCAATATTGACAATATATCTTTATCAATTACACCATAAATACAACCAAAAACAATGATGACAAGATTCTGAAACTAGGCTTATTATGAATAAAAGTCGAATCTTTTAAATGTTTTTTTTCATAGCGGCTAACCTTTGCTGAACCACAACCTAAATAGAAAACCACTGTAAAAGATTGGATTCAGTCTTGACTACAGCACGAATACTTGATGCAATTAAAGCACAGACTACATAGATAGATTGCGGTGTGACGCATTTGCAACTCACAAGAGGCTGCATATTATGAGGTATTTGCAGCTACTTGTGTCGTCAAATGAAAACATCTTCTTGTGAACTCGAAGGCCAACTGTGGTATTTCACGAATGTAAGGTAAGGCTCTCAACTAATGGAGCATTTTCAGCAATCTTTCCACTCTGCTATTTGTATATATTGTAGAATTGCATTTAAAGACCGAGGGCATTTGTGACAAAGTGCTCGTATAAATTTACAATGCTGTGAGCCTAATGAGTCACGACACTTTACAATGGCTAGATATCTGCAAACGTACATTCATTTATTTTATAAGAAAACCAGGAAAGCTGGCCTGATCTTCAGAGTTCTCATTTTTCATATCAATCTTCAAAATATTCCTATTTTTCAAATCCAATGTAATTTTTCTTTATTTTTCTATGCTTTTGCATATTTTTATGTTATTTTATAGCCTCAGCCACGAATTTTTTTGTTAATTTTTGAGCGTATTTCAGTCTCTACGTTCTCATAAAATTGGTATTGCAAACATTTTGATACAAAAGTAGCAAAATATTCATTAGCATGGTTCAAGTATAATGATTTTGAAGTTGAAAACTCAACTGTTACAGATATTTGATAACCTCAGCTTTTCTCCACTCACAAGCACACACATAGCTAGCTAAGGTTCAAATAGACTGTAATACTAACGGTAAAGGCCTTGAGCCTTGCGTAGCACGCAAAACATTAAACATAGCAAAATTCCGTATCTTCCTTTCCTTTCTGTTTATATTTTGTAACAGTGCTTTCAAAAACGACACTGGCTTACTATTTCCCATAACATATAGCTCTTGTCGTCATGGTTATAGGGACGAAAGATAAAAGGCTTACATACTCACCCCGTACAACGTGGTGTGCAGTAACGTGGAGGATGTGCAGTATCGTGGAGGGTGCCAATACAACGTGGAGGGATACCATCATGTAAGTGGAGGGTGCCAATACAACGTGGAGGGATACCATCATGTAAGTGGAGGGTGCCAATACAACGTGGAGGGTTATCATCATGTAAGTGGAGGGATATCATATTTAACGTGGAGGGATACCATCGTCTAAGTGGAGGATGCGGAGTATCGTGGAGGGTTATCATCATGTAAGTGGAGGGATATCATATTTAACGTGGAGGGATACCATCATGTAAGTGGAGGGTGCCAATACAACGTGGAGGGTTATCATCATGTAAGTGGAGGATGCGGAGTATCGTGGAGGGTTATCATCATGTAAGTGGAGGGATATCATTTTTAACGTGGAGGGATACCATCATGTAAGTGGAGGATGCGGAGTATCGTGGAGGGTTATCATCATGTAAGTGGAGGGATATCATATTTAACGTGGAGGGATACCATCGTGTAAGTGGAGGGTGCCAATACAACGTGGAGGGTTATCATCATATAAGTGGAGGATGCGGAGTATCGTGGAGGGTTATCATCATGCAAGTGGAGGGATATCATTCTTAACGTGGAGGGATACCATCATGTAAGTGGAGGGTGCCAATACAACGTGGAGGGTTATCATCGTGTAAGTGGAGGGTTGCGACGAATACTGAAATGTTGCATGGAAGTTAGAGAGGATATTGCATGGAAGTTAGAGAGGATATGGCCTATTCTAATAGTCACGAAAACTCTGCTTGTACTGTATTCGAAGAAATGGTCGATGTGATAAATCGTATTTACTTATTAGAATACTGTACATACGCCAAAATGTAAAATGCAGACCTTCAGTACGATTGACTTTGCTAACTGATGCTCGGAAATTTTGCATTGATGCAACAATGAAAAGGCTAGGCAATGCAACTACATAAATATGATTGTTCTTCCGTAAAACAACCTGAGTCAACTGTTTTAATTGAAATACACAACACGAGAACCCGATTTGAAAAGAGTTTTATCATTTATGCCACGTCCACTGCATCCATGGCAAGGGCAAGGGTCAAGTGAGATGCAAAGTTTTGAGCTTTCTTTCATAATACTGCCTGCCCGAACAAACAATAAGCATAGAAAAATACAGCTCTAAGCCCAGTATAGAATAACTTTTAGTGCTTCAGTTTCTGTTTTGTTTCTGTTCTGTTTGGTTAAATAAATTTTTTGCAAATAAATAGTATATCATTATCAATAGTATATCATTATCATTTATCATTTTTCGGTTTTATCAGTTGTGTTGTACAAACATTTATTTTTGGTATGATAAACCTTTGCTTAAAAGTTTTATATTTATTACTCACTTTGTTTTCCTTTCGGGGGATTTGTTTGTTATGTTGTAAATAGAGCGCTTAAATTAATTCTGTGGTCATGCTGCAAAAAATCCTATTTAGCTACGTGATGGCGAAAATGTGGTTTAGCTTTGTTTGCAAAAGCAACGCAAGAGAAAGCTCAAAACTTTGCATCTCACTTGACCCCTTGCCCTTGCCATGGATGCAGTGGACGTGGCATAAATGATAAAACTCTTTTCAAATCGGGTTCTCGTGTTGTGTATTTCAATTAAAACAGTTGACTCGGGTTGTTTTACGGAAGAACAATCATATTTATGTAGTTGCATTGCCTGGCCTTTTTCATTGTTGCATCAATGCAAAATTTCCGAGCATCAGTTAGCAAAGTCAATCGTACTGAAGGTCTGCGTTTTACATTTTGGCGTATGTACAGTATTCTAATAAGTAAATACGATTTATCACATCGACCATTTCTTCGAATACAGTACAAGCAGAGTTTTCATGACTATTAGAATAGGCCATATCCTCTCTAACTTCCATGCAATATCCTCTCTAACTTCCATGCAACATTTCAGTATTCGTCGCAACCTCCACTTACATGATGATAACCTCCACGTTGTATTGGCACCTCCACTTACATGATGGTATCCCTCCACGTTAAGAATGATATCCCTCCACTTGCATGATGATAACCTCCACGATACTCCGCATCCTCCACTTACATGATGATAACCTCCACGTTGTATTGGCACCTCCACTTACACGATGGTATCCTCCACGTTAAATATGATATCCTCCACTTACATGATGATAACCTCCACGATACTCCGCATCCTCCACTTACATGATGGTATCCTCCACGTTAAAAATGATATCCCTCCACTTACATGATGATAACCTCCACGATACTCCGCATCCTCCACTTACATGATGATAACCTCCACGTTGTATTGGCACCTCCACTTACATGATGGTATCCTCCACGTTAAATATGATATCCCTCCACTTACATGATGATAACCTCCACGATACTCCGCATCCTCCACTTAGACGATGGTATCCCTCCACGTTAAATATGATATCCCTCCACTTACATGATGATAACCCTCCACGTTGTATTGGCACCTCCACTTACATGATGGTATCCTCCACGTTGTATTGGCACCCTCCACTTACATGATGGTATCCCTCCACGTTGTATTGGCACCCTCCACTATACTGCACATCCTCCACGTTACTGCACACCACGTTGTACGGGGTGATACTTCAATTTCATAAAATATCACTGCTACCTTCATTCCTCATTTCTGCTGCTAGGCCATTGTTTGCTACCAGCACCTATAAGACCATAAAATATTCTAAATTCTTATATCTAAGAGGTAACAGCGACATACAAAGCATTTTTTGCAATAAAGTTAAGTTTCCCACTGCTAAGAACTGCGCTTTATGCTACGAAAGCTTTTTGAGATATGTGAGAAATTTATAGAACCTTTTCCTATCTTTTGATCTTGCCTTCGTCCCGCTAAGACTCTTTAAAGCATGGTGAATACAACATACTTTTATCCATACTTTGCAATAAATGCTCAGCCAGAGAGAACAGAACATTTTAGAGAATTATGAGTCTTGAAATTCATGCGATTTCCAAGTTGTTAATCATGAATCATGCTGGTCATCTAAGCAACGGGACTTTTGGTGCAGCCCTGAAAGTTTCGTAAAAAATCTAGTACTTCAGCCCTCACAGAATGACTGGTACGGTACCCCCCTAAAAGGTCTTAATAAGGCTCTTTTCTTGCTTTTCAATATAACTAAAAAGTTTGCAATGGTGTACTGTGTATAGAAAGCTATCTCAATCAAAAGGTTTTATTAAAATTTCATCTCTAGTTGCTTATTGACCAGTTGCATATTAAAAAAAGTGTAACGTGTTGGGGTGGCGAATAGGTTTCTTTCATGTACCAAAAAGGCCCAAAAACCTAAATCAAAGTATCAAAGTATGAATCAAAGTGGAAAAGCGGTCAAGGGGTTTGCCTAACCAAGGACAAACAATGGGTCGTCCTTCCATAAGCCTACAATTGATTCCAGAAGCGCAAACGGGTCCAGAAGTCAAGGGGTCTTGGAATTCAGGGTTGGTTTTTTCTTCCATTTTTCCTTTGCTGCTAAGCTTTGAATAAACGGCGAATTTCCTAGACTGTTAAAAATATTCGAATATGGTTTCAAAGGAATTATGCTAATTCAAGAACAAATGTTAGCAAGGCCTTTCCTTAATAAACGTTTGGATAAAAAAATATTAGCTAAATTTGAAAGAACAGAAGTTTGGTAATTTGATAAAACTGTATAATCCTAAACATCATCTCGCCACTACAAAA
This sequence comes from Chrysaora quinquecirrha, assembly GCA_014526335.1. Classification (NCBI taxonomy): domain Eukaryota; kingdom Metazoa; phylum Cnidaria; class Scyphozoa; order Semaeostomeae; family Pelagiidae; genus Chrysaora; species Chrysaora quinquecirrha. Next base: position 3,350,519 of record JACTAT010000059.1, on the reverse strand, counting down.
GTCTAAAGTTAGCTAAAAGGTAGACATAATGAGATTCTTAAGATGTTTGTAAATTTTTAATGTTATCTTGGTATCACTACAAGTAATATACTTTTGCTAGGCCCAATTATTGCTTCTTTCTGTTCATGCTGCCACTGTCACAGAGCTTTTGGTACTATGATTACCGACGCTGTTGCTGCTACTGCAACTGACATTTCCACTGCTACTGCTTGCTACTGCAACCCTGCAACTGCTACGTCTTGTACCGTTACTGCCACTACTGCTGCTATTGCGACTACTAATAGTGTTCCTGCTGCTGATGTCATTGCTATTGCCTATTGGACTATTGCAATGGCTTCCACTTCTTCTGCAATTTTGCCACGACCATTACTGCTACTGGTACTGCCACAATTGCTACTATTGCAAATATTTCTTGTGCTGCTGCTGCTGCTGCTAATGCTACTGCTACTGTCGCTAGTACTGTTATAACTATTGCCATTGCTGTTGTCAGTGCTGCTTTTACTGCCACTGCTACTGCCAGCCTACGCCTATCACTGTTCATTGCTACTATCATGAATTCAACTGCTGCTGCTACTGTGACTACGACTGGTGTTGCTGCTGCGTTGCCAATCCTGCTGTTACTTGCACTGCCAATGCTTCCCTGTCACTCACTGCCCCTGCTTCTACCGTTACTGCCACTGCCACTGCTACTGTGACTACTTCTTGTGTTGCTCTTGATTCCAATGCCATTACTACTATTACTACTACTGTCAATTTTTATTGCAATTGCTGTTGCCAATGCTACTCATACTTACTCATACCTAGCTACTAATACACTACCACTACTACTACCGTTACTGCCTCTGCTGCTGCTACTGCGACTACTTCTTGTATTGCTGCTGCTGTTGCAACTGCAACTGCTGCTGCTACTGTGAATGCTACTGGCGTTGTTTCTAGAGATACAAATGCTGCTGTTACTTGCACTCACTGCAAAATGAAAATCGAACACGTTTATAGCAATATGCGCCGAAGGCGCAACTCCATTTAGGGGTCCAGGGGCGTGCACCGCCAGAAAATTAGGAAAATTGTAACTTAGAAACGCTCTAATGACCATTTTGAGCATTTTGGAACCGCTAGACTACAATTTTCGTCGCACTTAAATGACTTTCTGCCAATCCAAAAGGATCAACTTTATCTCCCATGACTTCTAGAATCTATTTACTGCCTGTTATTGAGACTCGTTGCTACTGCCACGTAAAAAACATATAATAAATAAAAATTTCTTTCAACTCTAGGCAACAAACCACCCTTAAACATGATTCTGCCATAGGACAACACTTTTAGATCACCCCGAGTGTGCGGAAAATTACAACCAGGATTGTTTTCGAATAATTGGCAGGGCTAGATCCTCGTTTCATCTCAGCGTTTGGAATCTGTTCACGTCAAAACCAATAAGCCGGTTCTGTGTAGACAGAAAGAGTTCGCTTTCTCACTTGGACTCTTCAATTAATTTCATTGTTCTTCCCGCCTTAAGCTGATTGATGTTTAAAACACAATATCAATTTAGCTCTTCTTTCTGATTGGTGCATTTCGATCTGCATCTGGGTAGAAGTTCCGCTTTAGACTAAATTTTTTTTGCCTGTTTCTGACGTTCATACTCTGAGGAGTGCCAGACGAAAAAGCTTTAAAGTATGCCCGATAATGTTATCGCTGGTTATCGCAACTATAAAAAATTCTATAGATATAACATTTCCCGATCTGAGTTGCAAAATCTCTGTGTCATAAACAGCTGAGCCCCTACTTATTGTAAGCCGCAACGCTGGATAGGGTCGAAGCCGTGAAGCCGCAAACCTACAATAGGCCCGCCAATGGCTGATGCAAAATATTTGCGTTCAAAATCTCATCTTGATTTCTATTAATTGTAATCTCTAGCAATAATGATTCGTGTGAATGATGAAAAGTTAATTTGTTGTAATTTATCAATTAAGGGCCCGGTCCTGCCACTGCCATTGCTACTACCGTTATTGCCATAATCGCTGCAACTGTTTCTTATGTTACTGCTGCTGCTCAAGGAACTGCTACTGTTACTATTAAGTACTGTTACTACTCTTGCCATTGATGTTGTTTGTCAATGCTGCTGCTACTTTCACTGCTGCTGCTACTCCCAGCTTGCTACTGTTACTGCTATAAATTTTACTGTCACTGCTGTTGCTACTGCGACTAATACTGGTGTGGCTGCTGCTGCTAATACCACTGCTACTGTTGCTACTACTGTTACTGCTCTTGCCATTGTTGTGGTCAATGCTGCTGCAACTTTCACTTCTACTGCTACTAAACCACTACTGCGTCTACAGCTCTGCTTGTTTCTGTTAATGCGAATGCTGTTGTAGCTGCCGATCTCAATGATAAATGTGCACTACTGCTGCTAGCAAAACCGACTTATTCACACAAACTGATGTTCTTTAACGTTAATATAAACCCCATTAAATTACAGAAAAGACTGTTTGGGAGGGACAACGGGCATTTATAAGACTAGATGAAAATTTTCCACCCAGCTGTGAAGTATTATACTATTTAGATCCAATATAAATGCAATAAAGAACATCCAAGACAAAAAGCAACCAAAAGAATCACTGCGTGTGTCTGCAAAATAAATCCGACTGAAAATAAACCCAGTTGTATGTAACAATCAATCACATTTCATTACTAAAGAATCACAAGATATGATCAAAGAATCTATCGGTTAAGCAAGATCATGAAAAACAACGAGTATAAATAACAGGATCGGATAAGATTATAGTTCATCGTTTAAAACACGTTTGAAACTACGCATGGGCTCTTTATCCTGCCCACATTGAGGTTAGTTCATAAGTAGAACGATTATTTTTACTCTCAGCATACGGTACAAACGCATCACATAAAACATTAGTATTTGGACGTTTCTTTTCGAGTATTTACTGATTTCTCCTGGATAATACCAAGAACAACAAGTCTGGAGAGGAAAATAGTATGATTTATGTGGCAAGTATAGCATTGTCTTATCAAAACATTAGTTACTTGATTATGTTGTTGTAAACAACTTGTTTTCCTGTGGCTTACAATAATTCTTATCTATGAAGTAAATACTGTACCCACGGAGATTGATGCTACCGTTTAAGGAATTATTACAAGTTTTTGCAACTCAGCACTCTACTAACAGAGCGGGAAAACAAATCGAGAAACACTATACGGCGATAAACATTTGCTTAACTATCTAACACTTTGTACTAATATCATATCTCTGAGTCGCTGTTGTATCTCCACAAGCCTTGGACGCCGTAACCTGAAAAACCGGCTTGATATCAATGTTTTATATGCTTTCTATTCTATTCCTTTAGATGTGTAGCTCTCATCAGTGAAGCTTTACCAAATATCAAAGACTTTTCTGCTGAATTTCTGGTGAATCTAGTGAATCTCAATAAAGAAGGAGCTGGTTTAGTCGGGTTGTCTGCGACTGAGATTTTAATTGAATAGTGAAGGTAAGCATTTTCGAGGAGAAGGAAGAAGAAATTCAGCGTGAGAGGAATTTGGAGAAATGTCGAAACGGCAAAGGAATAACTTTCCATCGATTAGGCTGGTCTTACTTGGACAAGAAGGAGTGGGGAAATCAGGTGAGGTTACACGATATGAATGACGTAATTAAAAAAGCTACACTCGTTTTTATTAGGACCGTTTTTTGAGAGAACGAGTTTGGATTTTGGCTGGAATTTGAGAACAAGCTAAGAACAAACTAAGGCTGGTCTTAGCATAAGACCCGTATTAGACTACTGTAAGTCTGAAGAAAATTGGGCTGAATGACCGTCAAACCGAATGGTAAGCAAAGAAATAAACAAGTAGGCTCAGTTCAGGTACCTAAAGCAAGCAAGATAAGTTCTACATAAATGTTGAGTCCCTCGTACGTTAGCTGAAAAATCGTGCAATCTAAGGTAAATAAGAATGAGGAACAGTGAGAACTAGCAAGAAATAGACGAAAATTTACGAACAGATTCACATTTACTGGTCGTTATAAAAGAAGTGTACGTAGGTATAAAAAGAGCGATCCTGTCAATTTCGTTCGAGGTGCAAACCACTCCATTGAAATCTTGTACAGTCTTGCAGGAAATCATATTGTTTTCGCGGAAATCCTTTGGAAATCCTTTTGTTTTAGCGAAAATCTTGTTCACCTTTGAAAACTTTTTAAAGAGTGAAATTCCCCTCGATTTCATCCTGACCCAAGGAGTGCCTACCCTTAACATTGCGTAATCCAAACACCATAAATGCTTTTATAATGCTAGAAATTGCCATCTTAATAGCACTGAGATTAAAAGGCGTACTGACACTTTAAACTATCATTTTTCCAACTGTCAAAGAGACACTATTCCAAATGTCATCAACCAAACATAGGCTTAACCACTTCTTACAACCTTTTGCAATGGAGGTTTAACCCCTGACCAGAAAAATCTCAAAACAGCTTATCTCAACAAATTCTGATTTGAAAACCATAGTTAACATATGGCAAGAATATGCTAAATCGCATTGGCGCAGAATGCGATTATGCGGTGAAATGACAGCTTGTTTTACACTGACGTAAATGCAGCATGATTTTGTATCTTGATTACAGTAAAGCCCTGCACTCAAGAAACTGTGGGTTGAAAACCTCAAGGTTAATTTTAGCAGCCATCAGGCCCTCTGGCCAAATGATCAAACATTGTTTGTCAAACATTTGAAAGTGGCATGTATGAAGCAAAACATTTGGCCACGTCACAAAACATTGCTAGCGCAAATTTTTTGCTTGCATCAAGCAAAACATGTTTTGAACTTGTCCTACTGTATTGTGCAACAGATTTTGCTCATTTTGCTCGTCAAGGAATCGCTTGTGACGTGGCCAACCTTGCTTGATAAGCAAATTTCAAATATTAGACAAACAATGTTTGTAATCGTTTAAGCCCCTTTTATGTCAACGACTGGCCTCTTATAGGGAAAATGCAAATGGGAACTCTAATTATAAAGGGAACAGTAATTTATAAGTGTTTTTCAGAGCTGGTTTAAGTTACGCACCCTATATCAGAGTCTTTCTTGCATTTATATGTGGGTTTCTACTATATGTGCGACGAGTTCAAACATAGAACTGTGTGTTGATGTGCACCCCCTGGAGCACTGAATACTATGAACCCTACCCTATTCTCTGTTCATTAAAGAAGGGGGTCACTGGGGAGATTTTGAAGAAGCTAACCAACAATGATGAGTAATCTAAGTGACACTACTCTGAACTGGAGATAAGATAAGATATATCGACATAGTTGAATAATTAATTAATCAAATAGATTGCTTAAAATTGGCTGGTTTATATTTGAATAAAAACAAGGGTTCGGTTCGCAACCACACTAATATACACTTTTTTTTTAATAAGCAACTTGACTTTCGTCCAGCCCTCAAAGTTGCTTAAAATTTTAGACATTTCAGCCCTCAAAGTTGCTTAAACGTTGCTAAACATTTTTTGTACCTATACTAACCACCCCTGACTTCACGGGTCAAAATCGTCATCTGTTAGGCCTACAACATGACTTTTGGGAGACAGTAAGTGGAAAAACGTTATCTAACGAACTTCAACATGCAAATTATAAGAACGAAGAACAATTTCCTAACACAAGAAAAAGAATAAGCTTGGTTGTTTGACTTCTTAGTTGCTTACTGTAAGTCAATTCAGCCCTCAAATTGCTTAATGTTAAGGTCAGTCCAGCCCTAGTTGCTTATTGAGCGGTTGCTTATTAAAAGAAAAAATGTAATGATGGTCTCTCTGTTGACATCGAAAATGTTAGTGCAGTTGCTTCCTACTGTTGTGAGGGTGTTTGAGTGTTGTGTGGTTCAGTTGTGTTTTCGTAGATCGTAGATGGCTTCACGCAACTATGTTGGCAATAAACCAATGGGTACATGGTGAAAGACTCTTTTCAGCTGCGAGCTCTTTGGATAACTGAAGCGACCGAGAACACTGAAAATGTTATGCTAGATTTGACTTGGCATAGAACTGTTTGTTTGTCAGCTTTTCACATGGACTTACACGCACGAAAGAACGCCAACATTGAGTTTAATCCCAACAAACATAAACGAAAGAAAGCAATCTTGACAGCATCAAGTTGATGTGCTTGTTTACACTTTTTTTTTAATAAGCAAGCGCTCAATAAGCAACTAGGGCTGAACTGACCTTAACATTAAGCAACTTGAGGGCTCAATTGAATTACTGTACATAAGCAACTAAGAAGTCAAGCAACCAAGCTTATTCCCTTTCTTGTGTTAGGAAATTGTTTTTCGTTCTTATGTTTTGAATGTTGAAGTTCGTTAGCTAACGTTTTTCCACTTACTGTCTCCCAAAAGTCATGTTGTAGGCCTAACAGATGACGATTTTGACCCGCGAAGTCAGGGGTGGTTAATAGGTACAAAAAATGTTTAGCAACGTTTAAGCAACTTTGAGGGCTGAAATGTCTAAAATTTTAAGCAACTTTGAGGGCTGGACGAAAGTCAAGTTGCTTATTAAAAAAAAAGTGTAATGCTACCAGTTTTCGGAGATGTGGAGTGTTTGTTAAAAGGGGGGCAAGAACGGGGGCATTTGACCACAACGAACTTCAAGTTCAAGTTCGAGTCAATAAGGGTATTTCGCGCTTGAAACGGTCAAAAGCTTGCAGAACAATCTCATGCTGTACATGGCTGAGAAAGGGCATTCTGGTAACAAAGGTACTTTTATCCAGAAAAGAGGGCACTAACCATTAAAATTTGGAAAAGTGGTGGTCCTCGCATATATTCCCTCCGCTGCATACTTCACTGCACAATTCTGAGCAAGTCTAAATGCATACGGGTGGTGTGTTTAGCGCCTTTAGTTAGGATCTCAGAAGTAGATGATCTCATAAGACCTCGACCCTGGCTGTGACGCTATATACCGTAGCTGGGGCCTAGAAGACATAAGTTTCTTGTGATGAGAACGACTAGGTTGTGACCTCGAGATCTCGAGTCTGCCTCGTAATCTGTAGGTTTTAACAGGTCTGACTCGCAATCTTTTAGATTTGGGGTAGATTATTTCTGAACAGGGCAAATTCTCTAAGAAAGATTGACAAAAGAGTCGCTAGGTCTCTGTTAATCTATGAAAGGCACGAGGAATAACGAAACGATCTCTAAAGCAAATGAGATACGTCTTGCTCGAATCCCTGACCTGGTAGTGCTGCTAATCACCCCCGGGGTAGCCAACAGAGGATGCGTGGCTGGTTGCGTGGTCAATACGCTCAGCTCACCATCTCTCATCAGAATCACTTTTCAAAAGCCTAAAGGCCAGGCTAAACTAGAAGACATCGTGCGACATTCTTGCGTGATCTACTGAATGTAGCTATCCGAGTTTAGCCACCTCAGAAACTGCCTTCTTAAGTTAACTTGGCTGGCGAGCTTTTCAGCGTTAATCTCGTAATGATAACGCGGCTAAAAAGATAACTGCCTTCTATCCACAATCGATCATGATTCAAATCTTAATTAATTACAGCACACCGTCGTCTGTTGGTTACACATAAATCCAAAAAATAATTCTTTCTGAATTCACAACGTTCTTCTACCAATAAAATTGGTTATCTAGGGTTTTCGCTGGCTTATCACATAATTCGAACTGATTAACTCGAATTCTCATTAAAGGTAGAATTGATGCAAGTATAAAGAAGGAAATACGGCCAAGAATAATTAAGGAAACCAGGAAATCAAATCTTCTATATTAATATCAGAATTTCTCACAAACTTTTTTGCTAAGCTTTATACGTTTCTTATTAATACCGAGATCTCGGCAAAAATCATCCATCTCGGGTAGGAGGGCCAGCAATCCTCTTGTAATCAGGCCCTTAAAAACAGAAAGCTTTTCCAAGATCGTTTTCTCGTAAGAAGCGTGGGGCCGAGGTTTTTAAGTTCTGGAAAGTTCCATACAGCAATATACTTTTTAGATAACGAAGAAGGGGTCATTCAAACCATACACCTTCCTCCCTTTAACGAACAGTGAGATAAAAAATTACACAGAAGAGCAGGATGAGGCGAAAGTCCTCCTCTCTACTACGGGCATCACGTGACGTTTGAGTGACCACAATAGACCTCTGCATGAATGCTCGAACAGCTGCATTCCAAATGGACAATAGAAATGTGGGCCAAGAAACGACATTGAGCGATTTCATTTATACAGAGCTGACGTTGGAATGGCAAGCGTGTGATGTTAGAGGGGAGAAGAAGAAGAGGAAGACACAGGAGGTGGTTGAATTACGTCGAGGGAGCATTACTCATGGCATGACAAGCCACAACCACTGATCTTAAAAGAACAGATGGAATCATGCTGTTGTAAAGGGTTCAGAAGCAGTAGCGAAGGAAGCTCTTTAAAAAGCCAGGACTATGACTACCCTTATGTGAAGCATATTGCGGACGAAGCAGTAAAAAATTCGGCAGAAGGCAGAAGCACCTCAAATAAGGCCGTATTGTAGACAAAGAAACTTTCAAGTCAGAAAAAAGAGTAGGCTTATGCCATAAAGAATAGACATTTTGGTTCAAGTAAATGAACGCTGTTCAATTGCTTTTGGAAAATTTTACAAGCCACCCTTGGCCCCCTGATTCCTACCCCTATTGTCGCAAGCACTATGTTGCAAGCGAGTAGCGACTAGAAGGCACATGATGATAAGGTGATTCTGAAACTTTGAAGCTGTGCAACACTGCAATCGTATGGAATCGTAGTTACCTAGCAAGAGCTACTTAGACCAAGCGCATTCATTGAGGTAGTACTCAAAAAACAAATTTGTGCGCTGGGGAGCATATCTTTCCAACGCAAGACAAAATCGTTGTCACCTTCATCGCGATTCTCGCTTAATCCTCAACAACAGATAGAGCATGCAAGTTCCAATTCTTTCCTTAGGAAGTTCGATTTGATGACTTAAATCGCATTTCCCAAAACTAGAAACGGCTAGACACTGAACCAAACCACATTCAATATACTAATTGCTAGATAAAAGCATTAGCACTCAGGGGAAATGAGAATGACCAAATGATAACCAAAAAGGCTTAAAAATTGTCATTTAAAAGGTTATTACTAAGGATGGGTTCTATTCATCAATCTTTAAGACAGCTAATTTTCAAATCCAATATTTCCATGAAAGCGATACTGTCTCATTTATTTATGAGATCTATAACCTTACCAGTTTTTTGAAGTCTCCGCTTTCCTAATAGTGCAGTCTAGACTTACTACATGACTCGTAGTTTGCGTTGCCTTCACCTTCATTCAATTCAATCAAAAAATTGTAAAATCAAAAAATGATTGTTGTTGTTGTTTGGTGACCGCGCAAGTGTAGAGGGCTGGGAGTGAATTGCGATAATTAAGGTGGTTCAAAAGACTTATTACCTGAGTCGCAGTTATCGCTATTGAATTGAATTACTGGACACTCAAGCGAAGTGAACAACAACAACATCAATTCAATTCAACGTGAGCGAAAGTTCGAGGACTTGGAACAAGTCTAGTGCTTCAATTTGTTAACGGAAATAAAAATTTCATGGAGTCTGCAAACTTCTATAGCAACATACAATCTGCAGACTTGCAAATGAGAGTAGAATAAGATTATACAATAAATCTTCTGCAACCTTTATAGGACAATGCCTCTTTATAGCAAGCTATGGTATCGAAATACCTTTACTAATAGAATACCAGACAGTGCTAATTTCAAAGCTACCTAATCTCATACCGCTATACCTAAGATGATTGTGGTATGCAGGATTTTATGGTATCACATGCCTTTGCAGAATCATATCCTTCTTGTAGTCCACCCCAAGTTCAAGGCAGTAGCCATCTTTTCAGATCAAGCAGACAAGAGAAAACTTTGCATGATACAGAATTAGACGGTTTCGACTGGATTAACGTTAAGTTTATTAAGCAATAATATACTACCTCATGAGTGAATGAGGAATAACTAAAAGGTATGAAAAGGGTGAAAAATTGAGGTTTCAGAAAGATGCCAACCTAAAACCTAGTAATATCTTTAAAATTAAACAAATAAAAATTATAAATTGATAGACAATGGTCGGAGAGTCAAAAGCTAGTTTCGTTAACGAGAAGTAACAACCTCAAATAACCTCTGTTGCTTAAGAAGAGCTACCAGCTATTATGAAGGATCACCCTCTCTCTGCAACCTCTTTCGTCTGAAAGTAAATTCAGAGACAATGTCGTTAGAAAGAGTAGATAGTGACGTATTTCAAATATTTCGACCCTGATTAGGTATTGGACAATTTCTGATGCTTCTTGCACAGTTTAAAAGCCAGAAGCTTAATAAAGTTCAGAAACCCTATCGCAATTAAAACAAACTTGCACAATCAGATGAATTATATTCTTAAATCTATCTTTATTTTAGCTTTAATGGTGAGATTCTTAACTCGAAGATTCATCGGTGAATATGACCCAACAGGTAAGCCAACAAAATCATACTTCTTCATTAACCTTAAGTTCCAACTCACTGCCTACAATAAACTTTGTAATACATTTTCAAAGCAAAGTGTTTTCATTTCAATATTCAGTATTAATGTAATAAATATATCTTTTTATATCTTTTTTATTTCTTCTCAGAGTCTACTCATAGCAGGCACATAGCTATTGGTAACAGTACGCTCATCGTTGAAGTCAAGGATACAGCTGGAGAGGTAAGACACTTTCTCAATAGACCTACTGTTCCCAAGTGCATGTTACAAAGCAGCTACAGTAGAAAAGACTTTTTCGAATCCAACATTCGTGATCAAAGACAAGCTCAAGACACCTCAGATATTCCACTGGCATCACTAATTTCTGTTTTGGCCTTTCCATGATGCCGTGATTTATTTTGTTTTTTTGTGTGATCAACATCGTAATCACCATCATATGCATAATCATTATCACCTATCATCATCAAAGTCACCAGCAGCATTGATAATGATAATCATCAATATCTTCATGATCATCAAATCATTTTCATAATCATCAGCAACATCATCGTTATCATTATCATCATCATCATCATTATCATCATCAAAATCATAATTAAGATCATCTTCATTGTCATCACCTTTATGATCATCAACGATATTATCAGTAACGTAATCATCATCATTGTACTCATCATTAACGTAATCATCTTACCATCATCACGATCTTCAACATCATCATCATCGTCATCCTCAACGTTATCATCGTTGTCATCATCATCCTCCTTCTCCTCCTCCTCCTCCTCCTCCTCCTCCTCCTCATCATCATCATCATCATCATCATCATCATCATCATCATCATCATCATCATCATCATCATCACCATCATTTACCAGACCATACGTGCTTTATGCTTTCAGAATCACTTTTATTATTTCAGAGCCAGCCAAACAAGAGAGATGAAGACATAGCGTATGGTGATGCATTTATTCTTGTTTATTCCATTACAAGCAGAGACAGTTTTGATGAAGTGAAGAAATTGAAAAAACTCATAGATACAACAAGAAATTCATCAGCTGTTTGTATAATAATCGGCAACAAAAAAGACTTGCATCATTTCAGAGAAGTTGGTTCAGATGAAGGACGAAGCTTTGCAGATAAAAATGGCTGCCCATTTTATGAGATATCGGTTGCTGAAGGATACCACGAAACGTATCGGGTGTTTAACGATGTACTCAAGCATATCATAGTCAAAAAGGCAAATGATGAAGGACTCTCAGGCAAAAAGAAAAGTAGTAACACGTTCTCGTATATTTTAAAAGGCATCGAGAAATCAAAACAAGCAAGATGACGTAATGATTCAGTTAATACTGCACCGCTTGGCATTAAGGTAGTCTAGGAGCTGCTTTCATCGAAATGAGGCTGGAAGAACAAGGAGACTAAGCCTGACAGAACCTGTCAGAATCTGAATTTATTTCAGTTTTATCGTCCCAATCTGCACATCATCACTGAACGGAGTCTATAGAAAATCAATTCGAGGCTAGCATCCAGTGTTTAAAGGAGCAAAACAGGGTGACATTGGTGACAGCGCAGACATTTCTTGTTGTAATAGCTTAGCTTATATTCTTCGCTTCAATTGTACATAAGTTGTTTATTTAAAATTATTTGAGTCCACTAATTTCAAAACTGGTTTGGTTTTAATAAATGACTAATATTTCGCTCGTGTGCTTCTGGCTATGAGAATAGATGAAGAGACAGATTTGTGCAAGCATTACGTATTTTTAATTTGTGAATGAATGCAAAATCAACAAATTATGCACAAAGAAGAAGAATTAAGGACCTGGCCAAAACTCAGCAACGGAGGCATTAGCAGCTATCTGTAGCTCTACTTAAGTATCAGCAGAAGAATAACTCTCCATTCCAATAATTTAGACTTCGATTTAGACGATCGATTCTCAGTCAAAGGCAAGCGTGTTTTGGAAGGATATGATTATGGTTAGAAATCAGTTAGTATGGCCTAAGAAAAGGGCGAGGCTTAAAGGGATTGGGGCCAAGTCTAGGAATGTTTATATTTGGTTAAACAATATGTATTGCTAGCGATTCAGCAGACTAAAAAGAATGGGCGAATACAGTGTTTTAGAAGCCCCAATAGAACTTCAAGTTCTTCGCATTAGTTTTCATTACGTAGCTAGTTTTAGTAGGGATTTAAAACGATGGTGGACAAATGTTTGATGTTTGTACAAAATGTATTTAAGTTATTGATAATGCTGTCTCATAATAAAAGAAAGCAACCGTTTCCTTTCTTCTTGTTTATTTTATTAATTTCACTTGAAGTCTTTACGTTGTACAGAACTTTAATATTGCGAAGGAAAGCTGGGACATCTTGGAACACAAAATCATGTTTAAGGGTGGGGTATTGTTTGGAGTTTTATCCTATCTCCCAATCTAATGGGTGAGCGACCTTTTTCATTTGGTAAGCTATCATGACTATAAGGGTTTATAAAATCAGGGTCTATAAATTAGGGTCTGTACCTAGGCACAGAGCTTGGTTACACTCGCTGTATAGTAACAGTACCAATTATTGCCGTCACCACGTTCTTTTGTTTAGTAGATACGAAGATCAAACTCAAGACTCATTAACTAACTACATTCAAAAACAAACCGACAAGTCCACCAAGATGTTGGTGCATCTAAACAGATTCAAGATTTCCGCGACACCGTCTACAGTTGAATAAAACAATAGAGCGATAAAATTACATGCAGCCAATCATTTAACTGAAGTAGGATAATGGTGAATGATTCCATTAAAACTTTCAAAATTTTGTTTGGTTTCTCAATGATACACACGTTACGATTCGAAGTTTGCGACAACTAGGACAGAATGTAGCGAGTTTAGCGATCAGTACCACTTGCTTTGTTCATGATCATGGATGAGCTTTTTGCATTTGTAGCTACTTTAAGCATTTTTACTTCGCCTTTCTTTAGCGAAACAAGCAGATTAACATTTAAAAGACATTCGACCATCTTGGTTCGCAATACCAAGCCTGACCTTGGAAAAAAATGGTGCTTTCAAGATAAGCCTCGTTTTGAATAACTGGCGCCAAAACAAACAAAAATTTGATTTGGTGAATTCGTGTGTCCTTCGACAGGCCGTTTTGTTTGTGTCGTGTTGTTAGACATACTACAAAACCAAAAGTCCCTAACGTTCGCTTGCATTGAATTGAATTGAACTTTATTGTTGTTGTTGCTCGCTTCATTTGAGCATCAAGCAATTCAATTCAATAGCGATAACTACGACACGAGTAATCACTCTATCTTGTTCTGTGAGTAGCCGAAGCAAATGGTTGCTATCGACCATTCTGTGTTGGTTCTGAAACATTAAGGTGAAGAAACATTGTTCCAGTCCAAAAAACTAAACGAACCAGTAGCTTCATCTCCTTACTTCCTCCAACAACAACCATGATTCAAATATCGTGTTTCCTACAACAGGGTTTCTGATGAAGGCAGGATGAAGGCAATCATTAATATAGTGCAAGAATAAACCATTTATTCCCTAATACTTTTGCCAAGCTTTAACGTTAACGTAACTGTCCTTCACAATCACTACATTCATTTATAACACTATAAGCTCTAAGTACTGACTGACACTACAGTAACTAAACTTCCGTTGCAAAAAGACAAAGCGTACTTAACAAAAAATCCTTATCCGAACATTTCATCCTCATCTGATAGGCCAGTTCATCCTTATCCGATAGGCCAGTTCAGAACAATTAAAGAAATGAAGAATTGCGTTTTCACTTCGGTTCTTCTGGCGTCTGAGTCAAATGCAAGGATACAGAGTTTATTCATGAATTATACAGTTAATCTACGATAAAACTATCGTGTTAATAACTGTCTCACCTTTTTAAATCTTTCTAATGATAAGACGCTTCCCTTTACATTCTTACATTCATTCACCAGACTGTTAATACCCGCTTGCTCAATTGCTCTTGTTGTCTGTCGTCTTTCACTGTGATGACGTCATCTATAGAAAACAATAAATACTACAATCGATGATACAGTAAATGAATTCTTTAATCAACCAGCTTCAACCACACATCATTCTTATAAATGGTGTTAATAATTGATTATTAAGTCTTAGATAATTAGAAGCTCAATCTCCAGGAAAATCTTGGATTTTTACATTGCAGCTCATTACCTTACGCCACCAGTGTATATGCCGAATATATTCTATCCCAAACCCCTCTCATTAATAAAAGGCCTAAATCTCTTTCCGAAAGTAGCAAAAGATTTCATTAGCATTTCGAAAATCTATTATGACTTTTATTTTCAATTTTCTTATTTTTTCGCTCGCTGCAGCATTTTACTGCGCCTTTTCTAAATCTGTTTGATCTGTAAAGTCTTTCTCAGTGGCGAGAACGATCAAAAGGGGGTCAAGTCTTCAATTCAAGTCGCTCATCGGCCATTTTTTACCTCAAACAGCTTTTTGTCATCTTCATCTTGCTAAAAATTCTTGCTGGGAAAACATTGAACTTTAAATTTTCGTTTGATAAGTTCGGTTTTTTTTTTAACTCCGTAGCCCCAACAACGCTTAATCAAATACACTTCACTGATAGTTTGCTGCTCACCTCAGTCCTAAATTTCGCGCCAGAAACATGGGACCGAGGCTCTGAACCAAAGCTTATTCACCCTTGGGTCCCTGAACTTGCTCCTACGCAGCGCAGTTTACCCTCGTTGTTCGCCCAAGTTCATATGTATGGCAATATGATGGCAAATCAATAACCAATTCAAAATTCCTACCAAAATTCTGTTTCTGAAAAATGAAGCAGTTCAAAACAAAGATAGAGAGAATCAGAGAAAACATCGAATAACTTTAGTTGTTTACTAGATGACATCATTAGGGCGTAGCATTTATGAAACATGGAGATGGTGTGAGGAGTGACAATAAACCGATATCAACAACAACATTAGGATTATGAGTAATCATCTGATTTTCCCAATATTAGAATTACCGGCTTTCATGTGTTGATCTGTTTCATGATTTCTTTCCGGATTAATCGAAGTACCAATTAGTTAACTTTGAGTCAGTTTTGCTTATTTATTTGACCTCGCTTGCTTCTCCTTGTTTTGAGTTATTCCGAATATGTAATAAAGTTAAAAAGACCTCACTGTGTATCTAACAGTATTATACCGAGACCTCCCTGAATCTTACAATTAATGTTCAACCTGAAGTAAAGTATAC
Organism: Chrysaora quinquecirrha; assembly: GCA_014526335.1. Lineage (NCBI taxonomy): Eukaryota > Metazoa > Cnidaria > Scyphozoa > Semaeostomeae > Pelagiidae > Chrysaora > Chrysaora quinquecirrha. The sequence continues at coordinate 3,334,837 of JACTAT010000059.1, read as the reverse complement.
TTTCTCAAGAAATGTTTTTTTTAACAGGGAATGAGACATGGACAATTTTATCCAATTGGGGGCACGTACTGTATCTTTTAATTCTCGCTGGGGGAGTACGCCCTCAGACCCTAAGAACAGTTAATGTAGTTACCCCACTTTTTTCTAAATGCTATACTATTCTTGTACGAAGTCTGCAAAAGTAAGAATTTGTCCGAAAACGCAATCAAACATGTTTTGGGAATGGAATAGCTGAGTGGTAACAAAAATCAGTCGAAAATACGAAAAATCTACCCTCCTGGGCCAAAGAATTGGAACTTACGACGAAAGTAATGTATCTTTTGATTTTTTACGATGTGGTCAATATTTTCAACCCCTCCCCTGAACAATGTGTTAGGGTGCCCTGTTACAGTACATTGCGACACATTGAACTAATATGAACAACATTGCGTTGGGGGAAGGGGGCGAATTGTGAGTAGATTCAAAAACTGCCTCAGTTGTAATATATTTTGCCCCAGATTCTAGGCTGAGAACGAAGCTAAGTTTCCTTAAAAAAAGGTTTATAGTCAATCTCTCTAAGTATGTTGTAGTGGACAACTTACCCTGTGTGTGGACAACATCAAAACGATCAAGAACCTCTTAAGAAACCCCAAGCACTCAGATTTGATAGATTGATGGTAGAGACTTTTAGTACCACGCAAAAAGGGGCTGGGTTTCTTGTAGGTGGGATTTTGCTACATCGGTACCTAGCACGTGATTCTCACGAAGCACTGAACATCGAAATTCCTAAAAATAATCTACCAAAAAGGTAATGTGACCGATAATTCTCATTTTAGACGATTTCATTTTGCATTCTCATAGTCACTATCAAAATTGACAATTTGAGATAAATATTCCCAACCAAGATTTGTGTGATTAAGGGTTATATCTGGTGATTGGAGAAATGATATAATACAAACAGTTGCATTAAAAGTAGGTATCTTAAGTAAGTTGATGTTAAGCATCCCAAAATAACAAGATTTCCATTTATCGGTTTCGACAAAATATTGAAGTCATATAAGAAATAGAAAACGATTAGAAATTAGTTCTGAAATAGCCTTTGAACGTAGAAACAATATATTTTTACCGAAATTTTCGTTATGGATTGGTGTGGTGTGGCGGTTTGGCTTTTACTGTACGTACTCATAAAACTCTAGCCTTTGCATGGAAGACCAACAAATAGTTAATCCAGTGCAAAATACACTAGGTGAATTAGAATCAGAAAAGTTTTTGTATCACCCGTCGCTATAGGGTCTCAGAAGTAGATGAACTAACGAGACATCGGCCCTGGCCGTGGCGCTACCGTGGTTGGGGCTGGACCACGAGCTAACTGGTATAGACCATCACGCACCTATGAACAGTAATGAAGCCCGCGTTTTAGAACCACAACTTAAGAACTAGTCATGTGAATCAACAAGTTTATTCTTATACCCATGCTTTAACATAAAATTTCATGGAAATTTCAAAAACTGCATGAAGCGCCCAGAAAGTTTCCTATCCTGAAAGGCTAGAAGCATTCTGGAGGGATTACCAGCAAAAAATCTCATGGCTCCCATATGCATTTGATTTGCCACGCTTCCCCTCCTCTAACCCGAAAAATACGTAAGAAAGTTAAGAATGTGAAACACTAGAATGTTTCCCAGTCTACCCACCTTTCTAATCCTAAAACCCTATTCAATTTTACAGGACTTTATTCGGCTAGATTCCATATTCCGACCCTCTAATCACTTCTGAGAGTTGAATCGATAGAAATCAAAATTTTGCGTCTTGGGGAATGAAGGTCAGGGGGCATAGCATACAGTTTTTTGGCTCTTTTTATGGGGCTTTTGCTGCTCTTTTATAGGGCTGGGCCTTTGCTTAAAACACATTTCTCAAGAAGGTGAAGGGCTTGCCCTTCTGCCTGGCCTTCATGTTGTCATTTCCCTGTTGAAAGGCCTGATTGCGTAAAGGAAACCAAGAAAAGATAGAAATGATTCCTAAGACGAATTCTTTAACTTTTTAACTGTCACAGTTATTGTCGTCAGCATTGACTTCTTTTTAAAATAACTCTTTCTTTGTTCTTGAGTATTTATTCTTGATTATAGGAAAATCGTGTTAGGAAAGTTTTCATTGTAAGGAATGACCCAGTGCTATGGTAGGATTGGGAAATAACAAAGAAGGGGTAATCACGTCACATAAAAATAGAACATTTTCTTCAAAAATCGTCAGAGTTTAAATTAAGATTAATTTAACTGTTATTTAAGTATTATTTTTCATTAAATCAGAAGCAAAATAAACTCAACACTGATGGTTACTTAGTAAGATGTACGAGAAAACAAAGCACTGTTTCAGCCTCGCTTGTCTCTTAACAGTGGATTGATTTTTACAGCCTCCCCTCGGCCCCCATACTTCTTAACAGCACCTCACCCCCCATATACACAATATAAGTCTTGGAACTTTGTCTGACTTCGTAGCAGGGTTGGTTAAGTTTGTTAAGTGTGGCAGAGTTATATATGCAAGAAATTTCTATTTGAGTTTCAAAAACTTTCCAAGTCTATTAGGGACCGCTGAATTCACCTGTTAGAAAAAGGGAGAATTTCAAAAACAAATCTTACACAAAGCAAACCTTTTCAGAGATTTTTTGTTCTTAAAAACTTTACCAAAAATCAAGAATGGAATACGTTATTGATTTGAGAAGACAGAAGGTTTCTAATTTCGAATAGAACTAATATGACTTGCAGTACGTTTCTTACACTCCTGAAAGAGTCACCTACGGTTAGTTTTTATAACTGGTTACCTCCTCACTCGTGAGTGAAGTTTCAGAGACATCTTTCTGCGAAAAGTAAGATGGAAATCACCCATTTGAGCTTGGTGAGGTTTGCTCGAAACGTACTAACAATCTTGGAAAATAAAATTCACATATCTGAACAGAACAACCTAAACAGATTTTTCATTATCTGTGACGTATGGACCATCCTTTGTCCCCAGTTGTTTCGGACAAAGTTGTCTTGCTTTGCAATCATCATTTTTTTAGAGGTAAAGGACGAACATTGGAGTTATTAGTGTGGAAATTCACTAGAATAGGCCGTATTTTTCCCAGAAAAGGAACTGTTAAGAAATATTTCATCCAAGATGCAGCTTACCTCTTAACAAAGTCACACAGCCTTTTTAAACATTAGTGGTAACACGTAACACAGTGATACCTACTTAAGATAGCGTTAAATGGAATGGCTATTGCCAGAGACCACATAAGAAAAGTAAAAAGCTAATAAAACATTTCAATGACTATTAATATTGATAGAGTAATTTGCCGGATTCTATATTCCTTTTTCTTTTTATGGCCATTTAAGAGCATGCTGCTGCCTAAGTACACGCATTTTTTTTTATAAGGAAGTGCTTTATAAGGAAGGTAGTACTCGGGCTGGCAAAAACTTAAGGAATTTCTAGTACTGGACCAGAGACTACTAAGGAATCTGACTTTTTCTTTAACTTAGCATTTCGATTAAAAAAATGAAGTTTTGAATTAACAGAGCAAGCAATACTTATCGCCAATGGTTTTCAATCAGTATTCATCTCTCCTCGTCTTCTGAAACCTTTATGACCTATATTTCCTTGACCATTCGTTGTTTTTAAAAATCGCAAAATAACAAGTTAAGGAATTGCTAAGGAATATTGAGTACTCAATTTTCACCATCAGTTAAGGAATTTTCAGTACTGACCCTGAGCCGAACTTCCTTATAAAAAAAATGCGTGTAGTACTACGATGGAAAGTTCCTCGTTAATGAAAATACATAATACAGTCAATCGTAATTCCTCGTGAAATTGTTATTGTCTCTATTAAGTATCTATGTCTTTCACACAGTGTTTCTAATTTGTTTTCACAAGCAGTGTTAAGAATCCCTTCTGACTGTTAAACATCAAGGGTGGTGACTAGAGTGCAGAACAATAGAAAAACAATGAGTTAGATCGGATGGGGGTGTCTGTGTATTGAAAGAGCTGCTTTCCTGTAAAACTCAGACATAGATTCAGCGTTGGAATGATGATTTCAAGTCGGAGGTTCTTTACAGAAGCATTGTGGTCGATATTCACAACTTGAGTAACTTCCGTTGGTGTTGTACTGCCAATCTCACAATGAAAGAGGACCGTGGTTTCAATTGCTTTTCAAACTGGGCTTAAGTCAGGAAGCAGGAAATTTAGAAGTTTGCTGAAGAAAAGAAAATTAAGTATTCAAATACCTTTATTACGTATCGTTTGCCATGTGGCTGTCTGAGACAACCGAGTAAAAACAGTATGAGAAAAACGTAGATGAACGAAACGTTATAAGCTCTCGTTTTCATCACTTAATATGCGATGTTAAAGCTGTATGGATCAAGAGCCAATCAGATTGTAGACTAATGCCCAAGCCTTGTGGAGAACGTTTCAACCAATAGTCTTCGCGTTTGAGATTTCTTCTGAGTAGTCCAGCAAATGTGTTCTGCTGGTCTTGGATGCTTGCCAGCTAACAGCAGCAGAAAAGGAATCAAAGCTTTAGTTCTTGTTTCCACCATGAAAATGTTTCCAATTCATTCGTCAAATGCGAACCAGCAAGTCGGTTCACTTGGTAATGCTGGAATTGATATCAACAGTGTTGTTCAAAGCTTTCAAAACGAGCTATCTGTCGGGTCATATCCAAACAACCAAGGAGTAAGTGAAGCTTTCTTATTTATTCTATACAGTCTCATTTCTCGTGTTATTATCATTATTATTAATATTATCGTTTCAACACTGCCAACGGAGCACTGTATGCCTACACAACAATGCAACCTTCAACTAGCCAGCAATATCGTACACTAACAAAAAGGCAAAATAACCAAGCCAATACACATAAGGGTAATCTGCAGCTAATAATGTCACATCTTCCCTTCCACGTTCACATTATTATTTGCCCGATACCTATACAATAGAATACAATAACGCATATGCAGCGAAGTGGGATATGCAACGCGTGTGCCAAAAAGCATCTCAAAGTTTTCCTCGCTGTATGAAATATTCAGGATTATACCATTGGAATGCTAAATATTTTTTTCCTCATGACTAGGCCCATTCTATATTTCTGAGCTTCCTACTTGCGCAGTCGCTTGCCTGCACAATTATTAAAATTTCTCAAAAAATCACATCAAATTTTAAGAAAGTCTACCCTATATTCTGTAAAGAGATATAACCTCGACTCTCTTGGGCAGGAAATTGAAAAATAACAATGAATACTAAAAATATTACTAATATATAGATATGCATCAATGTCAAACCTTTATTAAAACATGCTGGTAACTGCTCTAATAAACTTTAAACAATTTAAAATTACAAAAAATGCTTAAAATGTTATTAAACTCTATTAAAATGACCATTATGGATGAGCCATCTTGGCTAAATCTTTATCTTTTAGGGTCCAGATGGCCTAGATTTGTTATTGTGAGTCATTTGTCAAGTTAGTTTGAGTCACATGGAGATTTATTTGGTACAGTCATCAATAATGTTGAATGTACGATGTTAGGTTGTTATCTTATTACTCCGAAAGCTTTTCAATTTTTCGAGAAAAAAAACAGCAGAGCTAGACATTGTTTTGCTCTAGTATTCTCAAGAAGGGTGTAGAAAGTGCTTCAGAGGTAAAAATGTAATAGCTCCAAAGTTCAAAAATAACGGTTTCATATCCTATCTGAATACACTCAAAAGTTTTGATTCAGTCAAAGCTATAGCATTGTAGCATTGAATACTTTGGGTTCTATCTAAAACATGACTATGCTTCCAGAGTGTGATATAGTAGAAAAGAATGAGCTGACAGTTAAGGCCGAAATGATCGGAAATGATCAACATTGCCCCTAAGTTCGCCGTAGAAAAGTCTCGTAAATGCAATACGTACATCACTGCTCTGCTCAAAAAGCGTTGCAGCTATAAAATAGAAAAATCAAATGATGCGTTCTCTCCGAGTCCTTGTCCTTAAAATAGAGGGTCTGATGTCACTTTACAACAAATAGATGCAACAGAAAGATATTTTAAAGGTCTTTCTGTCAGGGTTACCATGCTTCACCTTATCTTCAATAGTTCCATTTGTAGCATTAGCTCCAACTGCTACAACTAGCTACAGTTAGCGAGAAAAGGTATCTGTAATATCTATCAAAATCGCAGATTTGGACTCCTTACAATCAATATCGAGCGAGAAAATGCTTCTTCGTTTTACTGTATCTTCATGTTAGTATGTACAATCCTTCTGTTAGTATGTACAATCCTTCTAAAAATATTGTACTCTCATCTTCATTGACCGTACTTTGTTATATATGAATGCTTAAGAAATTTAACATAGATTTAACATGTTTACCGCTTGAGCAAGTCAGTACTATGCTTGACAATGTTAAATGTTTGACAAACAATGTTTACAGAAACCGTTTGGCCGATTGGATCGTTTGGCTAACTGTACTAGAGCCAACTGAAATTTGAAACAAATTGTACTGCATGATAAAAGATACTTCGCTCATTAGATTCACTTTCTTTTATTCTACGTACATATGTATTTAATTACATGTTACTAGATTATTACATGTTTCGCGATTTTGGCATTCGAAGATAAAGTTGCCCAATAGATGCCTATGCTTTAAAACAGTGTTGGATTGTCATGTCAATCCTTTCTGTACCATACGAAACATATTTCTTCGTACCATACGAAATCATGCCTTCATGCTATGCACCCTTAAAAACCACATTACGCATTTGTGTTGATCAATAGTAGCTAGAATACTAGATTCAGTCACAACAAATATGACTCACCCAGCAAGCGGAAAGAGAGGGCTGGCAACTGACTATTCGCACAGTACTTCTTTATTGTCTTTGCAGTGATTTCTGTCTTGTGCTACAGACAACCAATGATTATCACTGTCGGTGCTACTATGAACAAGAAATAGGATTTATTTACGAATCATGTTTATTTTCATTGAAAAATCGCCTTGTTTGCGATAAAGACCAACGCCTGTTACACATGTGCCTTGTTGTCAAAAGAGATTGTTTAAATAAAATCCATGGCCTGACGCCCTATTTATTCGCTCTACAGGGTCGCTTACTTTTATTCTGACATCTTTCCTGTACGCTTTTGGAAGACGTGCTTTTCGTGAGGTACTCCAAGTTTGGAATATTACTCCTTTTCCATGAAGACATAGCTTAAATGTAGTCCAAATGTTTCCGATAACTTATTTTAAGTGGTTTCCAAGTTAAAATTCGTCTAAGACGGTTATTTACAACAAAATTCATAACTACAGCTTTGTAGAACCCTTGAATTAAAGAAAAGCATCAACACTGCTCAACTGCCCCCTGTCCTTTTTGCCACCCTTTTGAGACACTGTTTATCTTTTGTTTATCTTCCTTACCCTCATTATAAACTTGAAAGCCCTCATACAATAGTCAAGTCAAGGTATAGTCAAGTCATGAATGTAACAGGCAGAGTAAAGTAAAAAACAACATGTATAGCTTTGTACCTATAACAGGCAACGAATAAGATGCCGAGAAAGTTATCTAACTAAACGGAGGCACAGAGTAGGATATGAATGCTTATTTAAGCCTTGATGTTTGATATTATACTCTTCAGGAAGATCCTTTGATTTTCTGTTTTCCCTGCTGTATATAATTTTTAAGTAAATTCTCGATGGGAGATGGGATGAACCATGTAACAACTTTTCCATAATGAAAACGTGCTTTTGGAGCAGCTCAGAGCATGTACAATGCGAATTCATTATTCTAATAAGGATCGCCTCGCCCATCAGGTAGGATGTCATGTAAGCAATGTTTAACGAGGGAGACACTAAATTTCTACTAAAGCTTTGGCGATCCTTCTTCTTCTTGGTAGGCAAAGATTGCATACATTATTCTTAGATTGTAGAACTTTGGCCCTAAAGCCCTTTTTCCCAGTGGTAAAACATCGACATTGCTGATTTATAAGTTATCCTTTTGACTGGGAATTCTTTCTTGCTTTGAGTGAAACTGATTTGGGCACCGTGAACATTTTGAAGAAAGTTTAGATAGAAATGAAAAACAGGATATTTTAAGTCCAGAACTCCTTCTTAGCTTAGATTGACTTCCAAGGATTAACACACAAAATAAGCAGCCTCGTTTGAAGGACTTTTATCTAATCACCAACCAATCAAATTGTGACTAAATCTTGTAGTGCAGAACATCAAAGTGCATGCAAAGAAAAAGCAGTGCTAACGGCCTAAAGATAGACAAAAGAATTAATTGGCTGAAAGAAACGAAAAACCATTTAGTCTACATTAGCTTTAAAGACAGCACCTCAACAAAGCTACTGAATTCATTTAGACCTATGTCAGCCCCGGCCACTCTGGTTTGAATTCCCAAAACCAAATGAACTTAGTTTTTAGAGATACGTTTGTCAGTTGGATACTCCAATTAGCTCAGCTATCGTAATTATACTGCACATGTTTATGTATACATATATTCACATTCACATGTTTATATACATATGTACATTATGTGCATGTGCTGCACCAGACAGTACCTTTTGCAGGTCGTTTATTTCTTGTATACCTCAACTGTAACAGATCTGTACTTCAAATGCTGACAATATTTCAGGCACTCTGATTGCTTTATAAAGGTACCTACGAGTGCGTTGATTGTCACATTCTATATAGAATTAGAACATGCTCCTTTTCATACGTTTTTCATGAGTTTAGTAAATATTAGTCAGGCAATTGATATAATTTAATTCTAAACCGAATTCGGTATACAGTATATAAGCATATAACGCTCGCATCGTTTAGAGACATTATCAGGTAAAACTAAGTGTGCTGGCCAGAGGTGATTAGAAGGAGATATTACCTTTATGAACCCGTTTATTCATCCGTTCTTTATAGGTACACGTTTTTTTATAAGAAAGTTTTTTGGGCCAGTATTGAAACTTTCCTAGATATTTAATGTTTTCAGTAGAAAAACTTTCTTGTGACTTTCTTAGCAAAAATTTTGGAATGTATTTCTAAGAATGCACAGTTTAAGACACTGTATACATTGCACAAATACCACGTTTTTCAAAGAAAATAATCATTAGACTCGTTTAATAGCAAGCAGAGTGACTGAACAGAAGAGCGAAAGTAACACACAGAACATTAGGAGTGAAAGTATGAAACAGAACTTTCTTAAGTTTCAAGAATCCAGTATTGAACTTTCTTAAACTTTTAAGATGTTGAGCACTACTTTCTTATAAACCACTTTCTTATAAAAGAAAAACGTGTACTGTACGTGGCTAAAAAGAAGAAGCTAGGAAAAGATGCACTTTGCATTGACTTTGGAAAAGAAAGGGGACATGAATTCACTGACTCCCTGTTCCAACGTCCTTTTTACCAGTGAATCTCCGTCGATACGTTCACTGTATATCTTTCTCTGGAAACAAATCGTTACAAGAAGCAAGCTGTGCATCTTTGCATTCAAAGCAGGCAGAATCTCGTTGACCTAAACGATTGAATCTCATATCGAGCTAAACTTAAAACGAAAAGAAGCATCCGACATTTGTATTCAAGACGAGTTTCCTGCTAACCTAATCTTATCTGTCTATGCGGAGGAGTCATCTTAAGTGACGCTGTCCTTTCTGTTGCATCATATCACAGTTTCCATTTGAAATCCTTTTCAAACAAGATCTTATTCATATCATCTAGTTGGTTCCATGATTGTTCGCTTTTTCCTGTCCGACATAAGGCCTTATTTACAATTATATCAATAAATTCAGCTTTGATTTATACTATTGTCGAATTTAACACAGTATTTCCTGTGAAAATCTAGCAATGAAGAGCTGTTACTGATGTGTAAAGAATTGAAATTCTTTAACTTAGCGTTATTTCATGGTACGTCAGACCATCAAAACGATTCAGCTATATTGAATTGAATTGCTCGACACACTACAGATCATCAAAACGACTCAGTTATATTGAATTGAATGGCTCGACACACTTCAGACCATCAAAACGATTCAGTTATGTTGAATTGAATTGCTCGACACACTTCAGACCATCAAAAGGATTCAGTTATGTTGAATTGAATTGCTTGACACATTTCAGACCATCAAAACGATTCAGTTATGTTGAATTGAATTGCTCGACACACTTCAGATCATCAAAACGATTCAGTTATATTGAATTGAATTGCTCGACACACTACAGATCATCCAAACGATTCAGTTATATTGAATTGAATTGATCGACGCTTGTTCTCTCCGCTCAAATTGGACTCCAAACATGAGTCCCACTTTCCGCAGCAGCAGCAACTTCCAACAACAGCAACCACATAAACAGCGAGGAGGCGACAATACGAATTTTTCAGCGTTGCGCTTTCCCTCAACCAGTGCTAGACTTAATTACCCAGTAAGAGCATGGTAAGAGTCTCTATTATCGGTCATGAAACAAAGACTAACACTTAAATTGAGGTCTCTGAAACCGGTGAATGTCCAGCGATTCAACTACGACTCAGTTTGCATCAGTGCCTTAGAATGACTCATGGCCTTCCCTAAAAAAAACCTAGATAACCATAGGGTAACACCGTAACAAACACCAAGCAAAGGGACATTGACGTATTTGGCCCATTAATCACTGTTACCTTAATCTTTTTGAAGCGAAGGCGAGACGTTTCAAAAGTCGTAGTGATTTCTTGTCATCTTGATACCTTCTCTGTATCTAGGCTTAGATATAGATATACTTATGAAAATTGGCTCGTGTGTTTTTGTAATTGTAACAGAATAGTGTTCAATGTCCTTACTTCTCAACGTAGTTGTATTGAGACTAAAAGAAAGTTGTCCTCAAATGAAAGAACTAGACTCGCTACAAGAGTCATAGCCTCATCTAAAGAGTTTCGGTTAGATAAATTTGAGGCTGCACGCAGGGTACAAGAGTCGTAGTGACCCTATTACATTCGATTAATGGATGATCTTTCCACGACTCGTTTCCATTCATTCGCCGTAAAAAGGGAACAAGAACAGCAAAGCGATTCTGTTCAATTCAACTCAATGTGGACGAAAGTAAGGGTTTTGTGTAGCAAGTCTAGTCTTCTCTGACTGACCAATGGGTTCGGAGCGATTTTTCAATAGATTGTTGTTGCAGCTTTTGCAAGTTTTTTTAATCACCTGAGCGGAAAGTGTAACGAAAGGTAATAAGCCTAATCAGGACGTTCAGTCAACGGAAAAGAAACAGCCGCAATCGTAATAAGATCGTTGTCACTAAATTGAGGTATTGAAGACAGTAGAGTCATTATTTACAATTTGTTTTATTACCAACACGACACTGCTTCTCTGCAATCTATTACACGAGTCACAGATATCACTACTGAGCTGCACCGCTGGCCTAGTAATTCAATTCATCAGATTCACTTTACTTTCGATATGTTCCATATCCATAGCAAACAAGGAAAGTCACTACACACTTTTTTTATAAGAATACAGTCTATAAGAATATTCAGGCTCAAAATTGCCAAAGAACAATGGAAATTTAAGCATAACAATGAAAAGTTCGAGCCTCGGCAAAAATTAGGATATTCTTGTAAAAAAAAGTGTGTACTGTATCTTGGCCCTACAGAGCGTCAAACTGAAAAACTGCTCGCTTACAGGATAAACTTTTTTCAATACTTTGATTACCCCAACAGAATATGTTAGAAAGAGATGACATGATCAAATGAGAGGGGAAGCCTTTGTAAAATATTTGGTTATTTTTCGACCTTATTTTGTCACTATTATTTTCCAAAAGAAGCGATTCGGCATAGTTGTCCCAGAATTTTTCTCGAGAGCCTTATTAACTCACACAAAATGTTGTACTTGCACATCGCACGGTCCCCTTAAAATTTCCACCTTCTGAAAATTTGCTGCACTGAGGTGTAAATTTCCTGACTTGTTTTTGCATTGGTCGATGCAACAGAGGGCGTACCAGAGCGCTCCCACGGCTTAATGCAAGGATTTATGGGATAGGTTGGTCAGTTTGCAACCAGTTTCCCCAGAAGAGAACACTTATTCTCCCAGGACAAACCTCTTATTCCCCCTCTACAGAACCCTTATTCCTCTGGGAAAACCTTAATTGCCTCGGCCATTAACCCTCGTTAAACCTGTTGTATAACGGTTGATTAATTTATGTACGGGTCCTAAGCAGGAAAAGTTTGGCTTTTGGTGCTTCTGGTGCATCGCCCAGTTTTGCCTGTGCAATAATTCTCAAAACAATACACAGATCTCTGACTCCTCTTCAAGAAACAAAGCCTACTCTAACTCGATATTGCTCTGCAAATTCCGATTTGAGCTAACTTTCGCTCTCTTGAGTATGCAATGTTTGATTTGACAAATGAAGTACAGAACCTCAGGACAGAGGCTAAAATCTTGCGTGTTCGTGAGTGGCGTTGCCCGGAAACCACTGAATGCATTTCACGATACATCAAAGTATCAAAAAACAAACCTAAATTCAATCTGAATCCTGACCGGTTATTAGTGATTATGTAGAGTTTATTGTAAGTTAATAATATTACATGAAGAGTTTGAACGCTACAATGGGACTAGCAACGGCCCTGCTAGATAAAAGGATACCACCCGATCACCCGACTGTTTGGCTGGAAAAGTCGGGGAAAAAACCGCCAGCTAAATTTTTCCAACGCTCCGTGGTCGCGGGTTCAAATCCCGCCTGCCTCGCTCTAAGTCTTTGAGCAGGGGAAAATGAATTGGAAATTTCACTGAAAATGCCACTGAACATTTTCAGCCTCTTTTTCATGCAGTTATTTTCGCGCTATATTCGAGATTTTTAATTGAAAAATTAACAAAGTTGTTGCCAAGCACATGGGTATATGGCATAAATGTTTGGTGTCTCTTCAGTTGAGGGGCCAAATGAACTGAACAGACCAATGACAAAGATTGTTCATCAAACAATTTTTACTCCGATGAAACATTCACTGACCAATGTGCAGTGACTGAACAAGGTGGCCAGAACTTCAATTTTGCACAATGTTCAGTGAAATTTTCAGTTCATTTGCCCGTGAAACCTTTATATGAGGCCATGTCTTTTCAAAGGAAATCCCCGAAAAAGTCCTAGAAATTATTTTGTTTTCTGTCTGTATCTGTATATATAATCTGCAGGGCTTTCGCATAACGCAGATGACAGTTTTACTGTGAGCCGATGCGTTGGGGAATAAATCTCTTTCATATACACACATTTTTACAAGAAATCTCTTGCAAGAAACTGAAGAAGCCCTTTCATGAAAACCAAAGAAACTATTATTGTTACTAGAGGGACAACCAAAACCTATATCCATTTTGCAACCAAGCAAATCTGTTTATCCGTCTTTCCAATCCGAATGCCCCAAAGTACTCAAACAGGATTCTTTTTAAACTAAGCTGTTACATTTATTCAGCTATTCGGTTTTGAAATAAGCTGTCCTGAATGGAAATGCTTTCCATTTTTCGTGGATGCTAGAGCCACACCCCAAAAGACGTTTAAGCTTTAATCTAAATTAAGTATCGTTTATTATCCGAAAAGACTTCTTTATAAGGTTGTTAGTAATTAGTATGGAACTAATGCATTTCACAGATCGTATAATATATCTTCAATCAAAGCTTCCATTAAGCATCAAAAATTACAGTTGGGGCTCTTAAACCTAGACTTATTACACAATCTCTGTTTTCGCTCATCGAATCTACATCATAGACCAACAACAGCAACATTTCGCAGCATTAAGCAACCTCTTTACAACAACAACAACAACAACAATTTGGCGACATTACAACTGGGACTCATGTAATGGACCCCAGTATCTCTTACCTATGACGATTTGCAATTTCATCAAATCCTGTACAACAATAGTGAATATTCACTGTGTCACGGGTTAGGACCACATGTCTGGGTTAAGACGAGTTTTTTTAAGGTAGTAATGTTATTTTAACACGATAGTGCACTGAGAGTAAGGTATCCTTAATACTTACTGACGGACTGACAATGGGAAAGCACAACGCAGCAGGACTTATTCTTATAAGTACAAAGTCCACCCTAACAGGTCCATAAGCTTCTAACCTTCGTTCGTTTCAACCTATCTACCCCAGTCCGCTCAAATTACAATCTCCATTATTACTCTGAAGCAAGCAGTGGCTGGTTTCTTCTCGTTTTTGTTGTATTTTTTGTTGTACTTTGTTGTTGTTGCTGTTGTTGTTGTTGTTGTTGTTTAAAGGCCACAGTCCTGTATGTTGTTTCTTTACCAAAAACTATCAACCAAAAAAGAGCCTCGGCTCTCTTTTAATTAAAATCACTGCTCTTTTATTACGCTAGAGTAGGCTCATTACACAAGCCCATTGCATTGTTTGTTATTTTCGTGATTGTCTTCTATGAAAGCGATGATGGAGCGACTTATAAAACACAAGGAGCAAGAAGTAGAGACTCGTTCATTAGTCCAATGCTTTGGTCTAACAGTAGTGTAGTTACCGTACATGTATGTATTTCCATGATTAACCGCCCGAGCGCTTATTTAAAAATCTGTGTCAAAGAGGAGGAATTGTTTGAAAATTTATGAATAAACTAATGTTCACAAGTGGCAAAAGGTGTCTCTTGATTCGTTCCAGAGCTTGCACATTCACTATAAAAGGGGTGTTGGGGGTGCTTATTCGAGGGAGGGCCCTTCTTCGATGAAACACGGTACGCTTATCTTAAGACGATGTGAATGCTTTCCAACACAGGATGAGTGTGGTGATTCTTGTCTTTCAGTTACTAACCTCTACTAAAAGCTACGAAGATCCTCCCTGTCAACACTGAGGCTCATTCGAACCACGTAACGATTGTTATAAAAAATTCTTCTCCTTGTCTTTTAGTTGGCTTTTCATAAAACCATTGTATATTGTATTACATTAAAAATAGTCAATCCGATACAGACTTTATGTCTATTAAATGACTCATCTATAGTCGATTGTGATAGATTTATCAACCCTCAGGTATGGAAAAATTTAACCTCTGTTTGAAAACGCAGGTGGACAGTACTTCAGAACCGGCGATCCTTTACGTGACCAGACGCATGACCATGATTATCATGTTCATACAGCTCCCTGGCCATAATCATAATCAAGACTCTCACGATCATCAATTATCATCATAACAATCATGATCATAATTGCTATGATCATGATCATGATCACCCTCAATCACGATCATATTCCCATTATCATCGTTATCAACATACGGTAATCATTGTCACCACCACCATCATCATCATCATTATCATCATCATCATGATCATCATTATCGTCATCATCATGATCATAATTATCATCATCACCATCATCCTCAACATCGCAATCACCATCACCATCACTATCATCATCATCATTATCATCATCATCATCATTATTATCACCATCATCATCATTATTATCATCATTATCATCATCATCATCATCATCATTATCATCATCGTCATCATCAACATCATCACCACCATCACCATTATTATCATCATCATCATTATTATCATCATCTTCATTATTATCACCATCATCATCATCATCATTATCATTATCATTATCATCATTATCATCATTATCATCATTATCAGCATCATCATCATCATCATCATCATCATTATCATCGTCGTCTTGCATCGTGAAGTAGCTGACGGAAGGCCACAAAAAGAAACCCTGTTTTAGGAAAATCAAAGTCTGTGAGTCTACTTGAAAAATCATTCATCAAATCATCAAAGGCAGAATAATTTCCGAAAACGAGGCAGCAGTGTAGCACATTGTATACACAGCGGATGAGTCGAAAATAATTATAAATCATCACCCCCATTTTTGGTTATCGACTGTTTTTCGATGTTGACCAACAAAACGAACAGCTTTGCCAACCCAGTCGAAGCTGTTTCAGCTGACAGCTCTCACTGGTAGAAATGAGACGGAATTCCAAGCATTAGAAAATAGTTGCGGTATGAATTCTGTCAAGCCTGGTTTACATCGATGATATCACTGGTTCCACCTGATAGTAGTTACCATACGCTTATCGCTTGATCTTGAGAATTCCTTATTGCATGATGCAGTATAATCGAAAGATCAAACATGCAACTGGAACATTTGGTCACAACAATGATTGTAATAATGAGGTCTTGGAATCGTCGCATCGTGGAATGGATTCATCTTTCCCCATTTCTATCGTGCTTTCAGTATGTGGGTGTGGCTGGGTACGGCATCTTCCTCTCTTTTGGAAGAGATATTTCTCTGCCTCCCGCTTTTCCTCTCTTTCTACTTCCTTCTGCTTCAAAACGACACAGTGGATAAATCGGTGTGGATTCCTTCTTCAAAAAGGCATAGGCATAAAACTGGGGAGCCAAGGGAGCCATACTCCCTTCTTTTCCGAAAGTCAACGAAAAGCACCCCGTTTTCTGACCCCTTGTTTAAGGCATAATTAACCATTTGTCCATTCTTCAAGCCCTCTTTGGTGCCAAACGGTACTTTCACAGCTACTTTGACTGGCAAAATTTTCGACGGTAGTGATTTCTCTCTCGATATGACTGGTACTTATTACTTTTGAATGGTATATAGACAAGGCTTGACGAAAAATCGTAACCTTAAATTTTCTTCTTAAGAATGATGTTTTTATATTTCTTGAACCCGTCTCAACTTAAACAACAATTGAAGCTGACCGATTAAAATAAACCTACTTAAAATGCGATTGACGTCTCTTTCGAAAATATATATGACTAACAAGATTTAGTTTCACTTTGAATAAGAAATCCAAATTACCCGTACAAGTTTAATAATGTCAAACCCATATGTTGTCTGATCCATCGCTCATATTTATCTGGAATGTTGATGGTTAATACAGTTAAGAAGTGCCTTCAAATAATAATTAGCTGTTTATTAAGAAGCTAATTTGTTTAAGAGAGTACCTTTTATTTTTTTTTGTATTTTCCTTATAAGGCAACTTTTAGAGATAAGAGGGGGCTAGCAATATTTTGAATTGTCATTTAGAAGGGGCCTGAATACATTGGGATAAAACGTATTGAAAGATATAAGCAAATATTCTAGAATATATTTTCATGAAAGGCAAACACTATGATAGATTTGTCCAAAAGTGTCAGACCACAATTGAACCCCCAAGTCTGTATGATCGGAGAGCCAGTGACGAGTCCACTGAGCTAAAGTGCACAATGAACTCGTCGAGTAACTCTACTCTCTTTAGTCATTTGTTTCGGTCTGTTTCTGACGTTTATAATGTCAGAAGAGTGTCAGAAGAAAAACGCTTTTAAGTATGCCCGAAAATGTTTCAGCTGTTTATCGCAATTCGAGTAACTTTCGAATCCAAACAGCCAAAGCTCTCTGATCTAAGCCATGCTTGGAAATATAAAAAAATCTGTCTGGAACTATTTTTTATCCGCAAAACAACACTACCTCTTACAGACATGACAACGAACTATGCTACCGTATTACACAAGTGTAGAAAGTTAAGTGTAGAAGATTTAAGGTGCTGAAGAAGGTACTTAAGAAAGAATCCTTAACATTGCCGGAAGACAGAGCCTAATGAGAGGAGAAAAATACTTTCTGGAACATGAATAGAGAGTAAAAAGAACAGTACACTCTTTTTTTTATAAGAAACTAAGATTTTTTTCAGTACTCAAAGTTTCTTAGTTTTTGGACAATTTTGGTACTGAAGGTTTCTTAGCAGTTTCTTAGGGATCAAATTTTTTTAGTGCCAAAACAGGTAATTGACTCTTTAATTTGACAAATAGAAGAAACAATACAATTCACGTTTACATGAGCTGTTCTTTTTGTAAAAATAGACACTTGTGGTGTAACAGAAGTTCGTTTTTCGATGCTATATTCAACTCAGACCTGCGAGTTTCTTGTCATTTTGGGTCGAGTACTGAAAGTTTCTTAACCAATATTGATCTCAGTACTGAGTTTCTTATAAACGGGTTTCTTATAAAAAAAGAGTGTAATCAAACTCGAAAATGGTTTGCTGCTCCCCAGTAGCTACGAGGTATGCCCATCCAAACGTAAGAATAAGATGGATGTGTCACATTTTTGGGATAGGATGTGTTCTCAAGTCAGAAATGGAGGCAAAAGGCAACCGTTTGCAATTTTGGTGTTTCGGTTTTAAAAAGTACGATTTGTGAGACCTCTTCCAGGATTACAAAAAAAATACAATTTATTGCTTTGTCAAAGTGACATGATAGTTGCGGTTGCAGCGTTGCTCCAGCATACAGGACGGCTGGAATTCTTTCGGTACTTTAACCTTCTTTGGTCACAGTTAAATCATGATGGGCCTAAGCGCCAATGCAAACATTCTACAGGGAGCATTTTTAACGGCTTACAAAGAAGTGACAAATAGTTGTGAAGTGCTCCCGTTATAGGGATCTGAGATATGTACCCTAACCCCACAGTCTTTTGGGCACTTTCATTGGCCTTGCCTTTCCTGATAAATTTTATCATCCCCAAAATTAAAACTGCGCAACCCAATACTTGTAGTAGTCGCTAATATCAGAGGCGATAGGAAGTACGGAAAGAAGCCAAACATGAAAGCTAACGTTAGTGTTACAGCAACAACAATAACACAATGAAAATTTGATGAATTTCTTCTGTGACGATAAATGTTTGCGTCATTTCGAACATTCGAGATCGAATTTCCACGTCATCTTTTTTTACGTAAAATAAAACATCGGTTTAGGGCGTATTCGTATTCTTTTAGTTCTGAAAATGGCAGACTTCGAACTCTGCGAGAAAGAAAAGGGGGGGGGCAAAAATGTTCACCAGAAGCATGTTCCCAAATTTGGCTGATCTATGGGGGCCTATGGGTAGATTGTCGTCGTGTAAGTGGTTTATTGATGCAGATTGAACCAGTTAAAGGCCGGTTTACAGTTTCCACTAGTGCTTTTTTCTTGAAGTGCATTGTTCAGAAGCCTGACACTTGCACACAAATGCAATATTTTTAAATAAGATCACTAACATTTGGCACTAGCTTATCACATTTGAAAGTTAGTATAAGCGCTTAAAAAAGGAGAGGTGGTATACCACCATGCACTTGTCACGCAATGGAGGTTATCTGCGTGACTGAAGCGAACTTTGTGTTATTATCTGACAGAAGTATTGAGAATAGATTCGTGTGATCTTTACGTAATAAAACACCAGAAACAAATACTAACAAGCAAAAGCAGGGGGATTTTCCGATGCCCGACTCTTGCGATGCGGCAAAGTGATCTTTGCGATAGGCCAGTTCAAATACGGGGTGATTGCTTGTTTATGTCGCGATACTTCTGGCACAAAGCTCATTCCAATTAGCAATTTGAGCAAACAGCTTGCAAGGTATAACATCTACGTTGCTTATCACGGCCAGGCGACTGGCAGCCATTATGAAATCGAACTCATAGCAGTTGCGACGTCACGAATTCCCGAAAACATGTCCCAGTATCGTTCAAAACATTCTTGTTTGTCGTAAAACGCCCAGTCGATCGGGGATCGGGGATGTAGTGGAAAAATAGAAAATGTTTCCGAATCTTATGATCCCATGACGGCACGCGACGCGATTGGGATCGTCGGGGACAGACTGGGGACTGGGGTGCATGCTTCTGGACATTCTCATATATATTCATTTGGATAAAAACCTAAGCATCGGGAATCGGGGATTGGGAAGTCCCCGACCTTTACGATTCTCGGTGCGTCTGCGCATCAACGTAGCTGTAGTTGAATAACATGTAGTGAATGAAAGAGTGCATGTTTTAAAGCGTTATTGACAGTTGATTCTCACACCTATACACGAAACATCAGCGATAAAGGACAGATTTTGAACCAATACAAACAGCACCACCCACTATAGTCAAACCTCGGATATCAAGCCTATTGTTTGGGTTCCGATTCATAGATTGGACATGGGAACTAACAGCACATTGCAATATGTCCAGTGAATATATTCGCAGTTCAAACTAGTCAACCTTCCTGATTTTCAATGACAGCTTTCTATTGGCTACATCCTTCAATGCAATTGCCCAATATATGGGGATTACTCGCTGAAAATCATTGTTTGAAACGGTAGTGAATACAGAGTGTAGAAGAGTCAACTGCAGAGAAAAATCAACGAGAAACAGAACACTGTCAGTGTGGAGTTCAGAAGACAGGAATACGCTGCCGCTCTGTGGCATTACAGTGATAAATTTACAGTTGTTTGACCACATCAAAACAAACTTAGAAACATCGGCCGACTCTTTGTCGTATAAACAATTTCTTCTCCGTTTGAGTGAGTACTTCTACGAATCGTCGTTCTTATCGAACAACAGAGAATACCGGGGTAGGTGTGCTTTTTAAATATTTGATTTTTTGAGTCACGTAACTTTTGTAAAGGCTTAGTGGTGTCAACGCCCTAGTATACGAATAAAACTATTAGGATTTGCCGAGGATTGTGAAAAGAATAGCGACTGTTGTGAAGTTTAAGTACAATTTTAGATGTATACACACAGTAAGCCGAGTTTTTCATCAGTAGAACACATTATTTTTATCACCAAGTACACAATGATAAAATAATTGGAAATAAGGCCTACCATAAAGCTCTTGTGCAACGATTTTCGTTGATATTTGGAATTTCTAGGATTCTGACTTTAAATTAAGATGATTTAATACAATCTTACGTAAAGCTAAATTCTATAATATTATTTTCTTTATTGTTATTGATTTCTTTCTAAAGAAAGAAGAGGTTGATAAAGTTTCTTAAATTGAGAAAAAAAAAAATAAAAAAGCTCGAAAGATGGCGGTATAAACTTAGTTGTTAATTTGTTCTTGCCGATTCTTTATTTCATATGTCATGTCATTTATCTCAGCAAATGTTCAAAACTTCAAGGTTCTTAATTTTTTGTCTTTAAAGTTTTGTCAAACATAAAAAAAGAAAAATTACACAGGTCAAAATTTGTGCTTTTTACAGCAATGCACCATTTGGAAAGAAATGAACCCGAAATGAACGCAAAATTTCTTTCCGTATAAAAAATAAGCAACTACCAGCATACAGTGTCGTACTCTCGCAGACAAGGGTCCAACTCCGAAGGAAATCCTGTCTAGGAAACTGATCCCCAGCTGAACGTCATGAAGTTTTTGCGACCGATGAATGAATTTTTTTCAATACACAAAATGATGGAAGACGTAGCTTTATAGGGAAGGGCAGGTCATTAATTTCCTTTACGTCTTCTTCGAAAAGTGATGCATTTATTTTTGTTCGTAAATCATGAATGAACAATAGAAGATATAATGATATATACAATAAAAGGTCTCTATGATTTATGTCTTATGATTTACTGTAAGTTACAGCCACAAAACTAAACTGTTAAAATTGTCTGTTTACTTCCTTTTATATTACAAAAAACCTTATATATTATAGTTTACAGTATAGAATTGTTTTTGATTTTTACTCAACATAATTAAGATTTCTACATCTAGACTTATTACCTGTGTCCAAAATATCTCTTATGAAATCGAGACTAGCACTTAAACGAGATTGCTCAAACTGAGAGTCCAGTTTGAGCACCAAGTATTTCAATTCAGTTCAATAGCGATAACTCATATTCGATAACCACTACTCAGGTACCTCGCAAGTCTACACCTACCATACTAAAATATCAAAACATAAGTACACAAGAAATAAGTTACAAAGGTGCTAGGTAGTACAAGTTTAGAGTAATATATAGTACAATTAAAATTCTTAATTGATCCAAAGAATTTTTTATATAGAAAACAATGGCGTAGTGTATGAAATAGTACAGATATATCTGTATACAGTACCCAGTGTAGTATTTAACTCACTACATGAGTACAACTACTTCGCTTAATTTTGTTGTTGTTGTTGTTGTTGTTGTTGTTGTTGTTGATGATGCTCGCCCAGTTGGTGTGATGTAGTGACAAATCAAAGTAGGGGAAAGTAAACTACAGACTTGTGTAGTGAGTCAAATGTAATAGAGTATGGTCATACTACTGCTGAGTATAGTGCAGTAATGTTTATGGTAGAACCCATCGTATGAAGTATGCATGCTGGTATTTGGGAGTGTTTATTCCTATCTGTGAAGTGCTTTCTATCTTTATTAACAAAGTCCAATACTATGAACACCCAAGAAGATTGACTGAGTGGTCAATAGTTTCAAGAATCGTTGATTTTTCAATATTACGGTTACCAGGCAGATTATCTCACAGTGATGTCATGTGTACAACCAACTCCAAACCGAGGTCATGAAATTCTTGTCTCACAGTGACGTCAAGATGTCATGTGGGCAATCAGATCCAAATCGAGGTTGTGAAATTCAATTGACTTTCCCGCCTTTACCAGGCTTGATTAAACGCAGATTTATTCGTCTTTCCAAGGAGTCCTGCAGGGCAATGCCACGTAGATATTCTTGATTCCCAATCTGATTCCTTTGGTGTATGTACATGTATGCTTCTTAGTTACTTAATTTACTTCTGCGTGCTCCAGTGTTATTCCCATCAATTCTTTGAGTCAAATGCATGTAAGGACTGATTTCACAATATAATTAGGATCCGTACTTGTATAATCTTGTAACAAGGTACCTCGTAGTTTATCTGGTAACATACGAAGAAATTTGTCTAGGAATATTCGAATTTTCTTTTTGGCATCCTGTAGTATCCCTATGGTCCTTAGGTGGTCTGTTAAACAGCCTAGGTCATCGCCACCTGAAGCTACTTACACTATTTTTTTATAAGAACCAGGAAATTTTGATTGAGGCTGGCTGTTCTTAAGTTTTTGGCTTTTTTGAGCCTGAAAAGTTCTTAATCTGTTCTTAATTCCTTGGTTACTGAGACATCTAGATATTGTCAGTGAATGTCTTTAGTGGTAAGAGGGTTGTGTAAAAATGGAGCATGCTTGTCCAGTTCACTGTTTGCTTGCTTTCTACGTTGTCTGACTGTCGTATTTTCATATTTAGCTGATATTCTTAGGGCTTATGAAAAGGCCCAGCCTCAGCTTGTTCTTATTTTGTTCTTTCTCTCTTGCCAGTTTGAGCTGTCTCTTAACGACAACAGCAACTTGAGATGGTGGCAGTGATACCTGGACTCGTGTAATAAGTCTATGGGATACCTATCGGTTATTTCTCTCAACGTCACGCCCTAAATTTCTTTTACCTCTCCATGTAACAAAGTTCGAATTCGAAGTTAAAGTTTAGCTAGATGTCAATCGAGAAGACAAACAGTCAAAAAGGCAATAAAAAGGTCAAAAAATACCGTAAGTGCAAGCACAAAATGTTCTGGTTTGTCCATAGAATGCCCTATAAAACGTGGATGGCAGCCGCTGGATCTGCAATGTTTTATTATCAGGCTTAACATTTACTGGATTCGAATTAGGTACTGTCTATGGGTACTGAATTCAAGGCATTCTTTGGGAATGAAATACATTGAAATTTAATCCCTTTACCAGGCCAAATTTCTCCCTTGTTTTGTCATGAGCCTACAAAATTCACAGTTCGCACCGAGATCAATCATATATAACTGGGACAACTCGCCGCATGTCCTTAATCATTCTTTCACATAGAGACATTACCGGACATTACAACTATCTTTTTCGAACCCTCGTTATCAAGGATACGACTATATCTAGGCTATATCTATATCTATCTACTAAGTAAAGCTTGATTTTGGTTGTGTTCATTGGTCTGGTGGTTTATCTGAAATCATTTATTCAACGACAGACAAATTGGTAGGTGCATTGTACACCATTCATCTTTAGCCATCCTCAGATACTTGTTACCACCATGTGCAGACTGCGTGGAGCATTCCAAACCAATCTTCTTACTCATCCGCATTGTGGTTCACCATTGCTCCTCCTTACTTGCACATATATCAAATGATAACGATGCTGTGATAGAAGCCTTATGTCCAATGACTGGCACTGCTTAACCACTGGCACTTTGAAAACCAAATGTATTTAAAGCAGGTTGAATTTCAACCAATCAAGTTAATTCGATTTACTGGATGGACCAATGAAAACGCAATATTTCTTTAACTGGTTTTCCTTAAACTGGTTTTACTAGCCGTTTAATAAGATCTCGTTTTACTGTGGTTGGTTGTGTAATTATGTGTATAGTGCTCGAGTACTGCGTTAAAGTAGGAAACTTGAGGGCTAAGATAAGTGCCAAGATGGAGGAAGCTACACGTTTTTTTTTTATAAGAAACCGGTTTATAAGAAACCTAGAACTAGACATCCCAAAAGTTAAGAAACTTTTAGAACTAGGAGGAAGGAGTTAAGAAACTAAAGAAAATTTTTTGTCAGTTTTCCAACATACTGATTTCACATTTGTGGACGCAGTAATCAATTCTCAAGCATTTCCGTGCGATTTCTCGCACCAGCATGACTAATTCTTTGTAAAACAATAATATTAATAATTTGCTTGCCATATTCACGTTTTTTATCGCTTTTACTGCAATTTATTTCCATTAAATTAAGAAACTGTTAAGAAACTTTTAGAACTAAAATTGGGCCAAAAATTAAGAAACTTTTAGAACTAGGCCCCGAGCCAGGTTTCTTATAAAAAAAACGTGTACTTCCTACTAAGATAGAAGTTAGAGCGCTTAATTCCCTCTTTATTCATTTATTCAAACAAATTTCTTTTTTAAACTGCATTATTCATAGCCATACTTCTGTATGCGTTAGCATTTCCTATTGTATGTTCTAAAAGTGCAAATTCATTTCATACCGCATTCGTCATAATGTTCTTTTCATACTGCATTCGTCAGCATGTTCTTTTCCGTTCGTACTGCATTCGTCAACATGTTCTTTTCCTGCATTCGTCAGCATCTTCTTTTTCTACAGCATGTCCTTTCATACCACATTCATCAGCATGTCCATTTCATTTCATAATGCATTCGTCAGCATGTTCTTTTCCTTTCGTGCTGCATTCGTCAGCATGTTCTTTTCCTTTTGTACTGCATTCGTCAGCATCTTACAGCATGTCCTTTCATTTCACATAATGCAATCTTCAGCATGTTCATTTCCTTCAGCATTCTTCAGCAAGTTCATTTCATTCTATATTCTTCATCATGCTCATGATGCATTCGTCAGCATGTTCATTTCATAATGCATTCACCAGAATGTTAGGCCTAATTTCATTTCATGATGCATTCGCCAGCATGTTCATTTCGTAATGCATTTGTAAGAATGTGCAGTTCTTACTGTATTCGTCAGAATGTTCATTTCATACTGTTATTCTTCAGGATGTTCATATGCATTCGCCAGCATGTTCATTTTGACTGCTTTCATCAGCATGTTCATTTCATAATGCATTCGTCAGATTTTTCATTTCATAATGCAATCTTCAGCATGTTCATTTCACACTGCATTCGACAGCATGTTCATTTCATACTGTATTCTTCGGCATGTTCATTTCATACCGTATTCTTCAGCATGTTAATTTCATACTGTATTCTTCAGCATACTCATTTCAAATTGTACACGTCAGCATGGTCTTTTCAAACTGTATTCGTCAGCATATTCATTTCATTCTGTATTCTTCAGCATGTTCATTTCATACAGTCATCTTCAGCATGTTCATAATGCATTCGTCAGCATGTTCATTTCATAATGCATTCACCAAAATGTTGATTTCATTTCATGATGCATTCGCCAGCATGTTCATTTCGTAATGCATTTTTAAGAATGTGCAGTTCTTACTGTATTCGTCAGAATGTTCATTTCATACTGTATTCTTCAGCATGTTCCTTATGCATTCGTCAGCCAGCATGTTCATTTCATAATGCATTCACCAAAATGTTAATTTCATTTCATGATGCGTTTGTCAGCACGTTCATTTCGTAATGCATTTGTAAGAATGTGCAGTTCATACCGCATTCGTCAGCAAATTCATTTCTTAATGCATTCGTCAGCATGCTAACTTCATCATACTACATTCCTCAGCATTTTCATTTCAAGCTGCATTCGGCAGCTATTCTCTAGCATACCTACTTTAAAATGTATTGATTAGAATTTGAATTTCTACCTGTAGTCTATAACGTTTTGATTTAGTTAGCTGAAACTTCCGGAGCAACATGATATCAAACAGTATTCGTTACAAAGCGGTGCTTTACATTTTGATCAAGATATAGGCTTCCATTTTCGATTGTTTTTGCTACTAAACTATAACTAAAACGAAGTCTTCAAATAATAGCCACTCAAAAAGTTTAAAAACAAGGAACTATAAAGTATTTTGAAAAGATCCATAAAAGATATATCTGAAGGATAGCTTACTAATAAAACTGTTACACTTTCTTTTAACTTTGGTCCAGCCCTCAAGAGTTGCTTAACATATCTAGTCATTTCAGCCCTCACAGAATAACTGGTACCACTTAAAACCTCTTATTTTGGCTCTTTTCTGGCTTTTCAATGTACGTAACTGACAAGTTTGCAAGGATGTACTGTATAAAGAAAGCTATTTCATCGAAAATTCTAAGAACATCTCAGCCCTAGTTGCTTATTGACCAGTTGCTTATTAAAAAAAGTGTATTTTCTTCGTGGCTAGAAAAGCATTAAGTAGTCTAATTGACCTAGCACCTAGATTTTTGTCTGTGGTGTATTTTACATTTCAAACTCTGGCCTACTATAAATGAGCAATTGAAAATGAAATCCAAATATATCAATTCTGGAAAATATAATGGAGATAACATTATCTAAGCTCTTTATTTTGCTGTCTATTTAGCAAATGTCAAGTACAAAATACTGCAATGTTTTTCCATCATCCTATCTCAGCTGACTAGACATCATAGAAGTTTGTAAATGGTTGTCTAATAACCTATGAATGTATATACTTGGGGGGTCGTCAGAGGTGACTGTATTCAAACCATATTAACAGTGGTTACAAAGTATTTCTGATAACCTTAGTTAAGCAGAGCTAATTCTTAAGGATTTTGTGTTTGGCATAAAAGCACTGAGGTTTTAAGATAGATATTTCTTAAACTGTTTTCCCACTAGAATCATACGATTCAAGGCCTGTTGTTAAGTGCATTTTGAATTGAACTACATCGGCTATTAACATACACCCTTTGATTCTATCTAACCAAGACACTTGGAATATTACAGAAACTCTATTGGACATCCCTCTGTACCCTGTGTTCAGTTAACTATTCAAAATACTTGCCCTTTCTGATTGGTTCATAACAATATCCATATCTTACCACTTATTTAATTCGATCCTTATATAGTAATTAGTCCTCCAGAAAATCATGGGAAATGTTTACGGTGAACAGCTTTGCCTAAATCGGTACTATTTTTGAAGTTTTCACAAGATATATTCGACAAAATAATGGTTGGTTTATTTCTGGTCTCCAGACATAGGTGCGGGGTCATTTTTCACTACTTGACTGCCCCAGTGAATTAGCTGCGAGGCGTTGTACAGAAAGTCAAATTCTTTCAAAACTGCGAGCAAGCTTCTCTGGATAAGTGAAGAAATATAAATCAAAATACTGAAGCACAGAGCTTCCTGTTTCTGCTCAAAAGTCACTTTTATCGCGAAACGAATTAATTGGTATATCTGAGACAGTATAGGCCCTCTGTACGTAAATGGATTAAACAATAGAATTGTAGCGATATAGCCAGAGAGGAGGAACAAACCAGAAAGAATGAATGAATACACACAACTTCTTACCCTTATACTGACAGAAAATCTGACTTAATCAGGAGAAATCGGTTTGCTATTTTTTGGTTTCAGAGCAATTTAACAACCAAAGGTTTGAAACAATAGTGTCCACAGGTTACAGACTTGGTCTATTCAAGGTTAGAAGTTCTATTTCTGTTAAGATGGGAGTGCTTTGTTGCACGATTGTGGGATTCCTAAGCTGTTTGGCGAAACGGTGTTCAGAAAAGTTAGTTTTATTGTCGGAGATATGTTAATCGAAAATATATGTTCTTCCCTGGATGTCATTTAAAGGTTGCAAATGGTTTTTGCTACTAACTCATTCACTTAAGGACAAGAGACATCGAATCGAGGCTGCAAACAAGCACGAAAAGCAGGCGTTAGGAGCATTCGGCTATTTAAAGGAAGGGAAAGGAACATCATGTGCATGTCACATGAAATTTCACCAGGCGCCCCATTCTCAAATACCAGACGCGTTTCGCTCTTATTGGAGCTCATAAAGGACATATAAGGCTGAATACTAATTTGCGTTCGTCTGATATGAGCCAAATTGCATGCGTTTCGATACCTTAAGCCAGGTATCAAGCTTACATAGAAACATGACACAGTTTGCTGATGGCAATCAGGAAAAGTGACACACAGTCCAAAATACAATCTGGGAATCCAAAAATTCTGCTTCAGGGAATACACCTTTTCAACTAAGAGCTTCGTTTTCAAAATTTACGAAAATTTGTTCGTAGGAAAATTTTGACCCCAGATTCAGATTGAGCACCTTCATCTTAGTGTTGATGCGAATTTTTACGCTTTCAGTCCTTACGACGTTGATTTTATAGCGAAGAAAAGTTTGAAAATCTATAAAGGATTTGACAGTGAAAAATCGCTCGGGGTGAAATTTTACGCCCTCAGTCATCTTTCACGGTCAAATCCTTTAAAACTTTTGAAACTTTTAATCACTATAATATGAACATCGTAGGGACTAGAAGCGTAAAAATTTTCTCAAACACTAAAACGAAGATGCTGAATTCGAATCTGACGTCGAAATGCTTCTGTGACACAATTTTAAATTTTTTGAGAACGATTAACCCTAATCCTAGCGGGCTTTTTTTTTGATCTAACACAGCCGGGGGTGGTTTCCACCCCCTCCATAAATTGCTGTCCAGAAGAGCTAGAGCAACCAAACTTGGCACAGGCATTGGCCAATGTATTAGGAGTAATGTTGGTAAATTGGGCGTCTCCCACTTCTATTATGACGTCATTGTGACATCATAATCAAAACATGCTATCGATGTCGGTCAAAAATCGACCTTCCTTAATATCAATAGAAATCCGGAAATTTCTTTCCATTTTGTTGCTAGTAACTATTTTCTCTTACTGGTAAAAATTGGCATTTATATGTGGTTTTGTCATGACGGCTTTCCATATAAGGCAATGTCACGTGACCCATTGTTATTATTTTGGGAATTTTTTGTATCACATTGTAGCTTATACATATAGGCTTAAAGTCAGCCTGGTTTGGAAGCTTACATCCATCACACAACAAAGCAGTTTCAAGAAAAGCTTGAGGGGGCTGGATTCCACCCCCCGGTAGGATTAGGGTTCTAACAATGAATTTGGACGTATTTGCCGTATGAGAAATTGCCAAGTCCTTTCGGTACTGCGTGTTCGACTTCCCAAACAGGTTTTCCCTAATACGACAGGCATTGCACGTACGGTCTTTTCCGTACGGGAAACTATACCCAATTCTCAAGTCATTTCTGTACTCAATCTTTTCGATTTCTCGATATCAGTACCTCTATTGACACACAAAAGCACTTTCTTCATGTGTGCAGAATATGTCGCCAGAAATGTATTAGTTTCAAACAGGTTACTTTGTGAGACAAACAATAAATTTTGAGGTCTTTTCCTTGAGAATTTGTACACAGTGTTGCCAAGTTCTTTCGGTATAGTGTTCATTATCTTGGAAAAGGGCTAAGATTTCCGTTTTTTCAGCAAAATGCATGCAAGTTAACATCTTTGCAATCAAACCAATGTCTTGCTTTCTGCGACGTCTCGCGGCACTTCAAGGCATCGCAAAAATCAGTCTGACTCCATTTGCGTAATTTCTGTGCTTTCTTTTACATTTTTAACACAGAGAAAACATATCAGTTTGCTGAAAAAACTCAGTGACCAAGAGAACTTCTTGAACTTATGACACTTCAGTTCTCAAAGCGTTACTCAATAACCAAACGGCATGTCATGTCTTCGCGCAATGTCATACGCAAGTAGGTATAGTACTATATTTAGTTAATGAAATTTGTCAGTGTTGTACAAATGAAAGTTTGTAGAACAATATATATTCTAATCCAGCTTTGCGAGCTCCATCCTTTTTAATGGACATAAGATCCGAAGTCAGATAGTCAGTGAAATTCAAAATCTTTACAGCTACTTTAGGTCGCGTCATGTCTGTTTGTCAATATCACGAAAAGCAAAGAGCTACGGGTAACATGGAAAGGAGGTCAGGTCAGGGACCATGGGTTTGCCCTATTTCAGTGGTAATTTCTGAGGGGGGCTCAGGAGGCGGAGCCCCCCTTATTAAAATTACTTTTGATTTAGAGGGCTCAGCCTCCAAAAATTTTTCCATTTATCGTACTTTTTAAAATCTCCTGTTGTCCTTCAGGTCACTAAAACATGCTTCACTTGCAAAGATCTTGGCGTTTAGTGCACATTAATTGTTATTTCTTATTTCCCTGGCGTCTTTTTGAGTTGTGTCGATTCGTGAAGGCTAAATTGCTTGCGATACTCTTGATTTATGTTCTTACCCTCGATTGTCCTATTTTCATGGATATGGAGGCCTTTTTAATTGCTCTTTACAAAGTTTCGTTGTTTTAAGCACTAGTTATCATATTTTCATCCATTAAGATATGGGTGTGGTCACAAGAAACAACACTCCTCCTATGACGTTATCGCTGGAGCACCCCTTGTTGACCTTTTTAGAAATCACCACTGCCCTATTTTGAACATATTTCACTGGGGATAGGGATTCTGGCAGCACAGCTGGCAGCTGTAGAGCTTTTGTGGATCTGCAGCTTGTGCTCCAGAAGAACGAATACCCTGCACGTGGAAAGCTGTCTTGACCATCAACAACTAGGCCATTGGTTTGTGGAAAGTGCTATCAAAGAGATTCGAACCCACGACCATGGACTCGAGCGTCGGACCCTTTCAGTCAAGTACATAAAATCATAAAATAGGCACAATATTAAAACATTTTGAGGTTGAAATGGAAAATAGAATAAAAAGATTGAAGTTCAGATCAGGTTTCCTTGTTCATATAAAAAGGGTGTAAATTTGATCAGACGACCAGCCAAACCTTCTGTGATAAAACTGAAGTACTCCAAACCCTGCACAAGCACCATAAAGTGGCAAAGGTTCTTATACTACCTACAGTGGTGCACAATATGAAATAAAATATGTAGCTCAATTATAACGGCAGTTTCTGACGAATACTGTAGCATATGCTCAATATAGCATAAGAGCCTTAAAAGCTACAACACAACGGAAAGTGATTAGTATTAAGCCATGTTAAGCATTAAATCAATTGTGGCTTTAACAAGATGTCCCTGGACAAAATTACTGGCTAAAAATAAATGGAAATTATTTCGCAATTTCATGGACTGAACCCATATTATTTGGTTTACTGTATGCTCGAAAAGGGTATAGTGTTCTTTGGTAAGTGATACTAGCAAATTGATGTGGAAGGATATTACGAATTAACCACGAGGACAGGGTAACTTGAGAAATTAATAAAGAGTACTCGAATCAAACAAAGTCCTTGGTATCGTGGTTGTCTGAAAAAGCCATATATCGCATGACAAGCAAAGCCTTGTCTTGTCCGAGATAAGAGAAACCCTTTTCTTGGCTTGCATCAATTGCAAAAATTTCGGCGGATTCTAATTGTTTAAACGTTTCATCCTAAGCACAGTCTCGTCTTGGATTCAACCTTTCCAGGTGCTAAGACGGAACCCACACCCGGTTTCTCTGTCTGTTATCGATATTCAATGCCGTTACACTTGATCAAAAAGATTTTATAAATATAGTAACGGTAAAAACCGATCAATAAGTAGTGGTATTTGAACACTGGAGGAGCTACAAAATAACTATTTTCAAGGTTTGCGAATTTTTTTTAATAAGCAATTGGTCAATAAGCCACCAGGGCTGAGATTTTGTTAAAATTTTTAGTGAAATTGCTTTCTTTATACAATACATCCTTGCAAATTTGTCAATTACATTGAAAAGCCAGAAAAGAGCCAAAATAAGAGGTTTTAGGGGATACCAGTCATTCTGTGAAGACTGAAATACTAGATATTTTACGCAACTCTTGAGGGCTGGACCGAAGACCAGTTGCTTATGGAAAAAAGTGTATGTCCATGCTCGTCTCCAAGGTTCCGAATCCAACGAAGGGTCAGAATGGTGGGGAGGTTGGACCTTTGGCCCTGGCCAAACGATCAAACATTGTTGAGGAAACATTTAAAATTTGCTTGTTACGAAAAAAAATGCTCGTCTTAAAACAATCCTCGTGAATTTTTCAGAACATCGCACATCGAAATACGCTTATTTCTGCTTGTCAAGCAATGTTTTCTGAGCAAATCGCAAATTTTTAACAAATTAAGTTTGATACACGTTTTTTTTATAAGAAAGTGGTTTATAAGAAAGTAGTGCTCAACATCTAAAAAACTTAAGGAAGTTCAATACTGGATTCTTGAAACTTAAGAAAGTTCTGCTTCATACTTTCACTCCTTATGTTCTGTGTGTTATTTTTGCTCTTCTGTTCAGTCGCTCATCTTGCTATTAAACGAGTCTAATGATTATTTTCTTTGAAAAACTTGGTATTTGTGCAATGTATACAGTGCCTTAAACTGTGCATTCTTAGAAATACTGTATTCCAAAATTTTTGCTAAGAAAGTCACAAGAAAGTTTTGGTACTGAAAGCGTGAAATATCTAAGAAAGTTTCAATACTTGCCCAAAAAAAACTTTCTTATAAAAAAAAAACGTGTAGTTTCGCTAGGGCCTTAGTGCAAGACCCCTGTTGAAAAAACGATCAAACATTGTTGGTTAAACATTTGAGATTTGCTCTTCAAACAATGTTTGACCATTTGGCCACGCCACAAACATTTTACGCTTGTTTTGAGCAAAAAATGTTTGACGAGCAATGTTTCTGTCTGACGAGCAATGTTTGTTTTCCAAATGGTTAAACAATCGGGATTTGAAAACAAATATGAAATATTTTGCAAACAATGTTTGATCCTTGGGCCAGATTTTAAGAACGTGATAAAAGGTCTGTCTTCTGGCAATAGTCTTTGACAAAGTAACAGAACAAAACATAACCTCTTGCAAAGCTAAGACTCTTGCCAAACGATCAAACATTGTAGGTCAAACATCTGGAATTGCTTGTCTAGCAAAACGCTTTACCGCCTGGTCACGTTGCAAAACTTACTCGTCAAACATTTTTACTTGTAACAAGCATAAAATGCTTTTGAAGTTTTTCTAAAACATTGCTCAGCAATTCACAGACAAACGGTCAAACGTTGCTTTGAAGCAAATCTCAAATTTAAGATCAACAATGTTTGCTCGATACACTTTTTTTAATAAGCAACTTGACTTTCGTCAAGCCCTCAAAGTTGCTTAAAAATTTAGATATTTCAGCCTCAAAGTTACTTAAAAATTGCTTAACATTTTTGTACTTAACAACCACCCCTGACTTCGCGGGTCAAAATCGTCAACTGTTAGGCCTACAACACGACGTTTGGGAGACAGTAAGTGGAAAAACGTTAGCTAACTAACTTCAACATACAAAACATAAGAACGAACAGTTTCCTAACAACAAGAAAGAGTATAAGCTTGACTTCTTAGTTGCTTACAGTAATTCAATTGAGCCCTCAAGTTGCTTAATGTTGAAGTCAGTTCAGCCCTAGTTGCTTATTGAGCGGTTGCTTATAAAAAAAGTGTGTAGGCTAGGTCCTAAGGGTCAGTACTCATAACCCCTTTTTAAGTTCTATCTATATGAAGTTGAATTCATTTGTATATTTAGTGACGCACTTTTTAAGGCGTTTTCCATTCACTAATAAATCATCAATTCGGTAATTTATTAGACCTCGCAGCTCTCTCATCTTTAGAGAACTTTCTTTTCAGTCAACGCAATAAGCTTTATACTTTGTGAATTTTATATCGGATTTCATAAAAAAATCTTCACATTTGAGCAATTTGAGCTGTAGATGTCATCTTAAGGCACACGATTTCCAAATTAAATCAAAGTTAATGTAAAAATATTTGGAAGGTTTTTTGTGGGTTTTCTCTGAATAAAGTTGTCCAGACTCGACCTCAGTTTATCAGTAGAAGCATTTGTATGGAGAAAGCTGATTGATGAAATTTCATGACCTCTGACTTTTGTAAGGAAAGTCAAAACCGCACTCAGATCTAGATGACGATATTTACCAATGCTAAGACAGACGGTTTTGATTGCTTGAAACGGTCACTTAAACGAATAACTCATTGAATCTCTTCTTTCCAGATAGACGGCTGGGACAGTGGTAGTGCTGTGTCCTCGCAGACAGACTTAGCAGTATTCCAGGCCTCGGTAGCAGTCGTCGGTAGGTTCAATCCAGCTTCATTTACTTCAAGTAGTGGCACATATCAACAACAGTTAGCAGCACCAAATCAGTGTCAAATGGCGAGCGACATGCTTGTGCCAAACGTACAGCAACATTTTGCAGCAGGCCAGGTACCTACAGTATATTCAGGGACACACTACCAGTCGCCACCCCACTTCGTTGATTATCACAGCCAAGGAAGCTACAACACAGTGCATTACCATAGCACAAGCCTTCCTCCATCCCCGAATGTTCGATTTCAGGGCTGGCCTTCACGAGAAAATAATTTTCAGAGTTATCACGCGACATCACAAGGGCAAATCCCTCAAAATATGGTAGCCAGTGAAAGCCAGCAGAATTTGCCGAGCTCAAGAAGCAATCAGGATTTTGAAGAACTGAACACTTTTGGCAATTATGTATACACGAATAGTACTCGGAATAAAAGAGATGACAATTCGCCAGCTCTTACGATGTTAAATAATGTTAAATCAAGTCCACATGTTACAAGATCAGACTCTTATAAAAGTTCAAGTGGTAGCAGGGAAAGCCTGGACAGTATTTCTACAGAGGGACTATCAACTCCAAGAGAGGTAAGTTTTCCTTTATTTTTCACTTGATTTTGCTGCTACTGTATTTCGTTTAGATAAAAAATTAATGTTTAGGTATTACACATGATTCGGATTTCAGCCCACAAACAGCGCTCAGCAAGTGATTTTTTCACACCCAAAGACTAAAACGATCAGGGCTCGATTGCATTCGAAAAATAGAAGAAAACGAAAAGCCAAAATCTCGAAAATTATGTAATAGTTTTATTAATAATCAAGGTAAAACCAACATTAATAAGTCTTGATATTAAAGACATTTTCAATACGGGCACACAAAACTTAATACTCTTGTATTGTGTAGAATAAAGACAGGGATCCCTGCAGTATTTACAGTACACGCTTTTTTTTTTATAAGGAACCTACCTCAAGGCCTAGTTCTTAAAGTTCCTTATTTTTGGGCCTCTTTTGAGGCAATTGTAGTTCCAAAAGTTCCTTAATAGTTCCTTAATTTTAACTGCACATACAGTGGTCTTAACAATAAAAGAGAGACATTTGCGTGTGAGCAAAGCTCGAGACCATTCAAAGAAACATTGGATACATGCTTAATGTACAATTTATGTGATTTTCGACTGCAAATGAATGGAACCGGCTTTCTAATTCTTGATTATTTGCAGTGATAAAAGTATACAACATTCAAAAGTTCCTTAATGATTTTCTCTTTAGTAGTATAAGTTCTTTAAATTTTCGGGCCTTCTACATGTAGGTTCCTTATAAAGTGGTTCCTTATAAAAAAAAAAGCGTGTAGCTTTGGTGTGTTCGGTTAACCAAATATATAGTTAATACAAATTCTTCCTTCCTGATACACTTAGATGTGTCACAGTCTGGTGTGTTCGTCTTGTTTATCTTACCTACCCACATACCAAAGAAGCAGAACACTCCTTTTACGAAATACCAACAAAGGGATACCGATTTTGTGGAACAGAGATTATCTGAAGGGAACCTGAACACTAATTTATGTACAGTGAAGGAAATATTTAACGAATTCGGGACATCAATTTTGTGAAATAAAGTAGGGACACTGATATTAGGAAATACCATGGTCTAATAACCCTTCGCATAGACACTAGTTTTTAGAAATAAGGTAGTTTTCTAAGCCAAAAAGCACTAATTTTACAAGTATGGGAGGCATTTAAGCATAAGAACGTAACAAAGTTAGAACATTGATCATTGAAAATTACTAATATCAAGAAGTAAGGGTGCTTTTGTAAATTTCTTAACAAATGGGACCTTTGGTTTCCGAATAGGGACACTAATGTAAAGAAATGTGGAATCGGGAAACTTATTTTACGAATTGGAGTGTATGAAGACTAGGGACACTAATATAAAATAACAGTGCCCATTTACGGGACCCCGCCCTTCGAACGTTTTGCGAAAACCGTCTCGTCGGCATGGGCAATTTTTTAGGCATATTTCTATAAGGCTGAATGGCGAAAAGGCCGTACAGCGTGTAATACACTTTTTTAAAATAAGCAACTTGACTTTCGTCCAGCCCTCAAAGTTGCTTAAAATTTTAGACATTTCAGCCCTCAAAGTTTCTTAAAAGTTGCTTAAAATTTTGTGTACCTAACAACCACCCCTGACTTCGGGGTCAAAATCGTCATCTGTTAGGCCTACAACATGACTTTTGGGAGACAGAAAGTGGAAAAACGTTAGCTAACTAACTTCAACATGCAAAACATAAGAACAAACAATTTCCTAACAACAAGAAAGAGTAGAAGCTTGGTTTTTTGACTTCTTAGTTGCTTACAGAAATTCAATTGAGCCCTCAAGTTGCTTAATGTTAAGGTCAATTCAGCCCTAGTTGCTTATTGAGTGGTTGCTTATTAGAAAAAAAAGTGTAAATTAGGATTACTTTTTACTCAATGTTTGACATTCTATGTGGTGTTCTACAGAGGAATTACATTAAATTTACAATAAAATTTACAAAGAAACGGCTCTGTAAAAATTGACTTAGGGAATTCCAAAAAGGATTAGTTTTGTTGAAAAATGATTTTTTCTGTGTCCGGCCTAACGATAGTGGTCAAATATACAGCTCTTAATGGAACAATATGGTCTCTCATTATGAATGGTTAGTGAAACGGATTTCAAATAGTCCGAAGTATTTTTGCAAGAAACCTCAGAGACCGGCCTCCCTTTGAAGACGAGTCTTCCAAGGTGTCGAGACAATAGGTATTTAGTGAAAAGACCTGGTTATTGTACGAAGGAAAATATATAATGTCAAACAAAAGATTTTCTTGTTCCATAATTTTATTATTTCGACACCACAACTATCTTTCGTGGTTTTGGAACACTGCTTGTAGAGGGGGGCTTTGGGGTTTTACGGGTTGCGGGTTTGGCCGATTTTGCCCTCGGGTTTTCGGGTTATTTCAAAAAAACGTGCGGGTTTTCGGGTTCAGCATATTTGACGGGCGACGGGTTTTGCCATTTTTTAGCTCGGGTTTTCGGGTATTGTAGTAAAAATGTGCGGGTTTTCGGGTTTTTTCCCGTCATATAGGATATATCAATTTGTGAAATTCATAAACAGTTCTTGAAACTATGATAAACGTCAATACAGTAAAGTTTACTTTTAAGAGCTGGAAAGCCTCGGTTATGTAGCTACAATCTTGGACAAAATATATTGGAACGGCCTAAATAGTTCTGCTATTATCTATTGATTTCCCCTTCTCCCCCGTTACAATATTGTTTCGAACCAAAGTTGTCTTGCTCTACTACCAACATTGTTTTGGGGGTAAGAGGGGGAAGAATTGGAGTTATTGAAGTAGAAAATCAGTGGAATAGACCATATTCCTTGGAGAAAATGCCTTGTTCCAAATATTTTGTCCAGGATTGTCTGTAGAACATTGTTTTGAGAGGAACTGAAATTTTCAAGAAAATGCTACAAAATATCTGTTTCTTACTAAAATTCCCCTTCAATGCTCAATGAGTATACAGTATAATGTAAGTCCAGCAAAAGTCGAAAAATTACACGCCCAGAAGCCACACCCTTAATTTATGACGCTGTTATGTTCGACGAACGGTTCTATCCATAAAACCATTGTACAGAGCTGAGAACGTACGGATAACCATCGGGTAACCATGATTCTATATGCATTTTGTATGGATTTAGCAAGGGTAACCACGGGTAACCACGGGTAACCATAATATATAAAGGGAATAAGATATACACCCTTCTTTCTTTGTCATTGGATCTCTTTACGAGGCATTCTCTCTGCGCACGAAGGTTCTTCGTGTACAGCTAAGTCATTGACCGAAGCACATGATCTGATTAAATTTTGTAGCGATGTTCTCCACGATAACAAGCAGGAATGTCTCTTCCAAAACGATTAGCTTTGGTATGCGTTGATATTTCGATGTTGGAACACGCTTGGTCCTTTGGTGCAAAAAAGGAAGGAAAGCACCAAACGTTTGACTTACTGGGCAGCGACATCTAGAGCTATCTTCGATGGTTTCCCTGAATTTGAATTTCGAAGGAGATGATAATGACAGTGGATCTAAAAGTGGCACGGAGTGAATGACAGATGAAGGACTAATGAAACGGCAAACGAAATTGATAGTTTGATGCGAACAATGACGAGGATGTTGAAGTCGAATATGAAGGAGAGCGGAGAGATATCGATAGTGAACCAGGATGAAATTGAAAACGCAAATGACGTTTCCCTTGGTTCAAGGTACAGATTGGGAAAGGCCAGGCCATAGATATGACAAGAGATTATTGTCTTGATAATTCATATCGAGCTAATCTTAGTCGTTATTTGTTGCATTTGTTGCGAGTCTCAAAAATCCTGTACTACGGTTATATTAGGCATTTGCATTTGTTGTTGGTAAAGAAATGAAGCTATAGTGAAGCAAAATAAGTAAAAAACGATGATACCAACCGCTTGGCAATGAATAATTATGGTAACCCAATGCAGTTTCCGGGATTTTTGATTTTCTGTCTGCGGGTTTCCGGGTTTTGCCAAAATTTTGTCCGGGTTTTCGGGTTTTTCCGAATTTTCTTCCGGGTTTTCGGGTTTTGACACCCCCCAAAGCCCCCCTCCTTGTAAGCACATTTTTTACAACGAAAACAAACTGCAGGAGGACCAGATTTTTTGGCCAATTGGCTCCTCCCATTCCTTCATGATAACAATTGTGGGACAATCATGCTTGCTTTTGTAAGCAGCCAGCTCAAAAGATTGTATAACAAAGGGTGTGTTCAGGACCGTAGCGGCTATTGTTCTTTGCAGTCCACAATAATTTATAAAATCTATTGCTTTCTTGTAATTCAAGTATTGTATTTATTGTTTTACGAGCAATTCAGCCCCCCAAATGTTCCTCTTCCTACGACTACTGGGTGCGTTTGACTTGAAACTTATTCTGAAAACGATAATGATGATGAAGTTGTTGATGATGGTGATGATTATGCTTATGATGATAATGATGACGACGACGACGATGATGATGATGACGATCATGATCATGATGATCATGATGGTAATCATGGTTACAACGATGAATACGGTGATGATAGTCATGAGGATGGTGATAATGATGATGATAATGATGATGATGATAATGATGACGACGATGATAATCATGATGATGACGATGATCATGATGATCATGATGATAATCACGGTCACAACGATGATGATGGTGATTATAGTGATGAGGATGATGGTGATGATGATGAAAATGATGATGATGATGATGATGATGATGATGATGATGCTAATCATGATGACGATGATGATGATAATGATGATTATGATGAGGGTTATAAAGTTATAAATAGTATAAAAGTTATAATAGTTATAATAGTTTAAAAGTTGCTCTTATACTGAACCAGTGCGTTCAAGCAGGTTCGGTGACATTATTTTCGAAGTCGTTTGCCATTCGATCAACAAGAAATACCCACGAAAACCGCAAGGGAGTTGCCCGAAAATCCAGTAATGAAAAACGAGAGAAATGGCGTTTGGTGACAATTGGGCAATACTCTACTTTCCAATATCGGATTGCCGGTATTAGTCGCATTTTTGATTTAAATAATACAAAGAATGCCAGAAATTCAATAATGTTTCAAAGGAAAATCGTCCTTTGCAAAACAGCACAGTTACACTTTTTGTTAATAAGCAACTTGACTTTCGTCCATCCCTCAAAGTTGCTTAAAATTTTAGACATTTCAGCCCTCAAAGTTGTTTAAACGTTGCTTAACATTTTTGTACCTAATAACCAGCCCTGACTTCGCGGGTCAAAATCGTCATCTGTTAGGCCTACAACATGACTTTTGGGAGACAGTAAGTGGAAAAACGTTAGCTAGCGAACTTCAACATGCAAAAATTAAGAATGAAGAACAATTTCCTAACACAAGAAAGAGAATAAGCTTGGTTGTTTGACTTCTTAGTTGCTTACAGTAATTCAATTGAGCCCTCAAGTTGCTAAATGTTAAGGTCAGTTCAGCCCTAGTTGCTTATTGAGCGGTTGCTTATCAAAAAAAGTGTATTATCTCTGGTGATTTCCATCTACCCAAGAGGGGTCATTCGAACGTTATGTAACGCTATTTTACCTAATTTTCAGACCCCAAAGCACAGAAATCGAAAGCTCCGTTTCCTTTTTTAAGGGACTACCGTAAATCCTCGAATACAGTAAGCCCCTAACTCCGAATAAGCCAAAGAAGAAAAGTGATTCCAATAAATTAATAACAGCTAACATCAGCACTGTGTGGAAAAGGACAAAACATCATGTGTGAACGTCAAATTGTTTTAGAAGGTGCGAAAGGTTGCAAAACAGGTGAATGGAGAGAAACATAAGCAAACAGATTAACCTCGTTCTTGGCAGCTTGAACCGTGGCTGTGATGGCATGGTTAGCTGATGGTGACCGCCTTTGCGGGGGCTCTTTATGGGTAAGAAAAGCTAAATTCTTAACAGGGATGCGGGATGAAAATTCCAGTCACCTGACAGCATCAACGGAGAAGCACTGCAAGGAGCAAATAGGAACGCGCTGACAAATGTTATGCAACCAAAGACAAGAATGTTTTTGTTTTAGCAGGTTTCGCGGTTTTTTTAAAAAGTCAGCAAATTCAAATGCTGAGAAAGCATTTTTATCCTTTTTTGACAACGAGGAGGACCTGATACTGAATACCGACAAGTATAGTATACCATCACTAGAATAGGCATTAAATAGGTTGGGTAGTCATTTACCCAGCAAAGCTTACAAAAGCATTTGCATCAAGAAAGGCATGATGTTCGATATCTCGAATACCCTCAGAGGAATATCTGACTGCCTTGCTATTTGATAACATGAACACCTCCTTCCAGAGTTACATTTATCAAAGTACGTGATCTCGACCCTGGCTGTCACACTAACCTGTCGGGGCTCAAGCCCGAGCTCACCGAGTGCTGACACCACTAGCTAACTGGATTAGGCTACAACGCCAGGGCACCAATTTTTGGCGGAGAGTGGCCTAAATTGGCCGCTTTTTGCATGCAAAAGCCATGAGTCCCGCCATAGAACATTCACAAACAATGAAAAGCAAAGTAGAAAGTTATTTATTTTGGCCAGTCAGTTGCAAAAGATTCCAAGAAGAGTCGAGACCCCATACAAATGATAAACCGTCATGAGCAACACAGTGTTTTATGCATGACAACCCTGTCAGATAACGACAGAGAGTAGACTTATTACATCGATCGTTTTTGTTGCTATTGAAAATGAAATCAAATTGCTGGATCTGTGTGCTAATATTACTGTATTTTAATAAATTTGTCTCTGACTCTGAAAGAACAGAGGATTTTGGGTACTTTTTGCAAAGAATGCACTAAGTCTAAGTGGTGATGAGAAATAATACATCATATATGTTGGTGGTGAAGGAGAAATGGTGTTTCAGCACCAGTTGCAGGATCTCAGTAGTAGGAAATCAAGACCTCGACCCTGGCTGTGACGCTACCGTGGCTGGGCTCA
This sequence comes from Chrysaora quinquecirrha, assembly GCA_014526335.1. Lineage (NCBI taxonomy): Eukaryota > Metazoa > Cnidaria > Scyphozoa > Semaeostomeae > Pelagiidae > Chrysaora > Chrysaora quinquecirrha. The sequence goes on along the minus strand of JACTAT010000059.1, from coordinate 3,293,062 downwards.
AACCCTGACCACACTGAGCTCTTGATACCACAAGTCAGCTGGATTACACCACAGCACTTTTGTCAAACCTTGCCACAGCAGCATACATTGCAATGTGAAAAGGCTTCATTTTGCTGCTTGAAGTTTGCAACATGATTGTATTAATTTTTCATAGTCTAAGCCAATGTACAACAAGCAGTACCTACATTTCAATCAAATTCCCAGGCACATTTGTGAATTCTTTGTGGCATTTACAACAGTTTGCAGAGCCATACAACGCCCTTTTTTTAAATCAGATTGACCAAGTAATCCCCCTTCATTGCTGAGCAAATGGACCTCCATAATCCAGAATGACTAGAATGAAATCTCTTGTCTGTTTGAGTGATTGTTCTTAACTTTGACTCTATTTTCATGAGTACCAAACTTCTGTGTTGTAATAAAAAAAGGAAAGAAAGGAAAGATGTAAATGGGTGTGACAGTGTATAAAAATGGGTCTTTTGACTCACTTTTCAGCAATAGGTGTTACTTCAAACTCAGACCAATGTCAAAAAAAATATCCTCATGCTTGCTTGTGACATGAAGATATACGCCTTTGTCTGACAGGTGCACACAAACTGTAAAGCTTTGGTAAACCTCCACCTTTGCTTTCAACTTAAGATTGCTTCTCAAATTTCCAAACTTTCCCATTTGCTCTGTTGTTACAAAGGGGTTACAAAGGTGCAAGGAGAAGGGGGCAAGAGTGCCTGCCAGATGGAGTAATGTACCTATTAAAAAACATTGTGAACTTTTACAATTTTTGTGAAAAGGAGGACCTGACTACATTGATAGTTCGAGGGCCAAACATTTCTTTCAACAGTCTAAACATTGGCTGGTTTGTAGCGAGCCTGGCTAATTAGGTAGTACATAGATTCAACATCAACAGTTGTTTCATATAAAAAATTTGATGGTTAATTGCACAGTTTGGCACGATGATTATTCCAGACGAGATTTAATGGGTTCAACCAGTTAAAAATATTTTAACTGTCACTTTCATTTCTTAACCAAAAATGATAGGAAATGCGTCTAACAGACTTTGAGGTGAACATCCAAATAATATATATAATAGAATAATAAATCTTATAATATGCCCTTGTCTTCCAAATTTTGTGGTGTGACCCTAGGTCACTTTATTCCAAGAATAAGACTTCACAGTGTAATGGTTTCACTCTGGGTTGAAGCAGAAGATGGCCTAATAGTAAAATAGGCCTAAGCCTTCAATAAATCCACAATTGAATGTTTGTTTCCCCCACCCCCGAATCAGTTTCCCATGATGAGATTTTTGAACGCTGTGATAGACCGGCTTTGTCTTAGGTCATTAATGTCATAGTGATTTTGATAGCATACGGTCGTTTTTGCTGCGTTCGTGAAATACGGGGGTCAGAAAACCAGGGGTCGACATCGACAATAATATTGACAGAGAATTTTGGCAACATTCTAGGAAACTGGGTAAAAACTTACCTAATTCGTAACTCCATCATATTAAGTTGACAGCGAAGCCAGTAACTCTTCGATTCCCCTGCAATGGTTTAAAAGCATCATGTTCTTTTAGGCTAATTTTGCGCCGTAATTTTAATGCGGCCAGAACTACTATGAATTTTGAAAAGATGAAAAACTTGAAAAGCCATTGAGCGATGCTTTCCAAGGTAAACATATACCGACTGCTTCAAAAGTTGAACGAGGTTTGAGGAACAGGAATGCTGTAAGAAACAGGGGAACAGCCATTTTTCATTATTATCATTCAGCGCTCGTCTCTGCTATTATTGGAGAATTCACAGTGGCTTGTCCCACAAAGCTGCACTTACAGAGTTATACATTTGTCAACGTAACAACTTGCACCTTGCAACTCTAAAAACTTTATCAAAATTCTTTGCAAAAGTCAACTCCAATAGCTTATCGGTTACTGTTATCTTGTATAAATCTCTGTATTATGCCTTTTAAGACTGATAAAAAGTGGCACACTTCGTACTGTAACACGAAAGTGAACAAATTTTTCTATGTTTAGGGTGAGCCGTAGTATTTGAATTCCTCTCCACTCCACCATCAAGCCTGGTTTTCAAACTAGCAATATCCGCTGACGATAACCGCCTATGCTAATACCTACACCAGTGCCTATGCCTTCGCGTACACCAATGCCTACATCTACACCTACGCCTGTGCCTTTGTCATCGCTTATGCCTATGCCTTCACCTATACCTGTGCCTATACCTTCGCCTATGCCTACACCCGTTAGTGACCGAGAACATGATGCTTTTATGCTAAAAGTAACGCTGAACACATCCCCACTTCTTGTTGCGTTTGTGTTTGTGATCCTGCCGTCTTGCGTGGGACTGACGCGGCACGTAGTACCGTACCTCTTCTAGTAACAAAGCAAACTTTGCAGTTTGCATCAGTGTTGGGTCTCTTGAAGGAATTATTGCTGCTCGAGATTTTATTACGTTTCTTGCTCTTTCTTCAACAGTATAATTCGGTGGACACATTGGGACTACGCACGGATGATCCTTATAATTTTCATGGTAAGATTTTTGTTAATTTTTAAAAATTTGTCATGCTGAAGTTTTCAATTAATAGCTAGTAATTTAAATTACTAGTCTAAAAACTTACGATTGAAGCTAAGAAGAGATTTTGCGAGAGAGAAAAAATTCGGTGCCTAGTTTCGACTTTCCTTATTCAACAAAGAACTACTGCATTAGCTGTAGAAGTTTTTCTATTTGACCTGAAGAAGAAATTTCTGGAAATACGTACTACGCAGTACGCAATATCGTAACGGCTTAAGTTTTTATAGAGCAAAGAACACATGGAAACCATTACCACTTAAAGCTTAAGCCTACATCTAACGAAGGGCTAAGTGAACCATGATATGGGGTGAAAACGGTCCGTATAGTTGACTTTCTTGGGTGTCAGTAGTTTCCTTAACACCTCCCCGTGTGCGTAAGCTACCGATCAAAGCAAACCAGGCTGCAGGCTTGCGTTTGAAAAAGAAGTTTCCTTAAACATTGTGTTGCGAGCTTAGCAAGCGATGCTGTAGCCACGTGGCTGTAGCTGTGAAAGACTTAGCCTGCGCACAGAAATTACTTTTGATATGGGGAGGAGGGTAGGGTTGACCTTGGGCCAGGCTAGGAAAGACTATTTTGAGGAGGAATATAAATCATAAATGACCTGACCACTGTCGAGACAGGCCAGATCAAAACCAAGTAGAAATCTTATTAACTTATAGCTTGAGTTAAAATTCAGACATTTTAATTCACGAGGAAAGGGCAGGGATTGAATAGAGTAATCCGTAGATCTGGTGCTTTGTATTTGTGATTTAGATTATTTGCAAGTGCCTAGAGTGGAAATCTATTATATCATGGCGGATTTTGCGGTCGAAGCTCAGAAGTTGTTGCTCAGTCGGCTGTGTTGGTTTATGGAGGATTTCTGATTTAAATGCCATGCTTATAAATTGTATTGATAGACCCTCCACAGTCGCTTTTGCTATAGAAGTCTGTTCTGTTTTTCATATAAGCGCACATCCCCTTACCAATTGCGCTCATTGCAGGGTGTACAGTATTTCCAAATTGTCTCAAAGGTATTGTGCACAGCGAGCGTTTGCGCTAAATCCAACGGTATTTCTATTTCTTTACGTTGGCAAAATTGGGCGAAATTTCCCTAAAGAAAACGATCGGAATCTTGCAAAAATAATCGTTGTTCTTTATCGATGGCTGAAAATTAACGGTTGCATTTTATTGACATCCCAATGACCTGGGCTACTGTAAGCCACTGGAGGTAGATACTTGACGGTTTTGGTGCTTCAGAGTTCTTAAAACGAGAAGACTTCAGTGTATAAATTGCTAACAAAAAACGTCAATGAGTGTCTTAATGTTTTTATTTGTCTTCTAGAAATCAAGCGAGAGCCTGACGATGATTCTGCTTTCATGGATACGCCAGCCTCGTTTGCATTTCCTGCAAGCGACAACGAGGTTTTCTGCTCAGTTCCTGGTCGCTTGTCGCTACTTAGTTCCAATACCAAATATAGAGTTACAGTAGGAGAAATTCGACGAAGAATAAACCATCCCGAATGTTTGAACGCTTCTTTACTTGGAGGAGTTTTGAGAAGGTATGCTAATCTGTTGAAAGTCATGTGTGCCTATGCGGTTCAATAAAAAGCCTTGAAGTAACCTTAAACTGCAAATACCTCCCGTATTTGAAATTTGAAGTCATCAAAAATGATTTCAGAATTTGAGAACTAACTTGATTTGATAATTTCGAATTTGAGCCGAGAATCTCGAATTTTATCTATGGCTAATCTACAGAAACAGTTTTTTCAAAGCCGTAGCAAGTGTTTTGCTTCATACAATAAGAAGCAAATAAACCACCCAAATAGAGCGCATCAACCACAGACCACAGACAGCAAACAATAACACCACATCGAGCACAATAAAGACCACAGACAGCAAACAATAACACCACATCGACCACAGTAGAGCTTATCCACCACAGTGATACTTATCCACCACAGTACGCAAAAAAACCCCACCACAACAAGCATAATAACCCACCACAGTACGCAGAATAACCCACCACAGTAGGGCTTATCCACCACAGTACGCAAAAAACCCACCACAACAAGCATAATAACCCACCACAGTACGCATAATAACACATCACAGTACGCATAATAACCCACCACAGTAGTGCGTATCCACCACAGTAGCGCGTATAGATTCGCTAGCGTGAGAAATGAAACCAATTGAAGTTCCTTCTGAAACATGAGTGGTGTAAGGCCGTGGCCAACAGATGAAACATTGTTGGACAAACATTGGAGACATGCTTTACAAACAATGTTCGACCATTTAGCCTCGTCGAAAAACAAAAACTTGCACGTCAATGCTTTGAGAAACATTTTCTGCTTGCCGTAATAAATAATATTACATGAGCAATGTTTCGTGATGTGGCCAATCGACCAAACATGTCGTTGGAAAAGCAAATTTCCGATGTTTGGCCAACAATGTTTGATTTTTAGCCAGGGCCTAAGTGATCGTGAATTGGTGACACAGCTGTTCAAGTCCAGGCGATATGTAAGGTAACTCTCGAAAGCAATAGCTTACCAAACGGAGATTCGAACGTTGCAAATTTGTCAATTACATTGAAAAGCAAGAAAAGAGCCAAAGTAAGAGTTTTAGGGAGGCGCCTGCCATTCCGCGAGGGCTGAAATACCAGATATTTTAAGTAACTTCGAGGGTTGGACCAAAAGTCCAGTTGCTTATTAAAAACGAAATGTAGTACCTACCACTTTCAACATTCGCTGAGCAATATTACTGTCCAAAGAAAAGAGTAAGAAATTTACAGACTAACGAAAGGCAAAACGTTTTAAACAGCTCGCCTCGATCGAAATTTACTGGTTCATATATAAAAAAAAGATTGTATTCGCAAGGCATTTTCAAGTTCCGACGTATTACATACATTAAGTTAAACGAGGAGAAAGCAACGTGGAACAAAGCTACCTAAGCCTAGAGACGAGTTGATTCAATAGCGTTTGACCCTAGTCTATGATTTGACACATTAGAAATTAAAAGCTGGACGCTTAAGCTTTGAGCATCAGGCCATGTATAATAACTTGCAGTTGTACATGCTGCTTGCATAACTACGAATGTCTTACATTTCAAGGCAAATATGGACTTTGATCTAGCTACGTATTACAGCCAGGCAGACAATTGATTGTCAGAAAAATATCAGTTTCAAATGCGACCACTATCCAGGGTATTTCTACAGAATGGAAGGCGGGTTCAAGCGGTGAACCACAAGTATTATCACAAGCCAGCAATTATGGTTTTATGTAACTTGTTTTTCTGGGACCATTGTTGCAGATAAGAGTGTTTTTGTGCAAGCCTTAGGCCAATGAACCGCTCCGTCTGGGCAATAGAACAACTCCGTTGGCGTTAAGCAGAGCGCAGAACGATTTCCCAGTGGAACTGAGCTCCCGGTTTTAAGCAAATTAAACGAGTTTGGAACCACCCGAATCGGAATCTTACTAGTTCACTTTTCTAACGCTGAACCGCTTGAACCGCTCCATCTACGGCACCGGGGCAAAACTGTACATTCTTTATGAAGTACATCACTGCAAACTTTTATATTACATTGAAAAGCAAGAAAAGAACCAAAGAGTTTTAGGGGTACCAGTCATTCTGTGAGGGATGAAATAATAGACAGTTCAGGCAACTTTGAGGGCTGGACCGAAAGTCCAGTTGCTTATTAAAAAAAAATTACTTCAATAACCTCGTCACATTATCTACTCTAAATGAAAATAAGACTAAGATATAACGAGGGGGGCAAGGCACTAAAACTGAAAGTCCACCACACTCCTTAACTAGAATTGAACAAATCGTCCACTTTAATTGTATTGAATTGCTGACTGAATTCTTTCTTCATAGAGCAAAATCCAAAGATGGCGGCCGCAAACTTCGCGAGAAGCTGCAAAGAATGGGCCTATCACTACCTGCAGGACGACGAAAAGCGGCAAATGTTACCCTTATGACGTCATTAGTAGAAGGTCAACTTCTCTCAGCCGCTAATTTGAATTGGATATGAACCCATAACAATTTTCGTATTGACACAAATTCTAATAATATACACTCTTTTTTATAAGAAACTCGTTTATAAGAAACTCAGTAGCTGTTGAGATCAATATTGATTAAGAAACTTCCAGTACTCGATCCAGAATGATAAGAAACACGCAGGTCTCAACAATCTTAAGAATTAGAAATATAGCATCGTATAAATCCTTGTTTATTGTTTTATTATACCATTTACTGATCTGTTCTTGTTGTGTCTCGTTTTAGGAGAAGCGGAGCAGATGGCTGCCCATTTTGATTACCTCTGCGAGGCCGAGTTTCCTAGTGCACAATTAGCAGAACATGTAGCAAAGCAGAGTATAGAATCTACAGATTTACAAAACAGAAAAAATGCCGTTATAGCTGCCAAGTAAGTTTGTTTATTGGTATGTTGATGATGCTCACGAAGGAGATTCTTACGAGAGGACGGGACCAAGGGGTAGTTTTGGGATACGCGACGAGGTTTTCAAAATGTGAAACGTGAAAGTAACCAGAAATAACTTCGTGAAAAGTGAACCAGTATCAAGTGTGGAATTCGAATTGCCTAAACTAAGCAATAGATTCTTTGCGAAAACCGATTTCAGTTCTCCGTGAAGCGTGTTGAAGACCCCCTCTTTACCTCCCTCGTACGAGAGGTTTTTTCATGTCCAGTCAGTGGTCATGGGGCCATTCTTCGCTGCTTCATTGATCTCTGTAATACGAATTGTAGATGGAGGCGAAGTGCCACAAATTTTCTTTAGGTAGCCAAGTGATATTCGACGCCCCCAACCCTTAACTATCTTTAACGTGCCTGTAGAGCTCCGTCATTTGTCATTTAGCTTTGGTATGGCAATATGTTATCTCAACAATACAGCATAACACACGGTATTTATATCCACATGACACGAAAACTAGTTGTTAATGCAGCACAGGGAGTGGCGGGAGAGTGCTATGCAGTGGCAGCACAGTTTGTTGAAGGCGCTGTCACGTCGTGGTCAAATCAAGCTAACTAATGTTATTGGGAGCTTAGTGAGGTCGAGTCCCAGCCAAGGTACCGTCACAGCCAGGGTGATATCATCTGGTTAGTTTGTCTACTTCTGAGATCCTATATCGCTAAGTCCACCATTTCACTTGCAGTGCTGCATGGACATGAAACAAGAATACTCTAACGGGGTATTGTTAATGGTAAAGCGGGCATAGAAATTTTGGTATTAACTGTTGCTGGTTATCTACATTTAGACTTATTACCTTCCTCCCACTCTTTCGGAAACAGCTTCTAACAACTACAACAACATACAGCTGTTTCCTCAGAGTAGTTGGAGCGGGGTGGTGGAGTGTGGAGATGCGTAGACTACGACGAATGTAATAAGTCTAATCTAGATTATCATTTCTAATCATTGTTTGTCTATTTGCAGGCATTTGGCAAAAGAGCTTCAAGATATGTTGGTCAGAGATCCTTATCCAACATATTCGTCAGAAGCAACATCAGATCTTCCAGAATCAGTGTTGCGAGGTTTGAATAGATTTGGATTGTTGACGCATGGTTTTGGCTCCCCTGCAATCAACGCTTCTCTGAATGCATTTCAGTCATATCTGACTGAACTCCTAACAATCTATGACAAAGAAATTGTCCGTACAGGTTCATCTGTTGTCAGTAGCAGTGCTCCAAAGATCAGAAAGAAGAGCTAACCATCGAGAACATAGCTTGTAGTGCGTACGCTGTAGATGGACCAGAGCCGGTCGGCTATTGGTGCCCAGGAATCAGCTTCTCCAGAGCCGAATTTGAGACATACTCTCAATTAGGAAATGGCCTAGCCATTAGAAATTTTAACAAATGCTTTTATGTACGTTTATTAGAAAATTAAAGTAAGAGTCTAAATGTTTGCTGCTTTTCAGCTTGAATAAAATCTAGATTTTCTACGGTAGCTAGCTATATCGAGCTGTAGCTTTATATCAATGGCTATTTCTATATCTGGCTCTCGTTTTGAAGGGTTGAACATTAGGTTAATGATCTAAAGATCTAGGCTAGTACGAAATAACCTAACAGTTTAATTGAACAGGCCCTTTGCTTGCCTCATAGACAGAAACATAGTTTTTAATATAGATTAAATGAATTAAATTTTGCTTGACAATCATTAAAAAATTACTGATAGAAACTTTAAGCCCACCAACGAAAGTGTCGTCTAAAGTTCTAGCACTAGTAGATGCATCTGATGGGAGAACGGTAGAACGGGGAAAATCTAGAGTTGTGGTTCGAACATTTTTTGTATTTATATAGTACAATTTTCAAATATATCAAACAGGTTTAGTTCTTATATCATATATTATTACATTGACTTTAAGACTCATAATCGTTTGAATTTATTGATGTTACGAAAAATAGATTTGAAGAAAATTTATCATAGAATTTCAAGTATTTGCAATGCGGGACTTAAATTTGGGCTAAACCTTCAAGGATTGTTACAAAGCTATAGCAAGAACCATATTCTCAGAGCATGCTTAATACTGATATATTATTAGGTAGAAAACCTTATTTTTAAACTGTTATGTTCGTCGACAAACTTCGTTGCAGAAGTTGTTAGGAGAAATAGAAGAAGAAAGAAGTGAAAGTTAAAGTGACAAGGAACCCTGGGTAATGTCTGTGCAGTGCAGTGGAGGGATATCATCAGTACAGCGCAGGGATATCATCAATACGCTGGAGGATGTCCAGTACTGACTGTACTGTACTGATGATATCCCTCCACGGTACTGAATATCCTCCACTGTACTTATGATATCCCTCCACTGTATCGATGATATCCCTTCACTGCATCGATGATATCCCTCCACCATTGGTGTAGTGCTAGAAAATAGCTAGCCCCCCAGCCCCCACTCTGGCCACTCTGCTGTGAAATTTGTTGAAGAACAATACAAAAATGTGTTGTTGAACGACCTTTTTTCTCAATAACTAGGGGGGCTCAGCTCCCCCAGCTCTGCAACCCTGACCTCTACTATACTGAATTGATGATATCCCTCCGCTGTACTGAGTAGCCTCCAGTATACTGCACACTCTCCACTGTACTCCACAGACATTTCCCGGGTAATTATCGTATTATGACTTCCTATTGATAAACAATGTTTATGTTGATGTTTATCTTTATTGTATTTCATTTAAATCGAGGCAAGTGTTTACAAGCAGAAGTAAATATGTTCCTCCAAGGGTTCGTACACAGGCGTGCCAGGCATGAGCATGACATGATTGCCAGGCGAGAAAGCAATGTTTTCGATACAGCTGAGATTCGCTTTTAAACAATGTTTTGCTTCTGCATTTTTCGTAAGGCAGAAATATGCCGACATTGTTTGGAGACGTGCGAGTGAATCTCAAATGTTTCGCAAACAATGTTTGGTCGTTTGGAATTCAGGCAGGGCTATATCATAAATGGGAGTGGTTTTGCGGCTCATATCGAGCTCTCATATCGCCTTTAAAAAGGAACGTCATTTATAGCGTCGTTTCAAAATACTTGAATTTGGAAATTAATGCTAGCATATTGCTACAATAGTTGATTCATAATCATTTAATGATTTGTAAAATCATGGACTTAAATTTGTGCTGATTTAATATGGAATTTTATGAAAAAAAGAGAGGTTAAACTGATTTTTAATATTCTGGGTCATTTTCTGTCTGTATGGAAAGCCCTCCGCATTACTTTACATTTTCCACACCCTAAAGATAACTCTACATTACTGAACATATTCCACATACTGAAGCTATTCCTCCACGTAACTGATGATAACTCAAAGACAGCCCTCTACATAAGCCACTGAATGTCCAACAGTTCTCCACATACTCAACTTACAAAGGAAAGTTCTCCACATTACTGAAGATATCCCTTCACATTGCTGAACGCCCTTCACATTACTGAAACACAGCCCTCCATACTACTGCGCATCCTCCACATTATTGAAACTGAAAGACAGCCTCCATACTACTGCGCATCCTCCACATTATTGAAGATATCCCTCCACATTGCTGAAAGACGGCCCTCCATTCTGTGCACCCTCCACAAACGTAAATGAAGATATTCCTCCACATTACTGAAAATATCCCTTCACATTACTGAAAGAAAGCCCTGCATACCACTGTGCATCCCACATCACTAAAGATTATTTCTCTAACATTCTCTACATTGCTGAAAAATAGGCAAACACGTCACTGAACCGTAGATCTGTGCCTCTTCCACATTACTGAAGATATTTTTCCAACATCCTCCAATTACTGAAAGATAGCCCTTCAAGTTACAGTAAAGGGTATATCAGTAAGGGTATATCAGTTTTACATGCTAACAATAGCCACATACTTGGTAACACTACTACTACCTATACATGGCCTGAAAGTCAGGGTTGTTCACCACAACCATAAACAGAGGAACAGAAATCTAGACCTACAGAATCAATACAGTTCACATCCGCTATCTCGAACTCTCAAGGGACGCTGGAATTTGTTCGAGATAGCGAATGCTCGAGATAACGGATGCCCCATATAAATATAAAAAGAAAATTTTCATGTTAGGAAAGGAACTGTTGTTAAAAAACAAGGTTAGTGTTCCCAATTTTCATCTAACAAGTCAGTATTATTCAGAATAAGGGTCTAGGGTCATCTGCTTTCATCTTCATCGTCTAATTTCATCCCTACTCTCGTTTAACTAGAGATAATGGTGATGCAGCACATCTCCGTGCGCTAAAAACAGGCAGAGTTTACAGAAATCTCCCCTGGGTGGATAGGATAGTTATGAACGGGAAGAGCTACTTTCTGCGAGGAATTTCTTTTCGATCTCTTGCACCGATTTCTCAACGAACAAATCATCATCGATCAAACTGTATCCTCCGATAGCAGCAAGGTAAAACTCTGATACTGGCAATCCATCGTGGTGTCTGAGGTTAATCTACTGTAAGCATGGGCAGCATATGACTTGGCTGGTGCAATTTCCGCCAGACGAAATTGGCATATTCTTGGCCTATCTATTTATCTAGTTCAGCAGAAAATTTGGTAAAGTTCGAGATAAAAAGCAGTTTTTCCTCCATAGGAAATGGGAAATGGTTCGAGACAGCGAATGTTCCAGATAACGGGATTCGAGATAGTGGATGATTTTTCAATACAAACCGTATACTAAAAACGAGGGGAATGGAAAATCGTTCGAGATAGCGAATGTTCGAGATAGCGCATGTTCGAGATAGTGGATGTCAACTGTTTCATAAGAACGGTTTTCAAACAACCGAGCCTGGATTCTGGCCAAAATTTTAGAACAAGATGAGAAAGAGGATAGCCTCAGCAGAAGCCACAGAAAACCAGGGCTGAATATGACGAAAACCATCAAACCGAATAAAAAGGAAGCAAAGGAAGAAATAAGCAAGCAAGTTAGGTTTCTATGCAAGTGCGGTACCTCGCAGTACATGTACTGATACAATGAGCCCTCTTACAAATTAAAGAATCAATAACAAAGTCTGCACATCGAAGCTTAAAATAGGCAAAATGTTTAGAACAAGCATTCTTAGTAGATATTTACTGGTGTTTTTCAGAACAAAGACTTATACAAGGGTCGGGGCCCGTATAGCAGTCACATCATGACATGAACGAATATTTGCGGAAAAAAAGACTGAACTTCTCAAAGGGTCCTCCTTTCAATGTTATTAACAACAGAAACAATGCAAGCATATTGAAACCTTCATAACAACCCTTCGACATCAAGAAATCTTCGAGTGAGCGAGGAGGTACAGGTGCACACAGTAGCGAGGAGAATCGAGTCGCTCGCAATCGAGTTGTATGATCCACTGCAGTGTTTAATAGCTTAAATGAAGACTTGAAGAACAGAACACTGCATACTTTGCGACCTGCAAAATTTCACCAGAGCAATTCTTTGAACCAGAGAGATTCTAGACACAAAATTCCAACATGTTCCAAGTACCTCCTAGGTGAGAGTGCCTTCGATGCACATGCGATGTCATCGTCAGTTAATGCGACCGTTACTTAACTTCTGTCAAAAAGGTCTCCACTGAAGTTACTTAAATACAAGGGAATTATTAGCCATTCATTTGACATTTATCTTTGATGCTTATTGGAACAGGGGCAGACACATTTACTTTTACCACGAAGGCAATTGGGCTCTCCTATTGGTTCGACCCAATGGTCAAATTTACTTAAAAGATGCCCTGCTGCAAAGTTTGCGCGAAGGCTGCAGAATAATGGAAAAAATATAAAGAAATTAGATTCTCAACTCTTGAATAAACAAACAAACATGTGTCACCTCTTGCATCGGCAATCTTTTGCCTTTCAGCAGATCTCTGTTCTTTGGAAATATTCGATCTGAGCCCAAGGGCAGATGTTACTAAATTTCTGGCAACTGATGCTGTTGTCTCCGGTCGTGGCTTGTACGGAAGAAGCATTTCTGTAAGAAACAAGCACAAGTAAGACTTAGTACAAATGTAGCTAAGGTATAGCATGGTAGTCAATGCACATGCTTCTGTATGACGTCAGCTTTACCAGCGTCGCTTTGAACTCTGCCGTCGCTGGAATCATGAACCACAGATGACTTTCTGATCATTCATGTCAGATCACTCATCTGCATATCCTTCCGAATTCTTTGGTGTATACAAACATTTGAGATTTGTTTACGAGAAATGTTTGACCGTTTGCCCACGTCACAGAACATTGCTTTTCAAGCAGAATAACGTTGGAATGTTTTGAGAAACTTCAAAACACTTCAAAAACATTTTCTGCCTGCTGCAACAAAAAATGTTTGACAAGAAATGTTTTACAAAGTAGCCAAACGGTAAAACATGTATTTCGACAAGTAAATTCTAAGTTTGACCAACAATTAAGTTCTACATTTAGTAAGTAATTCAGCAACCCATATACACGGTAACATAGGTCCTGGTCGAGGGCCATGGCCAGATTATCAAAAACTGTTGGTCAAACATTTGAGATTTGAGAATAAAACATTTTGCTTGACATGCAGATCTCAAATGTTTGACCAACAATTTTTGATCGTTTTGCCTCACAAGCATCTTTTTCGCCTTATACGAAATAAACTAAATAAAGTAGCTGTTTATTTTGAGAACTTAAACTGAACTTACTCATACATTTTAAGTAAAAGAATAGAATCATGGAATAATCAACCAACCTCTGATAGATCTCGCCTTTAATTTTGATTTCTTTGTTCCTTCAGATAACGGCCTAGCTTTCAAAGTTAAACTTGAAATCTTTGTTGCTTGATTTGCTACGATGGAAGATCTAAAATATGAGTAACCGGCTGTATGAAACAAATACTATATGTGTGGCAAATTTTGGCAGTTGTCAACGATATGAATTCATGAGAGACAAAAAGTAACGGTCGACCAAGCCAAGTTTCTTATAAAATCGATTGGCGACGCAATTTTCATGAAAAAAGTACCAGATTTAAAGAGAAAATGTGACATTCAACCAAAATCTTTTCTCTTTTTAATACGACATCATATTTTTCTTCAAAGTTCAATAAATGGCAGCCTAATTCTTTGTAAATAATTTTACCTGCAAACGCACTCCCAAACACTGCAATCGCATGGGTATCATCTACCCATGTGATGTCGAAATCTTTTGACCTAAAAAAACATTCAAAGACAAGTGAGTTACCCAGAAGATGATAGGCGTACAAAATTAGTTTTAACTAGGGTACCTTCCGGACGGCGGAAAAATTATAATTCAGGATGTCACCCTTTTGAGGAAGAAAGGCAAGGCAGAAGCAACAGCAGAAGCAACCAATTAAAGGCATAACAATAGGAAAAGCAAAGAATTGAGCAATTTATATTGCAATTTATATCAGAGAAAAGGGACACGCTGTCCGCTTCTGGCTTTCCTGCTCTTTGGTTTTCGATGATATGAATCTTATGAAGGGTTTTCAATCTCAAAGGGTGCTTTCTATTTTTGTCCTCTCTTGCAACAACATTTTAAGAAAATGGGGATCCATCATGGACAACCCAAGACAGACTTACATGAATACATCACTAAGTGACAGAGTTATAATATTTTGATAATACGTGAGGAAATGAGCAATGAAGCTTAAAATTACACTAACCCAGATGTCTTTAGAACGAGGCTTATATCCGTTGTTTTCAAGTCTGCAGAGAAGTCGTATATTTCTACAAGATGATCAAACTCTGAAAAACAAAACACAGTTCTAAAAGACTAACTAAAGAGCATCTAATAACATAGTATACATTTATTTCTATTCATATTAGGCCCTAGTCAAAAGAAAATTGTTTGTCAAACATTTGGTATTTGATTCACAAGCAATGTTTGAACGTTTGGTCGCGTTTGAGGCGTGAAGTTTTTGAAACAGTTTGCTTCACGCACGCAAAAAATGTTTGACGAGCAATGTTCTGTGATGTGGCAAAACGGCAAAGAAATATGCTTGACAAGCAAATTTCAAATGTTAAGGACTGGCTAAACTAGGAGACATGTCGCGCGCGACACTGTATTCGGCGTGTCTCCCAGGGTCGCTAAACATGCGAGTGACAAGCGAGCAACATGTCCCCCGAGTCATTTGCATGTCGCGGAGATAAAAAATGTTTCTGTTGTCTCCCAAAAACATTTGCATGTCTCTTGCTTCAAATTTTGTTAAACCGGGAGACACCAAGGGGGACATCAATGTCGCGCGCGACATGTCTCCTAGTGTAGTCAGGCCTTTAGACAAACAAAGTTTAATCGTTTGACCAGGACGTAAGATCTTAGCACTGTATTGTGAACTTCCAATGTTTTGTGACTTAGCCAAACACCAATGAATCACGTTTGGTTTGAAAAACAAAGTTTGATCGTTTGGCCAGGGCCTATTATGCCAAAGGCAAGCAAGCTTTCGCGAATCCAATTTAGAAATCTGAAGGAAAGTTTTTAACAGGGTCAAAGAGCTTCTTCTCAAAAACAATTCTGGAAAATCTATTTCTGGCTTTGCTATCTCTTCACGCCTTTGCGTTCTTGTTGTGGTCTTACAGCTCAGTAATTGTTGTAAACTTAAATCACATATAGATGGTCTTCAGTAATCATCACTTAATAGAGTTCTTTAAATCAGAAGATTGAATTGATATGTGAAAAAGTCTGTAACAATCTGTTAAATTTTCCAGAAAGCCTTGGTCAGATAAAATTTCCTTTGAGATTAAGACTAGATAATGTTTTCTCCCAGTACAATATGTCTGCCATGTTGAATTTCCTGACTTAAGTGACACTGGTTTATGCAAATTTTGCAAAGAAGATATTATTTTCAATTCATGCACTTATTGTTCTACGAAGTCCTGAATTTGATAACACGCGTTTTGCTTTACGTGTAGGCAACAGGGATAAACAAATAGCACTACGGCCGAATTCAGACGCTCTTCCAGAGTCGCGTCGTGCCAGCAAGCCGCAATGACCCGACAACTGATTTAGACGTTGTGCCGTACCCATTTTCTCTGCATTCTGGCCTTGGTGAGGTGAACAGAAAGTAAAATGGTGTATTCAGCGCCAGTCGCTAAGATCTTAGAGTAGTAGTAAACTAATCTAAACCTCGACCCTGGCTGTGACTTTGCCGCAGCTAATGGGCTCCGGCATCGACTTCGCTGAGCTTCTGACACAACGAGCCAGCTTGATTAGGCCACGACACGACAGCACTTTCTGGCTTTAAATACTCGTTAATTCAATCCGTCAGGCTTGCATAAAATCGGAACTCGGGCTTGGCATTGTCAAATTCAAACTTGACAAGTTCTGGTTTAGTGACTCAACGCCTGAAACAACGCCGTGCGGCATGGCAAAATTAGCGTTTATCCAAGGCCTAGAATAGGCTCCATTCTCAGCCACTAGAAGGCTCGCCTGCGTGTAGACCAAAAATGTACACGACAGTACAGTCCTTGCAAATTGGGTCTGCACGCAGGCTACTAGGAGGCTGGCACGCCTTTAGGTTTGCACTCCATACCTTGGCTAGATAAAAAGAATTTTGATTTCTAAGAAATGCATCTGCATCTTTGATTTCTACGATCTCCCATTTCTCTCAAATCACCACCACACCCTATTCTCATTTTGTTCGGTCCATTGCAAAAGCTTTCTATCTTTTCTCAAAATATTCGATTTCGAGAAACTGCCGACGTGATCATCTCATCGCAAGCATTAGGTGACTAATCCTCATTGAAACCCTATTTACCAAGAAATGCTAATAAAACCTCTAAGGCAGACCACAAGGAGTGCCAGATTACTTTGACAAGTCGTGTGCAACATACATTCGGAGTAGCAACACCGGGGTAGGGGCCAGATGGTAAAACCTCTTAAGAAGAAATTTTTATTGAAACCAAAAACTTCAAGACCATTTAGCGTTATAGAATTTCAAAATAATTGCATGATTTCGAAAAAATAAAACGATAATGGGAGTTAAGAATGAAAATTTAGTACCCGTTAACAAAATTTCTCCTATTACTTACTCTTATTTGTTTTGCTTACTCCTCTGGGTTTCCACATCCCGGCCAAATTGGAGAAAGCTTTTTGGTACTCCGATCAGATAAACTCCGGGGGTAGGCCTTACACTTTTTTTTAATAAGCAACTTGACTTTTGTCCAGCCCTCAAAGTTGCTTAAAATATTAGACATTGCAGCCCTCCAAGTTGCTTAAAAGTTGCTTAACCTTTTTACCTAACAACCACCCCTGACTTGGCGGGTCAAAATCGTCAACTGTTAGGCCTATAAACCGACTTTTGGGAGACAGTAAGTGGAAAAACGTTAGCTAACGAACTTCAACATACAAAACAAACAATTTCCTAACAACAAGAAAGCGTATAAGCTTGGTTGTTTGACTTCTTAGTTGCTTACAGAATTCAATTGAGCCCTCAAGTTGCTTAATGTTGAGGTCAGTTCAGCCCTAGTTGCTTATTGAGCGGTTGCTTATTAAAAAAAATAAGTGTATGTAAATTATGGATACGGAGGATAGGCCCAATTTTTAGGTCTTTGCCAAACGACCAAACATTTATTGTCAAACATTTTGAATTTTGCTTGTTCCAATTTTTGACCGTCTGGTCTGGCACATCACACTGTGCTTGATAAAAGGATGATTGTTGATACGAAAAAATAAATAAATGCAAAATCACAGATAAGGATAAATGAATGTTTTGCTCGACAAAAAGATAAATTGTTTTTGGAACATAAAAAATTTCTTGAGCAAATTCTGCTTGTGAAGCAATGCTTTGCTTGTGGCGTGGATTAACGGTCAAACATTGCTTGGAACGCGAATACAAAATGTTTGACTAGCAATGTTTTATCGTTTGGCCAGGGCTTAACAAAGGGATCCATTTTCATAATAAGATTCATATGAGAAACCGTGTCAAATTCCGAATAGAATTCCCGGATTAAACTTACCGCCATTGTCTATCGGTCTTGGCTCATAGCTTAGATAGTCAATTTCTTTCTCTGCCTGTTCAGCGTAAAATAGCACTGGTTTATCGATCTCTGTCAACATTTTCAACTGCAGAAGAAAAATAAAACCTTGATATTCATTAAAACAAGATTTTGACGAAAAAATCAAGTATAGGCCTTGGTAAAATACATATATAGAAATAAAATAGACGATTTTGTTGAATACCGGCCCCGGGTTTACTAATTTTTAGCTCTGGAGTTTTTTGTGTTGCTGTACAGTAACTAGACCCTCTTGTTTCTTGTATTCGAAAAATGCAGTTCAGGATAAGTAAAGAAGGGGCCCACGCTACAGACCTAAAGAATCCCAAGGCATATATACAGTTTAGGGATATTTTAGTCTGCCATTTTTTGTGTCCATTTGCAAAGAACTTTTATTCAACTCGATTGGCGACAACCTAGGAAGAATTTCATGTCGTAGGAAAATAGACAGTGGTTTCATATTTGCTCGCATTTGATTGGCTTATTACAGTCATATGCTTAATGAGAACAAAGGCAGGTGTCACAGACACGTCGCCGACGGCTGCGATACATGTTTCCATTATGTGGCAATATAAGTCTTCTGGTGGCAATAGCGTCATAAGGGCCGGGAAAGTTGAACCAAATTCAACTTCTTATGTCAGCGCTACCGCGGTAGAGCAACTGCCCAACCACGGAGCCACCATAAGGAAGCGTTTCCATTAAAACGTCGCAGCACTGTCTCAGCACTGGTACAGCGGTGTTTCAGTAATGGTACCGTAACTTATGACCATATGGAAACCAGGCTTTAAGTTTAGAATGCAGATAGAAAGCTGTAGTCGCGCGCTCGAATGGCAAGCGGACTGGGGCATTCATATGGTGCATTATAAACCAAAACGGTCTCGACAATTCAAGCTCCGGAAGGAAACAACGGTCAACAAATGTTATTTGACCTAAAATAGCGATCGGTTTCATTTCACTCCCCATGTGTAAGAACCAGACAATAAATGATTATCAGTGGATTTCCACGGATTTCAATGCATTTTACATTAATTCTAGTAATCTCACATCAATCTCCAATAATTGGTCTGTATTCCTGAAAGGGGTTTCAACTGATTAATGAATTCCCGCATATTGTATCAGGTTAATATTTCAGCTTAAATAGGCCAGGTCCAATTTCAAGTCGTAGGCAGAAAGAGACAACTTCTACCATAGGACAAAAGCTCAAATTCTAAAGAACAGGCTAGCGAACCAACATTTTCATAAGAACAATATTACACTTTTTTTTAAATAAGCAACTTGACTTTCGTCCAGCCCTCAAAGTTGCTTAAAATTTTAGACATTTCAGCCCTCAAAGTTGCTTAAACGTTGCTTAACATTTTTTGTACCTACTAACCACCCATGACTTCGTGGGTCAAAATCGTCATCTGTTAGGCCTACCACATGACTTTTGGGAGACAGTAAGTGGCGTAAGTGGAAAAACGTTGGCTTACGAACTTCAACATACAAAACATAAGAACGAAGAACAACTTTCTAACACAAGAAAGAGAATAAGCTTGGTTGTTTGATTTCTTAGTTGCTTACAGTAATTCAATTGAGCCCTCAAATTGCTTAATGTTAAGGTCAGTTCAGCCCTAGTTGCTTATTGAGCGGTTGCTTATTAAAAAAACAAGGTGTATAAGAACTTGAGGCTAAATTTTGATCAGAATTTGTTGCTAATACTACATTAAAACAAATAGACCCTAAACCAACTTTGTCCCAAAGTTGACCATAAAGTGACCCCATTCTTTCCCTAAACGGTCCTTAGAATGTAGGGAAAAGCTGTGTTCTTACTAATTTAGAGTCTTTGTTCGCTACATCCCTAAAACGTCCCTAAAGTCCACTGAAAGTCGACCTAAGTTGTCCCGAAATTATGCCAAAATTTTCAAAAGTTATTACAAAAGTCCCCAGTTGTCGCTGTCACCACCTTAAGTTGTTGTTGTTGTAAACAAGCAGTTAAAACTTTAAACATAGCTGAATTTTTGTTGTTGTTGAAAACGATGAACAAACTTCATCCTGTCACGAAAACAACGTTTTACAGTAGAAGTTGCGTATGAAGAACGTTTAAATTACCAAAACCAGAACTGAATCTTTGGGACTTAACCCCGAGGGGGGGGGGGTACTCTCTAATGTAGGCTGACAGGTATGTGCCCTCCTCTTATGGGTGGGTTATTCTTCAAAAATTCCTTACAACTGGGTCCGATTTATGCCTAAAATACCTTAAAAGTGGGTATATAATCAAATTCTCCTAAAATTTGGTACACAAATTCATACAAAATCATAAAACTGGTTGGCTGAATGTGGAAAACAATATTTAAAGGTGGGTTGATTTGTAAAAACTCGGGGGCACAACCCTGTAAATTTCAGGGTCATGTCCCCCCCCCCCCACACCCGGGGTCTTGACTCGCTTTATACCATTCGGGACTAGTGATGCCATTAGCCAATAGGGAGTAAAACCGCACAAAATACAATGGCGGGCAATGTGAAAAATGTTTTCAAGTTCGTTTTTATGCTCGTATGAATGGAAATTTAGTCTGAGCTCACTATGAATCCCTCGCGAATCCCAAAATGGTGAATTATTCCGAACTTTTGCAAACTAGAAGGTGTTTCAGCTTTATGGCAGCTAGCAAAACCTGATTGACAGAAGTTAGGGTCCGTTCAACTTTCAGACTATCTTATGGATGAGGTCACTAACATTAGACCGAATATTAAACAGGTCTTCGCATGCTCTTAAATCTCACTCAAGGTGAGCTAATGTTGAGCGAAAGTTGAGTCCCTAAGGCCATGGCGAAATAATGAAACATTGTTGGTCAAACATTTGAGATTTTGTTTTACAAGCAATGTTTGACCGATTGGCCACATCGCAAAACATTACTGGACAAGCAGAATTCCTTCAGCAATGTTTTTTCAACATTCGAAAACATTCTATGTATCAAGAAAAAGTATTTCACGAGTATGTTTTGCGAAAATATCTCTAATGTATGACAAACAATGATTGATCTTTTGGTCAGGGCCTTCGGCCTTAAAGCAAAATGTTTGACCGTTTGGCCACGTCCAAAAACATTGCTCTTACAACATATTTTTGTACAAAAATGTTTTTAAACTTTTTCAAAAACATCACGCAACAAATTTTGCTTTCTTTTGTTTGTCAAGCAATGATCGTTTGGTGGGCTTTCAAACATTGCTTGTCAAACATTTCTTTTGTTATTGTCAAACTTCAAAAACTTGCAACATTTTGGAACCTAGCAACAATTCTTTACAAGGCATTCATGCTTGTGCATTAGCAATGACTTCATGTTCATAAATGTTTAACA
The DNA here is from genome assembly GCA_014526335.1 of Chrysaora quinquecirrha. Classification (NCBI taxonomy): domain Eukaryota; kingdom Metazoa; phylum Cnidaria; class Scyphozoa; order Semaeostomeae; family Pelagiidae; genus Chrysaora; species Chrysaora quinquecirrha. Next base: position 3,271,734 of record JACTAT010000059.1, on the reverse strand, counting down.
GCAATGTTTTTGGTAGTGGCCAAACGGTTACACATTTGATGTAAAGCAAATTTTAAATGTTTGACCAACAAAGTTTGATCGTTTGGTCAGGGCCTTAGAAAACGGGGTAATGTATTCCATGCACTACGTGATTGTAGTGTGAAAAGTTTAAAATGAAAATATGGGCAAATGTCAGCGTGTAAAGAGAACATGTTATTTACTTTACGTGTAAAAAACAGAAGACTTTAAAGAAGTTGATTTTGAAACAATTTCTCTGCGAAGCCTACAAAGGATGCGTTTGATTCAGTAATTCCAAACCTTTCGAATTCTGAAAACGGTAGACTTCGCACAGATATTTCCCAATCAAACAAAAATCTTGAAAACGGCAGGTTTTAGATTCGCAATGGTGACGTGTAATCCGCCATTTCATCCGCCATATTGAAAAATTTGCAATCTAGCAACTTCTCATTTTCAGGGTTTTGCCTTTTCGGTCAGAAGATTTAGAAGGCCTTCCGGACCTGCCAAACCTACTGATGTCAGAACTTCGGAGTCAACCAAACACTAATGCCGAGTCTATCCAGTCTACCGTTCTCAGAATTGGTCACACCCAAAATCTTCCAGGACTGGAGTCAGAAGAGTTTGTAGTCTCTAAAGTCTCCGATTTCACGAGAGTTTTCAAAGGAACGACCTTTCGATCCCTCGAAAGTCTCAAGAAAAAAAGAAGTCGAAGAAAACGGTCCAAAAGAACGCAGAAAACGGTCCCTTTTAAGGCATTTCCACTTCGTTCGCATTCGCTGTTCGCATAGCGAATTTGAAGTTCGCCGCTCGCTTGCGAACAGAGTACAGCCTTGGTAACAAATTTTAAGCGATAAACAAAGTAAAACTTCTTCGAAAGCTTGAGCTTGACTTGCAGCAGAAACCAAAATCGCTTCAAGCTAGCCTTTTTTGATGGCTAGCGAACAGCGAATGCGAACGAAGTGGAAATTGGCCTTTAGTAAACGCGTTGGATGCTAAGGGTTAGTAGCTTTAAAAAATTCTACAAAAATAAACATTGAAAATGAACATACCTCAGACAATGCTTCTTCGTTTAAACATTCCCCACTTTCATTCCATTTAACATCCCAATCATCTTCACTGCCATTTGTATTATGTTCTCTGTTCTCTTTACTTATACTTTTTCCATCGCTACAATCATTCGCATCTCTGATTCCTTTATTACGTAAATTGCTTGACCTTTTATTATCACTCTCATTTTTGCCCTTTTTCTGAAGTTTCATTTTCCTTGATTTCCATTTTTTCTTGTCTCCTGAATTGGGTGTTTCGCTTGATTCTGGCATCTTTTCCTGCGTTTCAGTCGCAATTGCTTTATTAGCTGAACTATTAGATGCTATCTTATTCCCAATGTTGTTCTCTAAATTAAGATCTTCACAAACTTCAAGGCTTTTGCCGGCAGTACTGCTATCCACTGCAGCATCATGTTTATCAGACGTTGCTTTTCTCTGTTTAATAGCAGATGAAGCGTTCGAATGACTAACAAATCTTTCTACACAGTCATTATCTCGTAAATTTTTAACATTATTTGACGATTCTCCTGAATCATTTCGAACTATTTCAACATCCAATTGCCTTGATTTCGTACAACCCTTTTTCGATTTCGGCAGCTCCAAAGCACGAATTATCAAATTTTTCGCCAAACCTAGCGAGACCTCGTCAAAGGCCCGCTGACCAAGCGAGGAGCTCTTGTTTTCGAAGGTAACATGTTATTTGCAGCACTCAATGCACATTCGGCGTTTACTTCGCTGTCTCTCATACTACTTCCTTGTCTTTGCTTTTCACATTCATTAAAATCTTTAGTAAAGTTAGAATCTGGTATATTCTCACCCTCCGGTTTACAGCTCTTGTTTACAGCTATTTGCGAGTTAGAAGGTGGTAAACTGGAACCAGAACAATTTCGACTAATTTCATCTTTCGTTTTTCCATCTGACTTCAACAACATAGCTCCATTATCAAAATTCGTATCTTGATTTTGATTCGTATCTTGATTTTGATCTGGTGGAGCACTTGCGACAACAGTAGTTGTACCAGAGCCTTCGAAAACTGCTGATCTAGCACCGTCGAAATCCTTCGCTGACTCACCAACTTCGACATCCATAGTTGATTCAGCTGCTTCGAACATTTTCCCAGATGAAACACAGTCAATGCCCTTCACTGGTGGAGCACTTGCGACAACAGTAGTTGTACCAGAGCCTTCGAAAACTGCTGATCTAGCACCGTCGAAATCCTTCGCTGACTCACCAACTTCGACATCCATAGTTGTTTCAGCTGCTTCGAACATTTTCCCAGATGAAACACAGTCAATGCCCTTCACTGGTGGAGCACTTGCAACAACAGTAGTTGTACCAGAGCCTTCGAGAACCACTGATGATCTAGCATCATCCAAATCCTTCGGTGACTCACTAAATTCGACATCAACAGTTGCTTCAAAGCCTTCGTTGACCGTCGTTGACCGAGCACCGTCGATATACTTGCTTGGGTGAGTAGCTTCAAAATCCATAGCTATCTGGCGGCATTCAAACGCCGTCGCTGATCGAGGATCATCGACATTTTTCTCCGGTTGAACATTTTCGACGTAATTCGCTGTTTTCACACAAGATAAACTCTCTCTGCTAGAGGTGCGAATCAAACTATTACCAGACTCCAAAACTTGATTCCGCGCCTTTCCTTTACCACAACCTTCATCAACGTCCCGTCCTAGTCCTTCACAGGAAGAACTTTGCTTGGGCGAAGAATTCTGAACTACATCTTCGCATTTTTCTTCAGCACTACATTGAACGTGACCCTTCGTTTCGGCCGCTTGATTACTTTCCGAGTCAAGAACTTCATCGTCTACGCAATTCTCAGTTAACCTTCCCCCAATTTCTCCTGTACTTCAAGTATTTCAGAGCAAATATAGTTCTTGTTATCACTCTTATCTTCGCTTAGAGCTCTGTTTTGATACTCAGAGTCCTTTTGATCGTACGAGGAGCTTCTGTCTCTTTTTTCCTGTGCCTTGGGACAAAGAGCTGTCTATCTGGCCTTCGTTGACTTCTCCTGTTAATAAATGGACACGAATATCAGAAAATGACAGATTCACAAAACTATATAGATTCCTAACGATACAAACGCTAAAATATGAATACTATCTATACCTGACCTTAAACATTGACTTAAACTCCGAGTCATTCACATTTTAAAGTTCTTTACAATTTATTACAGTTCAACCCAACCAATATAAAAGGTCTGTTTTGCCAACATATAAAGGTCATAGAAATCGCCTTAAAGGAAAGTTGGAGACTACATCCAAGTTCATTTTGCAACGCCCAACTTAATGGTTTTCAAATTCAAACCAATAAAGGTTATCCGAAACCACTCATCAGAATCTGTGCTGCGAGCATTAATTTAAAGTGTACATAACAAGGAATTTGGCTCTCGTTAACGTTGGCTCTCTGATCATACAGTCCAGGTTCGAATCCCATATTGTGGTATGCCACTTGTGGAAAAATCTATCCTAGTGTTCGCCATTCATGACAAATATATCCGAAAAGCTAGAGACTTAACTGAACGATCAAGAGTGGGTAAGGTAAACAGTAATTTTGCACCGCTTATTTATCTTTGTGAAATAGTTATTTCCCTCCATAAGCTCTTGTCTTAACTAAACTACGCACAAAATTTGGAAAATCAAATAGCCAAAGCTTTCACAACTCAGAAACCCCATACACATGCACACAAAAAGCAAAGACCTTATTTGATAATAAATTAAAAACACAGTACTTATTCCATTAAGCGCACTCCCTCCGATTAAAAGCATCCCCGAACAAGTGCACCATGAGCTGGATAGAACAAATTTGACCAGTGCATCCTTGTATTAACCGTACCCCATCAGACAAAATGGCAATGCGATTTTCGAAAAAATTCACCCCCTCCATTAGGCACACCCTTTCAATAAACGCAACCTTTGAAAATATTAATTAAACGCATCATGCGCTTGGGCATCTCAGCATCATCTGGTATTTTAACGTATTTGGCATCTCTAGAGCAGTATATCTAAACAAGATATGTTCTTTGTCTATATGTCCCAGTAGTAATGAATAGTAATGTAATGTAGTAATGTAAATGTAATAAAGTTGCTAGGTATATCCCAGAGTAGGTACTTTATAAGCAAGAATGTTATGGGCAATTATAGATCAATGGTTATAACAGGTTAGTAATGTACATAAAAGGGAAATTACTGGTGTTTACTGTTGGAAACATCTATTTAATCTGAGGATTATTAACTTAGTAAAAACATTAAAAATTTTTATAAAGCATTTTATGATGCACATTCAGATCTGACCATGCTTGTATATAACTCTTCTAGTGCATGAAAAAGTTTAACTCCCCTTTGGGGGCATTGGTTTCCAATTCAGTTGGTACACACCCTCATCCAGCTTCTCCAAACAAGGATTGCAAAGGCCAAGGATAATCTGAATCTCTTTGAAGATAGGGGGTCCTGTCCTGGATGGCAAAGAAGGGACTCAAATCAAAATTTTGGGTAGCACATCTACCACTTCAGCATTGGTCACGACCCCTTAGTCAGAAACTAGTCTTCTAAGAGAGAGAATTTTGCTAGAACATATTCTACAGAAAGACTCCCAAGTGAACAGTTGACTGCATTTCATCTATACTTACTTTGTAGTTTTTTCATGCCCGTCCATTGAACCAAGGAAACACTTTGACCTGTTTTCATTGAAAAGTTTCTTCTGTTTGGCTGTTTCACCTGAACATTGTCTACAAATTAAAAAAACTTAAATCTGAGAAACTGAAACTACAATTGTTGATGAGGTGCACCTTAGTTGACAAGTGATCATATTTGTTGTGAGGAAAATTCTGCATGGTTTTATCAGGTCAGGTCAGGTCGAAGCAGATCAGCTCAGGTCAAACAAGACATTATCAGATCTTTTCAGATCAGATCAGATTAAATCAGATTGTATTGGATTAGAGCAGATCAGGTCAGATAGAATTATATCACACCTTAACAGATCAACATCAAATTGAATCAAAGGCATTCATCTGAGTTGACTTGATCAGACCCTATCAGATTAGGCTAGATTAAATCAGATTGTATTGGATTAGAGCAGATCAGGTCAGATAGAATTAGATCAGACCTGATCAGATCAACATCAAATTGAATCAAAGGCATTCATCTGAGTTGATTTGATCAGACCCTATCAGATAAGGCTAGATTAAATCAGATTGTATCGGATTAGAGCAGATCAGGTCAGATAGAATTAGATCAGACCTGATCAGATCAACATCAAATTGAATCAAAAGCATCACTCTGAGTTGAATTGATCAGATCCTTTCAGATAAGATTGGATTAAATTAGATTGTTTTGGATAAGAGCAGATCAGGTCAGATAGCATTAGATTACACCTGCTCAGATCAACATCAAATTGAATCAAAAGCATCAATCTGAGTTGAATTCATCAGATCCTTTCAGATTAGATTGGATTAAATCAGATTGTATTGGATAAGAGCAGATCAGGTCAGATAGCATTAGATTAGACCTGATCAGATCAACATCAAATTGAATCAAAAGCATCAATCTGAATCAAATTGACTCAGCCAAAATAGAACACGATTTTGGCATTAAAAACTTGATATGTTGAGATATTGAAAAAATTTCAATGCTGTCACTGTTTACCAAACTGATCTATATCCTCATGCAAGGGCGCATTCCTTGTTACTGTCATGCCAAACAATCAGCCAACCAAATCAGACTTCACACCAGGAGAAACAATACATCTATTGTTCTATAATTGAAATAATAGTCAAGGCTATTGTTTTTGAAAGACCCATGCCAGTATGGTAATAAGGTCTCAGACTCCAAGCAAGAGATATGGACCAGTATGGCGTAGGCTGCATAGGCTGCATATGCATATGGAGATTCCTGCGTGTAAGGAAAAATTTCCGGCGTGCGCAGCGTGCATCTGCATGCCTGATTTTCCAGGGTGCAGCTTGCATTCAATCCCAGTATAAGAATACAGGAATACGTGATTTACATGGATATTTACATTAATATAGACATGCAAGGCCCAAATTTTGGGGTGCACTTTTTGCCTTTTGTAATTTCCTTGTGCATGCAGTTTCCATGCTCTGCAGACTAGTGCATGGAATGCACAATGGCCCCCATGGCAGTCAGGGATGCTGGAAGCACAGGGGCAGTTGGGGAAGCTGCTCCCTCCTTGCCCTGCCTTCATTAAAACTGCCAAGTTCTTTTATTTTCCTATTGCTTTGCCCCAGATTGCTTTGCTACCGGAACCCCTGATCGAACCGCATTATGGTTGGACTATATTATAATACAGTTGACATCCGCTATCTCGACTGCCCGCTATCTCGAACATTCGCTATCTCGAACGATTTTCCATTTCCCCTCGTTTTGGTATAAGGGTTTGTATAGAAAAATCATCCGCTATCTCGAACCCCGTTATCTCGAACATTCGCTGTCTCGAACCATTTTCAATTTCCCATGGAGGAAAACCTGCTGTTTATCTCGAACGTTGCCAAATTTTCTGCTGAACTGGATAAAGAGACAGGCTAAAAATATGTATAAGCTCGCCTAGCGGAGCGGGAATGGCAGCAGCTAAAGTGATATGCTGCCCATGTATACAATAAATGAAGCTGTTCTCTTTCGAGCTGTGCTGCATCGCCATTATCTCAATTTCACCAATAGTAGGGATGAAAGCAGATGAGCTTTGACTCCTATGTAAAAAAATACCAGACTTGTTTGATGAAATTTGGGATCAGTAACCCTGCATGTTAATAGGGGTTCCTTTTCTGACTTAAAAACTATACTTTTTTATATTTATATGAGGCATCCGTTATTTCGAACATTCGCTATCTCGAACAAATTCCAGTTTCCCTTGAGAGTTCGAGATAGCGGATGTCAACTGTAGTCTAGCTTGTTTGCCAAAAAAGCTTGCTGCCATACAAACCTGACAACAGAAAAGACAACCGTTCGTCTCTGTTCACCTTCCCCTACAGATTTTGTCTTCAGGACGGAATTAAATGAGCTTAGAAAATCATGAATCAAGAAGCGTCCTCTGGGGAGGAAAGGAGGGAAAACAAGCACGCATCTCCCACGATCTTCTTCACTTTTCAGCTCTGAGACTTTCGCCTGAAATATTTTTACTTCCCGTTCAATGTAATGTCTAAAATGAAGATCATCAACTTCATCATCAAGTGGATTATATTTGGATGCCAGCTTTGCAGTATTTCCTGGTATTCTTTTCAATCCTCGCCTCGTTTCACTTTGTTGTTCTTGTACAGTCTCTTGTTTAGGATTTAGGCCAATTCGTACCCAAGCCTCTGCAGGTTGGCGTTTCTGACGGTCCGTTTTGTCTTCTTGGTCCACTATCAGAATACTGGCAACTGGTTTTAGACTATTCGCTAGCTTCGTCCTACTTATATCCACTCTTTATTCTATATTTGCTCGTTTTTAGTCTCAGTGAGCGATAAGATGAAACAGTTCAACAGCCTGAGTTCTCAATCACCCTTTCGAATGATGAAAAACGCGTAATTTTCCATTCCACCGAACTAAAAAAGAATTCTTTAACCCGAAATCTGCGTTCTACCAGCGTTCTCTTCTTGACTCCCAAGAGATGTGTAGAAGCGCGCGGGAATTTTCTCGCAATACACAACGCAACCTTCAATCCTCTTTCATACCATATCGTCTCTTGAGTTTGGGTCCTCGTAGTCAGGAAACGAAAACAAATGACATTTGGTATATAATTTGCTGTTCTTCGTCAAGTTCCCCCAATTCCCTTGAAAGATTGAAGGAAAAACAATGTCCGCCATGCTGCCAATGCTGCATGCAAACTTTTCGCTTTATTCAAATGTCACAACAGAATCCTTTCGCTCCTCGCTCCGTGAAATTTTTCTTGCGTTCACCCTCCCTCCATCACTGAGTACTCGCTTTGCGCTCTAATATTTGCATACCTGTAAGGAAAGAAATAGCACTCCACGCTCAAATCACGACGAAAAACATCGCTCCGTGCCCCTACCCTGGGCACATTGTCCCTCCCCGACCCTCCCTAAGCTGCTAAGCTGCTACATGTCAAGCTTAGCTTCAACCTAAAGACGATACTTGAATAAACACAACAACTGGCTCTGTGGCGATTTATTTTTTAAAGGCAACATATTCGCAGTATCAAACTTGCTTTCATCTTATCTACATGCTATATACACAATTAACAATTTGAGAGTAAGATTCCCTGTATATGAATATAGAAAAAACGATAAAAGTATTACCAAACTTCATTTATAAGACCCCATACCTAGATTTATACTAAAACTCAGTTCTGCTACAAATACAAAGTAGTTACATACAGTCCTGGAGAAAAATATTGGAAGTGTGGACAGCGTCACTGATGGGTGTTTTCTTGGAACAACAGATACTTATTCCATACGTTTACTTCAAGGGCAGAGGCAGAAATTGCTGGCAGTTGGGGGGCAAGGTTTTTTCCATTTCTGTCGAAAATCTTGCGATTTTCCTCTGAAAATGGCACAAATAACCCAAATTTTTAGCAATTGTCGGGAAAAGTTAGGCCTCTTGGCCCAACCAGTCAGAATGTTGAATTTCTGCCACTGTTCTTGGGAATGATACTCGATCCCCCCCCTCCTCGCCTGGAATAAAGTCTTTTTGGGTTTTTTTGTCTGAATCAAGTTTTTAGCAGCTCTTTGTTTACATTTATACAGTTCAGGTTAATCAAATTCAGGTATTCGAAAATCCAGAGATCTTCTGTGGCACAGCTTCACACCAAGGTTTTTATGCAAAGACTGACCCTACTGCATTTCGTAGACACCGAGTGCAATTTTCTCTTGTTCTTCTTGACTTCTCCTTGATCTAGCCAATCTATAAAGTGATATAAGTAATCAGAATTGTCGTATGAAAACGACAAGAGAAAATAAAACTGAGAGATGAAGCTCCTCTGACTGCCTAAAACTAAGAGCAGCGCTTGGATTAAACAGCATTTCGAGGGAAAATTTGAATGGTAACGATGCGAAGACAAATCTGAGAAGAAGTCAACGTCAGCTCAGCTGCTAAAGTTAGCAAAACTGGCAGAAATAGCACGAGGTCAAAATACATGACGGCACATGCAGTGCACCTTCTTTAATACAATATAGCAAACGGTAATGATGCTGTTCAAATTAATCTTAAGGTCCACAGACGAAGTAGCTTGCGAAATCGCTTGTTTCATTGCAATAGAATATTCAAATAAATCTTCGATACCAGCAATTTACACGTTTTGTAGACCCCTAATTCTTCGAAAATGCCAAGGCCCAAGGCCTACCTGAAAGATTAGATGTTAGATTTGGGTCGCAATCACGAACCTTAAAGAGCTAATGCAACTATTAACTACACCGAGCTCTTTCCTTCTCTCAGTGCTATGTCATTTCTTTTACCGGAGATTTTTTATCTAGCTTGAGCTATATATCTGTTGTACCAACGAAAATTTACGAGATCATGGCATAATCCATTCGAAAATGAATCTGTACCCCTCCCTCAATTTTCAAGACCAATTGTTATGAAAGCCTGTTTAAAGGTTCTAGCTATTTAAATTTTTCAAGGAAAGAGATTTGATTCTACTCGTTGGAGGCCTTGATACGAAAAAATAGTTACTTGTTCCATACCTCGCCAGTTCTGCTCCCATGATCTTCATTTTCGACAGAGTGTATAGATCAGTGTATGATTTCGATATCTTTCTCGTCGCATGTACGTCATTATTGATATCTGTACAAAGAGTGAAGAGTACTCATCAAAAATCAAAACAGAGACTGCAACAACCTCTCTGCTGTGCTTCGGCTGGTATTAAGTAATGTTTCTAGTTGTAACGAGAAATAAATCTCCCATTCGATTTGGAAAGAAACTGAGATCTCAAAGAAACAACACCTACAGTACTGTATCCACTAGAATCCCCCTACTAAATATGTAATTATACATTTATGCTAGACATACGTCATTCTCCAAGCTCTGTTGAATTCTTTTGACTATTCTCAACACGATAGTACCCCCACTCAAGGGGTGCTAATGGGCCTATGTTCGTAAAGCGTCCTGCTGTTGAACATGGATTAAAAGTTATCATTTTGGTCAGGTAGCCAGCACCCAGCACTCGCAAAAAATCAACTTAAGACAAATATATACTTAAAAGTATCGTCATAATAACAAATACAAAATTGCTCTGTAAGGAGTAGAGTATTCGTCCACAAGTTTCGAACTCTCGGATTCAAATCCTGCGTAGCTGGCAAGTAAGGGGCCATTGTGAGAGGTACGACATCCTGAACTTTGTCGGCAAATTTTGAGCGCGAAGTGGGAAAATTGCAGCTGTGGTGAAATCAACGTAGTCGGCAAATCCATGTTGGGCAACCTCTTTGCTTTTAGACAGCTAGCGGTGGTTATGTATTAAAAACCGTACTCAATGTCCTCTCTTCTCAGTACACTTTGCTCAGAGTATGTATGCAAACAACAGAAGCTTTTCGATCCCCTGAACTTGATAATCACCTTCATACAACCAACACCCTTTCATAAAGATCTTAAAAGGAGAAGACAACTCACCATCATTCATCAGTCTTAAGTGCTGCTTTTCCAATTTCCATTTCTTGATATCGTTAGTAATCTTTGGTGTGTTGTGGATCAGCGATAAGTAGCTAGTTATATCTACGCTGGGTTAAAGAAGTCTGGGTCATAATGATGTTGTAATTGTAAGTCTATCACTCTGAGAATTCAATTCAATTTTTTTTTTTTTATCAATATTTAAACACGATTTACCTTTCAGCTTACAAGAATAAGAAACATTTAAATGAAACCTACTAACAGTATTATTTCAAAAGAAAAAAAAAATAATAATAATTAAATCGCTGCTCTACCAAGGGGTCGTGTTTGGGTCCTGTGAAAGGTTCAAAAGATAGTCTCTAAAACCTGTTTTAAAACGAGCGATTGATTCTTTTTCTCGAACGTTGTCAGGGATAGCATTCCAGTTTTTGACCCCAGAGAAATAGAAACTTCGTTTTGCATGTTCTAACCTAACTTTGGGAATTTGCAGATCTTCATGATTTCTTGTTCTATACTCTGAAATCGTGGATCTTTTAGTGAACTTATGGCGAAGGTTTTCGGGACAGATGTCATGCAAGACTTTATACGTCATAACTCCTTAGTCATAGGAGATCAACGCCCTTACATTGAGCCATTTACATGTCCATCCGTCCTTATACTTGGCGCTCTCAATCAGCTTCTTTGCCCTTGTCTGCAAATTTTGAAGCTGAGAGAGTTTAGTGTTGGAAAGAGCATTCCAAACAATGTCGCCATATCGAAGATGGCTTTCAAACAGAGCTTTGTAGACTTGGTCAAGTTTACTTTGTGGAAGGATGTTTTCAGCTTTCTCAAAGAGCTCAACCCTCCTTTCAGCTTGTTTTTGATAGTTTTGTACTGCTCTTTCCAGTTTAAGCCTTCGTCGGTCTATGGCCTATAACCATATATTCACTTTTGCTGGCATTTAAACTAAGTTTATTAATCCTCATCCAATCAGATATATTTTCCAGCTCGTTTTTCAAATCTGCTAGAAGTTCATGCAGGTTTTCTGAGATACTCACACATGTATCATCGGCATACATATTTGGTGTCGTGCTTTCTAGACAATTCTGAAAATCATTAATGTATAGTATGAAAAGCAAAGGTCCCAAACACGAGCCCTGCAGAATACCACATTCAATCCTGGCTTTGCTAGAAGTGGATCCGTCAAAGTAACAGAACTGCTCCCTATTGGCCAGGTAAGAATTGAACCAGTTTTTGGAAGTACCCTCCGCACCATACTCTTGTAACTTCGACAGTAAGATTTTATGGTCTACGGTATCAAATGCTTTTTTGAGATCAAGAAATATACTCAAGTTTATTTTCCCCTCATCAGAGTTCTTGAACCATGGGTCTACAATATTCAATAAACAATTCAATTCACTTTTATTCGTAGAAATACAATTTACAATAATAAAATGTACTCTACACGGCCCAAGAAAAGCAGAGCTTATCTTGCTTGGGCCGCTACAAAGCTAACAAAACTAACAATTATTAAATTCTAAAAATATTGGTTATAATGATGAAAAAAAGGTTGCGGATAATAATAATAAAAGTGTCGCAGGGTACGCCTTGGTTAGTTGTTCTTAAAAAGCCAAAAACCACACCCTAATAATCCATGACCACACGTTTCGCCCCCCAAGTATTGGATGTCTGGTTACGCCACTGGATTCATGTGATCATGGTCTGCCCTAGACTCACTACATAAGTCCCACTACTTCGCTCGATGTTGTTGTTGTTGTTTTCAACAGTCGCTCAGTGTGTGTGTCTATTGGAGTGACAAATCAAAATTAGGGGAGCGTAAACTAGAGACTCGTGTCATTAGTCTAGGTCTGCCCTACTGATTAATGGGTTAAATGGCATTCAGTCAGGCAGTCAGAGGAGTAGAGTCAAGTGTCTCAGTACGAAAAATTCTTTAAATATAACCCTGGGCTTATATTAATTCAGAAAAACTTTTTGCAGGGCTTATAATGGGTGGGGGGGAGGCTAATATACAGGTTGGCTTGTAACAGGGTAGAACATGGCACCAGTAGTCACTGAAAATATGTCACATTCTTATTCGAAAGGAACGAGACTGTATTCAAGGAAGCTATTTGAAGGACAAGTTGCAATAAAGAGAGGTAGACGAAGCACATGATTTCTGACCTTTTTTAAACTTCAGACTATATTTGGTACGAATGTGGATCACACGACAGGAAAACCAAGAAAGTGGCAAAATAACCTCAATTCAAGTATCGATCTTGTAACCTTACCAAATACTAAATCTAATATCTTTCTTCAATACTGATCAACACGGATTTAATATTAACCTTATATAGCCTACAAATCATTTCGATTTTATCATTCCAAGTAGATATGTGTCAACGTAGCTGATGTACTGTTTTCGATCCGTGGTGAAAGACAAACTTACTTGTGGAATAGAGCTTAATTTTTGGGTTACAGAGTTCACTGTGTCGAAGGGCCTAATTGAAAGCGTAGACGACGTGAACGGTCATGTCTTGTTAAGAACCAACGCCTTTTGGACTTGTTGGAACCTGCGGACCCTTTAAGCCGGAGCATTACACCTAGTTTACACGAGGTCTTTTTGCTCCTTTAGGTCCTTGAGAAAGCCTCAACCACCACAACCACAAAACTTACACTAGGTTTTCTGCGTCGTGCGTGAGTCTTTGAAAAGGCCCAAATGACTCAGTGACTCAATGACTCAGTCTTTGATTGCAATTAGCCAGGCATGCAAGTTTATAGTGATATATGGATCAATATGACATTTTGGTCCTTTCGGTCGTTGTCCGACTCACATTTGGCGAAATTGCTCAAGCATGCATCTTTTATGGGTTGTTGAGTCGGGATAATTTTTATCTCTGCGACAGGTTTGTTATAGTCGTAAGAGGCGTTGCGAATGGAGTTCACATTCAGTATTTGGGATCTTTCTCAATTACCCTATAGACGCAGAAGACATAGCAGGAGCCAGGCTTGTTTAGGGTCTACACCACTAGAGACAGAAATACTGCAGACTTTCGAAATCACATCTCTATTATCCTAAGTTATTCATTGAAACAGAGTCTATACGAAGGGTGCCCTGCTCTCTGTGATTAGTGATGGGTTTGGTAGCATTGATTGCAAAAGAGAACATGATTCTAAAATCTATGGTTGGCACCTGGCCTAAGGTACCAAAACGCATACATTTAGGCTCATATCACGTGAGCATAAATTCGTATTCGGCCTTATATGAATAATCCTCATGCGTGTCACTGATGAGCTCAAATGAAAGCGGATCGTGTCTGGCATTTGAGAATAGGGCGGCTGGTGAAATTATTCATAGAAAAGGATACGTGATATACGCCTTACATTGACAGTATCACCTGAGTCAGCGATGTGCTTTAAAGATTGACCATACAAACGAGTCATTAGCCGTTCTGCTGCCAAAGGAACTATTGAATCCATTGCTTCAATGAACTCGATATCTGTAAATCGACCGGGGTCTCGAACTGGACACTGCAGCAGTTTCACCTCCATCTAAAAAAGACGAGAATAGGAATCTTAATCAAACGAAGGACTTGGTTCGATCAAACATTGTTTTCAAACATCTAGAATCCCCTTGCTACACAAAATTTGACCATTGGACTACGTCGTAAGGCCCTGGCCAAACGATCAAACATTGTTTGTCCAACATTTGAAGTTTGCTTGTCAAGCAAAATGTTTGACAGTTTGGCCGCATCCAAAAACATTGCTTGCGTCAAGCAAAAAAATTTTGTTGAACTTTTTCAAGAACATCAGGCCACAAAGTTTGTTACTATTGCTTGTCAAGCAATGTTTTTGGACGTGGCCAAACGATCAAACGTTTGTGGTACAGCAAAATTAAAATGTCGGACCAACAATGTTTGATCGTTTGGCCAGGGCCTAAAACATTGCTTGGCAAACATTTTCTTGCGAAAAACAGAGGGATGTTTGAGTCTGCTTGTCAAACAATTTCTTGCGACGCGGCCTAACAGCCAGACATTGCTTGGAAAGCGAATCCCAGTTGTTTGAAACTCGCTGATACACAAAACATTGGACCCTTCAACTTCGTCGAAAAAAAATTGCTTGGGAAACGTTTGTTAGCAAAAATCAGATGAGACGTTGGAGTCTGATTGTCAAACAATTTCTTGCGACGCGGCCTAACAGCCAAACATTGTTTGAAAGCAAATCCCAGATGTTTGATCAAACATACGAAATTCGCTTGTCACACCAAACAGTGGGCCTAAGTTGTTCAGAAAGCATGTGGATTGAAAGCATAATTGGCTCTGAAACTGGCACTCGATTGATACCTCTGGGCAGAACTTTATTAAGTAACTAATGCCTTAATTAAATAACTGATGCCCTGGCCAAACGATCAAAGATTGTTTATCAAACATATGCAACTTGCTTAACAAACAATGTTTGATCATTTGGCCACATCACAAAACATTGCTTTACAAGCGAAATTTCCCGAGCAATGTTTATGTTTTTGAAAAAGTTCAAAACATTTTTCTTTGACACAGGCAAAAATACTTGACGAACAATTTTTTGCAACGTGGCCAAACGATAAAACAATTTGTTTGACTTGTAATTATTAAATAATTGACAAACAATGTTTGATCGTTTGGCCAGTGGGCCAGGACCTGACTCAATAGTCCATCGGCATTGGAAGTAGGTACAATTAGCACCTGATCAAGGTAACGTCTTTTGGATACGGTTTTCATACGGTTTTCAATACGGTGCGATATCAGACACACTAACATACAGAGACATTTATACAAACAAGCTTTATAATCTGGCACTATTGTTTCAAAACACTTCAAAAACAAACAATTGTAAGCATTTGAAGTACGAACATACCTCAAGGAATCTGGGCTCTTTCTCGGTAAGAATAATGTATAAAAAATAATCATGAACAAGATTGCCAGAAATCTTGTTTTCACTGAACGCTGTGTATCCCATTCGCAGCTGCTCCAAGTCTTCCTCCTGCAGAAAAGAAGTTGAAACTCATTGTAATAACGACGGTTTAAAGCCAAGCTTATGCTGACCTACGATACTATTAAACTAACGTCAACTAGTTGAAACTGTTAACTTACGTTGACGTGTCAACGAATACTGAGAATGTATATATAGGATACAGTTACGGTCTATTACAATCGCAAGAGCACTCAGGGCGACTGCGACAGACGGGAATCAGTTTTCTACTAATCGCAGAAGTAGGACTTGCCCAACTTTCTGGAATTGTGCGCCGACGAGTTACCGTCAAAAAGGAACAAGTTGTCAACTATTTGCCAGAGCGCTTATGCCAACAGTGCAGTTGCGTAGCCGGCAACTAGTTCTGACTGTGCGGAATGTCGATATAAGCCTGGTTTAAAGCAATAGGCTGCTCATTCATCAAGTAGAGCGCTTAGTATTTTACGCAGTAATTCTTTCGGTTACATAGTTGAAGAAGTGACTCTTCTGGTTCCTCCACGGTTCGTTCGCTTGCTTGTATTCTGCTTTGGCTCCAGACAGCGTCCAGTTTGTTTAAATCTATATATTTCATTTTACAGAATAATATCTATAAGCAAGATGTTTTATCATTTGGCCACATCACAAACATTGCTCGTTAAACAATTTGTGTTTGCATCAAGCAAACATTTTTCTGACCTTTTTCAAAAAGATTGGCCAGCAAATTCTGGTAGTCAAGCAACATTTGTTTACAACATAGCCAGGCGTTCAAACATTCCTCCGCATGCAAATTTTAGATGTTTTGACCAACAATGTTTGATCGTCTGGGTAGGGCCTAAAGGCCATGTTTTCATGAAACAGTCTTGGATTGGCAAAAAGTGTCTCTAAACGCTCACTTACTTGTAGAAAAGGGTAGACGATTGAAATGAAGCTGGAAAAATCACCCATTTCGGACCATTTGAAACTCTCAATGAATTCATTCATAAGAAGAACGTATCTACACGTAGCTGCATCGATGCTTCCGTCAAGACATGCAGCAAACAGGTGAATTTGCTAAAAAAGATCGGAAAGGTGTCCTTTAGAATTTCTGCAAATGAAACAGAAAGAAAGCAAGGCAGTGAAGAAAAAGCAGCAGGGAGATATGGCTATGAAAATCCTTTGTACGAAAGGAAGATTGGAATGTGATATCACCTTGTTTAAACGCCCGGGCGTTTGCCAAATTTTCCAGACACGCCGAGGGTATATGTGCAAGACACGCCGGGGGTATATGTGCAAGACACGCCGGCGTATATTCGACGGGGCGTTTAAAAGGGGCAGACGTTTATTGTCCAATCGACTTTGTTTCAAGACTATTTATTACAAAAATAGCGTGAGGTACTATCGCCAAACGATCAACATTGCTGGTCAAACAATTTAAATTTGCTTTACAATAAATGTTTGAACGTCTTAAAACAAATTTTCATTAAAGTTGTTACTAAGAAATATTCAGTACCAAGAGAGAAAGACAAATTTTAACGACGTTTCGGGCATTATCGAATAAGTTGCCTTTATCAAGTTCTCTTGGTACTGAATCCTTTTAAAAAAAATTTTGTTCTGTGCAAGTTTGACTAAGAATGTTGATCGTTTGGGCTGACATCCTTGAGTGTCCTCGAAATGCTTATGGCCCTGGCCAAACGATCAAATATTACTGGTCAAACATTGAAATTTGCTCGTCAAGCAAATTTCTGACCTTTTGGCCACGTCCAAAAACATTGCTCGTCCAGGATTTTTTGCAAAAAATGTCTTTGAACTTTACTTTGCTTGCCAAGCAATGTTTCATCGTTTGGCCACCTTTCCAAAATTGCTTGTCGAACATTTCTTTTGTTATTGTCAAACTTCAACAACCTGCAACATTTCGGCACTTAGTAGCATTTCTTAGAAACAAGGCAATCATGCTTGCGCATTAACAATGAAATCGTTGGACAGCATTGCTTTTAGATGTGGCCAAACGGTCGAACTTTTGCTGTAAAGCAAATTTAAAATGTTTGATAGTTTGACCAACAAGGTTTGATAGTTTGGCCAAGGCCTTTGATTCGAAATAACGCCTTATTTGTTAGGAGGAGCGTTTATTCAAGTTGTACATGGGTGTCTTATCTAGTGGGTTTGAAAGAAGGGGATTTAATGAAAGCAATATGGTATGTAAAGCATTTAGCAAACTATTGTAGATCTCAGATGAAAACTGGCTACAAAAACACCAGTAATCAAAACATTTACACAAATTATATAGCAAGAATAATGTAATATAAAACATATATATATATGTCTTACTTTATTAGTTCCTGCAAACTTCTCAACTCCTTTCAAGAGATCATGAGCTGTCAAGTACACAACGTCATCCAACAAGTAACGATCGTAAAGAAACTCGTAGAACGAATCCTAAAACAAAGGAAGATGGTTACGAGGCTGTTGAAAGATTGGAGAAGGGTCAGATAGTTGAGACACCAGTGGGCGCTTCAGATTTGTACCGTCAATTTCACTGTTAATGTCACCCATTCTCACTTAAGCATGGCATAAATACTTTATTTGTATGATGGGAGATGTCTATGCGAGCAATAGCTACATCACATAACGATCAATAATACCAGATGTACACACATTAAGTGTTGTGTCAAATAGTCAAAGCGTTCGGCTCACGCCCGAATCACGTCGGGACAACGTCCCACGAGTCTACAGTCAACTCAGCTGTTCATCCTTCGAAAACGGGCCAAAGAGTACCCGGGGGATTTGCTCCAGAATATCAGTCTCGTGGAACAAACTGCAGGTCCACACTATCTGTATATCTGCCAAAACCTCTGACCTCTTTGTTAACGAATACAGGTTGCTTTGTTGCTTGCTTTATCATAGTTTTGCAATCCCAGATACGAGGTTTTGCTCAGCATGAGAGGACGAATTCATAATGGCAGATTTTTGGAGGGTTTCCATTTTTCTGTTGTTCCTTTAAGCCTGTTTCAATTGTAATGGTGAGATTGACCAAGTAGTGAGCGATTCTGACTCGCAATCTTTGGCTGTGGGTTCGATTCCTACCAAGGTCAAAATCGTTAGAGCCATCTCTCTCTTAGCCTGCGCGCAGACTCAACTGGTTACTGAGAAATTGCGTTTAGTTGAATTAAAAATTTGATGATCGTCTCCCAGTAGATGATCATCAACGATCTAGTCTGCGCGGAGGCTAGCTCTCTCTTCGCAAAAGGAATCACGAAGTGTGGTCATATCGAGGAGGAGGACTGTGGTCGCGCTGCTTAGATTAGACCTTGGCTATTTAGTGGTTCGCTAGTGCTAAGCACAGTAGCCCATCCAATTCGAAGGTTACAAGTGTATGTACCTTGTCACGCCTAATGCACGAAAATAAAGCCTCCGCTCCTTTAGCACTTTGACAAACCAAACCTCAGCCTTGCTGTCCATTATGCAGTATGATTCAAGTTTTGGAAAAAGTTTTTATTGCTTCTAAAGGCCACGAGATGCTCATCCCACGAGAGAGTCTTGTATCAGTAGCTCAATCGTGGAAAAAACTTTAGTTCATAGCAAATAATACGTAATGACCATTTTAACAGAGAAGTAACAACTACATTAACACAACAGAAATTCAAACATACCAGAATGGATGATGATTCGTCTTCCATTGGTTGATATTCGTCTTGCCAAATCATCAGCGAATAAAACTGATTGATAACAGAAATTATATATTCCTAAAAATAAAACAAAGTAAAAATCATGAATTGCAATTATAAGACCTCACAATCCATTGACATTTGCAAATTAAACGAATTTTAACTGAACCATGTTAATAAATGTCCAATTCTCATTGGTCACCCAAACAGACTGTATTATCCGATTGGTGGAAATTTATCATCATTTTGAACAGAGCTGAGCAAAATGCTTTACTTTAGTAAAGAGATCAGTTCAGTTGTAAAGGGTTCTCTAATGAAATTTTGTTACCCTAGGAGATAATTTTTCTTCCTGATTCTGAATTTGCTTTTGGTTTTTCGTATCTTTTACTACTTCTTCCACTGTAAGACTTTTTATTTTAGCCATAGAGCTGCATTGTTTTGGAGTGAATGTTTTCGAAATGCAACTTTGTAATGTGAATTGTCCATCATAAAATTTCTCCATTTGTTTCTGCCGCGTGTCACAGAACAGAGACAAGTCCTTTGATCCAGGAAAAATGCATCGAGAAAGGTTTCAAGCGTTAATCGCACGATTAACGGTAAATGAGATTTATATCTCTAACCTCTGATAATGGCCTTTCTGCTTTTCGTTGCACAGTAGTTCTTCTTTGATAATCTTCCCAAACCAAGCTCATTCTTGGTAACTACAATGAAGATATAAATATGCTATAAAATTTCTGATTGCGTGTCAAAAACAACCCAGGCATTCCACGCGGAAAGAGAAGTAATAGTTTCACGCTTCGGCAAATTAAAAGAAGGGGTCTGAGTTAGGCAATTTATTCACAAGAAGAGAACTTATTCGAACCGTAGTTTGGATGGAAAACAATGTAAGATCCTGGAATTGAAACAGAATTGCATTGTAAGCAATTAAAGGAGAAATGCTGGAACTGTAATTGACTTCCCTTAAATATACTGAACATTTTAGGAGTGAGATGGAACATGGAAGACAACCTGATACTTATTTTTGGGTGAATTTTGTTAACTTCAGTGAGACCTTGAAACCTTCATTGATGGTCCAGTTTGACACGTCCCGGGGTTATTTCTTTGTAAAAACAAACCACCATACTGCGTACACCTCTGTATAACGGACAAAAGCATTGGTCGTAAAGGTGTCCGTTATATCTACGTCCCACTGGATTTTTGATAGACAAGTTTCTTGTTCAAGCTTGAGCTGACATGGGAGAGCTTCAGGGGGAATCAAAAGACCGAAAATCTAAGCCCCCGATAAATAATGAGTCCAACGAGCAGTTACATGATTTTCTTTAAAATATGACCGAAACATTGAAGGTATATGACAGGAATGACATTTGGAGGGTCAATAAGCAACTATGGCTGAGCTGACCTTAACATTAAGCAACTTGAGGGCTCAATTGAATTCTGTAAGCAACTAAGAAGTCAAACAACCAAGGTTATACGCTTTCCTGTTGTTAGGAAATTGTTTGTTTTGCATGTTGAAGTTCTTTAGCTAACGTTTTTCCACTTACTGTCTCCCAAAAGTCGTGTTATAGGCCTAACAGTTGACGATTTTGACCCGCAAAGTCAGGGCTGGTTGTTAGGTAAAAAAGGTTAAGCAACTTTTAAGCAACTTTGAGGGCTGGAATGTCCAAAATTTTAAGCAACTTTGAGGGCTGGACAAAAGTCAAGTTGCTTATTAAAAAAAATAAGTGTATCACATAATGGAAAAAAACGAGTTTTAAATTTACCAAAGTGTTCTCTTGTCCAAAGTTTTCTCCTGTTTGCGCCTTATTCCTAGAATACATAAGCAAGGAGTAAAAATTACCTACGACATCTTGATAAAAAAAAGAAAGAAAACGGTCGAAAAATGATAATAACGTTTACCTTGACTTCTTTCTTCTGATTCTAATCTCGGGTCTTGTTATTTTGATGTGTGTACAATTTTTCGGCATATCAAAGATTCTTTCTCTTGATGTTACAGAATGAGGGCACATCAGAGTCTGAAAAAGTATCGCGAATTTGATAGAATTTGCATTCAAAATCTCATATGAACAATCACATCAGTGCTTCCATTCGAGTAATGACCTTTAATAAGAGCACTTGACTTTTTTTTCAGATGTGTTTTTATTTTTGGCTGTTTCCCTGAGTAATCTCGAGCTTTGCTCACATGCAAGTGTCTCTCTTTCATGGTTAAGACCACTGTATGTGCAGTTAAAATTAAGGAACTATTAAGGAACTTTTTGAACTACAATTGCCTCAAAAGAGGTCCAAAAATAAGGAACTTCAAGAACTAGGCCTTGAGGTAGGTTCCTTATAAAAAAAGCGTGTACTACTCTCCTTAGACATGTTTAAAATGTTTTGCAAAACAAGTGCTTTAAAGGCAAGTGCTTTAAGAGTACGGACTCAAATTCAGAGATCAAAATATAAATAGTTACCTTTGCAGCACAGCTTTCGCAGTAACTGATGTCTGGCATTTCATAGAAAGTCTTGCCATCATTACAAGATGTATATATCTAGAAAAAAGCCTTTAGATATGAGTTGATACGAATATTCAACGTACACATTCTTTTATATAAAGAACACCTTTATAAGAAACTCGAGGCTGAAAATTCCCAAAAAATTAAGGAACTTTAAGGCACTGTCGAGGCTCGGATGAAAAACTAAGAAACTCTTTTTAAAGAACAAGACGGTTTGTACCAAAAGGAACAGAAGTACAATATATTTCCCATCGTTCTTCCCCAAAAGGTTCCATTTATACTTAAAGTTAGAATTGAAGAACAGTTTCTATGAATTTGCTGTAAAAGTTAGTATTTATACATATCCCACGGCAAGGAACAGTATAAGGAACTTTCAGCTTCATTTTGTTGAAAAATTAAGGATCTCCAGCCTCAACTCAGACCAAAAGGTTCCTTATAAAAAACGTGTATTTTAGCAAGAATAACAGCGAGGCAGCGAGGAAAGATAAGGATGTTAAGGGAGCAATGCACCTTTTGAACTCAGAGCCTCTCTGTTTTGAAAATTTTTGAAAACATCCCGTGAATATTTTTTACTCGATGTCTGGTGTGGAAAAGAATAGGGGAACAACATTTGTGAACATTTGTGGTGCAATTTGTTTCATATGTCCCTACTTCAAAATGAATCAAAAATTAAGTTAAATCTTTTAAATCCTTACAGAAGTAAGTTCTTAAGGGCAAAGTTCTGCCTTTTAATTAACTGTTACTTTATTAAGGCTAAGGCTTCGGCCGAACGATCAAACATTGCTGGTCAAACATTTGCAATATGCTTTACAAGCAATGTTTGCCCGTTTGGCCACGTCACTAAACATTGCTTGACAAGCAAAAATGATCTTCAACTGTTGCACGAGGTTTTTTGAAAAACTTCAAAAACATTTTCTGCTTCCCATAAGAAAAAATATTTTATAAGTAATGTTTCGCAAGGGGCCGAACGGGACAACACCGTGTATTTCACACAGTGAAGTTTAGATGTTTGACATTGTTTGATCGTTTTGCCATGGCCTAGGGAGGTGCCACTTGCTGTCTACGGTCCTTTTTGCTCTTATGCATAATACTGTTCAATACTCAGCCTCGCTAACTATTCCAGCAATTTTTCGAAACAACATTGAAAATAAAGGCTAAGGGGAATGCATGGGTAATAGAAAATATATTTTAGGCTAAATGTATATTTTTTGATTGTTTCAATATATCTTGTCCAAGGTTGTATAGCCTAATACGAAATGAAATTAATTATCATCTCACCATTGCTGAGTACTTGCTTAGGATATTTTCATGAGGAATAAATGGATCATCAGTTTTTCCAGCCATAATTTCAACAAGATCAACCTCTTCAAGAGTATTATTTGCTTTAGCAATGCTTTGGCCTTTTGTACTTTCCACCTTTTTCTTCTTGATCTCCCTTTCTTTCGCTTCATCAGCTTTCAATCTGCTGAGCTCAGATTCAAGAAGCTCTCGCTGCTGTATTAGTAGGCACAACTAGAAATAAAACGTAAATGATTGTAAAATATGCGAATTACCTAACCTGTTACACGTTTATACGAATGAGACATAGCAAAAGGCTGTGAGACATATACGAATGTGGTATAGCAAAAGCATTGTGTAATTCAGTATATACTATTTTTTGTCCATTATCAAATAAGAAATAACTAAAAATGTATAATAATAAAATGACTTTTTAAACATCTAAAACCGGCCTGACTATTTCAAAAAATTTCATTATTTGGGAAATATTTAGTTCAATAGATGGTTTTTTAATTTATAAGTTTTCATAAATAACCACTTTTTAACCTTGCAATTTTAAATGCTAAAGGGGGACGTAAGTTTGGAATGGTATGGTATGGTATAAAAATGGGGCTCCGTCTAATTACTAGCAGTATCCAACTGTGATCTTCTTTTGAGAAGCTTAGGTTGCAGAGTTCACAAGAGTGTTGTTATGAAAAGAGAAATGAAGTATTAAGATTTCTAAGAAGTTTCACTTGAATCTAGCCCTAGCCAATAGATCAAACATTGTTTGCAAAACAATTGAAATTAAGTTTGCAAGCAATGTTTGAAAGTTCTGCCGTGTCACAAATCATTGCTTGACAAACAATGATTGAGGTTGTTAAGCAATAAAAGTTCAAAACACTTTCGGCTTGATTTCAGCAAACAAGCAATGTTTTGCAACATGACCAAACAGTTAAAACATTTCACTTGACGAAAAGTTTCAAATGTTTGACAAACAATGTTTTGGCCAGGACCTTCCTTGGTGAATTTTATGTAAGAGTATGTAGAGTTTCATAAAGTGACGTCCTGATTTTCTTTACGTTTCTAAGCATGCCGTCAACAATTGCTTGCGTCAGCAGAACGGCTCCCCAGCCATATATGATTCAAAAAGCTCAGCATTTGTAGGGTTCAAAAGGGCCAAGCTTCTCAGTCAATTCTCGTTAGACAACTGAAGTTAAAGCTTGGTCGTGTGAGGTCAGCATCTGGAGGGGTGATTTTCCAAATGGATGACTAAACAACTCACTTAAACTTTAAACTAGGGTCCCATGCCAGGATGCGGCATGCATAGTAGGCCTAAATTAGATGAAAAAGCTAGAAATAACAGCCTACTCAACAAAAAATAAAGTGACAACAACAACGTAACCTACCTCTTCTTTTATGTCTGTTATGCTTTTGGTAAAGATACTCTGTCTTGTAGCCAGCTAAATGGAGAAAACAAAACGTTTGCATTTAATAACAGAATCAAATCAAAGAAGCTCGCATCATCAACAATATAAACTTGCTTCAAAACAATGTCAACATATCGTTGTATAACTCTATCGTTTATTTAAGCAGCAAGCTTTGATATCAGAAGGTGGTACAAACTGGATCAACAATAAAGACCTGATACGTTCTTGAAAGAGACAATACAACGTTAGATTCAAACAACTTTCTGTATCACCTCACGGCTTTCTCGCTCGATTAATGAATCTGCCCTTTCGTATTCAGGGTGTTTGATGATTTTAGATGCATTATTAAGAGAGCTCAGTTTTGTCTTTTTACTTTCCATATAATCATCATGTTCTGAAAAAGAAATACTCTTTAAAAATGGATGGACTAACAGAAAGTAGTTGTCTCAAAAGTCTGTAGCCTTGATCACCCTGGCTTGTGCTTATTGTAGCTACGTACTTCCAATACCGATGGAATTCTTGGTCAGGCCCTCAGGCCCATTCTTGTTAAACGGGCGAACACTGTTCGTCAAAAATTGAGATTTGGCTCACAAGCAATGTTTGACTGTTTGGCCTAGTCACAAAATATTGCTTGCAGAGATGTTTGGCAATGTTTTTTTACATATTTTTTAAACATTTTCTGCTTCTAGGAAGCAAAATTAATCGTTGACAAATGTTTATCTGCTTGGCTAGACGGGCAACATTTTATTTGTCAAGTACATTTCAGATGTTGATGTGTGACGAACAATGTTGGATCCATCGACCAGAGCCTTACATAGAGTTTCGTTGAGTTCCATAAGATATCAATGTTATGTATACACGCTTTTTTGTTTATAAGGAACCTACCTTAAGGCCTTAAAGTTCCTTATTTTTGGACCTCTTCTGAGGCAATTGTAGTTCCAAATGTTCCTTAATGGTTCCTTAAGTTCAACTACACATACAGTCGTCATAACAATAATAGAGAGACACTTGCATGTCAGCAAAGCTCGAGACTACTCAAGGAAACATTTGATACATGCATAGCGTGCAATTTATGTGATTTTCGACTGCAAATAAATGGAACCGGCTTTCTAATTCTTGATTATTTGCAGATTATTCTTGATGATAAAAGCATTTAACATTGAAAAGTTCCTCAATGATTTTCTCTTTAGTAGTATAAGTTATTTAACTTTTCGGGCCTTCTACATGTAAGTTCCTTATAAAGTGGTTCTTTATAAAAAAAAGCGTGTAAATCATAAATATCGTAGCTGGTAATAAGGCTTTGGAAACTGGGTTCTTAGTCATTTATAAATATCTTACTACTGCTACATAAATGATATGTGTATGATATGTATGATGTGTATGATATTTTATCAGTCTGTGATGAATCGTCAATATACAAGCAATGGTACTTTGGAACGGAAAAACAAAGACCAAAAACTATCCAGCTTATCAATGTTTTGTGTGCTTTCTATAATTACCTCGTATAAAGAAGCAGAAATGCGTTACAACAAACCTTGGATGACACAGTTTCGAACATAATAAAGCTGACCTTCGAGCGTGTCCATTATAGCTATATCTTTCTTTACTTGTTCCTTTAAGGAAATAGTAGTTCATTATTATTTAATTCAATTGCAATTTTATTTAAATTTTAATGACGATAACTTGCTACACGTTAAAGGGGCGTCGTTATGTTATTGTTGTTGCTGTTGTTGTTACTTTATTTTGAGTAGGCTCAGCTTATTTAAGCCTACTTTGCATGCCGCATCCAGGCATGGGACCCCTAGTTTAACGTCCCTTCCGAAGGACGTCTTTTAATTGCGCAAACAAGGAGTTCTATTCAATGAACAGACACTGATGCACATGCATTATCATAACATAATTCTGCTATAGTAGGGATCCATCTAAAAAGCTTCAAAATGCTAGTAAACTTACTAGTCTAGGATTCACTGACTGTCTTCTTGCTAAATTGTCATTATTCTTTCCGCCAGTTTCAGATTCTTTCAGTGATCCTTGGTCTTCGAATGCTGTAGAAAATATAAAAGAATACAGGTTTCTGACTTTCAGTAAAGTACTGAGATTTTGTCAAAGGATTGTTTGATTTGATTTGATTTGATTTATTTAATGTTAGTTTCAACAATAGTGATGTGACACTAATTTACACTAACATGAAGCACATCCAGAGATTGCATTAGATCATTATTTGTTGCAAACGGAGCACGCGCATTTGCTACTAAGGGACCACGTTTTTAGCGAGTTTTTAAACTGCCTTGGGTTTCGAGCTTATTTTATTTTATCCGGAAGGGCGTTCCAGATTTTTGTCCTTGGAAACTTGGTGATTTGATTCCATAGCTTGTAGTCCTGACTTTTGAAATTTCAAGGATATTTCTTTTACGGAGGTTGTGATCTACTTGTTTTGGTGAAAAATAGCTCTTCATAAATGCTGGGTTAATATTGTTAAGGGTTTTGTAGACTTCATACGCTAGAAGTCTAATAGATTACACATGGACAGTAGTTTCTCTAGATTCTGCAAGTAAAGTTTCGTACAAGGACGTGTAATCAGAGCACGCTAGTCGCAAAGCTCTTTCATTCATTTTTTCAAGCTTATCTTGGCTACCCTTGCTACATAGAGTATTCTTGCATTCAGAAGGCTTCTTCATTGTTAGGCTTAGATAACAGTTATTTAGTCGATAAGAATATTGCGTTGAATTTCATACCATCTTGCAGTGTATCATAGCCATTTTATATACTCTCAGGCCTTCTGATTCTTCAAAAGCTGATTGCAGCTCTATCTGAAAAAGAGATGAAAAGATAAATTGTTTTAACGACGAACATGTTACAGTAAACTTCCACATGTAAGAAACTTTCAATTAGATTTTGAATTACGTGAGAGAAATTCGTTGAGTTAGCGTTTTTCAGTAAAATTCGGAGTATACAAAAACAAGGCTATGATAGTCTTAGGTTTGGAGACTTTTGGAAAAAGAGCAACAGTTTTGATGGTACAATGAAACCAAACGAAACTTCTGACCTTTAAATCATTAATCCTCCTCTCATTTGTTCTTTTAAGATCAGCTTTTGATTTTTCCAAATTTTCCAAAGAACTTTGCAGGCTATAATCAAATCAAAGATGAAGGTTTGAATCATATGGTAGATGCAATTCTTTCGATTGTCTTTCGATGCAAAAAGGGTTGGCAGAGAAAGCTTTGTTAACAACTTTACGTTATTGAAAAACAAGATCTGATAATTAGAACAGCATCAGCTCAGTATTTACAAAGAAAAGAAAGTGGTTGTTATCTGTGACAATTATCTACCTTGATACAGTAATTTTTTCCATTTTCAGTTTTGCTTCTAACTCTTCACATCTTGCTTCTATTTCTGTAATTTGTTTCCTGGTGGCAAATAATACTTCTGTTATATTTAGAACATACTCTATTTTCTTTTGTGATAAGGAGTTTCTTTGAAGGCGCTTTTCTAACTAGTTTTATTTGGTGGTGTCGTGAGATTCAACAACATTATCAGCGACAAAAGGAGGCAAGAAGGTGTTAGAAGATTTCAAACTTTCATAGATTTCTTTTTTTAACAAAGGTATTAGGCCAAGATGGCCTCTAACCTACTAACAAAACAACAACTGCATTGATTAATTAAAAGTTAACATTTAACGTTAATAAAAAAGAAAATTAATTTACCACAACGATCTACGGAGAATAACTAGTAGTACTAAGCTACCGTATGTATGATTTCCAAGTCAAAGTAGGGTGGTGGAGCGATAATGATGATTATTTCTATTCGATAATACACGTTTTTATAAGGAACCTTGCATCCGATTTGAGCCTAAAGTTCCTTAATTTTTCAACTAAATGAGGTGGGAAGTTCCTTATACAATTCTTGTCGTAAAATATGTTTGAATACAAATTTAAACAGCAACTTCGTTTAAACTTGCTTCGTTTCTCTCTTTAGATATAAATGGAGTCTGTTGAGGCAGAATGATGGGAAATATATTGTTAGTTCGATGATTCCTTAATTTTTTTGGCAACTTTCAGTCTCGAGTTCCTGATAAAGGTGTTCTTTATGAAAAAACGTGTAAATTAATCTTTTTGGAGGCATCTGACTGCAATAACACAAACATTCGTGATTTCTTTAGCAATACTGTTAACAGCCAACGAACTATTAAGTGAATGAGTTTCTGAGAAAAAAGTTGCAGCGATTCAAATATGAACTTACTTTAGATTTGAAATTTCTTTATCCCTTTCATTTATCTTTTTATCTTTTTCTTCATTTCTGTAGAAGAGAAAAGCAATAATCAACAAATATCGGGAAGAAAACATCAAATCGAAGAGTATAGCGCAGCTTTATGTGAAGACAAAGCAAATCGAAGAACAGTAAACGGAGATTTTTGTGTGACGTTGATCTTGACGTTGTTGCTATTGCTAGAACTTGCTAGTAGAAGCCCTCAAAATGGGCAGTGTGGTATTTACAGAGGGTTAAGTTGTAGAGAGCGTTGAATGGTAGTCGCAGATCCCAGGATACTTTACAAAGACAAAATTAATTGACAATAGTTCTTTTTGAAATTGCGATAAACAGCGGAAACATCTACCGCAATTTTGAAGTTTTGTACAACTCAAAAACAGTTATTTTTTGAGTTAACATACTCACAGAGCTTTCAAAGCAGCTATTTCATCACGTAACTCATCTGCCTTCTCATCCCTTTTAGAATGAAAAAGAAAATTTAAACGTTAATGGATACTCACAATGGATATATTTTGATAGAAAACCTTATTTCGTGGCAATAATTTGACTCTTAAATGTGACATACTATAGGGGCCTTAGTGTGGTTGGTTTGCTTGTGAGAGAACACTATTTCACTCAGCGTTATACCATCTCATTCAATCACTCTTTATGTCTCCAACATAGAGAGTCATGATTTTCCGATGACTAAAAGCCTTCTATAATGCAACCCAAACACCCTTTCTCAGCGTTATCAACAGTGTCAAATGGCTGAATGGCATCAAATTGTTTTGGTGTAGAGTAATGAAACAACAACTTTTTGTGTGAGAAGCATAATAGAGTACCAAAGTCGTGACGACGCAAATATATATTTTTAGAATTTCTCAATTCGCTCTCCGTTTTCTGAAAAATAATGTAAAAATGTCGAAAATCAGTCGAAAATATTAGATATTGGCTAAGATATGGCCATCCAAAAAATACATTTCAGTAGGAAATCCCTGTATGTTTGCTCTGGTTCATACAGTTTAGAACGGCACAAAATACTGTGATTTGCTATTGAAATATATTTCTTTGAATGGCCATATCTCAGTCAATGTTTGATGTATTCGACTGATTTTGCACATGTAAGCATTATTTTTTATGCTTTTTCAGAAAATGAAGAGCAAATTCAGAAATTCTAAAAATAGATGTTCACTTTTGTACTCTATTGCAATAAAAAATGTTGAAATGTATACAGGTTAAACAACATAAAGTAAATGGAACAGGAATACCTTTGATCAAAAACTCGTTTGATGAGAGTAAAGTATGGTATTCTGTAAAGTCCTTGTGATTTATCCTGCTGCGCTTTGGATGTATACTGATGACTATACACACCATCTGTAAAAAGAAACAACACCAGCATCTTAAAATACATTAAAAGGTCACTGTCAGAGGATTATGAAAAGAAGTTAATTGAGTAATTGGCTATAGACAAAAATAAGTAGATGAAGCTTACCAAACATATCATCTCTCAATGCTTTGATGACTTTTTGAAAAACTCCCAATTTTGGTATTATCTCATCTACAAAACAAATTTAGAAGCCATGAGTGAAAGATTTCAAATTCTGATAAATTGTACATTCAGAACCTACAAGAATCCAGGGACATTGCTGGGGCTGGGGTTTGCATAAACAATAGAAGAATGCTAGGTCACATGACCTTTTAATTATTCTTTGCCTTGCAAAATGGAAACAAACATGCCTATGTCACAGCATGCCTATGCAAAAAACTAGCCTTCCAGTTTGGGTAGGGATGGGTCTTAGTAAAGCAATTATATTTTAATTAGATGTTAAAGGAAAAAAATTTTGTTAACAATGAGAGATGCCCAAAAGAGGGAGGACGGAGCAGCTTCCCTTTGACCAAACATGCATTTGAAAACACAATTTTGAAATGCTTTTTCTATGGTTTGCGGCTTCTTGAAAAGTTGCATCTTCCATTGTTTAGGGCGTATTCTGTGTTTGTTTGATGTGTAATGTTATTTGGTTGCAGACTGGCAATTTATTTCACAGCAGTTTGCTTGCAGGTTTAAGCTGATTTTTCACAGTTTTGCCATTTTTGAATTTCATATAATAGGCCCCTGGGCAGAGGGGGGCAAAACAAGCTCTATTTGTGTACTACCAGTGCATCAACCTTACCAAGTGTCTGAAAACATATCTGAATCTTCTCTTCTGTGGGGTCTTCATCTTTTCTTGATTCCTTCCATTGTGTTTCTTCAAGTAGTGTAACTTCATAGCTGTTCACTTCATTTGAATTGAAATTCATTTAAATTTATTTAAATTAATTAAATTAAATCCATTCATTAAAATAATATATATCGAGGGGCAAATGATGTACAGCAATCTAATAATTTATTGTTAGACTATCAGATCTAGATAATCGCGAATTTTGGATAGAAAATCTAAATATCTTTACCGAAAGATCGAGTCTGTTGTTTCTTGCTTTCTTTATTTTCCATTTCCAGAAAGGAAGATCCAGCAACTATCCTCCAAGAGAAGATGAGATCGATTGGAGAAGAGCGCGCGATGTGCCTTTGCCTAGGCCAAAATGGAGGACATTTTGTCATGGCAACATAAATTTTAGTTGTTGTTGTTGCATCTTTGGTTCACCGAGCTGGAGCTGAAGCACTGGCACCTTGGCACTTGCTGATCACGAACGAATAATGGTCCAGTAAACATCCCTAGTAACGCATCACGCAAAACCCTAGGGGACACCGTGTAAGCAAAGACTTAGATTTTCTAGCAGATATGTAGATATGAAAACCCCAACTTTGTTCTACCACTCTCTGTGTATGAACCACTTATCGTGACTTTTGCTACAAAGTTTCGTGGTTTTTTGAGACAAAATAGTTCAAACTTGTATTACCATTTGAATTTTTGCTCGAAGTGTACAGTTAGAGAAGAATTTGGGGGTTGAAATATTGATAAAGATTTTAGGTGAGTAACTTTTGAATTTGTTGTTTGATGCGAAAATAAATTGTGCACTTGAAGGAGTCTTCAGAAATTCTAATGGACAATTTAATTTACATATTTCAAAACTGTGGCTATCCAAAAATATTGCAAATTAATTTTGAAGCAAATTCTTGGGTTTGCAGAGAAGAATTTGCAAATTTACAAAAAGTACCCTTTTTGGGCCTAAACAAAAGCCACTCACCTGAAATTGTTGTCCAAAAAATAACCTCTGTTTTCTTTTGTGAAAACTACTTTTCTCAGTAAAAATTTTAACGTGGAACAAAAGTTTCAGCCATTTTGCTTTGAATAACGAAAAAACTTTGAATTAACGGTCAAAAAGTAGTTATGTTTATTGCTTTTTATCACGACAACTCTTGAAATATTTCGCTCAAAATCTGGAAGGCACTGCTTCAAAGTTTTTCATTATTTTCCACAAGAAGCAACAAATAAATCATTTAACTTTTATTCTAAACGAAAGTCAATGAAATTCTGAACATATTCCCGCTTAAATCAAGTTGGCCGAAGCCCCTGAGCCATCATGGCTTTGTTATGTAAATTTTATGTAGTTGGGCCTACGGCTAATGTTGGCCGCCATTTTAGGTCAAGCGTTGCAATACTTTTGTACCCTAAGTGTATATAACAAGAAGGCCCTGGTTGCTATCGCAACCTAGCATCCATGCCAGTCCGCCCTTGCTTTTGGGACTTCTGAATTCCAAACAAAGTCGACTTTAGTGGCTTCAATTCCACATGCAAAAAACGCACTTTCTTCAAAAACGGAAATTCTGGAGAACTTGATTTGAAGCGAGAATCTCTCAGAAATCTTCGAAATCTCTGCAAAGTCTACGAATTATCTGCAAAGTCTACGAAATCTTCAAGCTTTGGAATCAGAAGAGTCTGGAGCATCCAAAGTCTTCAATTTTTCCGAGAATCGTCCCAAAGCATTGGCTTTCGATCTAGACAAAAGAAGACGCAGAAAAAAAAACTGGAAGAGACAAACCCTTTAATTTTTTGCGCTTGGTAATTTTAAGAACTGGTTGCTACAACTCTATATATTCAAATGACGTCCGTCTTTTCTAATCCCATCCCAAATAGTTAAAAGTTGTTCGTTACTTCAAATAGTTTAGAAAAAGTATTAGTTAGTAGTAAGATGTCTTCAAAAGACGAATTCCGTTGGATAAGAGAATAAGGAAACAACTTGAGGAAATCGAAATTGCCAGAGCAGGCCAAAACTTTATCCCAGGCCAGGTCTGATAAACTTCTGTCAAATCAAAGAAGAAGAAATAACTCAACATAACTGTCACTGGAGATATAATATCCAAAGCATGCCATAGTAGGGTTCTTTCTCGGAAATCTGAGCTCTCAATTTCGCTTGTGTTTCTAAGCAGTGTGTGGAGAATGTTGGCAAGGGTTGGAGCAATATGAAGCAAAAATTATTCAGCTTTAAGATTTCTTGAGATCCCTCTCTGGTTGTTATAGTAACAAAGGTTATCACGCAAGACATGGCAAAGTTAATAGGAAAGATGCATCTTGCTACTTCTGCCATTTTGGGAAATAAAGTCAATTTGAGAAGCAAAAGACCAAAGTATAACCATTGCAGAAAAAGCAGCCACGTGCAGAGATAGTTAAAAACCTTCGATTGGTTTGATATGACGAAAAACCAGATTCCAATGCTATAAAGTCCAAAGCAGAATGATGACCAAACGGTGTCCATTAAGGTAGAAAATGTCTTCATCTTGTTGTTCTAAAATTTGTTTGTATTGCCGAAGGTTTGGAAAAAAGAATGAAAATCTCGGACCTGTTTCGTTGAACTGTTTACGTTGGGTTACTAGGAAGCTATAACAATGTACTTCCGGGAAAACTCAATTCACGAAAACTGCTGCTTCTGGAACCAACCAGGGTTTGCGTCTGTTCTGGTACTATACAGTAGTATTCTTCATTTTTCTTTCGATTGTATGTGTTACCATTTAGTTTAATCTTCTTCGTTTCTTAAGGACTTTTCCATAATCAACCATGATAGGCGGCTAAAAGGCGGCTGTTCATTTTGATTTTGTGTTGCGGTGCTATGTGGCTTGTCGTCCAGTCGTCCACAGGGGTACGAGGAAGATCTCTGTATTTGCGAGAATTGCAGATGAGCAAATGTTTATCCTGCTATGATGGAGCCTCGATGGACGGGTTGTCTAGGTAATAGGTTCCCTAATTAGGGTGTCGCGAGTTCGAATCCAACTAGGCTAGAAAATCTCTATCTATGGTTTCGTGGCTTCTAAACCCCCTATAATAGACCCCCAATTGAGCACGCCTCAGTCGCTACAGTTACTGATTCTTATATTCTGTATGTATGTTTGCTGGCGTGCTTGAATTTATTGATTACACCCATTACAGTGTTATCCACTACATGCATTCGGTGATTTCGTTTAATGATAACGTGATACAATAAGTATTTATACATATTCATGCTTTTTGCAGAGGAGAGGAGAATCTCCTCGGAGCTTATCTTCTGAAAGTTTCTATAAAATAAGCGCTCTACCTCAAAGAAGTTTTCTTCGATAAGATATTATTTACGTTAATAATCTGCGGGATTGTAGTAAATTACAGTGAAATTTCTACTGCGATTTCCTCTTTGATTTTATCTTATTTATAGAAGGTATTTCTACATGCATGTGGAAATCAAACATTTCACGGTGTGGGAGCGTGGGGGTGTAGCCACAAGCGACAAGGTGTTAAGTTATCTGTGCGTTCGTCCCCCAAGAAAGCTAAGTAAAGACATCATTTCAAAACGTTTCGATCCATGATCTCCATCAATAATGACTTACAGCAAACATGTGTGATTGAGTTATTCGGGCTTGTTCCCCAGTTCCCAAGTCCCTAATTTACACTCACATTGAATTGGATTGCTGTTGTTGTTGTTCGCTTTAGTCAGTTGGTCAGTTCGAAGTTTGAACGTCAAGCAATTCTAATCAACAAAGCGATCATATTGATTCATGAAAATATTGGCACATATTGGTTAAAAATTTATTATGGAATATTACAGACGCGCAAAGCAGCTTAATTCACGCTTGCCCCGTTTTCGTACGAAAAATAGCGTGGAAAAGATCTTGTTTGTGTGTTCTTGTGTCACTATTTTTGTATCAGATCTTTGTGAATAACTGAGCAATGTACCAAATCACAGACCATTCGAATCCTGTAGCCCGTTCTCGGCTTCTCCATTCCAGGCTCCAAATTGCAGGCTTATGCACAAAGCGCTGAGGCATGCACTAGTAAATTCTAGAGAGCAAAATTCTTCTTTTCCATTCCATGTTTTTCAGTAACAGTATAGTGCTTACAAAACCTGACCTACAGGCCCTACAGAACCAAAGAAAGCTTGAAAGGGTTTTGCCGTTTGGCAAGGGTTTTTCGCATGGTTAGAGTTTTTCAAACATCTTTTTGTGCGTTGCTTTTTTAATCGTTCCAACGATCTTCGGGGTTCCAATGACCAAACAAATAAAGTGATGCAAGACGTAGAGAGTTTAATTTTAAAGATAGCCAACGGCCAAGTACTCTCAGGTGCCGAATTGCTGGGGGTTGGAATAGGCGGAGGGGGGGGGGGTTGGAACTCCAACCAGGATCTAATTGTCAGAATTTATTTAACAAATTTTGTCAGAAGACTCACAAAATAGAGTGTACAAGTGAGATTTCATACAAAGAAGGTCTAAGTGAAATAAGTTAAAACCATCGACACGAAAATTTTTGCAAATCTTAATAAGCGGAGGGGGGTCGTAATAAGAGCGGGGGTTGGACATTTTTCAAAAAATTAATTAGCGGGGGTACGGCAATTAGGCACCTTAGAGTACTGCGTAAACAAGTTTTCGGCCATCACCTGGATCAAGGCGCTTGTATTATAAAGGATTCAATATGGATTTATAATGAAGAAAGGGGAATGAAAAAATGTGCTGCCAATATTGATTTATTCATTTTAAACCTAGCTAAATAAACTCACTGCAATAGATGTACGTCAAAGAGAAATAATTTGCGCAAGTGGAATAATAAGAGTAAAAACTATTCATCAAGCATCTTTAGCTACCAGAGGTAGCACCTCAATTCATTATAGGTAATTCTGGCTATTAATAATCTTTGAAAAGACAGCAATTGAACGGAAAAAAGGAGAGTGGAAAAAAATGATCATTTTTCAGCGGTGAATGCGCAACTAGGATTTTCCGGCCTTCAGAAAAAGTTATGTAAGAGGTTGTTTTGCATATGTAAGGAATTTTCAAATGATGATGCCAAGGCATTTTTAAACTTGATCTGAAGGAAAATAAGATGTTTCTGTGCTTGAGTGGGTACCCCAAGGCTATCACCCAGGTACGATCTTCTTCACTTTCATGGACTCATAAACAATCATTGTACCTAATCATTGCAGTTGTCGTAATCATATACCTAACCATTGCGAATGATGCGCAATTTTTCTGTCTGGTACATATTAGAGTATGTTTATTTCTATAATTGTATTCGTATATTATATTAATGAACTACGTCATAATACTACAGCGCACGAGAAGTCTCAGATTGAACACCTACAGGAAAATAACTTCAAATAAAAAACTGATTGATCAGATAAAGTTTTATCTTTCTAGTTTTCCTTGAGAAAAGTATAGCCAAATGCTGATGAAGTTCACGCATTCCTATCTTGTTTTAAGAAACGCTTGCAATAAAAAACATTCAAGAGGAACAACGCCTAGGATTTTGGTTTCCTCTTTCGAGAAAACCAGATAGCATCCTAGTTTTGTTGTCACAAACTGATCCTATCTGTTGATCTTTATCTTTCAAAACAGCGATGGCGTAATTGGCGCTAGCACGCAAGTACGTTGTCGGTTACTATGACAATAGAAGGCTGGGAGCGAGTCAGATTATTGTTGATAACAAACATGGGTAGGGTATAAAAGCAATGTGAAAACAATATACGCGCAGTTGAGATTTACGGGCAGTTGAGAGTAACGAGAAGATACACTGAAGCTTTTGACAAAAAGGTAAGCCAACGTTAATTGAACATGTTTATGATACAGTATTGTGTTTACTCTAAGATGCTTGATTCTCCAGAAGGGACAAGCGATGAGCTTTTGTTAAGATGAATTGAGTGAGCATCTAAAGCCACACGTTATCACGCTAGTGTACTCGACTTGAATTACGTGTATCAAAAAGTACGAAATATAAGGTACATTTTGAGAGGGTGATAGTGTAGGGCTAAGACAAAACCCGTAGTTTTTAATGTCAATGCTATTCTTAGAGGATGCTAGCTGAATGTTGACATGACTATTAAATCTATGAACATTTTCGAAAAACGAGTTTTCTAACGTAAACTTTCACTTACTGATAACACGATATAAGTATGCACTGTTTGTGAAAATTGTACTGTAATTTTTTTTTCAATCAAGACATAGAGAAAAACATGGAAATGAGATAGTAGCTTCTTCAAACGTCATCATTCATTCATTCTCCATTTCATTCAGAAGTACATATCTATTATTGCTTCCTAAGTAAGGAAACAAATGACGTGGCTGGTAGAAAGCCAACATACAAAGATACTAGCTAATATCTTCTCTAGCTAATACTGTATACAACAAACAAGTTCCAAAACGAACGTAATATTGGTAGGTAGTGGTAATGTTTGTAATGGACTAATTGTATTGTTCGTGGTGGTAGTTGTAGAGGTAGTGGAAAAGTAACGGTACTAACAGGTAATAAGGTTACCTATCCCCGACATAGTTGAAGGATTCCCTAGAAGCTGACGTTTCTACAACAATGGCCATGGATAATGATATGACTGTAACAGGCTATGTGATATCTAAAACTATTTTTTCAGGCCTACGAGAAAGCCCAGTAGAAAGGTCAGCACAAAAACGATGCAGTCGTCAATGCAGTTTCTAGCCTTGAGTGCAATAGCAATTTCACTAACACATTCATGTCTTGCGGCAAGTCTGTCCGAGAGAAACAAAAAGAAACGCCAGTACAGACAAACAAACAACAAGAAGTCGAAGACTCCGCGAAACAGCTTCCCCAAGCAACACTAAAAAATATCCAGCAAATAAGCGAACCAAGCAGTACGTTTCTGGGTGTGTTTGAGCCAGCCGATGCGTTCTTTGAAAAGAATTCTCAGCCTCAAGGCGAATCCCTAACATCAAAGAGAGGCGGCCGGAGAAAAGCAATGAGATGTATCAGATTCAACTGGGCAACAAGAAGATGCAGTCGATATGCTTTGATTGGAATATGGGCCTAAAATTGAACAATTTTTTCACTTCTAGACGATTATTTTTTCATAGATATTAGCGTAGGATTTGAGCCTGTGCCTAGGGTAATCACCCGCGCATTTGCACCACAAGGCGCCTTACAGTAACATTATTTTGTAAGACTGTTCCCTATATTTTATTGAGGTCAAATCACAATAATATTTGAGTCATTGACTTAGGAGAAGACAGGATATAGGGGGGCTGTCTGATTCGTAGGTAATTGTTTACGGAACTTTGCCCGACACTTAACAGATTTTTTGCCCGAATATGGCTGGATTTTGTCAAAGTAAGAGGTCTGTAGCCCTCCCAGCCACTGCCTTCTACATGCCTATGATATTAGCCCTTATTCTTGCTCTCATAAATTGAAATATACAGAACGCAGGCACCTTTAATTAGCTGACTAACATTAACAACCTGAAACTAAAAAACACTGTTTATATGTAATATGCTAACTTGCCTTTCAAAACTCGTGTTGTTAGATGTTTTGACGATGAAATTATTTTCCTTAATGTTGATACTAATGTTGATTAGTTTGATGCTCGAATAGATTTATCAATCAGAGAATGTGACTTTTCCTCGGAGATGACGATATGAATAAGTTTTCAAGTCTGCCAAAGACAGAAGAGGAGCGAAAATGTACAGAATGAATAAACCCTGTGTAAGAATTTCCTTTCGTATTCTGAACGGGTACATCGCAGATGATCATAATATCTGCTTCAGACATCGTAAATCAGTGTTACCCTTAGTATTTCTGGTAAACATGGTGATAGGGCAAGTAAACAAGTCGTCAGCCGGACGAAATAATTTCCTTACGACTTTAAGGTGGAGCCACTGCATAAAGAGAAATACCAGAGAGAGATATAAGAGCTGCATCATTCAGGGACAATGGAAAAAAGCATGCTCCTCCGCAGCGTCCTAAATACTGTGCAGCCTGGGAAGAAGGGGAAAGAAAGAGGGAAAGAAAGAGGAAAAGAAAGATCTACAGCCTCGCAATGCCCTTTGACGCTGCGGAGAAGCGTGGAAAAAGCAGCCTCATAAATCAGTGACGTCAAAAATCATTTCTGTCATTTCCAGAAACAATTATTTTTCCTGAATCTTTAAACTCTGAATCTAAAAAAACATTTCAATGTATATAATTTAAAAATGTAGTAAAATCAAAATTTACAACTATACGAAAACATATATTATCCATTAAAATTTGAATTAGCAATAAGCAAGTATTTTATTCAAAAAATCTCCAAAAAAATAATTCAAAAACTGAATTGAAATTTCACGAAACAAATCGACTTAAATTTTGGAAATAAACCACTCTGATGATTCTTATAAGGATGTAGGTATCGAATGATCGAAGGGACAATTCGATATCTTCAGACCTTCAAATTTATCACGGTAAATGTCATCAATCGTAGTGGTTTATTATTTATTAATCATTCAATATCAGAAATACAAATTGATCAATAAAATTATTTTAACAAATAAAAACTGTCTCTTACTTCTCGATCTCTGTTCCGTATGAACTCAAAAAGCATCGCAGTTTGATTGTAAACAGTAACCCTGCCATAACCGTATTCCTTTAGTCTTTTAACAGACCATTCCTTTTTCATGAAGAGCTCCAAATCAAGGAAGCGCCCGGCTGTTCCAACAACGAGATGCGTTACACCATCTTCCACACATTTGTTGCGATATACTTTACATGTTCTTTCATAGCTGTGATAATGTGCCCACAATGACAGATCAACTTTGTATTTATGTAGGAGATCTTCGAAGAGACGTTGCATATTTACGGCAACAATATAATCATCTGCCGAAAAAGAGAAAAATATTTACTTTCAATTATTTCTTGAGTTAGCAGACTGTATTTAACTGTGAAAGGGTTCAGACATGTTTCGTTTCAAGTAGATGCAGGCAAATTAGGCCCTGGCCAAACGATCAAACATTGTTTGTCAAACATTTGAAATTTGCTTGCAAAGCAAAATGTTTTTCAATTATTCTACGTCGCCAAACAATGCTCGATATAAAGGTCTTAGGCCCTGTAATAAGGGTCTTAGGCCCTGTTCAAACGAAAAACATTGTTGTTCAGATATTTGAGGCCGTCTGAGACTCGCTTTACAAGCAATGATTGATCAATTGAAAAACTGAATTGCTTAGCAATGTTGTTGATAAGCTTTGAAACATTTTCTGCCTCTCACAAGCAAAAACATTTGACAAGCAATGTTTCGAGACGAGGCAAAACAGCAAACAGTTTCTTAAACAAGCGAATTTCAGATGTTTGATGAACAATGTTTGGCCAAAGCTTTAGGTTGTCAGGAGAAGAATGTTTTATGCTCGAATGCTTTTGTTTAGCTAAACCGCTTCATCTTTATTTCTTAAGCACTCGATACACCACGCGTTTTCTACAAAATCACAGTATTTACTGGATAAACTTTCAAAACTTACCATACAAATCCTGACTGTCATACATGGCTCTGTGTCCTCCAAGAATAACCCAAGGGGTCTTTTTACGATCGATCTTTTTCAGGTCATTTTCAAGCCATTCATACTGCCTTGAGCCGGGCTCAAAATTATGCTCGGTACTCATCATAATGAAATGAACCAAACCAAAGTCATAGCTGTACCTTCAAAACAAAATTACATAGCAACCATTGTAAAAAGAACTCAGCGTATGCGTGTGAAGAGAAATTTAGACAGAAGAGAGTAAACAGATACAAGTAAGCACATAAAATTTGCGAATGTAGTTCATGGTTGCCCATCCTGTAGAGAAACTAAATAGTAAGGTACTCGATCTCTTTCCCCCCAGCTGCGTCTCGTTTTTTTCAGTTCGAAAGATTTCGTACCTTCTGAGCAGTGTTTGCATCACGCAAGTATGCCCTAAGCAGCCTGCTTACAAACAGGTGTTTCCATCTAGGTTACACAATGATATGGTCAGCTTTTAGACACTCTTTCCAACGCTCCTTAGGGTCACCGACCTGTCTTTCCCAATGTTTAGTTGACCAAAATGAACATGGACTGGGTCACAGGCAGCGGATCGAGCCATACCTGTAGTAATGCTGCCCATAACCCATAACGCATTAGCAATAAATAGCTATATGCTTTCTTGATATAAACATTATAAAATTTTGGGATTTTTGTTTGAAGAACGAGTGACAGTGATATATAGAGATGTCATAATAAAGATAGATAGATGGAGCCACAAGTCTTTTTCAGAGAGCCTGACGATGTAAATTCTCACGCATAGCTTTGCGCATTTGTACCATTATTCTTACTTTTTTCAAGCAAGAATAGATGCCAGGCTTCGACAAAGCCATTCAGGAAAGTAGCCTCTTGCTAGCTGCGATACTGCGATGAATAATAGAGCATTAAGGCTTACGCTAAAATTGCTTACTAACCACCAAACGTAGTTGCCATTGTCAGGCATATGAAAACGATGGAACATCGGCACACCACATTCACCACCAGAATCAATGCCAAAATTTCCCCATTTCGGATGGTAGCCATCACCTGCTCCACTTGGGTCTTTTGATGCTCCCTTTAAATGATCCTGTTCATGATTCCCAATGCCAACCATGTATGGCACTAGCGTTGCATATGGCTCAATGGCAGTCATCCATTGATCCCATAGGTACGCCTGGCGAGAATAAAAATACAGTAATGATAGGTGCAAGAAATGCCAAAACCAGCTGTCAGCGGTATAGCAATATACCAAAAAAATCGAAGTAACACATTCCATTCCAAATCCTTACAATACGCACGTAGACTAATGACCTTGATATTAGTTTAAGGCAGCTCAAAATTCTACTCGATAGAGAAAGGGTGTGCATTGGTCATTACAACAGAAAGGCTAGCGATCCAAAGGACCGTTAAGCCTTTCGAACACAAGTTCGAAAGCTCTCATTGAGGTGCTGTGGCATCGTGGTCTAATTAAGCATGTTCATACTTTCAGGCGTTTAGCAAGGTCGGAGTTCGAGCCCCAGCCACGATAGGGTCACAGCCAGGGTTTAGTTCTCATTGGTTCATCTGATTCTGAGATCCTAGCGACTGGCCTTGAATATACCATTTCACCTTCATCTTCCATTACTTTAAGACGATGCGTAATCTTGTTCCTACCATTCCTTTCTTGTTTATAGTACTGAGACGATAGCAGGCACTTTTCCAGCAGACTAATGATTCCGCCATCGAATAGAAATAAACGAGATCATACTTGAAAATCACCTCACGACGAGAACCTTGACACCAACGACAACTTCGTTCTTCATGATTAGCTTCAACTAGCACCATCCATGAGGTTGAGAACATAATAACTTAAATCAATAAACGGGAGAAATAAAAAGGACTTACAAATCCAACGGCATA
This sequence comes from Chrysaora quinquecirrha, assembly GCA_014526335.1. NCBI lineage: Eukaryota > Metazoa > Cnidaria > Scyphozoa > Semaeostomeae > Pelagiidae > Chrysaora > Chrysaora quinquecirrha. The sequence continues at coordinate 3,229,510 of JACTAT010000059.1, read as the reverse complement.
AGAAATATCTCCATTATGGAAGACATGACGGATACCATGTTCACGGTATTCTTCAATGATTCTGTTTGCAGTTTCATGCCCGCCTGGGCTAAGAATTCGATCGATTCCCATGTCACCATAGACAATGAATTTATGAGGTGTTGCATCACCAGCAGGAAGTGCACTTGTAAAGTTGTACACATGACTCATCCCCTATCGCAAAAGATGATACATATGTTATATTTAGCTATAAACTAGGATAGATTTAGAAAAGCGTGACAACGATGAAAGGATTAGAACTTGTACTACATAGTCAAAGAGCCAATGAAAATTCCATTGAGCTTAAAGCCGCGGCTGCACCTGCGACTTTTGCTTGAAATGGCGACGCTGAAAGTGTCCTGTCACGAAAAAATCTCGAGGTGGCTACACGCTGCGACAAAAATGCTGCGACTGAAGTTCTGCGACAATCAACTTGCGTTATAAGAAGAATGGGTCGTAGTAAATATCCAGGAAAGGCGCGAAAACAATTCAATATGTTACGTCGCCAATGCGAAAAAACAAGCTACACGCTGCGACATTACTGGCAACAAGCAAAATCATGCCGGCGCTCGTATATTTCCTGAGGTCGCAGAACATTTTGTTTGAAAATACATCCCTGGCTACACGAACATAACGTGCGACTCTTAGTTTTTCTGCATTTTGGAACATGTTCTATTGCTATTTCAAGCAAGAAGTCACACATGTAGCAGTAGCTGATGAAATCTTCCAGTAATTCTCTTAGTCATACAGTCCAGGGCTCTCTTCTTGTTTGACTTGCGCTTCCGCTATGTTGAGCCTTCTTCGCTACAATACACATTGAAGTTATTATATCTGTGTTAGGTACCATAGTGTCGCTAGCACATACATTAAAATCTCAGCGACAAGTATCGGACACAAGGCTTTAGCCCTGACATTTAGACAAGAAATTTAACTTAATTTAATTTAACGCGTCTAACCCAGGTTCGAACCGGGATAAAGTAACCCACCATCAGACGTGGGTTACTTTAACCCTGGTTGAACCCGGTTAGTTGCGTTTACACTATAAAATTTCAGCCTGGGTTAACTTTAACCCGGGTCGAAACCTACTTAGAATTTTGCAGTGTAAACAGGGCTTTTAATCTATATCTTAAATGTCTTGATTAGAAATTACCTTGTCAGATCCAAAAGAATAGAAATAAACAGTTGCAGGTTTTAGATGTGAAATCAGTACATCATGAATGAACCCTGGATCCCGAAAGCCAATGGAATCTGCAGGGGCACCACACATGTCACTTCCTTTGTATGTATTTGTACTGCCAGATACTTGATTGTCTAGTTTGCTTTTTGAAAGACCAAACTTCACAATTGGTTTATCATCTAAAAAGAAATTTCATCAAGTTAATTGAAGAGTTAACTTGCCCCTGATCTTGTTTTATTTTAAAAGTTTTAAAGGAGGCTTGATTCTCACCTGTGCCAGATATCCACATAACTCTCATTTGGGAAGGATCATTGGTAAGTGATATATGACCATGAACTGGCTGATTTGATCTTCCTTTGAATGTCAATAGATTGCTTCTTGCAACAAGAGCAGTGTACAACCCTCCAAATACATATCTGTAATATCTGAATTCACAATCATTTCTCATGTTGAAAACAGTGACAGTTCTGGTACCATACCCTTCTTGCCAAGTTTGTTCTTCAGCATCGTTAACAAAGAAATAATCTAAGGGATTATTTGCTGAATCATTCTGGGGGCAATAAAGTCCAATCCAATCTTTTTCAGTTGGCTTCACAACATATTTCCAGCTGATGGTTACTTGTGCACCATTCTCAACATCAGTATGTGGGTTAACAAATATTCTGCCTGTTTTCATGTCAAGTGGGAGATTTCTTCCAGAAACTTGGAGTTCATAGCTTCTTGATAAGCAGGGTCTGCTCTGTTGATTGTTACACCATTGGCATTCTTGCGATGGAAGTATGTTGGAACAGGGTGCTTGTGGGTCTTTGCGGGGATGTGGTTGACAGATACCAATGCTAAAATGGTGCAAAGAAATAAGCTTTGCATTGACTTCATGTTGACATTTGCTTCAACGTCTGCAAAGGAAGAATACATGATCATCATAAACACCATTGTCAAAATCAATATCACTGCAATCAGTCTCCATCGTCATATCATCATCATCATCATCATCATTGTCATGACCATCATCATCATCGTCATCATGACCACTATCAAAATTAACCATCACTGTAATCACAGTGATCAGTCACTGTCATCTTAATATTGTCATCATAATCATAACCATCATCATCATCATCATCATAATCACCAACATCATCATCATCATCATCACGCCATCCTGTTATGATCATCAACAATCAAAACATCATAATATCACGCCATCACGATCATCAAATATGATCAAATAAACAGCTTATCTGGGTACCTTGGCTTTTTTGAAGTGGAAATTAGCCACTGGGCTCACGATAATATAATCTTGGAATCAGCTACAAAAATTTTAGTAAACTCAGTCAGTAAATATATACCCGATGAGATCCAGCCGGTGCCACAACAGCAAAATTTTCCGTCTGGTTGATGCTGTGACATGCATGTGACTGTCCTGGGAGAAAACAAAGCAACAACAACAACAACCTGTGGTTGTTGTGTTTGTGTTTGTGGCTTCCTTCTCCATTCAGCAGCACAATTGGTTTGGAAATTACCTGCAAGTAGAACAAGTTAAATATTTTCTCAGCGTGAGAACTCTAGTGTTTGCTGTTTGCTGACTTCAAACATGGCTGGCACGGATGTCTGTAACCATACTTCAAGCGAAGATTATTACGAAAATAAGAAACACAACCATGAAATAGTAGAAAAACTCAATTCCATGCGAGCGAGTGGCACCCTCATAGACATGTGGCCTGTCGTGGAAGGCATCGAATTCGCAGCCCACAGCACCGTCCTTGCGTCTTGCTCGGATTATTTTCTGGCTATGTGTGAATCAAATTTAATACCTAATGACCGTCGGATCCATATCGAAGATATAAGTGCCTTCACGTTCCAAGAACTTCTTGATTTTATGTACACAGGAAAAATAAAGATAAATCAAAACAATGTCGAGGACTTGTTGAGAGGGTCCTCCATGCTTCTGTTGGACAAAGTCAGAAAGAAGTGCTGCGCATTTCTTCACACTTGCCTAAATGATTGCAACTGCCTTGGGATACTGAGCATTGCAGATGAATTGAGTTGTGAAGATTTGGCCAACAGAGCACTGAAATTCACCCAGCAGTATTTTGGGGATGTTTGGTTAAGTCAGGAGTTTGAGCAGCTTCCATTCCATCTAATGTTAAAATTGATATCCTCAGACGCAACTTCTGTTCCTAGTGAAGATATAATGTATGCTGCAATTTTGAAATGGGTTTCATTCTCTGGCGTCAGGGAATCAGTGTTTCCGCAGCTTTTTCTGAACATCAGACTACGATTTGTCAGCGAGAAAGTGTTTGAGTTAGAAATTTCACAAAACAGTCTTGTCACTGGAAATATTGAGTGTCTGAGACGATTGAAAGAAGCAAGAGGTTTTAGACAAGAAATTAGAGAATCTACAAGAAGGAGAAGTGTCTCAGAGCTTACTGATGCCAGCTGGTTAAGACCAAGGCTCTGTATGTCTGAGGTCAAAGTAGTTGTTGCAGTCGGTGGGGTAAATGCATTGATGTACAATGCAGAGATGAACAGATGGGTGCAGCTAGCTGCAGTAACAACTCGGCATTGCCCAGGTATGGGTGTTCTTGATAACGATTTGGTAATCATTGGTGGAAGTAGAGAATGGAAAAGGCTTGCTGCTGGTGTAAGATATGACCCTAAAAGAAATGAATGGCTTGGAATGGCAGCTTTGAATCAAAACAGAAGCAATCTTGAACTGGCTTTTCTGGATGGATATTTATATGCTGTGGGAGGGTATGATGGGGAATCACCATTGAGGTAAATATCAGCTGAAAGTACAGTAATTCTGCGCCGCTACCCTGAAATGATTTCTAGTTTCACCCCACCTCTGATTCACCAAACTTCCAATTGGCCCAGCCGAATCAACCAGATACCCCTTTAGTTGAGTACAGGCTCTTACAAGGTGCAAGATTTCTCAGGGCCTTATTGCAGCTTTGGAGGAACCATTTTTCATCTTCGTGTAATGGAAAGGCCAGCTGCACCTTCTTGTTAACTTTATGCAAATATGTACAAGAGCACCAACATTGCCATTGGGGATAGTCTTGGAAAGTTGAGATGAGTGCCTCTTACTAGAACCTTCCTGTCATGTCGCTGTTCCATGCCCTTGCGTCATTCTGAGAAACTAAACCATAAAGCTTGGTTTTGATATAGATATAATGGTAGGGACACAAAATCACTGACCATTCATCAGGGACAATGTGGGGACACTGAATGATCATTTGGGACCAAATCAATTTGGGAAATGTCATCTTTGCATGACCAAAATGATGGGGCTGTGTCTTGTTCCTTACATCTACTTTTTATGGAAAGTAGGCTTTGAAGTGAAAAGGGGACATTAAAACGTTTTTGTGCCACCAGTATTGGTTATGGTACTGAAATTTGATCAGCCAGTCTCTCAGCGTCTGATGCCAATAGCACTTCTCCTAATCTACATCCAAAGCATGATGCCTTGTGAAGATGAAGGGAGCATGTCATGACTCACTTTGGCAACTTTGAACAGCCCTTCCTCTTTTATACATCTTGTTCACAACTTGATTTTCTCTTTTTCCAGTTCAGTGGAGAGATTCAATTCAAAGCATAACAAGTGGGAGTTTGTTGCCCCAATGAAACATGCAAGAGATGGACTTTGTGTGGTTGCAGATGAAGACTACCTTTATGCAATATCTGGATATGATGGTGATCGATATTTGAGCTCTGTGGAGAGATACGACCCTGATAAAAATGTTTGGGAAATAAAAAGTAAGTTATTAAACCCTCTTTCACATTGAGATCACTGTTCCTCTTTTTTTCTGTCACTCTATTTGTTCCAAGATGGCAAACATTTTCCAATTTAATTGAAATGGTTAAAGCCCCCATCAAACATTCTGGAAATTTTGCTTAAATTGTTGGCTCTGGCTTGGCTCAACTCCCAGTACAGCAAAAATTTAAGCCCCCAACGCTCTCAACAATGCTCAATAGCACTACCAAGTATACTCGCTTGAAAATTTCGACTTTGACCAAATTGTGCTCCAAATGTTCTCGACAACAAGGCACTTTGCAATGATTTGACACTGAAAGAAAGTCTAGAGTTGTCGGGTGAAAAGTAAAGAGCACTTGTCTTGGATCCTGTGTTTTATGTTTTATACTCAAGCTCATTGCATTAAGGCAATTAGAAAGGTGAATGTCCAAGACAATTGGCCAACCTTGTCATCCAACTCTCTAAAACTAGAGGGACAGAACTTGAATGAATGAATGAGCTCCAGCTCACCAGAAAAGGTCCTGATTCCCAGTATGGTACGACTTGGTTGTCTTTTCATAAAACCGTGCCCTCATTTTCTTTGACCATGCTATTTTGCACCTCCAATGTTTGTTGTCTGGGTACGCCACTGTCTAAAAGCTATGCTGTTTAGTGCAAATGCTAACCATTGTGAGTATCACTAACCAGTCAATGAGAAACATTAATCCAGTCGCATTTACATTTTAGATTTTGAACATATAAAGCAGTACAGACAATGTGCCTCTTCTGTTATCAATGATGGCAAAGCCTATGTTATTGGTGGATATTTTGACTCAACATTCTTATCGTCTTGTGAAGTGTACGACATTGAAAACAATGAATGGACTGATATTGCTCCAATGAAAGCACCTCGTTATCAAACTGGTGCTGCTGTTCTGAACAGGTAAACTCGATGATGTCTACATGATATACGACGTCTTTGAGTGGTACAAAATTTCAAAATTGCAGCACAAGATACAGCGGAAACACCTTTAGGCATGCAAAACCTTTTTCGTCTAATACTTATCGGAGTATAAACGTCAGAAACAGACCAAAACAATTGACTAAGGGGTGTATACTAAGATTTAGATCGAAATGCACCAATCAGAAAGTGAAGCCGGATAAACATCGTGTTTTAAACACCCATCAGCTTGCGGGATACAGCGTAAAAGTGTCCATTTTACCTACAAATGCCTTGGAGCGATTCGCATCTGAGTATAAATTCCGCCTTAGTCAATTTTTTGAGTCTGTTACTGATGTAAATATTCTGTGGAGTTTCAGACGAAAAAAGCTTTAAACGCTTTAAGTATGTCTAAGGATGTTTCCACGTTTCTCGCAATTTTATATACTATCTCTTAGATCTATATTTGCTGGCCCAGGTTGATGCCTCGAGTTGAAGATTCGTTTCCTTATCTAACCTGCTTACTTTTGTAAGCAGGTTAGATACTTTAGAGCTCTAAAGTAAGCTTGTAATAACTCTTAAGTTAGGTGACTTTTACTTCATACGGCGCCATTCAAAAGGAGGAAAGCTATACGGTCATCGAGTTGCCTCTATCAATGGCACTAACAATCAATTAAACTACATTGCCACACTAGCCTGCAGGAACTGTACCTCTTGCAATTAGTTTTTAGTTGTGACTACATCTATTTTGTAAGTTAAAGTCATCTGGCATTTTCTTCTTGGCTTCACTGACGTTGAAAACGTATCCATGTATGAATTGAAACCACCCTGGTAATGTCTGTGCAGTACAGTGGAAGGCATGCAGGTTAGTGGAGGGATACCATCATTACAGTGGGGATGTTCAGTACAGTGGGGGATATCATCAGTACAAAGAGGGATACCAGCATTACAGTGGACGATGTTCAGTACAGTGGGGGATATCATCAGTACGAGGAGGGATACCAGCATTACAGTGGAGGATGTTCAGTACAGTTGGGGATATCATTAGTACGTTCGAAGGATATCATCAGTACAGTGGAGGATGTTCGGTACAGTGGAGAGATGAGATATCAGCAGTACGAGGAGGGGTACCATCAGTACAGTAGAACATGTTCAGTACCGTCCTTCTAATCTCCCAGCATCAGAGGCAGAGTGGGAAAAGGTTTATGAGCCTTCTAAAACTACCATTTTTACAGGAGATTACAAAGCAGCCTGGCTAATGTCTGTGCAGTACAGTGGATGATGTGCAGCACATTAGCTTTCGATTCTTAATAAGTTTTATTGCATTCACTTTAGGTGGATTTTCGTCTGTGGTGGTTGGACAGGAGACAGCCAGGCATCATCTTTGGTAGAATGTTACCACATAGATGAAGACTGTTGGTTCACTGTCGCATCACTTCCAACACCGTGTACTATGAGATGTGCCGCTCTCTTTCCCAAGAAAACAATTAGAAAAAATCATGGACTCGCAAGACGAAATTAAAAAGCTCGAAGCAAGAAAAGTTGCTGAAGATCTCACTTGAGAAAGGACAACAAAATTGTCAATTGGAATTCAAAAAGGTACTTGCGTAATTTTTTTAAAATTGATAATAACAAATAAAAAATTATAGATAATTCATATTTATTCCTAGGTATTTTAAATATTTAATGTACGACACAATTAAACGTTTGAAAAACGAGGGCAAAAATAATTTTTCCCGTTTTTATTAAAGTTTTTGAACCCCTGAAAAAATAAGGTAACAAGTAAGGAACAGTGCGGATTCTTTGCAGTTTGGTTAAATACCCATGTACCGCTTCTTTTGTATAGAGATGGTCGTCATGAGTATCTATTCCATATTAGATCAAACCAGGCCAGACTAGACGATACTATACCGTACAATACCATACTATAGCATACCATACACTCCTATTTTATAAGAAACCTGTTTATAAGAAACTCAGTACTGAGATCAATTTTGGTTAAGAAACTTGCAGTACTCGACCAAAAATAGTAAGAAACTCGCAGGTCTCAAGAATCTTTAGAATATGAAATAAAGTATCGAAAAATAACCTTATGTTGCACCATAAGTGTCTATTTTTACAATGAAACGGCTGATGTAAACGTGAATTCTATTTCTTCTTCTATTTGTCAAATTTAAGTGTCAAATACCTGTTTGGAACTAAAAAGTTTTGATCCCTAAGAAACTGCTAAGAAACTTTCAGTACCAAATTTGTCCAAAAACTAAGAAACTTTGAGTACTGAACAAAAATCTTAGTTTCTTATAAAAAAAGAGTGTACCATACCATATCATACCACACCTTGTCAATAAAGTCTACATAAGACCAGACCATACCTTACCATACCATACCATACGATATCATACCAGACCATACCATAGCATACCATAGCATATCATAGCATACCATACCATACCATAGCATACCATAGCATACCATACCATACCATAGCATACCATAGCATACCATACCATAGCATACCATACCATACCATACCATACCATACTATACCATAGCATACCATAGCATACCATACCATATCATACCATACCATACCATACCATACCATACCATACTATACCATAGCATACCATAGCATACCTTACCATATCATACCATACCATACCATAGCATACCATAGCATATCATAGCAAATCATAGCATATCATATCAGATCAACCATACCATACCATACCATACCATACAACACAATACAATACCATACCATGCAATACGATGCCATACCATTCAATACCATCACCATACCGTACAATACCATACCATTCCTTACTATAACATCCCATGCCATGCCATGCCATACTATACGAAACCTTACCATACCATACCATACCATACTTTGCTAACGTTTTACTGTTCACGGCCACATTTGAAAGCAACCGGTTCTTGTATCAGGGGTTTTACAGCACTTTCTAGCCGCTTCATGCATTATCTAAAGTATAAGAATTATATGACGAACGTTATGAACTTATGAAAATGCCTATCGTGCGTCGTATCAATTAATATATCATGAAAATTGATGTGTACATACGCTTATTTAGAGCTGTCTTTGTATGAGTAAATATTTTTAGAAAACGATCGTAGCAGGTTTGCAAGTCTCTTGTTCAGTCTCCATGAAGACAGCAGTTCAAGGAAACTGCCAGAGTCTTGACAAAGATATGGGATTTTAATTCCTGGAATCAAATTCTGATTTTGATGTACTCAAAGCGTTAAACACTTTTGGAGTCTTTGGTAAGAGCATTACTTACAGGGTTAATAGGCAAGTCAGACTGTAGTCGCATTTGACTTATTACAAGAGTATCAGTTTCCGCTCATAGCCACATTTAAAGAGTATTGATTTTGCCATTTAACTTGGGTAGGGTCAGCTCGAATCCATTTCAGACCACAGTATATGATGATCATATTCCATGATTTTCGAGGTCTCTCTCTGAAAATGCATTTTCTGTACAGTGATTATGTATCCGAAGTTGGGGAATTTAGATTTACTATCCAATTTTATTGGGGGCAGAAAATTGACTAGATTCGAAACCATGACCTACCGATGGTGAGCCGAACGCCTTTCGGTCGAACGGCGTTTCATTCTTCAAACCGGTGTGCATAGGATTTTCAAAGGATTTTCGTCAAATCAACAGATTGCACGGCAAGATTGTACGCGATTCTTAAGGAGTGAAAATGCCCCTCACACTCGGCCAGGCCATCTCTCCTTTGAAATAGACCATGCTCCATGTTCGCTCTTTTCTGAAGCTCGCAACTGTAGTTCTCACCAATTATGCTTCGTCTGAACAACGTTTTACATTATCTCTACTTCTGAGTTTTAGACCACATTCCTTAGCAGACAAGTTCTGGCGTTCATGTCATAAACTAATTCACCAAGAGCATTACTGATGGAATTTCGAGGTTGTAGTAATCTGGCTTCGTTGAGCAACGAAAAAGCGTACTCTCAGCAGGCATAGAACTGTCGAAGAAAATCTGGGTAATTTGAAGTAAGTATAAGTTTTTTTCAGCATGCTACTTCTGCTGCCTTACCTTTCAGAAGAATTAGACCTTAGCCAAACGATCAAACATTGTTTGTCAAACATTTGAAATTTGCTCGTGGAGCAAAATGTTTTGCCGCTTTACAAGATCGCAGAACAATGCTCGTTAAACCTTTATCCTTGCGTCAAGCAAGAATTGTTTTTGAGCTTTTTTCAAAAAATCGTATAACAAACGTGCTTATTTTTGCTTGTCGAGCAGATGTCGTCATACGTTCAAACCTTGTTTGATAAGCAAATTTCAAGTGTTTGACAGACATGTATGATCGTTTGGTCAGGGCGTTAGAAGGAAGTGATTCTGGGGTTCCAATGCCAATCCAAGATGCACTTTTACCCTACTAATCAAATCACGCCATTCCTGCCTCGGTTGATGCAACAATAAGAGACTTTTCTTTAGACTTTCACTAGAAATTTATACGAATCTCTGGTTTTTGCCGTTTTACTTTTCGGCTTTAAAAGTGAGCCATTAGAAATACAACAGCTTCAACAACGAGCAATGTGAATCTCTCTTTGCAAAGCATGTCGACCAGCCTTAATGACAGTAGGAAAGTATGCATAAGCAATCGTCTACGCTTCCTTTTTGGATAGGTGTTCCTCTATTTTCCTAGATAGGTGAAGCCGAGGGGTGATTCACTCCTTGAAATCTCGTACACCCTCAGCTGGAATCTCTATCTATTTTTTATTGATTTTGTTTCAATAGGAATCTCGCACGCTTTTGCGAGGAGTGAAATACCCCTCCTGGGGTGAAGATTTTATTTTCCTAACACGTTGTCTCCTCCTGACTGAACCTTCCACCAATAATATTTTCTTCGAAAATTTGATTCCATAGATATTATTTTCATGGGACAGTAATGCTCTTCGAGCTTCTTCGTGAAGTTTGCGAAGAACATTAGAATTCTTCATGCATGAAGGTTTTGTTGATGGTAGAATTGTTTTATTCCACTGAATACCTAAACTCAAAGAATTTTGCTTTACTTCTAGATAGCTACCTTGGGAAAGGATCTTCAGAGAGCATTCACCATCTAAACTGGTGTCTCCTGATAATGGAAATGAAATAATTGGCTTGACTTGCCGGTGAGCTGATGTTACTTCATTTCATTTGATTAAGGCTCTCTCATGACTAACTTTGTGAGCAATTGTACAATGTAATGATTAGTTCACGAATTAGACTTGCCCCAAGTCTCTTTTCTGTTTATTCATTCGGTGCGGTGGACTGCACATTGTTGCAGGGGTTACCGAAGGCACTGTTTTCCAACAACAATGATCAAATAAAAAATAGACTCGGAGCACTCTATTCACGAATCGGACTCAAGACTCTTATTGCTTATTGTGCGAAAGATCTTTCTTTTTCTTTTGGCCTTAGTCTCCTTCTCATCACAGCATCTTCCTTCACAGTAGCAGTTGTTGGGTTTTATGTTGATGTATCAGAATAAGCCAATTTCTCCTGTGCCTCAGTGATGTCACGTTCAATTGTGGTGTATATGGTAGCTCTTTTCTGCCTCTAAATTTCTTGTTTGATCGTTTTTCAGAAAAAAGCTCCATTCCCTTGTGAGTGAGGGCATTACTTTCCATTCTAAGCACATGTCCCAGCATCTTTCATCTTCTCTTTGTTATTTCTATTGATAGGGGAGTCGATGTTTGTTGGGAGTGTTTTTTGCTTCGTATTTTGTTGGGCCATTTAGTGCCAAGAGTCCTTCGTAGAGGCTTTTTTTCGCCCTGTACAGTGAGTTCCCAGTGGCTACACTTTTAACCACAGTGTTATACAGTTTTTATCCTGCTCTTCAGGGATATGTGTTCAGATTTTTCGACCATTATTCTACTCGTTTGTGCGAAGACTACGTTGGCTTGTTTTCTCCTTTTTCAAAATATTCCTTGTCACGCAGCAGTGAAAGATATCCTGTCAAATTGGTCGGAAAGGGCTGAATTAGTCGTAACCAATTCTTGATTCACAGCTACGGAATCTTAACGTTTGGTCGAGTTATTAAGGATGACCACAGTACTTCGACTGGCTAAAGATTGGAGTTCTCAGACTTAATATTAATCATCATCATCATGGTTGTGAATTTGCTGGCAGCTCAAAATACCCCTCGTAAGGTTTCATTTTTTAAAGCCCGGATTGAGCCAGACCGAATTTTCGATAGCTTCTTTTCAAAGGGCACTACACTTCAAAGACATGACCCTCTGTTCTCAGCTGATAGAAAGAAAGGACTTATCTTTTGGTTGGCTACACTTTTGATCATTTGTTGATCTATTTTTGCCTTACTTAGCCATGGTGTAGGGGAGCGAGTTTGATAAGCTTTGAGAGCCATCGATCATGAATAATGTTAAGCAGCAAGCAGATGACCCTGGTACTAATATTTTGCATCCGTTTCGCTTGCCTACAAGGGTGCAGTAATGCGATGAGTATTTTTCAAACAGTACCTGGATATACAGTCTTGTGGTTGCAGTGACACGAGGCTTAAAGCATGCAAGCAATACATTTTATGTTTGAATATTTTTCATACATCGAGGCAGCTTCCTGGTGCATCATTCTTGGTTTTGTGGTCAACGAAAAGCAACATGCATTCACGTCTGCGTATTAGAACGGGAAACCGATGTTAGCGTACGAGGATAATTATTTCTTGATGACATTGTGCCTGAATATAATGATTGTTTGGATTATCACGGCTTAGAATATGCGTGGAGTAAATATTTTATACACATACGTGTATGCGTTATGGCATCATGTATGGCATACAGTGCGGTGTATCCTGTTTTTTCACATAGATTTATAAATACATTTGAATACACACTATGCATCGTATACTATATTGTACATAATCCACTATCGTATAGCCTTGATTAAGAGCCTGGAGCGCTTAATTAAAATCCATCTCAGAGAGGGAATTATTTGAAAATTAATGAATAAAGTAACGTTCTCGCGAAAAATAAATAGTGCAGCAATTGGCCAACGTCTCTTGATTCCTCCCATGAAGAGCTTGCACATACACTATCAAAGGAGTGCTCGGGGCCAGCCCGATTCTGTATTGCCTTGTGTATGGTGCTGTTTTGGTAACTTTCCAACGTTCATTTTCGTCCTATGCCTTTTGATGCTTTTTGCGTACTGAATATGATAGACAGAATGGTGATACCCCATTAGCGTATTAGGAATATGGGATATTTCCAGAAAAAATCACAGGGTTAAGGTATAATTCTGGACAAAATAAAGGGTGTACGGGATATTTTTTGCGACATTCTGGGTTAAACCCCTGTAGGCATACTGAGGATAAGGAATATGTTTGGAAAAATGGTAGAGGATATGAGATATTCTAACCCCCTAATGGTGCCGCAATGGTATCGACAACCTAAATGCCTGGATCGCTGAAACACAGATTTGTTCACCCTGGCTACCCTTGATTAGAAGCGTTTTTTGGCCGTTCACATTAAGTAGTTGAAGCAAGGGGTTTTACCTATGACTTTAGCTTACAAATCCCCTCATAGAACAATTGTTTTCTAGGTTTGATGTTGGATTCTTGGAGAAATGAAAGAAGTGACAATCTTAGAGTTTTTTTATAAACCTTGCCTGGTTGTGGTTGATGCTTGATCGGTATGACGTGAAACATCCCCTTACTTTCTATTTTCGGTTTCACTTTCCGTGAGCTCAATGGTGGTATTGCTGCAGGTATGCCGGCTTTTCTTCTCTCTGCAGCACAAGATAAATGCCTGTCAGAATCTGTCATTCCAGATGGAACAGGTCTTTGAAAACCATTCAGGCACCCTGTCTTGATATAACCCTTTTGTCCCTTTTCGCCCGGTCTCATGAAACAGAAAACAAAGCAATTCCTTCCTTTTAAATTACTGCTTCCCTTTCATTGTTTCCAGACAGTTTCACTTTATTAATTAAACCCTGATTCCTACGTGAAATGATGGAAACCTATTCCCAATTCTTTCAAAAAGTGCTACTGTTTCATGTTCTTGCTTCTTTCTAATTAAGGATGTCGAAATTACTTCCGAAGTGTCTGAATCTTTAACAAGGGAGATTATAGATAGGTTATTAATGAAAGTAAGCTATTTTGATTTAAACCTCCGTTGTTGTCTGAAAAGAGCCAATGTAAGCGAAAGATCGTTCATGTCCTGGCTGCTGGTGATGAAATAGAGAGAAAGAGGTAGATAGGTGCACTATAACCTTCCCCCGCTAATTAATATTTTTAGAAAATGTCCACCCCCCTCCCCACTCTTACTAGGACCCCTGCTTGTTAAGATTTGCACTGATATTTCATATCGATGTTTTTTACTGAATTTACTGTGACTTTTTGGTGCGAAATTTCACTAGGAAACTCTATTTGTTGGTTAGAATGGCGCTCCCTGGTTAGAACTATGGATTGCCTCGGCCTAAAAGTACATAGGGCCCGTGGCAGAGAGTTTCAGCAGTTTCGTGACAAAGCTTGTCAAACAAATTCCGACCCCGCCGTTTATTCTGCCCAGCCCCCCCCCCCGCCAATTAGATCATGGCTGTAGTTCCTACCCCCCATTTCAACCCCCAGCAAATTAGGCACCTAAGAGAAGGCACATACACTTGCAATCTTCCTAAGGTACGTGTTTCTGTGCTTAGCACAGGGGAACCACTGAACAGCCCAGGACTAATCTAGGCAGTGCGACCTCAGTCCTTCCTCTTGATGTGACCACACCTCGTGATTCCTTTTGATTCCTCGTAAGTCTTCAGGACGAGTGGTAATCGAACCCACAACCACAGATTGCGAGTCAGACTCACTCACTGTACGTGGCCACCTCATCACAATCGTTTGTGGTGATGATGATGTGATTGTTGCGCTTATGAGCCTTGCAGCATCCTCCTCAGAATGAAGATATGATAAGGTTCATCACGCCCTTATTTATGTGATCGTTTACATTTTCCAACGTCAAATCATTTACAAGTAACTTGCTACGCATTTTGGCTTTTTGTTTAGTTGCTTGCAAAGAGAGGTTCGTGTTGTTGATTACTGATTGCTGTAATGCTGCATGATTACGAGGCTTTTGGTAACTCTTTTGATTAATCATCATGTTTAAAATGATGATTATTGGTCTGTGATTACTATTTTGATTGTTACTATGATTATGATTTTGACTGTTGATAATTATGATTACGACTTATTACATTCGTCGCAGTTTACGCACCTGGTAACATCAGTTAGTTTTTTGTTGCTGTTGTTAGGGGTTGTTGTTGCTGTTTCTGAGAACAGGCAGGAATTGTAGGAGTTCTAGCACTGCAGCTTTCTACTGCCAAGGATTGTTTCTTGAGCTTTTCGCTGCCTGCCTCTTCTTCATAGATTTGCAGCCTCTCTTTCAGATATCCACCTAGAGAACTTTACAACTTTTCTTAATAGATATTGTACAAAAATGTAACTGATAAAATGTTTCAAAGATGGCGGAAATCGCTAAAATGCATACGGAAGTTCTTGATTGTTCCCACTCTTCTTTTTTTAGAGATTAATCAAGGAAAAAGCAGAAAAAACCAAAGGCGAACGGATTTCAGTTTTCCTGGATCAATTTACAGAAAGGAAGCGGCCATTCTTTATATTACACTAATTGGTATATTGTTAACCCGAGGTAAGCAATTAAATGCCATTACATCAATAACTGCACTGCCTGCATTAATTGCCTTCGCTATACTCTTGAAATGTTGCACCTTGGTTTGCAATATTCCTAGCGGATATGCAATTAGGTTTCCAAACATTGAACGAACTATATATACTGCTGAATTTGAAAAGCAGTGGTGTTGTACATTATTGTTAATAATCACGAAAACTTGCCAGAACACATCATTTGTGATTTCTGCATTTTTTATGACTTGCGATTGCACATCGTGTAGCACTCGAGAAAATTCGTTGATCAGGGGTAAGCGAAACACAACTATTATGGGTAAAGACAACTAACACAGAGCATTGCTCGTTGCTCGTTGAAACTCCTGTTATATAGGTTGATAGGTTGACTTCTACACTTGCAATCTCCGCGAGGTGTTTCTTTCTTTGCTTTCGGTGTTTCTGTTCTGTTCTGTTCTGATGTGGATCTCTCAGTACACGGGCTCTTCTATTGAATAGCAAAATCGGCTAATCAAAGCAGTGCGACCGCAGTCCTTCTTCCCGATATGACCTCATCTTGGGATTATCTTTGCCTTTTACTTAGAATTTCAGAGAATTGACGACTCTTATCACTCTTTCATTGTGGGAATTGACATTGGTGGGACACGAACTAACAATCACAGATTGTGACTCTCACTCGCTCACACCTTGACTACTCTCACCATTCCATATTAGTAAGTTAACTTGTAGTAACATTCTCAGCATTAATATTAACATGAAGCAGCAACAGCATTCCCCCAAAACACGTTGCAATAAGTTTTACAAAGCAAAACATTTAGCTATGAACGCAATGCTGATCAGATAAACCCTTGCACCCTGCTACAAAATCTATAACCTGACAAAAGCTTATCCTTTTCTCCTTTCGAGCAGACATTGAAAGGGGCATCGTCCACTTGAGGTCTTCAGGTAAATCTTTGACTGACGAATGGTTCTTAATCCAAGTTCCTGTAGTGTATGCCTTTGATTTCTACTTTTACTAATTTAATCGTTAAATCGACTCAATTAATCACTGATCTGAAAGTTAATCACTGTTAAGTACTGTAGCCACTTTTTATAACTTAATTTTGATAGCTAATAACCGAGATAAAATCTAACAATATGACAAAACATGATGTAGGTACTGTATAATGTGCAAAGAAAGGGGGAATCTTCTAAGCTATCACGACTGTGCGGCGTACTATGGCCAACTTAGAAATGCATAGCGAAACAATGGGATAGCTCCCAGCTAGGGGGCATTAAACTTTATATTTACCTCCCCTTATCTTTTAAATCAGTAAACTTTGATTAGTTTTTAACTAGTGATAACCACTTAAGAATTAATTGCTTAAGTCTGGGTAGCATGAATTACAATTCTAACGACTTTTATCTTAAGCATTTTATTCTGGTTTAATTATGAGTCGCACGCTTAAATGATTAAAAACTTCTAACATTAAGTTGTTCTTTTGTTTGTTTTTGAACTGGTTTCACATTAATATCCAAGCTAATTTAAAGCATTGTCAATGGTAGCATTAACTTGCATTAGTAAGAAAATGCACCCAAATGTTTCCTGTATTATAATAATCGATGTTGCACTTTCTCTCTTAAAAAATATCTGGTTTGCAATGTCTTGCATTCTCTCCGATGGAATCCAGTTTTGTCCCCTTTTTGGTAATGTCTGGACCTCTCAGTTATATACGTTTGGAGCTGTTTTATACACCAATGTCTTGACGCTTAGCTTAACCAATATTATACCTAATAGGAATTGTTACAAATTCATCTAGCCCAGTGTATTAAACTTTGCACTGGGAAATAGGAATTCTAAAACGGTAAAACAGGGGGATTCATTTAGCAACCAACAACTCCCGTGTACTCCCGTGCTTTTCTTTGCATCCATGCTGTCTTTCTCAACCTTTACTTGGCGAAACTGCAGTGTACAGGAGGTGGACAGAATCGTTGCATTGACGTCGGAACAGGGGCACTATGGGGTTTCGCTCACTCTTCGGAAAGAAGGAAATAGCTCAGCCTGCTCAACCCTTTATTGAATTGCTAAATTTCATTTTGTTGCGAGGAAAATGTCTCTGTAGTTATCTGAGCATGCTCACCTTGTACAATGTATGTGCAGTACCGTGGGGGATGTTCAGCACCGTGGCGGATATTCAGTACCGTGGGGGCATACCATAAGTCGCGTGGGGAGGCATCTCTGAGTACCGTGGGGGATATTCAGTACCGTGGGAGCATACCATGAGTACCGTGGCGGATATTCAGTACCGTGGGGGCATACCATGATTTGTGTGGGGGCATACTTGAGTCGTGTGGGGAGGTATCATGAGTCGTGTGGGGGATATTCGGTACCGTGGGAGCATACCATGATTCGTGTGGGGGCGTGGTTCAAACTTTTCGGCTCACTTCTATAAATGTAAATTGTGCTTTTAAAATTTCTCGTTCTTATTCTTGGTCATCTCTAATAACACGACTTGTGACACCCAAACACTCTCATGGAAATCTTAAACTTTTATGTGGTCCAATCACCCCCCGAGGGGCACTTCACTTACGCACCATTGCTTGAAAACCTATCGTTTCTAGGTAAATCCTTTGGAAATCCATTTGTTCTAACGGAAATCTCTTGCGCCTTTTTGAAGAGTAAAATGCCCCTCGATCACCCCTATCTATCGGACGCATTCGCACTAAACCCTATCCCTTTACAGGAAACCCTTGCAAATGACTATACTGTAGAAATCTTCTACCATTTTATCTGAACCCTGCAACGCTTCTAGGAGGAGTCAAATCATCAGGCGCTCTATTCTGGAAGCTTTTCTCCAACCCAGTCTTTGCTGCCTGTTACTGCCTGTTTACAACAGCTCCCAGCCTTCCAAAGAACAGGATATCGATTATCCCCTTTTGCAATATTAAAGATTTCGGTTCTAATGTTAACGGGAAATGTTAAATTGAAATCGACAAAAGAATAACAGCATTTGATCAAACGCAGACGCTATTTTCGGGTACAACCATCCCACGTATCCTGACGCAGTATCTTGCTTCGTCATCGTGGCTATTGTAGCTTAAACAACGGCTATATTAATGCCAGCTACCGACAGCAGCTTAAAAGGAACCCTATGTTTTTATCTATGAGAATGCACTGTATCTGCGATACATTTGTTTTGAACAGCTTGGATTAGGCTCCTGCCCTCAGAGTGTACAGAGCTAAAATTACGGGCCGAGTTTGTTTTAAGTCCTTTGTAATTTTTTCTGACAAAAACTTTCTGTTCAATGGAAGTTCCCCAAGAATTGGCTTAATTCTGGCGCTCAAGCTCAAACTGATAAGAAGTCAATTGATTGGATTGAATGGCCAATGTGTTCAGGGTGGCTTACAGTAGAAGTAGAACCTACTAAAACTCTTTACATCCATCCCCATAGTGATTTTGATGATGATTATGATTGAGATGATCGAGAGGATGATGATGATGATAATGATGATGATAATGATGATGATGATGAAGTTGATGATGATGAGGATGATGATCATGATTATGATTATGATGATGATGATGGTGGTGGTGGTGGTGGTGGTGGTGGTGATGGTGGTGATGATGATTATAATGATGACGACGATGATGATGATGATAATAATAATAATGGCGATGATGATGATGATGATGATGATGATGATGACGACATGATGATGACGACATGATGATGATGATGATGATGATAATCGTAATCACATTGGTTATTGGTTATGCTTATCATACTGATCAAGCTGCTTCACTTTTGCTTTGATTTAATCTGTGCCCTATTAGTTTATCTTTTTAGCGAATTTTCCTGAAAACGAAAACAATGTGAAAATCTGAATTTCAGGCTGATGAAGGTAATAGCTACTTTTATGCCTCCCCTTGTTTCTGACTGCTTCTAATCCACGTGTTTCTTGTTTCTAGGGTACGGTTTATTTTATTCAGTTTATAATCTATGGCCGTTGGCTCTGTTCAGTGTTAATCAGAATATCAAGGCACACTTTTTCAGCCTGTTCTGAAGAAGGCAAATATCAGTTGCTCCAGGAAAACAGACAAGTTGCATTCCATTTCCAGTTACCATAGCATACGTAAAACGTAAAGATGGTCCTATCCGGTTCTTTGTTAGTTTGCTATGGATAGAGTTGTATTCATCAAAGTCTGACTTATTTCAAATCCTGACTATTTGCTGTAAATTGTAGTGGGAAAATCATTCTTTTTGGTTTTTGTAATGGGCGTTTGGCAGTTCCTGGAAAGCTGATTAATTAATACTTGAAAAGAGCCCAACATTCAATATTAGACAGTGTCGCAATTTGATCAGAATTTGAGTTCTCGTAATTGCTCGATTTATCTGGTTAGTCTTTGAACATAATTAAATTTCAGGTCTCGAAGACCCCATCAATCGACCAGGACAAGCCGCTAAAAAAAAGAATTTTCAATTGTTTGAAAGAGGAACCTTATAAGAACGCGCGCTTCAGATTCTCATCATGGCGCCTTTTCTTTTGCAACTGACGACATGATTTCAATTTTGGCGCGAATTTCTCATAGTGAAGCTATCAAAATCGTCAAGCATTGCTTTTTCTAATGAGGTCGTAACTTTCATGTTTTCCTAATCCCTGTTAATTTTTTTGGGGTAATCTAACGTGTTGAATCTAAATTGTTCCGAAATTTGAACCCAACAGAAACGGCAAACGGCAAATTATTAGGAACAACAACAACCGGTCATCTGCTTGTTTAGAGTCTTCAAGTCTAGACTCACTACACGCGTTTTGTTGTCGCCATGGAATAGAACTGCTGGACGTTCAAATTCGTTCATTTATTTAGGAGAGTAGCCTTCAGCAACATGCTGTTTTACAAGGTGTTCTCCATCTAAATAGCTACTAGCAAGATAATTACGGATAAATAGATTACAGCAACAATTATGTTTGATCCAATTCAATGTGAGCGAATGTTAGGGCCTAGTTGTGTAGCAAGCCTAGTTCAAGCCCCTCTCGCCGCTGAATTGAATAAGTAGTGATACCAAAGCGTTCTGTCGAGTTCGTTGCTCGTCACGACCTATTTGCGGGATTTGCAGTAGCTACTCAGCGCGGTATTTTAAAACACTACGTTTGAAATCATAAAGAAAGAATAGAACTATTCAGTCCTCGCTCGAAAATTGTGCTGTTACTATTACTGATGGTATTTTTGGCAGCCGGCATTTCCACCTGATAAACTTGTTTATCGAACGTCATGCATGGCTACAATGTGGCCTTTTAGTCATACCATTCATCAATTACAATATAGACCTTTAATAAGATTCCCCTTTGAGATGTATAAGAAAATTAAGTCGGTGATATGGTTTAGATGGACTTAATGCGGTGGTTTAATACCGTAGCAACTTTCTTGGATAAAGGTATCCAACTAATTAACACCCTCTTCAAGCTGATGATGATTTCTAGAACGTTCCAAGCGTGGGTAAATTTAGGGAGTAGGTCGGATTCAACACTTGCCAAAAAATACTTTGATTGAGGTTTCTTGATATAGCTCGTTCTTTTGAGTTGTTTATCCATGAGATTCATGTCCCTTGTCATGTGCTGGCGAAGGATTAGATAAACATCACTGAAAGCTGCGAAGATTTTTTTCCATGGAAATCCTTGGCAATCTCATACGCCTATTTAGCAATGAAATGCCCCTCGATCTAATCAACAACGATACTGTTTTAAAAATTTTGTTGCGTTCGTTAAAGATCTTATGTCGCACTGCGTGTGTTTTAGCCGCGCGTTTATGATTATGACGCCAAAATAACATTCACATAGGAAGTTTTCCGTCCCATTTCAACCTAGTTTGGATACTGGTATTACCAAGTATTGCTTATAACATTAGTCATATTCTGTGGGTTGTCGGTTCCTCGTATTTGTGAAACCAAAAAGCGCATTTCGTGCGGTCTGTCAGTCGATGCCACCCCCCAAGAGGAAACCGCGTGCAGTATAGACCCCTTTCACAATTAATTATAACAGCGAGGCCGCGAATCTGAAACGAGGCTAACGTTGTTCCAGAAAACCTTAGCATGAACGCGTGAATGGTGGAAAGGCCTGTGCGGCTATGATTACAAGTAATTATACATTTCACTCGTAAATTTGGTACAGTTCAGCTCTTTTCTTGTCAAGAACAGGTATTTAGAATGTCTTAGAGCCATAGATATAAAGTGATTAGTGAAAATTCTGTTGCTGTATATGATATTTCGTGGTGTAGGCTAGGCCACTCTCAAGCCTGCCCATTGACTGGTCTTTTTTTTTTTTTTTTTTTTTCTCTCTTTATTTAAAGTTAGTTACTACATCAATAGCTTCTAGGTATAAAGCTACAGTACAGGCCATAAATAACTTAACCTATGCGAATTTCGTACGAATTCGCGCGAATTCGTACGAATTCGTGCGAATTCGTACGAATACGAATTCGAATACGAATTTGGTGTTTTCTTTGCGAATTTCGCACGAATTTCGCTTCGTTGTTTTGCGAATTTCGCTGCGAGTTTGTTGCGCAATGCCTTGTGCTCAAGTGCTAATCGTTTGCGAAAATAAGGCCTCTAGAATCTTATGCGAAATGATATCAAAACACGGAAGAATTTATATAAAAAGGGCATGGAAAAAAGAAATGTAGAATTACAATTTTATCCTGTTTTAAACGCCGTTTTAAATCAAAATAATCTTGTTCAAAATTCGGGGGGAGATTTTATCTATTAGAATCACCGTAACCTTTGCTAATGAAGCAGAGAAAACCAAGTTATAAGACTTGACAAAACAAAAAAATATCGTGCCTACAGGTTTAGGATAACTCAAACTTGCTAAAGGTGTTGAATTCACGATTTTAATGAGGGAGAAAACCATTACAATATCAACATGATTTCGGCATCGAAGACGGGAAAGCAGACTGAAGTTCATTAAGGTTCCGATAGAAAATAACAACTTAGCCGTGTTTTGGATATTTCAAACCCAAAACAATAGCTCAATCGCTCCGACTTGCAAATCGTATCAGTATACAGTCGTTATGTTACGTTACAACAATCGTTTAATAATCGTTACGTTACAACACGTTTAATAATCGTGTTCTACCGTATAAATTCAGTCTCCTCATTCCAATGCCGCACTGAATTATAACTTGTTTTTCAGTTTGCTTGGTGTGACGCTTCGATCTTATTCAATCTTGATTTCGTAAAAGATTTCAAAATGCAATGAAATTCGTTAATTCTTACACAATCCTCACACTCTTTTTCGAAAGCGATTTCGCAAACGAAATTCGTTTTCGAATACGAATTCGCAATCAAATTTCGTTGGCGATTTTCGCATGTGCGAATTTCGAAAGTTTTCGCACGAATTCGTGCGAATTCGTGCGAATTCGCAAGTGCGAATTCGTACGAAAACAAGGTTAAGTTAATTCTGGCCTGTACTGTAATTCAAACTAACTACGAAACAAGCTAAATTTAATAACTCTTTTAATAATAATAAAAACGGAAAACGAAAAAAGTGATAATTGTGTCGTCTTACACCTCGCATGGGGTTTACATGCGCAAAATTTTGTCGAATAAAGCTGAGAAAAGAGAGTTTAATTGAAAATGATCAATTTTTCTAATAGGAAGATGTTATTTGGTGCATACGCACTTCTAGGGTGGGTTATGACGTGTCATTAGAGGGATGTTTTGACTAATATGGTACACATGCAATAGTGGGAGGGGCTATTATGT
Source organism: Chrysaora quinquecirrha (assembly GCA_014526335.1). NCBI lineage: Eukaryota > Metazoa > Cnidaria > Scyphozoa > Semaeostomeae > Pelagiidae > Chrysaora > Chrysaora quinquecirrha. The sequence continues at coordinate 3,206,235 of JACTAT010000059.1, read as the reverse complement.
GTAACTGGAGGGTGTTTTGCCTTATATGGTGCACATGCATTAGTGGGAGGGGCTATTATGTGTAATTGGAGGGTGTTTTGCCTTATATGGTGCACATGCACTAGTGGGAGGGGCTATTATGTGTAATTGGAGGGGTGTTTTTGCCTTATATGGTGCACATGCACTAGTGGGAGGGGCTATTATGTGTAATTGGAGGGTGTTTTTCCTTATATGGTGCATATGCAATAGTGGGAGCAGCTATTATGTGTAATTGGAGGGGTGTTTTGGCCTTATATGGTGCATATGCAATAGTGGGAGGGGCTATTATGTGTCTTGGGTGGTGTGGTTTCTCCTTATATGCTGCACCATAGTACAGTAGTGCAGTGCATAGTAACCAGCACACATAGCAACCTGTCCTAGAAGTGCATATGCATCATTTTAGGCAAAAAAAACTACCCTTCCAATGACCTAAAATAGCCCCTCCCACTAATGCATATGCACCATAAAAGGCAAAAAATTCCTCAAATCACACAAAATAACCCACCCCAGAAAAGGGTATGCACAATATAAGGCAAGAGCACCCTTCCAATCACACATAACAACCCATCCTAGAAGTGCGTATACACCAAATAACATCTTCCTATTAGAAAAATTGATCATTTTCAATTAAACTCTCTTTTCTCAGCTTTATTCGACAAAATTTTGCGCATGTAAACCCCATGCGAGGTGTAAGACCAGTCAATGGGCAGGCTTGAGAGTGGCCTAGCCTACACCACGAAATATCATATACAGCAACAGAATTTTCACTAATCACTTTATATCTATGGCTCTAAGACATTCTAAATACCTGTTTTTGACAAGAAAAGAGCTGAACTGTACCAAATTTACGAGTGAAATGTATAATTACTTGTAATCATAGCCGCACAGACCTTTCCACCATTCACGCGTTCATGCTAAGGTTTTCTGGAACAACGTTAGCCTCGTTTCAGATTCGCGGCCTCGCTGTTATAATTAATTGTGAAAGGGGTCTGCGGCCCCCTTTTTCTTTTCACCGATGCGAATCATATTTTATGCGTGCCAAATTCTGATCTGAACATCAGCGTGGACCTCTTATTTGGCTTGCCTATAGGATATGCTATGCATGCAGAATAACTTAGAACTACCAGCCTCTTGGTTGACTTGAAAATCACATAAAATGCGATTAGATTATTTGTTTGTTTGATCGCGCTTATTTATTTGTTTGATTACGCTATGATCAGTCCAAAAAGCGAACATAAATTTTAATTAGCGATTTACCCATTGTAAATTACTCTATTCTAGGCATTATTCAAAAACATGAGCAATTAGCTAAACGGTTCTTTTCTTCTCTCAAGTGATAGATAAAGTCGGGTAGAAGTTGTGCGATGTGAAGTACTAGGATACTACGGTTGAGGGCAAGAATTTGTGAAGAGTTGGGAGCAAAAGTTTAAAATCAATTTGACTCAGCTTCCGAAAATTATTATTTTTGTCTACTACTTAACCCTTGACGTAAGAGATCTCGACGTCAACAATCTAATTTCAAAAAACACAAAAAGTATCTGTTTTTCGAATAAATTCCTGGATTCCATTTTGAATGTTTTCGTATTTAAAAATAGCTCAGCTTATAGTCAGCGTAGATAGAATTCGCATCTTCAAAGATATTTTCAGCAACACTGCCAAGTTTTCTCTTTTGTATTTTGTTGCTCTTTCCAGTGGGAGGTGCAGATTGTTGATTAGCCTCACGCTTGCCTTTGTCACAGAAATTTTCTAGAAAAGCCTCAGCGCTAAGGAATTTTCGTATCCATCTGGCCTTCTGGCTAACTCTTTCGAAACTGAAACGGACACGTTATTGGGACGTTAGATCTTTTAGTTTTGAGCTTTTTTGGGCTAATCATTAGACTGAAGTTATTAGCCATGATAATTAGTAAATCACTCCCTTAAGTGATTGTTAATCAAATGTGATTTAACTGTGATTAACTGTAATTATGTGACACGCTATAGGGACGTCTTATCCCTGGGCTTTTTGGCTCAAATCATCGGTCTGAAATTTTGTATTAGCCATGAGGATGGATAGATCACTCCCTTTAGTGATCGTTAATCAGTCAATGAATGAAATGAACGTTAATCAATGATCTTTAATCAACTGTGATTAACTGTGATTAAGTGACACGCTATAAGGACGTTGATATTATCCCTGGGCTTTTCCAGCTAGGATAGTCATTAGACTGAAGTTATTAGCCATGACGATAGGTAAATCACTGTCGTTAGTGATTGTTAGTGATTGTCATCAGCTATGATTGAGTCATGGTTATTTGATTTGATTTTTTAATCATTACTCAATGATTATTTAACGTAAAGATGTAAAAGCGATTTCAAACAATTGAAACGCTCCCCCCCCTATCCGTTTTCAGGGAAGTTTGATGCATGTTGAAGAAGTGGATGACTTGGGGCTCGTCGATGAACTATGGTCTGTCATTGTGCCAAGAAGTGCATAAGGCTGATTTCATGCTCGCTTGCATGCATATATAGCTACGTTGTAGCTATCTGCCGTTCAAGCGGAAAATTTCGACCTATGGACACTGTCGTTCATAGCCAAGCTGGGTGTGAGCGCAGACCAGCAAGGCTCTTCTCTGCGCGAAAATTTCGTGTCGTTCTTTTCGCCGTTCAGCCATTTCGTGGCTACACCTTTGCAAAATTTCAATTTCAAAGCTCGAATGAACAGCCAACAGCAGGAACAACTGTAAACTTGAGCGACAACAGCAACGTTTTACGCTTGTTGATTGAATTGAATGGCCTATTCTCCCAGAGTGGCCTAATTCCTAGCGGAGCCAATTTGCTCGCGAGCAGAAACACCATTTTACTTTAGCCTCGTTTCAGTTTCCGTGTGTATTTTTGCGCTTGTATTTTTGACGCTTATGGCTAAAGCTCAAGCCATGGTTCAAGCAAACGTGCAGGTCTACACTACTTCGCATACTTGATAAATAACGTATTAATCCACAAGTACCATTTTTTGCAAAAAATTCAATGCAGCAACCCAAAACAACTAATGAGCCAAGTTTATAGTGAATTCATGGTTAAGCGGAAAAGGCACCGCGTAAAGTCAAATAGAAATACTGCCATTTTCGCAGAAATTTCTGCCAAGAATCTTGAAAGTAGGGGCACAAGCATAGCACACCCATAGAGCCTAACCATCATGTAGATTTGTTGAAGCATTTAGGGTAAAACATGTTTGTGTTTGTTTGGTGACCCTAGCGAAAAAAACAATAGACCAGTCGAATTTCTTCACGGGATGAGAAAAACAACGGTTGCTTACTCGAAATATTGCAGGAACGGCAAGGGAGGTTGTTTCACTCGCTTGATTGAAACGGATTCGAAACTGGGGTAATCTGAGTGGCAAACCCTCATCTCGTCAAATTGTTCTTGCACGAGATCGCATGAAATCATCTGAATTTGAATAGCATAACTGGGCCGAAGGATTCTAGAAGTTCTAACTATATGGAGCTGTATGAGGAATCATACTTATACTCATACTTATAAGGTTTATCATGCTTTAGCTAATATCGTTTGTCGTGATTTTGCTAGTCCTAGTCCTCCAGTTGAGGCATCTGTTGTGAAGTAGCCTCCTATAGCTTCTGGGGATTTCTGAAACCGAGGCTGGTGAACGGCAGAAAAAGAAAAGTCAAAATGCGCTCGAAAACATTGCAGGATTGCAGCTTTTCTAAATCCTTCCGGCAGCTTTCTGCTACTCCTTTGCCCAGCTTTCTCAACTTTTCGGTCATGTCAGTATCGAGTATTGAAACAGAGTTTGACTTGATATTGCAACAGATCTACCTTAGCTAAATTAGTAATTATGAAGGTCCAGTTAATGCTAAAGAATTCCTTGCGTCTTTGGTGAAAATAATAAACAAAATATCCTTAGGAAAAAGGAGAAAATCTTTCCGATAATGAGGGGGTCCAATGGGCAATTCACCCCTCGAAAACCTCCTGGAATTCCTATTGTTCCATGGGAATTTGTTGGAATCCTTTTGTTTTACCAGAAATCTCGTACAACCTTTCGCGAGGGGCATTTCACTCTTCAAAACGGCGTATACGAGATTTCTGTTGAAGCAAAAGGATTCCAAGGGATCTCCGTGAAATCAATAGAATTTATGGCAAGGGTGTACAAGAGTCCCAAGGAGTGAGTTGTCCCTCAGCCTTTTGAAAAGTAGAATATTCCTCGATAGGGAATATTCCTGCATACTATGCACTGCTAGTGTAACATTTCACATCTCATCAATTCATTTTTAGAGCCACTCTTGAAGTCAAGGAAACGATAGAAAACAACGAGTTGGAGCTTTGATTTGAGGTAATTTCCAAGGTGTTTGTTATTCTATTTTAATTCAATGACTTTTGAAAGCCATACGCTTTTCTTTTACATTCGTCCATCTGTACACACTTAAAGCAAAATGCTAAAACGTGTTCTTAAATCCCAAGAAAACATTGCATAAAAGAATTTCATTAGATCTTAGATTCCAAGAGCATTCCTTCACATGTTCAGAAATTAACATAACGCCTCAAATTGTTAGTCTACGCCATTTTTATCACCGTCGTGTAATATATTCGTCAAGGTGTCAATTTGTTTCCCAAGATTTGTACAATACAATTAAAGCTTGTGTATGAATGAAGCCACGAATGCTATGCGGGATTTGTGCAGCGTGAATTAGAAAACCGCGCGCAGATTAGGGTTACTCGAATCAAATCCACAGCTCTTCGTGGCTCTGCGATCCCGTGCGACTCTTAAAACCAGATATCAAGTGCCTGTTCATCACAAGTTCAGAACAGGATTTTCGGCCCTGTGCGCACCGTAAAGAGTATGCCGCGTTTTTTCGGCTAGCCTTGATACACCCCGGGATGAGGTGGTCTGTGCGGATCGGTTTCCGACTACTGTAGTGCTTATAGAACCCAAGAATTAGCGTCCTCCGATAAGAGTTTGCCGCGTGGATCTGATAGCCGAGATTTTGCTACACCAAGAATAAATCTCAACCGCATCTATTATAGGCCTAGCATTGCCATTTCTCGTGCGTTGCATTGCAGAGAGTAACGCAGTGACTCGTGCAATGCTAAAAGGAATAGACGCTTTTGGATTTTCTCTCCCGTGTCGCTCCACGTCGAATCGAGGCGTTTGCTTCTTATCAGTAGGAGTAATGTGCCGTAATTCATTGATAGGTCTTTCGTCTTGGGTGACAACTCGCTTCAGCAAAACAAGCCGTTACTGGCCAGACCAGCTAGACGCGGTCTAGCAAAACTTTCACCGCTCGCTGCAAATGAATGCGGTCGCAGACGGAAATATATTGCTATGCTTCCTTCATTTATCGGATCTTTTCAATCTCATCTTTGCCCTAAGTAAGGATTTGCATACTGTCTACTTTGGTACATACCATGAAAAAGTGTCACATTGTTTTTATCGTGAATACTCTGTCTGAACCCCAGCTTCGACCCTCCTCGTATTTTATCTCTTTCCTACTGCTAAATTGCCCTCATCTCCTGCCCAATCAATACGTCTTGATAAGATTTTTGTTCTAATATTGGTATCTGTAATGGCTTTTATTCTCAAAAAAGGCCATCTGGAAAGAAGGGCCTTTTCAGTTCGCTTCAGGCTTCTGAGATTTCGACGTTTAAGGTTTTACTGCTTTCAACTAAAGTGCAAGAAAGTTCACTTATTTAGTCCATTTACATGAGATTTAGGTAACTGCCTGTTTCAGTCTAGTTTTAATTAATCTCTATTTCAATTATAAAATCTTTAATATCTAACTTTTTTCATTCAGACGACAGTGTGGTGGTTTCAGGGATTTGTGGATAACTACATGGAGCTCCTGTGAGAAATGGAGGAATCAAGAAGAACCTCTCTGGTATTTCATTAAGATTTGGCAGTTGATTTTGCTTAATTAATTAATTGAGATCTACCGAATTGAAAAAACTCCATACGAAAACCTGATTGGCTAGATTGGCTAGAAACCAAGTCCAAAATTCTTTATTCCCGCCGACTTATGTTTTTGCCAGACCGTTGTCGGAAAACAACCGCTCGAATAGCTGCGCGTCTTTTGCCGCTTTGTCGTTTGCCGCTTGCCAAGGAGAAAGCACAGGCGCGGTTCGACTGGATATTGTTTCCGCTATTGTTTTACTGGGATACAAACAAAGCCTTCATGTTGCTGTTGCATTGTTTTGTTGGTGATATGACAGTTGTTTGTTGTTTATGAAAATCCCGCCCACTATTCAAGTATAACCCAAGTTCTAGATAAGTCACTCAGTCAAACTGACCTCAGCGTCTTAGAGTGTGGATGCAAATTTCGATACCTCAAGATTTGAAACTTAATTCTAACGTGTCTCGTTGCTGTTCCCATAACAACTTGGTGCTTCGTTCTTACTGGTTCATTCGAGGTATTTACCGTTAAAGATTGCATTTATTTGGTTTAAATTGGTGCATTTAAAGATCGCATTATGTCTGATTGCGATGGACCGATGAAAATGATGCAACCAAAAACGTATACATCACTAACTGCTTCCTTGGGCATCAAAGACAGTCACAGTCCTATTGTATTGAGTACAGAGTATTGGAGTGGAAATCATAAGATGCAGGTATAATTCTTTATTCTATTTTTTTCATTAAAATAGAAATAATCTCGATCTCTTACCTATCTATCTTTTAATTGATCATTCCGATTAAACCTAGGATTATTTATTATTAATATAAATATTTTTTATTCTTTTTATCATTCGACATTTTGCCTTTAAGAAACATTAATTCTGAACTACCACTGTAAACGAAGAAGCGATGAAAGCTTTAAGTTATAACATTAATTTAAGATGTGTACTGACTGGCTTGTATGCGAATTAGTGCACTTTGTTCGCTTCATTCATACAAGTTGAGCATGTCATATGTCATTATTGCTTCGCTTCGTAAAAATGCATCTATTAAATGCTGTATAGCTAGTTTTAGCTTATTAAAACAAATGATCTTTCTAGAATTTAAACGGTCTAACAAGCTTTTAAGTAGGAACAATTACAAGACCCAAGTTAAGAATGATATAACTATATAACGAGTGCTGACACAAAGTTTGGTACAAAGGGCAAATCACTCCTAGGAATTTCATATGAGTTCAACACTAAAGACGCTGTTTTTACAAGGATCTTAAGAATCCTTTTTGAACCCCTTTAGTAGTCATTCCTTTGAAGATCTTTGGAATGTTGGGCATCGCCTTCTACGTATAACCGTAGCATCAACTTGGCTACATTGCTAAGAGAAACTGTTCCACCTGAGATGAATAGAACTCGTATTCTAGGCCTACCTAAGTTTACCGATTGACATTTAATTTCTGTATGTTTTACGAGATTTTCAGAGCGAATTGCCCCTCGTAGTGTATTATTGGCTGTTTGGTGAAAAAGTACATACTACGTTATCGTATTAGCTTAATACCTATATTAAACTTAGTGCTTTTTTCTAGCCTTCTCCGATCTACTACAACTCGAGTGCGCCTCCAGTGAACAACTATACGACGAATTTTCCTCCGTTTTGTCAATCATTGAGTCACCAGCAAACCTCGCACACAAATACGATGAATAGTTATCTGGACATTAACCAGCCAGGCAGCCTCCCGACTGTCTTGTCTGCTACTTCCATGAATGCTGGCTACTACCCTGAATTCACTGGTCACCCGAATCCAAATGCTGACATATCTGCCACCTTCCCCTGCTCGTTTCATCAATATTCATGGTTGAAGACCACTAATCCTGATTTCTGGTGGAACAACCCAGGAATTGGTAAGATCTTTAGATTTTTACTTTTTCTTTTGTCGTATCCTTAGCTATAATCATGGACCAAATATGTTGAGACAATACTCGGTCATAATTATTTAGGATCTATGTCTTTGCCTCCCCTCCCCCATGCGGGGGGGCTAGTTGGGGCAATAAGGAATGAAGGAAATGGCCCCACCCCAAAAAATCCGTTCTAAGGAAAGTCTAACCAAATTTCAAAGGAAAGTTTAGGATTGTGTTAGCTAGTCATTGTTGTGAATTTCAGATACCACTGAAGATCATTTGTTCCAAAAATATTGTAGAACGACCGCTAAATATAAAATAAAAGTTTTCTAGAACACCAGAATGTCTAAGGGCACAACTCCATACCTAGATTAGGTATATGGTGTTTGACTTTGGTACTGCCCACTGAATGCATTAGAAAGGGCCTTCACTCTGTTTTAGTAAATTCGGCTATTTTGTAACACACAAGTTGTTTCCTGGAAAGTCCTAGTTGCGCTAATAACTACCTATATTGCTACTTTCCATAATTTGGCAGAAAACTTTCAGAACCCATTCAAGAATCTAAGTTATCTTGCTTTTTGTAGTTAGAAGTTCTTCCTGTTTTGCATTCTTATAAGGCGTAAATGTTTCTCTACTGAAAGAACCCTGTTTGTGAAAAGTTGATTTTAGAAGATGTATTAAGTCTACCCTAAAGTAGGCTGAAACTGTTAAAGAAGCGCGTACTTTGCTCGCAGTAATTCACTAATTAAGCACCGCTTAATCTATCAAAACGGAAAATTAATCGCAACTAGAATCTAAGTATATAGCTCTATAGCTTCCGTCACTGAGTGTCTGGATTTGCGAATTGGTTTGCTTAGTCCCAAGGTACAGTCGTTTTATAAACATAAGCAGGCGCTCTAGGTGCTTGTGTTCACGAGCCTAGGGTCAGTTTTGAGAGAGAAACGTTTCTGGTCCAATTTACGGTCAGAACAGCAACTGGGCATCCGAGGCCCTGTGGCTAAGTTAAGTCTTGACTTCAAGTGATAACTGTGCACAAGACCTTTATTAAAACAAAATGTGCTTCCAGTGATTCACATTTAAACAAATTTTCAATCAGAAATATCTACAACTTGTAGGGTGCGAATTGCCCCACGCCTTAGGCAGTCGATCTAAAGAGGTTTTACTAGGCCCCGACTAACAACGCCCCTTTGTCCGAAGACTGGACATTCCCTTTTGGTTCTGAATCATTCTACTAACCACTCCCCCCAATTCTAATGCTAAGCATCAGCATTTTTTCCTGGTACTATATTACGAGAATTTTAAAAGCCGGATGCTGTATTGCCTTACTTGACTAAGGCCATCAACTGTTTCCGCGCGTTTTTCAAGGTCCATTGCTCATAGACCCCATCGCCAGAATACCTTATCAATAGATTGCCTGGAAAGGGACTGAGGGCCTGTTGTAGGCATAGGGTACTAAATTATGGTATTGTTAGGCCATGAGCTTGCTAGTATGGATAAGCTTTTTTTCACTTCAACTTTCCACTATACTAAGCTCGTTAATTTCGGTCTAAACTGCTTGAAATATAGATTGCATAGAAGGGAGTGAACGGATTCTAACTTAAAGATAATTGCTGGTAGAAGTAGTAGGCCTATCCCTCATTCAAAGATATCTGCCCATACACGATTTTTTTATAAGCAACTCGTCTATAAGCAAATGAACAGGATTTGAAAAGTTATTAAGCAACTTCAGTTCTGTACAAATATAATCTTAAGCAGCTTTGATCGAAATCGTTTTGAAGCGTTATCTTAATTTAAGATAACGCTTCAATTCTTAATGCACAGTTTTTATTTCTTAATACACATTGTACTTCAGTTTATTTTTTTCTTGTGTTAGATAGACGTACTGAACGACCGAAAATATGACTTCTTTTCTTATTTTCCCTTCTTACACATATATAATTACTTGAATAAAATTAAGCAACTATTTAGCAACTTTAGATTCAGATATTTGCTAAAAAAAGTTACTTGAGATCTGACCAAAATCCTAAGTTGCTTGTAAATAATCGTGTATCCGATTGATGCTTTATGTTTTTGATTGGCCATTTGCGTTTCTTTGCTAAGCCTGCCAACATCGCTAGATTCAACGAACAAGGCTTCAAATCCAGGTTGAATCTTGGCCTTTCTGTAATGCTGTAGTCACTCTATCCATCTGATCGATTCTTATCATTAATTTGCAGTGAAACCTCCGGAGAAACGTCGCAAACGCACTGCATATACAAGAAAGCAACTGCTTGAACTCGAGAAAGAGTTTCACTTCAATCATTTCTTAACGAGGGAAAGAAGACTTCAACTTGCATCAAACTTAAACCTTTCAGAAAGACAGATCAAGATTTGGTTTCAGAATCGAAGAATGAAATGGAAGAAGCGTGGCTCTGGCTCTGTAGACACGACAGACAAGTTGGATGTATTGTCGCATTCGACAACCGAGTCGAGGAAGAGCGGTTCGACAGATTCTATATTATCAACGTCGACAGAAGATGAAGCTACTTGTGAAGATAACATGTCAGACTGTCTTAAAAGCACAGCGAGTGCTTTCCAGCAGGTCTTTGCAGATCAAAGTAGCAATGGATTTTCAGATAATCAGATTCATATTTAACAAGAATTATCGATATCAATATTAGAGTTAATTTAGCACCTTCGATATCGCATCAAAGGTGTCAGGCCTACAGATTTCATGCAAGAGGCTCCACCCGTTTGCCGTGTCATTGGTGAGGACCTGGACTTTGTATTTAACGACATGGAACGAATATGACTGCAATCTCATTTGAGACTTAGCTAGAGTTATCATGTGTCCTATGTAGACTTACTATATATTTGAGACTTATTTGCGTTACACGTAATATAGGCTTAGCGACTTTAGGTTTCGTTGCTAGAATTTATTGAGAAGTAGTTCTTTATTCTTTGTTCGTAAATTTTTTTACCTAAAGTACGATTTTAGCAAGATTGCTCAGCATTACGTTTGGAATATTTATTAAGTTTTATAAAGAAACATTGGTAATTTTGTTACTTATTATTTTGTATTAAGTATAAAATGATTGTATATATTTTTCTAGCTTCACAAAGAAAGATTTATGCTAAATATCTGGTAAATATTTATGAGAAATTGCTGGTCAAACATATAGCTGTTTAGTTTCTTCGAAGTAGCTCTCACTTGTTCGATCTGTCTGTCAGTGGCTTATAGTGAAGAGGGGGCAGGAAGGGGCAAGTGCCTCTTGGTGCCAAGCCATGCCACATTATTAATGTTGTAATAAATGGAGTGAAGAAAATCAAATTTAACTAAAACGTGACTAAAATGGAATGCGATGGGGTAACATTCGTGTCTGCCCCCAGGGGCTGATGACGCTCGCTACGCTACTGCTGTCTGGGAAAGGGGGACCAAGGGATGTGGACAGGAGTGAATAGGAGGGCACATGTTCAGGAAGCTTGAAGAAACTGGGCTATACCTTTTGGCAGGCTAACATTGTTAATAGGGCTGATAGGGCTATCTTTTACGCAGGGTTTAGCTGTTTGACCATTGTTGCAAGTGAGATTTTGCCCAATTGGGCCCCACTTTCTGCCCCAATAGTGAGTCAAAGATATGCCATTTTGCAGATAGATCTATTATGCCAGGGTATTTTGTAAGGATTTTTCAGTAGGGGTAATGCAAATCAGGGGCCCGGACCGATCAATAAATATTCATAGGGGTCTGGGGGCATCTTTCCCCTGAAAATTTTTTCAAAATATCACCTCCAGATTGGCTGTTTCTCATGTAAGTTCTTTAAAGCTATGGTATCGAACCTCAGTAATAATCGAACCTCAATACAGCAAAGTTGAGGAGCCCCTGCTTAGGTCACGGGGGCAAAAACACGGTTTTTCAGCTCAGTAGGAGGGCAGGACTGGGGGCCTAGGGGACACCCACTCAGTACCTTAAAAAATTCCCTGTATAATGCTGTACCAATTCAGGGTGTCGATATAGAATAGATATCGTTGAGTAACACGTAGTGGAAGCGCAAATTTGACCCGAGTTCTCAAGTCGCTTGTGTATTAAACCCCTTCCCTCAACATTTACAGATGCTGCATGGTCCCTTTTTTGTGCCCTTTATTTTTTTTTGCCTCATCAGTAATACGTCGTAGCTATATACAGGTTCTTGCATTGGCGTAGTTAGCTTAACTAAGTTAAAGGACGATTGTACGATTGTACCTCTCGCCTGTCGGTGGCATGTCAGTACTTGTACTTAGGGTGCAAATTAACTGGGCTACTCGGCGACTTCTGGAAAAGCAGCTTGATTCCTTGATTTCTTAGGAACAATTTTTCCTGATTCAAACGACGCTATTCTGATTTAGTGATCTTATTCCGCGGGGTAGGGGTTTTGGCGCAGTTGTCGAAAACGTCACACGTGAAAATTGCATTGATTGAATCTCAATTCTCACATCGTATTGTGAAAGGCGTAAATGGGACTGGTCGAGTGACCGAACCCCCCCCATCTCTGGGTTCGGGATCAATATGATTTAGTAAGATGGTTCGTAAATATTTATATGTTGAAACAGTGACGTTCAAACAAGAGCAGGCACTTCTAAATGTTTCTTATCTTAGGATTGGTCGTTACTTATCATTCATGCACCAGCAGTGTGCTACACACAGATAAGACATTATCATTATTAGAATGTATTATCAAGCAGCGCTCTTTGGGTGCTTTTCCTCCCTCGCTGTTTTCTGCTCAACTCTGTTGTTTATTACGCACAATGACTCGAAAGCGTTGTTTCATCTGCATCATTTTCATGCCGACGAGCACCGGCTATTCGAAATATTGCATTTTGGTTTTAATAGCGTAAACCTCGCAGGATTCCACGTACCTGATTTTGGCAACCACACTGATTGATATAAGTTGTTTTTCGATGGACTTTCATTATGCCTAAGCCCTGAGGAAAAAGCTCGAAGATACGAAGAGGGCGCAAGGGGACACCTGCTTCTACACAGAGCTTCAGTGGGGGCTGGGGGGGGGGCTTCCGTTCCGTAGCTTTTTCACTGGTTACATCGTGTAGGATATTAATCCTAGAACTTCTTTTCTTGTTTAAAAATTTGTTGGAAAACCGTGCTGAGTTTCTTTTAGCAAAGTTGAAAGCATGTTGTATAATGTTTAGCAGTAACAACCCTACAGTATTTCGTGATTGGCACTTCCACAACTTGTTCGTGCCTGGTTCTCATTAGGCCGTTTTAGCAATAGGACGCCACAAGAAAAGAAGACGTCGCGAACAGACAAAGAAACTGGGCACTAGTTATTTTCCCGCGTCTTGATATATTCAATATCAAGACGCGGGAAAATAACTAGTGCCCAGACTCTTTTGTATGCTAGCGACATCTTACTTGTCGCGTCCTATTGCTAAAACAGCCTATTAAAATCCAGGAACAGACGTTGTGCTCAGTGGACCGTAGAGTGCATCCATATAGAAACCTTTAAGATTTTAGCCCAATTTCAGATTCAGATACAAATTGAGATACATACAATTTTCATCACCTCATAACAAGCCTCTATTTTCTCGTTGTTTCTTTTCTAGATGCCTTGTGTATCCTGCTTCGCTAAAGTAAGCGAAATACGCACAGTCCAATGGCGCTAAACCGATCCTTGGAATGAATCTCGTGAATCTCATCATCTTCTGTTGAATATTTCACACTTGATCAAACATTGTCAAATGTTTGAGGTTAGCATTTCAAACAATGTTTGACAGATTCTCCAAACTGCATAACATTGCTTTGGCAAGCAGAATATTCTAGATGTTTTTTGAAAAATTTCAACAATAAGTAATTTTCCATGACATTTCCGAACGGTCAAACATTGTTTGACTTGACTTTGAAAGTGTTGACCAGTGTTCGACAAACAATGTTTGATCGTTTCGCCACATTGCAAGCAGAATTATCTGGACGTTTTTGAAAAATTTCAAAAGTTTTCTGCTTGTCACAAGCAAAAAAAAATTCAGCAAGTAATGTTCAATGACATATCCAAACGGTCAAACATTGTTTGACTTGACTTTGAAAGTGTTGACCAGTGTTCGACAAACAATGTTTGATCGTTTCGCCACATTGCAAGCAGAATTATTTGGACGTTTTGAAAATTTCAAAAGTTTTCTGCTTGTCACAAGCAAAAAAATTCAGCAAGTAATGTTCAATGACATATCCAAACGGTCAAACATTGTTTGACTTGACTTTGAAAGTGTTGACCAGTGTTCGACAAACAATGTTTGATCGTTTCGCCACATTGCAAGCAGAATTATCTGGACGTTTTGAAAATTTCAAAAGTTTTCTGCTTGTCACAAGCAAAAAAATTCAGCAAGTAATGTTCAATGACATATCCAAACGGTCAAACATTGTTTGACTTGACTTTGAAAGTGTTGACCAGTGTTCGACAAACAATGTTTGATCGTTTCGCCACATTGCAAGCAGAATTATTTGGACGTTTTGAAAAATTTCAAAAGTTTTCTGCTTGTCACAAGCAAAAAAATTCAGCAAGTAATGTTCAATGACATATCCAAACGGTCAAACATTGTTTGACTTGACTTTGAAAGTGTTGACCAGTGTTCGACAAACAATGTTTGATCGTTTCGCCACATTGCAAGCAGAATTATTTGGACGTTTTGAAAAATTTCAAAAGTTTTCTGCTTGTCACAAGCAAAAAAAAATTCAGCAAGTAATGTTCAATGACATATCCAAACGGTCAAACATTGTTTGACTTGACTTTGAAAGTGTTGACCAGTGTTCGACAAACAATGTTTGATCGTTTCGCCACATTGCAAGCAGAATTATTTGGACGTTTTTGAAAAATTTCAAAAGTTTTCTGCTTGTCACAAGCAAAAAAAAATTCAGCAAGTAATGTTCAATGACATATCCAAACGGTCAAACATTGTTTGACTTGACTTTGAAAGTGTTGACCAGTGTTCGACAAACAATGTTTGATCGTTTCGCCACATTGCAAGCAGAATTATTTGGACGTTTTGAAAAATTTCAAAAGTTTTCTGCTTGTCACAAGCAAAAAAAAATTCAGCAAGTAATGTTCAATGACATATCCAAACGGTCAAACATTGTTTGACTTGACTTTGAAAGTGTTGACCAGTGTTCGACAAACAATGTTTGATCGTTTCGCCACATTGCAAGCAGAATTATTTGGACGTTTTGAAAAATTTCAAAAGTTTTCTGCTTGTCACAAGCAAAAAAATTCAGCAAGTAATGTTCAATGACATATCCAAACGGTCAAACATTGTTTGACTTGACTTTGAAAGTGTTGACCAGTGTTCGACAAACAATGTTTGATCGTTTCGCCACATTGCAAGCAGAATTATTTGGACGTTTTGAAAAATTTCAAAAGTTTTCTGCTTGTCACAAGCAAAAAAAATTCAGCAAGTAATGTTCAATGACATATCCAAACGGTCAAACATTGTTTGACTTGACTTTGAAAGTGTTGACCAGTGTTCGACAAACAATGTTTGATCGTTTCGCCACATTGCAAGCAGAATTATTTGGACGTTTTGAAAATTTCAAAAGTTTTCTGCTTGTCACAAGCAAAAAAATTCAGCAAGTAATGTTCAATGACATATCCAAACGGTCAAACATTGTTTGACTTGACTTTGAAAGTGTTGACCAGTGTTCGACAAACAATGTTTGATCGTTTCGCCACATTGCAAGCAGAATTATTTGGACGTTTTGAAAAATTTCAAAAGTTTTCTGCTTGTCACAAGCAAACACACCTTAGGCAGCAGTCGATCTAAAGAGGTTTTACTAGGCCCCGACAAACAACGCCCCTTTGTCCGAAGACTGGACATTACCTTTTGGTTCTGAATCATTCTACTAACCACTCCCCAATTCTAATGCTAAGCATCAGAATTATTCCTGGTACTATATTTGAAAAATTTCAAAAGCCGGATGCTGTATTGCCTTACTTGACTAAGGCCATCAACTGTTTCCGCGCGTTTTTCAAGGTCCATTGCTCATAGACCCCATCGCCAGAATACCTTATCAATAGATTGCCTGGAAAGGGACTGAGGGCCTGTTGTAGGCATAGGGTACTAAATTATGGTATTGTTAGGCCATGAGCTTGCTAGTATGGATAAGCTTGTTTTCACTTCAACTTTCCACTATACTAAGCTCGTTAATTTCGGTCTAAACTGCTTGAAATATAGATTGCATAGAAGGAAGTGAACGGATTCTAACTTAAAGATAATTGCTGGTAGAAGTAGTAGGCCTATCAAAATTCAGCAAGTAATGTTCAATGACATATCCAAACGGTCAAACATTGTTTGACTTGACTTTGAAAGTGTTGACCAGTGTTCGACAAACAATGTTTGATCGTTTCGCCACATTGCAAGCAGAATTATTTGGACGTTTTTGAAAAATTTCAAAATTTTCTGCTTGTCAAAAGCTATTCTTCTATTACACATTCTTCTATTACACAGATGTACCAATTCAATGTTTTGATATAAAATAGAGTCCATAGAATTACACGTAGTGGGAGCGCAAATTTGACCTGAGTTCTAGAATAATTCGCTTTTGTATATTAAACCCCTCGACAGATGCTCCATGGTCCCTTTTTGTTGACCCTTTATTTAGTTTTGACCCATAAGTAGTACGCGCAGTTTTTTTATATTAGCAACTTCGTTGCTTCTTTTTGGACCTTTTATGGCCACCTTTTAGTAGCAAAAGTTGCTTAGTAGTTGCTTAATTTTAACTGTATCTTTTTGCCCTAAGAATAGTATAGAGGCTAGAAAAGCAGCAAAATCTAACATTGCACAGTGAAACGGGAACCCCTCAATGAAGTTTTTTTCCTGTGGTACTATACGTTGCTTAAACGTTTAGGCATTCTACATCTTGGTTGCTTAAAAAAAAACTGCGTGTACATCATTTGTACCGGTCCTCAGATTTGCTTTGCTTTTTTTTAACAAGAAAGTGGTTTATAAGAGTAGAATATAGTAGAGTAGAACATGTTAAAAATTTAAGACAGTTCAATACTAGATTCTTTAAACTTAAGAAAGTTCTGTTTCATATTTTCACTCTTAATGTTCTGTGTGTTATTTTTGCTCTTCTGTTCAGTCGCTCACCTTGCTATTAAACGAGTCTAATGATTATTTTCTTTGAAAAACGTGGTATTTGTGCAATGTATACAGTGCACTAAACTGTGCATTCGCAGAAATATTGCATTCCAAAATTTTTGCTAAGAAAATCACAAGAAAGTTTTGGAACTGAAAACATGAAATATCTAAGAAAGTTTCAATACTGGCCCAAAAAAAACTTTCTTATAAAATAAAATACGTGTTAAGCCCTAAGGAAACTGCAAGGTTAATTTGAAAGCACCAAAAATGCTTTCGCAATTACAGTAATGTGTTGTTTATGGAAAGCTTGAGCATGCGGAGAGGGGACAAGGGGACCCGGACCCCTGCTCCAACCAGCTCACACACAGGGCTTCAATGATCGCTCCAGTTTTTATCCGATCTCGTGTAAACAGGTCCTTACTGAAAAAATCATGTAGGATGTTGTTTCTAGAACTTCTTCTTGTTTGAAGTATTTGTTCGAAAATCTGTTTAGCTTCTCTTAGAAACCTAAGTTTTTGTTACGTTCTGCAGTAACATGCCTTTTT
Organism: Chrysaora quinquecirrha; assembly: GCA_014526335.1. Classification (NCBI taxonomy): domain Eukaryota; kingdom Metazoa; phylum Cnidaria; class Scyphozoa; order Semaeostomeae; family Pelagiidae; genus Chrysaora; species Chrysaora quinquecirrha. The sequence continues at coordinate 3,188,806 of JACTAT010000059.1, read as the reverse complement.
CATTTCGAGGCACTTCCATACCTGGCTCTTACTCTAGAAACAGATATTGCATTCAGTGGACCGTAGGGTGTATCCATCCAGAAACCTAGGTTGTATCCTGAGTTTAGAAGTTTACACAGTTGAAGCAAGACATTTCAAACATTTTCGTTGTTGAACATTTGCTTGATTGGTGCAGACGCCTGCTTCAAACAATGTTTGATCGTTTCGCCACATTGCAAGCAGAATTATCAGGAAGTTTTTGACAAATTTCAAAATTTTCTGCTTGTCAAAAGCGAAAAATATTCAACATCTAATAATCTATCACATGTCCAAACGGTCAAACATTGTGTGACATGACTTTGAAAGTGTTTGATCGGTGTTCGACAAACAATGTTTGATCGTTTCGCAACATTGAAGCAGAATTATACGGACAATGTTGACAAATTTCAAAGGTTTTCTGCTTGGAACAAGCAAAAAATATTCAACATCTAATGTTCTATGACATTTCAAAACGGTCAAACATTGTTTGACTTGACTTTGAAAGTGTTTGATCGGTGTTCGACAAACAATTGTTTGATCGTTGCGCAACATTGAAGCAGAATTATACGAATAATGTTGACAAATTTCAAAGGTTTTCTGCTTGGAACAAGCAAAAAATATTCAACATCTAATGTTCTATGACATGTCCAAACGGTCAAACATTGTGTGACATGACTTTGAGAGTGTTTGATCGGTGTTCGACAAACAATGTTTGATCGTTTCGCCACATTGCAAGCAGAATTATCAGGAAGTTTTTGAAAATTTCAAAATTTTCTGCTTGTCAAAAGCGAAAAATATTCAACATCTAATAATCTATCACATGTCCAAACGGTCAAACATTGTGTGACATGACTTTGAAAGTGTTTGATCGGTGTTCGACAAACAATGTTTGATCGTTTCGCAACATTGAAGCAGAATTATACGGACAATGTTGACAAATTTCAAAGGTTTTCTGCTTGGAACAAGCAAAAAATATTCAACATCTAATGTTCTATGACATGTCAAAACGGTCAAACATTGTTTGACTTGACTTTGAAAGTGTTTGATCGGTGTTCGACAAACAATTGTTTGATCGTTGCGCAACATTGAAGCAGAATTATACGAATAATGTTGACAAATGTCAAAGGTTTTCTGCTTGTCACAAGCAAAAAATATTCAACATCTAATGTTCTATGACATGTCAAAACGGTCAAACATTGTTTGACTTGACTTTGAAAGTGTTTGATCGGTGTTCGACAAACAATTGTTTGATCGTTTCGCAACATTGAAGCAGAATTATACGGACAATGTTGACAAATTTCAAAGGTTTTCTGCTTGGAACAAGCAAAAAATATTCAACATCTAATGTTCTATGACATGTCCAAACGGTCAAACATTGTGTGACATGACTTTGAGAGTGTTTGATCGGTGTTCGACAAACAATGTTTGATCGTTTCGCCACATTGCAAGCAGAATTATCAGGAAGTTTTGAAAATTTCAAAATTTTTCTGCTTGTCACAAGCGAAAAATATTCAACATCTAATGTTTAATGGCATGTCCAAACGGTCAAACATTGTTTGACTTGACTTTGACAGTGTTTGATCGGTGTTCGACAAACAATGTTTGATCGTTCGGTCTGGCCTTTACGACAGTAAATTAACCGTACTGGCTGGCATGCATAGAAGAATGAGTGGCACTGGAAAACGACTAAGTTGGCTGGTGGAAGGAAAACGAAGTTTTATGAAGATTTATTGCTAATTTCTACAAATCCCTAAAAAAATTAAAATTAAAGGTATGGAGCAATATTTACACCTAGCATCATCTAAGCTCAAAATATATTTGTCAGTTTTATGTATTTATATGACTTTATTACTAGTATTAAATTAAGGTTGAATAAACTATAATTATTGTACAATAATTATTAACTTCTTCCGCATATCAAATCTTTCAAGGCTCTTCTAAATTCTTGAATACGAATAGTGAATATGAGTGGATTAACTGCTGAATTGAACAATAATATTAGGCGTGTTATGTAGTGTCCTTGAATGCAGGTTCTCCTGCATACTTTCAAAGAACAAAGCATCGCAAAGATAAGATACGGTGTCCACATTAATATGAATACCATGTAGAGAATACTAACTGCAGAAGCTGTTGAATGCTGTTGATAAGATTGTGATCTATTTCGCTTGTTTCTCGTTTTTGCACGTTTTTCCATCGATGTTGTTGTCGTTTGACCAACACTAGAGCTTAGTGCTGTTACCGTTAGCTTCTCTTCATCATGATCACAGTCACAGTTACATGACGATATAACAGGAGCTTGCATTACACTTTTATTGTTCTCATCGACCACTCTTTGTCCCTCCCTCTCTTTCACCCTTGAAGACCTTGAGCATTGTCCTTTCACACTGACACGGGTCTTTGCATGTGTATTGATACTTATTCCATTTTCTATAGTCCTTAATCGTCCTTCATACTCTACAACAATATCTGGAGCAGTTACTGCCTCGTTATCGTTTTGTTGCCATGATGATATCATAATGCGTTGTACTCTATTACTAGTTTCTTGCTGTGGCTGCGGCAACGAACGTTTGTACATAGTGCTCCGTCTTCTGCTAAAAATCGAGGCTCTGAAGTTTGAAATTGTAGCAATTGATCGCTGATCTTCGCTCGATATAAAGGACGGGGCGCGAGCTCTTCCTGCAGGTGCAATCCTACGAGAATGGTACCTAACAACTCTATATATCCTAATTTGTATCAATCCCATAATAAGGGACAGTATCAAAAATAGGACATAAAATACAATTGAAAAAACACTACCACTTGTTCCTTTCCACATACAGTACCGTCGATTGACTCCACAACGAAAGCAGGTCATTAGAAGCGTTATAATTATAGTTGCAACCCAGGCTGCACCAATCATTTTCCAAACAGAATGCGGGTTGATATATCTCGCGTATTTCAAAGGCCGAAATATTGCAATCCATCTTTCAACGGAGGCGACGAACATGTTCAAGAGAGACGCTGTGAAGCAGAATACCTCCAGTACAAGATGTGCTTTGCAGATATGTATATTGCCTGGCAAGGCATGCATTGCTATGGCCGTTGGCCCTAATGAAACCCCAATAATAAGATCAGCTAAAGCTAGACTCAGCAGTGGCATATTGCGCAATCTTTGTAAATTTCTTCGACGTATGATAAGCCATAGAACAGCTCCGTTGGCTAATGTTATGAAAATTGCTGCTGGGGTTATTACCCCTATTACCACATTTCCACCAATTAAGGTACTCTCCGTCGGAGAAGAACCATTTGAATTTGGCCGTTGCCTGTTTCCCGTCCTGGTCCTCTGTGCATGATTTGTATAATAAAAGTACGACTTGAAAAGACTTCTTGTTATTCTATAGGAAGATAAAAGATTGTTTAGTAATGTGTTGGTATGTAAAGATGCGAAAAAGAACAGCTATAGACTTCAACAAGGATCGAAAAGCAATGGTGGGCTCGGTGAACCAAGTTCGGTGAGTGGTGCATTTAGCACCGGTTGCTAAGATGTTAGAAGTAGATGAACTCGCGACACCTTTAACCCTCGTTGCTTCGACGATACCGTGGCTCGAGCTCTAAGCCCCTGTAACCTCAGTAAGCTCCTTCCCACACGAACCAGCTCATTTTAAACTAGAGATTTCTGGAGCAGATATGGATGAAGGAGATGAATTAATGGAAAGAAAGGATCGAGTTTTGCAAGGGGCTTCAAGGGAAGACAAAGCCCGAGAAAAGGGACCTTAAAGAAGGCGTTCCATAAGTTAAAAAGACAGGAGACGTGATGTACGAGTCAGAAATGGAGAAAAGAAGAGACAAGCAAATAAAATAGTTTAAAGAGTGTGTAAAGGAAGTATAATAATTAGAAGAAAAAACAAAGGTACTGGGAGAAAGGAAAGAGAAGTGAAGGACAGAAGAACAATAAAGGAACCTCGAGGAACGCATTAAAAATATTATATGCAAAGAACCAGAACTAACCATTAGCAAGAGAGTAGAAGCAGGTGCAATCGTTTTAAGAATGGAGAAAGTAGCTCAAATGATGCACTGAAAATAAGAGATTGGTTTGGGAGGAGAAGAGCTTGTACGAAAGTGGCAAAGAAAGGGTTCAAGAGCAATCTGCAGAGGTTAGGGATGCGAAGTACCACAAGAAGAGAAAACGAGAAACAATGAAGGACAATTTAAAAAAAAATGGAGATAGGAGTCATAGTTATTGAAAGAAAATGGAAGGAACCTTTTGAAGAAAGAAAAGAGAAGAGATTGAATGAAAGGGACAAGAAGGAAGAAGAGACAAAGAAACGGACCAAGAGGAATCTACATACGTTATGGATGCGAAGAACCACAGTAATTAGCTAAGAAAACATAAAGGGCATTTTTATAAATGAAGATCGGATAGTAGTCGGAATTATTGGAAGAAAATGGAAGGAACCTTTGAAGAAATGGAAGAGAAAAGATTGAGTGAAAGGGACAAGGAGAGAGTAGGAACAAAAAAGGGACCAAGAAGTTATTGAAGCGAAAAACGGCAGTAATAAGACAAGTAAACGAGGAACAAGAGGGACAGTTTTAAAAAATGGCGATAGGAGTCGGAAATATTGAAAGAAAATGGAAGGAAACGTTTGAAGAAATGGAAGAGAAGAAATTGAGTGAAAGGGACAAGAAGGAAGTAGGAACAAAAAAGGGACCAAGAAGTTATTGAAGCGAAAACGGCAGTAATAAGACAAGTAAACGAGGAACAAGAGGGACAGTTTTAAAAAATGGCGATAGGAGTGAGAAATATTGAAAGAAAATGGAAGGAAACGTTTGAAGAAATGGAAGAGAAGAAATTGAGTGAAAGGGACAAGAAGGAAGTAGGAACAAAAAAGGGACCAAGAAGTTATTGAAGCGAAAAACGGCAGTAATAAGACAAGTAAACGAGGAACAAGAGGGACAGTTTTAAAAAATGGCGATAGGAGTGAGAAATATTGAAAGAAAATGGAAGGAAACGTTTGAAGAAATGGAAGAGAAGAAATTGAGTGAAAGGGACAAGAAGGAAGTAGGAACAAAAAGGGACCAAGAAGTTATTGAAGCGAAAACGGCAGTAATAAGACAAGTAAACGAGGAACAAGAGGACAGTTTTAAAAATGGCGATAGGAGTGAGAAATATTGAAAGAAAATGGAAGGAAACGTTTGAAGAAATGGAAGAGAAGAAATTGAGTGAAAGGGACAAGAAGGAAGTAGGAACAAAAAAGGGACCAAGAAGTTATTGATGCGAAAACCGACAGTAATTAGAATATACAACGAGAAATGTGAAGGAAAAGTGAAATTTTGAGTGAAAGAGACGGATGTAAGTGACAAAGACAGGGACAAAGTGGAAGGTGCTACAAATGTTCGAGATTCAAAAGAACCAGCGTCATTTGATAAGAGAAGCAGCTGCAACAGTTTAAAGAATGACGAAAGGATGGCGAAAAGTTGGCGAAAGGTGTTCAAGTGATTCAAAGAGATTGTAAGAAAGGGCAAAGAAAAGGACCAAGGGAAGGCACCACAAAAGTTCGAGATCCGGAAGAACCATTCGTCATTTGTCCAGAGTCAATTTGCTAAGAAAAGAGAAGCAGCTACAATTGTTTAAAGAATGCCTAAAGGAGTTAAAGTGATTCGAAGAGACAGAAAGAGAAAGGGCAAAGATAACGAAACGCACTACGAAAATTCCAGTAGACAAGAATAAATCCATCTTAGCTCCGAGAAAAGAGAAGACGAAACTGTGGTTTATAGAGTAAAGAAAAGTATTTTTAAAAGGTAATTTGGTAGAAACGAACTGCTGTGAAAGCTAAAGAAAGACATGGAGGAAGGGCGCTAAGTTTTTTGGCTCCAAAGAGCAATTGACTCTTTCGAAGTCTCGTACACCTTTGCTGGAAATCCTATTGTTTTCATGGAAATCCCTTTGAAATCTTTTGTTTAAACAGAAATCTTGTACACATTCACCCTTCAGTTGGCTTAAGGCATCATTCTCTTTGAACAAATTAGCAAGCAGGCATTTGTTGCAAGCAAATAATCTTTTGGAGCCAGAAATTTTCTAATTGGATCAGACGCATTGATCTTGGTTATGAAGCGTCCGTCTCATTAGTCATAGATCCCTCATGAAAAATATAATTTCCTTTAAGTGTCCGTTCGGTTTGATCAATAGAATAATCCCTAAAATAGATCATGGAACTTTCAGACTGGCAGCGGTTGCTTTTGCTTTCTCGATTTGGCTCCTCGTGCACTGGAAAGAGTTCGCTTTTGTGAGGGGCGCTAATTACACGTTTTTTATAAGGAACCTAAACTCTGAGTTGAGGCTGGAGTTCCTTCATTTTTCAACAAAATGAGGCTGAAGTTCCTTGTGCTGTTCCTTTTCGTGAGGTATGTTTGAATACTAATTTTTACAGCAAATTCATATAAACTTGCTTAATTTTCTAACTTTGAATATAAATTGAGTCTTTTTTGGAAGAACGATGGGAAATACATTGTTATTCTGCTATTTTTTTGCACAAATCGTCTTGTGCTTGAAAAAAATTATTCTAAGGTTTTCATCCGACCCTCGGCAGTTCTTAAAGCTCCTTAATTTTTTGGGAAGTTCCTTATAAAAAAACGTGTAGTGACAGCACTTCATAAATCACTTCTATGCCCTTCGTAAATCCCGTTATTCCTGGAAAACTCCCGCAAAGCTGAAGAAATCCCTTTGTCAGTGAAGAAGAACGCATCATCGTTTGCTTTTGTATTGATATTGGCACCCCAAATGATTTCGTTACCTTCTTGAAATTTTTAGCATGTCTTAACTATTTGAGTACTCGAAAAAATTAAGCACTCGAAAAATAACATCTAAAAGGGACAGGGTGAGAAGATAGCTGAAAAAAAGTTGAAAAGTATCATCCGCAACTAAACAGCGCATGCATTGCTCTTTGGAAAACTGAATGTGCGAGACGACTGGCAACTGAGAGCAGTGGAGGTATAATAAATACTACCCGAACACAAGACAATGCTTTAGCGGCCTTAGCTGTTAGCATAGAATACTGAATACTGAATACTGTATTAAAAAGTTCGACTGCGGCTTCTTGAATGAGCTAGAATGTTTCTAAATGCCTATAAAGGCCAATTACACTCCCTGTCTAACAGATATACATTGAAGTTTGAAACAAAGCTTAGAGAAAAGTAGAAAAGCTACTGCCATACCTTCGCGGAAAACTTCTCAGAAAATCTTCTCACTGGCCTATTTCTTCGTTTCGTCACCGTCAGCGCACTCGATTCGATGTGTCTTTGATTGTTAATGCATACGTTTATGGCAACGTCTGTTGAGTTGGCTAATAAATACATTCCCCTGCAACAGCTGCGTACAGCTGTCTAATTGCAGCATCTTTCGTTTTACTCACCTCCGAGATGGCCTTGACGTAAATATCGCCATCATTTATGCTTCAAGCTATTTCAGGTCACCCAGAAAGCAGAACACAAAACAAATTAGTGCATAAACAAAAGATGGAGATTAATCATCAAATGATTCTCTTTAGCAATGATTTCTACTTGATTGAAAAGAGCGATAAAAGCATTACCAATCGTGCTTTGCAATTCAGCCGCCTACCCAGTGGTCCCAAGGAAGGTATTGTTCCACTGAATAAATATTACCATCATAATCACGATTATTTCTGCCGAGAGCGAAATTTTTTCAAGGAATATGTTCTAAAAACGACCACCCCTGCTTTTGATGTCTAGCGAAATAACAAACTCGGTAGGCAGTGTAGTTACCTCATCACAACACAACGTAAATTAATATTGCATGAGGGGGTCTGAGATTCGAACAGGGTCGAACAAAAGGACTTTTTGGAAATTGATAAACATTGTCAATGTCAGCAGCAATATTGTCATGTCTTTGCAAGGTTTTCAAACACTGGTTTAACTTTCAGAGGCCCAAAGCTCTATCATTACTATATTCTGCATTGCGTCAAAAATGTTCCCTTCTCTTGTTTTTTGAACTCTCGGACCGATAACAAGGGTGCCTGCCAAAATCTTCTAAATGTTCGTTGGAATTTCTCGACTAGCATTATGTTTTCCTTTATCGTTTACGAAGAATGCTTCCTTATTCAAAATTGAAGACTGGTTAGTAGGTACGGGTGAAGGTACGGGTCAGTAGATAGACTTTGCCAAAGGTAATGATTTAATTGCATTTAAAATCAAAAAGAAAACGGTCAAAGGGGCAAGGTCATTGGGGGTGCAGGGGTGCTGCAGGGCGAAGGAAATTCACTCCTTGGAAATCTCGGAAACCCTTTCTAAAAATCAGTTTTTTCATGAAAATTCTTTGAAGACTCTTTCGTGTTTAACTCGTTTCAATGGAAGCTTCGTAAGCCTTTTTGTAAGACAAAACTATAGGAGTTATGTTGGAAGTGGGAGTTATCTTGGAACATAGCTACTTAAAAGCCTGTTTTTACTTCAGAAAAGCTTTAAAGTATCTTCCAAAATGTTTCCGTTTATCTTCTCAATACTAGACTTGCCCCAAATCTATTTCTCAAGTATATTCCTAGGGTCCACTATTCCTGAAAATAACAAAAGAATGGTGGACCTTAGGACCATAAAAAATGTAAAGGTGGTTGTACTACAGATGTTGGTAAAAGGCGATGGGCTATGAACTATAAGAAATTACCATGAACAAGTAGCAAAAAATAGACACAGTTGCCAGTGCATAATCAATTGCGCTATGTCGTTGACGGAAAAGCGTTGCAGCTGTAAGTAGGAGAACGAAGGTGAGAAATGGTCTTGGCGGCAAGTCAATCCCATACTGGAATAAAAGTTATTTTTAAAAGATTTAGCCTGAATTATTGATCATTACAATTACAGGTACAAAATGTGACCACCTGTTTGTCATAAAAAACGATCATGGTGTGAAAGTTATGAAATATTACGCTTTAAAATGAAATGTTTTAGATACAACGCAACATATGTTTCTCATTGACGTTTTAAAATGCGAATGCGAATTCTATTTGCAATGCAAACGCTTAAAGCAGTCAGCTGGCTCAGTCTGTATACAATGATGTTGCTCAATGTTTATTAAATAACGTGGGTTGATGCAGAAATGCGTCAGCTTGTTGCGGATTAAGACAGTTTTAAGAACTGGCTAAACTAGGAAGCATGTTTATTTCGTTTCCTTCAGTCCAGTTAATCGAAACTTGGCACCCGCACCAAAGTACAATAGTGCTTGGTGCGGCCGTATGGTTAGGTGGGTTCGAATCTAGTCAGGACCGCTTTCCACAAACCTACAGTCAACTCAGCTGCCCATCCTCCCAAGGTCGATAAATGAGTACCCAAGATTACTGGGGGTAATAACTTACAGTGTCCCCAATTAGTAGATATGCCAAATACCTTGACACTAAAATAAAGCCATTATTATTATTATCGAGGGGCATTTCACTCTTCTTCAGAGGTGTACGAGATTTCTATTAAAACAAAAGGATTTCCAAGGGATTTCCATGAAAACGATAAAATTTTCCAGCAAAGGTGTACGAGGTTTCCAAGGAGTGAATTGCCCCTTGATTATTATTAGCTAAACGTGGACTACTGTTATCCAAGATTTTTATCTAGAGGCTCTTGGGCACAAGGGTTGCCTAGGGTGGAAATGAAGTAGAGCTTGTTGTTTCTTGGATGTTTTTGTATGAGTCAAGACATTAGTCTTGCAGGAGACAAATACTTAATTGCCCTTTAACTGATTGCCTCCAGACAAGTCTGTAAGTCATGCCGAGCACGGCATTCAAACTTGCCTTCGCGGCAATAGTTCATCTTGTATGCAATTACCCTTATTTTGCTTTACCATCTATATTTGGCGTAGAAGCGAGCAAAGAGAAAGGAACAAACATTCTTCCTCACTTAGAGGTCTGTTTTGTTAGTTCGCTTTTTACCTTACCGCCCAGGTAGTCGCATAATTCTCACTGGATGAATGTCGGCAATCTCACTGCTGCTTGCGCCAGAACATGCATGTTTTGCAAAGCAGAAGCACAGCCGAAACCGAAATGATCCACATTGCAATTACTTCAAGCCCAGCCCAATGAGAGCCGAGAACTAGGAAAAGCCTCAGAGAAAGCCAAACATTTTCGTCAACTAAATCTACATTTATCATTATTATCATTATCTGAAACAAAAAGTAGCCCGACACAAGAACGTTGGGGAACTCCAAAATTCATGTCTTTTATTCACATTTATTAATTGCTCAAATGTCAATTGCGATAGCTTTACGCTAGGCAGGGAGGTAGGTATGGGTTTGATTCCACCACTTCCACTTAGCGACTATACACTCTTTTTTTTATAAGAATACTATAAATTTTGCCCAGCCTCAATATTCTTAAGAGATTTTCGTTTTGAGCCTGAAAATATTCTTAAAGTATTCTTATTTTTTCAAACATGATATGGTTTCAGGGGAACATAGTTAAAAGAAAAATTACGAGGAAATGGCGGAGCGAAAGAAAAATCCAACTATTATAACAATAAGAATGTTGTTTAACAATTATGAAGTTTCGTTTTAACATTGCAACACAGGCAACTGCTGAAAAATGAGGCACAAATATGCGAGCTGAGGCTGAGCATATTCTTACAATATTCTTAAAAATTGGATGATTCTGAGCCTCAATATTCTTATAAACTATATTCTTATAAAAAAAAGAGTGTAACCAACATTGCCACTGCACACCATCTAAACCAGCGAGCTTCCGAGCTTGAAGAGTATAAGACTATCTAGACAATGCCAAAAGCCAGACCTTTTTTCCAATTTTGCTCTTGAATTTTTCGTGCATTTCGATTTCGAAGTACGTATACCCGTTTTTTTCGCGTTTTTGCTGGGGGTGTTGCGTGGTCCAAGCCTCCAAGCAAAGATCGTGGGTCCAAGCTTCTCACGGCTCAAGTTGTTTACGTTTGATTACGTCATAAAAACTCATCCCCAGGCTTTCCGTTTCGTGTCGGTCACAAGTGCTGAAGAAACTTTATCACCAAAACAACACTGCCGTGGCCTAAGCTGATTTTGGCAGAAGAATAAATATCCTTTATCATTTGTTTTCAGAGAAGTAACTTATTTGGTTATTAATTTTGAAGTATATTTAACCAAGTGCTCGAATTTATAAACATGAGTTGTTCTTGAATGCACTTGGAAATAAATTCTCCTCGCCCTGTCCTGTCAAAGTCGCAGATGATTCTAGCGAGGTCGACGAGGCCTTCCTATTATTTTCTACAATCCAAGTAATATTAAAGTAGAAAACGTCGAGGCTTAAGTTGACATGTGCAGCAGAATCTGTGTCGTGCGTTTAGCTGTATTTTACGAGTGATGAAGAAGATATCGAATTTCATATTTTTGAAGAGTTCCTTTCAATTATCGGTGACAGAAATTTCCTTGCTGAGTTCTGCCCGACAAGCCCGCTCGCCAATATGCCAAAGAATGAACAAAAACAGAAATGGTCTTGCGAGTATTGCACTTACTCAAACTGGCCCACTGCAGTTAGATGTGTAATGTGTAGGGCAGCTCGTAGTAAGACTAGCCCAGTTCATGATGTATTGGCAGAGGCTGGGAACACCAGATGTGAGTCTATGTCCAGGAGTAGTTCTGATGAAATCATTTGTCCTAATGAAGACAAACAAGATGCAAAATTTGGTAAGAAGTTGTCCCTTGATGTAAAATGGCCTTGTGTTTCCTGTACGTATCTAAATAATCCAAAAAATGAGACATGTCTGATGTGCCACAGCAAAAAGCCAAACTCAGTAAAGAAACTAGAAGAAAAAAGAACTTAGAAAATATGGAAGGACATAATGTCATAACAGATTGCAATTTGAAGAATGATTCTAATTTTGATAAAGAAAAGAAAGTTAAATCACTTCTTAAGAATAACAAGTGGATGTGCACCAACTGTACATTTGAAAACTGGCCGAAAGCAGTGAAGTGTATTATGTGCCAGACACAAAAGCTGAAACCAAAGAATGATGATTCTAATGGAAAGGGAGGTGTTACAAATAAAAACAAAATTTCAGCTTCACAGAAAAACTCCCCACCAAGATCACCCAGATCCCCTCTAGGGGCTTGCAAGAAGTCTAGTGATCATGCTTTTGAAGCTCAAAAAACGGAGGATGATCAGCTGATTGAGTTATCAAATGTAATGCATGCGTCTTGCAAGCTGCGTAATAATGATAATGAGGATATTATGCAAATTAGAAACAAACTTACAAATAAAGACTGGTTGTGGCTTGCTGCGTGTAAAGGAATTCTAGACCACAATACAACAGCTGTGAAGAAGTACCTCTCAGCTGGAGGGGATAGAACTAGAAAGCTAACAAGAGAAGATGTTCTTGTTCTGAATGAGCCTGATCATTTTGAAGTTGGACACACATTAGTTCATTTGGCTATTTGCTTTAAAAGAGAGGATATACTAAGAATTCTACTGAGACCTGAAGTGCCATCCAGAGCTCTGAAGAGACTCCCATCTTATGTATGCCCTGAGTTAGCAGCTGCAATAAGAAAGCAAGTGGCATATTCTCTCAGGCAGAAGAAAGGAGCATTTCAATGTTTATTTTTTACTGATCAAGTGACTTTTTATTTACCTGGAGGTGAGTATTTTCCCGTTTTGTAAGTTAGGTTTCCCTGAATGGTGGGAGTGGTAAAAGGTTTTCCTACTTACATTTATTTAGAACTCTGTGTAAAGAGTTTAGTGCCATTAAATCTTTTGGCTTGTTTCTCGGCAGCAAAAAAATAGTATTCTGTCAGCTATAGAAAAGCTAAAGATGTCAAAAGTTTTCAAACTATTTTAGATTGTAAAACATAGGGATTATAGCCAAGCTTATAAAACATGACCAATATTTTAAAGTTGATACACTATGGAAAAGGAAATAATTTCTGCTAGCTCTGAAAAGGATGCAATAAATAAAATTTAAAATGCTCGTAACTGACACTTGCTCAAACAAACCAAGCAGAATCAAAATCTCCAAGGTACTAAATGACAAAGTACACGCTTTTTGTTTATAAGGAACCTACCTCAAGGCCTAGTTCTTAAAGTTCCTTATTTTTGGGCCTCTTTTGAGGCAATTGTAGTTCCAAAAGTTCCTTAATAGTTCCTTAATTTTAACTGCACAAACAGTGGTCTTAACAATAAAAGAGAGACATTTGCATGTGAGCAAAGCTCGAGACTACTAAAAGAAACATTGGATACATGCTTAACATACAATTTATGTGATTTTCGACTGCAAATGAATGGAACCGGCTTTCTAATTCTTGATTATTTGCAGTGATGAAAGTATTCAACATTCAAAAGTTCCTTAATGATTATCTCTTTAGTAGTATAAGTTCTTTAAATTTTCGGGCCTTCTACATGTAGGTTCCTTATAAAGTGGTTCCTTATAAAAAAAAAAGCGTGTATGGGTATTCTGAGATTAAGGGCAGTATGGTCCATGGTATGGTTCATATAGTCAATAGAAAAGTTCTTCTCGCATTTCAAATAGCATATGCCATGATAAGCCTTATTTTTAAAGATTTTGCAGCCTTTGAGATAGAGGGTTGGTTCTAATGAATACTTTTCTGCTTTGCAGAAATACACAATTTTGACCTGAGGATTCAGCAGCAGATATTTGGTGAAATACTAGATTTTGATGTTCAGAAAGGTAAAATACTGTCTTAAAATTATATATTGCTTTATATGCATATGACTTGGACTGGACTGGAATCTGACTGAACTGGACTTGACTTGGCTCAACTTGGCTGAACAACCAGTTAATAGGTCTGGCTTGACTATGCTTGAATTGACTTGACTTGACTTAACTTGACTCAACTTACCTCAATGTGACTCTACTTGACTAGACTTGACTCAACTCAACTCAACTTGACTCAAATTGACTTGACTTGACTCAACTCAACTTGGCTTGACTTGGCATAGCTTGACTAACTCCGCTTGACCTGGTATCTCTGCTATCTCAACTTGAATCAAGCTCACCCCACTTATTTTGACTTGACTTGACTTGGCTAAACTTGGCTCAACAACCAGTTGATTAGGTCTGGCTTGACTATGCTTGAATTGACTTGACTTGACTTAATGCGACTCAACTTGACTCAACTTAACTTAACTTGACTTGACTTAGCTTGACTAACTTGGCTTGACCTGGTATCTCTGCTATCTCAACTTGAATTAAGCTCACCCTACTTATTTTGACTTGACTTGACTTGACTTGGTTTAACTCCACTTTTCTTAGGTGATGTGACTTGACTTGACTTAACTTCACTTTGCTTGACCTGCTCAACTTAACTTGAATTGAAATTGCTTGATTTGACTCAATTTAACTTGGCCTGACTTGACTTAGCTTGACTAACTCAGCTTGACGTGGTATCTCTGCTATCTCAACTTGAATCAAGCTCACCCTACTTATTTTTACTTGACTTGACTTGATTTAAACTTCACTTTTCCTAGGTGTTGTGACTTGACTTGACTTAACTTCACTTTGCTTGACCTCCTCAACTTAACTTGACTTGACATTGCTTGACTTGACTCAACTTAACTTGGGTTGACTTGAATTGATGTGACTTGACTAGCTTGACTTGACTTGAGTCAACTCTACACGATCTTACTCTACGGAACTTGATGGCGTGAATTGACTCGACTTTATTTAATGAATCGCTTGTCCGTTATTTGCACTACTACTGTTGCATCGAGGAAGCCAATTCTGTGTAGAAAAATTGTTCAGAAACGTTTAAAAGAAGAAGTGTTGACACGAGAGAAGAATCGTTCTGTTCCATTCCATTTTACGGCTCAATTGTCAGAACCTTCAAGGCTTGCAGTTTCTGGTACGAAAGAGAACGGCAAATCTTTCTCGTGTAAACTCTCAGTAATACCTTTGTTGAATGGGCCAGTTGAAAGACAACATAAAGTACCACTGAAACAATTAAGTAAAGCTCATGGAAATTCAATGTTTGCCCAAGATAGCAATTATTTGAGATAACATGCATACAAATCTTCATCGATGTTGGGAAACAAGCAATGTTCTGAGGCAATTTATGTTTGAGACAAATTGCATTTGATGTACAGTACAACAACGTCCAACAACTTTTCTCCATCCTGATTCCTCCGAATTATTGTTCATCTAGAAGAAGAAATATTATTCCTCTACAGTTCTAAAAATTGTTATTTTTTGCACATCGCAGCATTGCAATGTGGGGGAGGGGAATGATAGAAAAACATTTTTCCGAGTAGCTCATTAGTTTTGCAGTTTATTTTATTATGTTGTGTAAACTTAACTATATCTTTTAGTCTTAGAAGAAGAATTACTTATCAATTGGAGCAGCGAGCTGATTGGACGTTGCAGTAGCAGAATTTATCCACTTTGGAACAGAGCTGCTGGCGATTGTCTATTAGATTCCGTTTTACAAGCAACTTGGGGAGTACTTGATCGAGAGAACATACTTAGAAGAGCAATGTTTGAAAGCTTAAGCGAAGGACAGAAAAGGTATTTTGATTAAGTCCTTGCTTATGACTGGGATATGTAAATGTTTCAAGAAATATCAGTTTTTATTTTCGATTTTGCAGTTTTATTTATATTCTAACATTTTTGTAACCAAAGATCCAAATATTAAGATTTAGATTTGTTTTGATAATAAATGGCTATTCAACAAAGCGAATAAGACTAGGAATAGGTTTTGCCTTACTGTATGTATGACCATTGACCAAAGATGTCCTTGCTCTTCGTTATCTTGTAGTTTTGTACTCAAAGAAATTGCTATCTGTGAATCAGAAGAACTGCTTGACGTTTAATGTCATCCTGAGTGTATTTAGATCATTAGTGTATAAGTTCTCCTCGTTTTTGCCTGTCGATAGTTGATAGGCACATACACTTACTGTCTTCCGAGGACTACTGAATGACACATGGCTAATTTAAACAGTAAAATCCAAGTCCTTCATCGCAATGTGACAACAGCACGGTATTCCTTTTGCCTTTCGCCTGGATTACAGAGTACTAGTGACTTTCCTCACTTTTCATGGTGAGTTTGGCTTCGATGAGATTCGAATCTAAAATATTTAGTGCGAATCAGATTTGCCCACGACTTGGCCATTCTCACCACAATGGTAGTCAGGTTCATTGAGTAACCCAGCCATAGTAAGGAAAACGTCACGGTCATATGGTTATACGGTCATACACCGTCATACGGTCATTGACCGGAGGAAGACATAAAGCAACAAAAGATAATCTCAAAGACATGCCTATATTTCATTGTGAAGAAAGGAAGGTTTGCACCTAGACATAATTTGTCTAGACTCTAGACTCTAGAGGCGTCTAGAGGAAGGTTGAATGCTTTTGTGGACTCTAATCCAGCCGTTTGCACCACACTTTTGACATACATCCCTTGACCACACCATGAATGCTTTCCAATTCTAGTTATGTAAAGGCGTTAATTCAAGCCAGCAATGTTATTAACTCATCTTTCTTGAAGGTTCTTCCCACGATGGAAAGAAGCAGAGCAGATCCAAGCGAGTGAAATGAATTACTCTTTGGATGATAACCAGTGGAAACAAGATTGGATTAACACCGTTTCATTAGCTGCAACTGCTGGTACTAGCTTAGAACAAACACACGTATTCGCACTGGCACACATTCTTCGTAGACCTATTATTGTTTATGCTGTTAAATATGTTAAGAGCAGAAAAGGAGAGACCATCGACTACGCCAGATTTGAAGGTTAGTGTTGTCAGTCGGTTAACCCTTTTCGAAATCCATTACGATCTAATATAATGAAACTTTCTTTTGAGCTTTTGAACTTAAGCTCCATCTCAGTGTGTAGTAGCGTTCATCACGAGGGGATGTACACTCATGTGAAAGCCTTAATTTTCTGTTTAAATAGTTATATGGGGAGAATAATTTTAATAGTTATATGTTAAATAGTTTTATGGGGCGAATTGTGAAGCATTTCGTGTCTCTGCAACTCAGGGGACATGTTGCTCGCTTGTCACTCGCATGTTTAGCCACCTTTGAAGACACGACGAATACAACATCGCATGTGACATGTCTTCTAGTTGAGCCACAGCTAGTCTTCGCTTCATGCATAATTTGAAGTAGTATTTCTTCAAATAATAGTTTGAATAATTTTCCTGTGTGCTGATCTGTTACAAATGTTTAGGGTTCTTGCTGCAGTAATATCTAGACCTTAGGTCTCTGAACCGCCCCTTAATCTGACAAATTTCGTTTTTATCCTTTCTCATTCTCGCATTATTGTTATTATCATACCATTGTCATATCATTATCATTATCTTTGGCAGACAGCATTATCTTTTAGGTTATACATATTCATAAAATTTCTACTGTTGATAAATCATTGATTGTAGGTGTCTATTTACCGCTGCTGTGGGAAGAGGATTTCTGCATTAAGAGTCCCATTGCTCTTGGATACACACGTGGACATTTCTCTGCACTGGTGCCGATGGGAACATGCAGTGATGGGAATGCTGGAGCGAGCTCAAACGTGGATTGTAATGAGGATATCCATGAAACGTACCTACCACTAGTGGATCATGAAGGTCGTCTGCTTCCTATTCATTTTCAAACAGTTGAAGAAGTAAGTGTACTCAGAGTTTGTTTCTCCGTCTAGTCTCGTGGCTGACTGACTGACTGGCTGGCTGGCTGGCTGGCTGGCTGGCTGGCTGGCTGGCTGGCTGGTTGGCTGGCTGGCTGGCTGGCTGGCTGGCTGGCTGGCTGGCTGACTGACTGACTGACTGACTGACTGACTGACTGACTGACTGACTGACTGACTGACTGACTGACTGACTGACTGACTGACTGACTGACTGACTGACTGACTGACTGACTGACTGACTGACTGACTGACTGACTGACTGACTGACTGACTGACTGACTGACTGACTGACTGACTGACTGACTGACTGACTGACTGACTGACTGACTGACTGACTGACTGACTGACTGACTGACTGACTGACTGACTGACTGACTGACTGACTGACTGACTGACTGACTGACTGACTGACTGACTGACTGACTGACTGACTGACTGACTGACTGACTGACTGACTGACTGACTGACTGACTGACTGACTGACTGACTGACTGACTGACTGACTGACTGACTGACTGACTGACTGACTGACTGACTGACTGACTGACTGACTGACTGACTGACTGTAATATAAAGTGTTTCGTTTATTTCTTCAGATTGGTCAAGAAGAAAGGCTTTTGCAGACTTGGTTAGATTGTTGCTTCACAGACAATGGTGTTTTGGTGGCAAAGCAAAAGGTAACGCCTAGGCCAGCTCTTGTTGGTCAGATGATTGACGATTGGTTGAATCGATTTCGTGAGATGCAAGCTGAAGTGTTCAAATCACGTGACTCCTATAAAATATAGTATGCTGATCCTGTGATGTATCGCTCTATAGTCTTTTGTTATTGTTGTTTTGCAATGGACTAGTCTAGTAGTGTTTTTATTGTGGATTGGTTGACAGACTCTTTGATTTGTGTGAGTGAGAACCAGCTTTGTTTTGTCAACTATTGATAGAAAGTCTTCTGTGCGTCTTTGTGTTTGATGTAAGCGAACTCGAACTCACTATTACAGAAATAATTCTTTCAAGCTAAATTTCAGCGGTTTAAATCTCTAAAAGCCAAGTTACGCACGATTGATACTGACACAGATTACATTTGAACAGACAACTCCCAACTATCGACGGCAACGGAGCCTCCAGGGGTCACTTAAAGCGGAAAATAAGAAACTTTCTTTGCGATAATCAACAACATTTGCAACAACCTCCAACTGCCCTGAGTGCCAGAACCACAGTGGGTCACACGGTGTGGATAATAAGAAACGAGGAAAAGAGAGGGGGAAAGAAGTTGACGAACATATTGATCGATATTCTTTGCATTTGACAGATGAGAGCGGAGTAAACGATTTTCGTTATACTCAGTGCTGATTGGCTCAACAGGTGACTCCAGAAGGAGGTCGTACAGTGGATCCGGACCCTCTTATAATTTTCTCTTTCTTTTACTCGTTTATCATTTTCCACTCCTTTTGACCCTTTGCCTCTGGTACCCAAAGTAACCTCCACCTTCCAGTACACAAATTGCTTTCTAGACAAGTCAACCCATTGCCAAGTCGGCCCGCTACCAAGTCGGCCCACACCTATGGACAAGTCAACCCCTTCCGTTGTCGGCCTGCGACGTTATTTACTAGTTATTTTGTTACCTCTGGTGATATTGGGGGCTGCCGCCCCCAAACCCCCGCTTTAACAGTGTACTTGTACAATAACATGTACAATTTATTATGTTGTAGTGTGCCAATTTGATATACACTGACCGGCCGACTCGTCTAACACATAATGGACCGACTTGTCTAACACATGTTGGGTCGACTTTGTAATGGGCCGACTAGCCGACTTGTCCTGTTAGTTTTAAATCTCTTGTGGTACTTTTCTGAGTCAGCTGTATTCGCTTTTGTAGCATAACTGTATTTTGTAGTTAGCTGTTAGAAAATCTATATGTAGAGTAAAAGCTATTTGACTATTATTATATAAACTTTCAGAGAAAGCTAATAACGGGATTGCGCTCTTCCAAAGGTCGAATGCGGATGCGGTTCCCATGCATGTCAGCCTTCCGCCAATTCAATGTCGCTTAATGACATGTTGTTTCTTCGATGAGACGTTAACTTAAGCTTTTTTACGTCAAATAACACCTGAAAACAGAGAAAACATTCCCTAAGTATGCCTAAATTTACCGTGTTACCTGATAACTTTTTAACATAACTGAAAGGTTCGCAACTGATCTTGGTTCTGAAAGCCCCACAAAAAGGTTTCTTATAGTAATCAAGATCAAGATCTCTTGAACTTTGAAGTTTGAATATCTTAGTTTCGCACCTTTCTTCTATTGCCCCACCCACCCACCTAATTCCTGTGGTACCCCTTGACCAGTGCTTACCTGTGATACGTAGGATAAATAGAACTCGATAACTCGAATTACCAATCAAGCGTTTTTATATCTTTTAACTTGTTGCCTCCATTAGCTCGCATATACAGTAAGCGCACCATCGATGTACCTATATGTATGTGAGGCAATAAGGAAGGATGCTGTGACAACTATTTTGAGTGTACTTTCGTTAAAGTTTTCTCTGCCAGATTTTGTATTTATCACATATTATATTAAACTTTGTGTTAAAATATCGAAAGTCAGAGTGACAATAATATTAATCAAATTTTATTTGAGTATTACTTGAATAAATGCCTTGACGCTTTGGAAACTGACTTTTTCTATTGTTTCTTTACTGCATGCTTTCCTCTAGTGTCTTTGTGAGCGGATCGACATCGAATATTCAGCACTGGGAGGATGTGAAGGACGCGTGGAAGGACGCTTCATATTCTCATCCTTTCCATTTCTCGCTGTCTTTCCAATACCTAAATACGCACCAAACCCCCCTAAACCCTCTCTAGGGGAGCGAGAAACCTGGTTGAATACCACGAAAATGCTACGTACGATAACTTCATATCTGCGCTGCGAAGCACCGCGATTGCGCTTATTTTGATAACGAGGCCGCGTTATCAGCAAGTGGCCTAGTCTCTTTTTGTTTCTTTTGGGTGGCTTTCTCTCTGCTTGGTTACTGCAACAAGTTACCTTCACGAAGCAAAGCATATTTTCAGCAAGGGATGGCAAAGTTATGAATAATTAATAGTTTAGTCTCTTGCAGATGCTCACAGGAGGAACTCTGTCGTTATCGTGAGAATTTCATAAAATTTATTTTGCTAATTTCGAAAGAGCAGGAGCGCGGGATTTTGGCCAGCTGGTTTGGTTTGTTCCTAACTAAAATTCAAGCATAAAAATGTACAAGAGAGGTTCTTCTGTTCAGATAAAATCTAGTGCCTCCTTGTTGTGCAATAACCTAGATGTATGTAGACTTCCTGGCAAGGCTGCAAGTGAAAGCAAGTTAGCTGTCATCCATAAATCTGTTGTCTGGATTTTTAACCCAAACGACGTTCTTGCCCATTCGAAGCAGTCTTCTGATGGAGCGAGTCCCTACAAGCAAGTATTCTGCAAAGGGGAAGGCTCCCAAGCATGTTCTGCTATATTGCAGGTAATTAATCAAATTTGCAAAATCTAAACTTCTCAAACAAGAACTTAGTTTTTCTGATTTTCATTTTTGTTCCATAAACCTAAACAATATGACTTTGTTCTTGTTTTTCAGGCAAAATGGTGTGTGCTGCCACAAAGGACCCTCCTGATATTAGCTTCAGTTAGAGGAATGCAGGTCTGTTGACTAGGAAAACAGTTGTTTTTAAATACAGTTGACATCCGCTATCTCGACTGCCCGCTATCTCGAACATTCGCTATCTCGAACGATTTTCCATTTCCCTCGTTTTGGTATAAGGGTTTGTATAGAAAAATCATCCGCTATCTCGAACCCTGTTATCTCGAACATTCGCTGTCTCGAACCATTTTCGATTTCCCATGGAGGAAAACCTGCTCTTTATCTCGAACTTTGCCAAATTTTCTGCTGAACTGGATAAAGAGACAGGCTGAAAATATGTATAAGTTCGCCTAGCGGAGCGGGAATGGCAGCAGCTATGTGATTGCTGCCCATGTATACAATAGATGAAGCTGTTCTCTTTCGAGATGTGCTGCATCGCTATTATCTCAATTTCAGCAGAAGTAGGGATGAAAGCAGATGAATTTTGACTCCTATGTGAAAAATACCAGACTTGTTTGATGAAATTTGGGATCAGTAACCCTGCATGTTAATAGGGGTTCCTTCTCTGACTTAAAAACTACAATTTTTATGTTTATATGGGGCATCCCTTATTTTGAACATTCGCTATCTCGAACAAATTCTAGTTTCCCTTGAGAGTTCGAGATAGCGGATGCCAACTGTAACCAAAAATTGGCATGGGCAACTGTGCACACAGCAGAACAACAAAAATCTGGTCTGTCACAACAAGGTTCACTTCCTGGATATCAAGATCCTCCTTTGATATCACCATCCATACCCCCAGGGTCACACCCTGAAAAAAGGTTTCTGGTAAACTAACAGCATTCCCAACTTGTCACATGACCACACATTTCAGGTCAAGTCACCACTGTGTTCTAGTCAACTTGCCACACCTTTGTTGACAACTAGTCTAAGTTTGAAATTCAAATTGAAAAAAAATTTATAAGTGTTTCTTCATAAAAATATTGTAAAAGCTTTCTAGAAGGCTTTTTAGCAATTTATTTAGAAATATTGGAGTGCCACCCCAAAATTCCTGTTTTTATTCATGCAGATACAGGTGACTTGTTCAGTTTGGCAAGTAGTCTTTTGAAGAGGCAAGTTGTCCAGATATGCGGCAACTTGACTGTGGCAAGTTGGCAGTGTGGGAGTTGACCTGTTATCAACAAAAATGTTCTGAAATGACCACTAGGCAAATGAGCCCCAAAAGAAAATAAATTGTAACTTGTAACATATGGTAAATAGCATATGGGTTCATGTTACATTGCATGTGTTTCATATTTTCATGAAAGGGCTTGTTTGCATAAAAGTTTAGTGTTAAGGTAGGCATAACTTTCTTATGCATATGCAAATTTCTTTGCAGATGTTTGAAGAGGATGGATCTGTCATGGTTTTTGGCAGGCTTTGAGCCCAAATCCAACTGAAGGTAAAATTCTAAATGAAGTTAATCTGAAACTGAATACCATTCAAGGAAATGTCACCAAAACTGAGCTAAGTGTGCTAAAAGTTCAACCATCCATTCAAAAGGATTGTACCTACCACACAAAAAGTTTTGTTATTTATGAATTTTTCTGCCGGTGTGATGCCAGGTATGTAGGTCATACTTCCCAGAGATTGGAGATTAAAACAGCATGTCCCTACTAATATTTGTCAGCACAATTTTTGGCAAAGAGAGCAATCACCCCATGCCTCAAATCTAGCAACAACAACCTAGCCTCAAACATGATTCGGCCATAGGACAACACTTACTCGATAACCATAATTGCAAAGAAAATAACAGCAAGGACTATTTTAAAATCATTGGCAAAGCAAGATCTTTGTTTCACTTAGGAGGTTTGGAATCTGTCTACATCAAAACCAAAAGGCAGGTTCTGTGTAGACAGAAAGAGTTCATTTTCTCATTTGGACTCTTCAACTATTAATTCTATTGATCTTCCCATTGTATCCTGCAAGCTGATTGGTGTTTAAAACACAATGCCAATTCAGCTTTGATTTCTAATTGGTGCATTTCAATCCACATCTGGGTATAAATTCCAACTTTGTCAAGTGTTTCAATCTGTTTCTGACATTTATACCCTGAGGAATGCCAGACAAAAAAGCTTTTAAGTATGCCCAAAATGTTTTCTGCTGTTTCTTGCATGTTTGAAATTTTATACTGCTCAAAGACTATTGAAATTATTTATATTGCACAAGCAAGATTCAATCTTAATTTTTCATTTCTAGGTCTTGCACAATATGCCAGAGGCATCTCTGCTGTAGGAAGTGAGCATATTTGCATAGGTAAGTTAATTTTCCATTTGTAAATAGTGTTCAACCTCTCACCTGCTGGGCCTGTATGATGACTTGAGCAGAAATCTTAATATATAAACCATACTTTACTTTATTGTTATGTCCATCTTATAATCAGTACTCCACGAAAGACTCCTGTTTATCAATTTGGTGAATAATGGAAAAACTGATAGTAACTCTTTAGCTGATATGATCAAAAATGGATCATTTTCAAGGGATAGACATCTTAGTGTTAATCCTTAAGATAATATATCTTTAAATCTTGAAATAATAATAAAAATAATAATGCAAAAACAAACAAAGGAATGATGCCCCCAATTCATCCTTTTCTGCTGAACAAGAGAAGCCAATGGCCATAATAGGGACGCTTAATATAGAGGAAGCATATTTGAAATCTTCACTTGAAAGGGGTTTGATAGAGAGGACGTCTGCATGCATAGAGGTTTCAAGGTGCTTTTTAGAACCCTGTTTACATGGGAACGTTCTCAAAGCGATCCGTACCAAGATTTGTATAGATAGGCCTTCAGTTTACAAGGAACGACATGATCCGTTCCCGTCTGGGAACTCTATCCTTACCAATTTGGGAACGCTTTTAAATCATTCCAGAAAGGGAACGCTCCAATTCTGATCTCGTGTAAACACTCTGGATCGGATTTAAGTGGGAACGGCTTACAAAAGAGGCCAGTAAATGTTCGATCTGAGGCAATTTCAATAAGATAGATCTTGTTTCAATGATCTAGTGCCAAAACGAATTGATAACTAAACAAAAAGCGCGCGGAAGGCAAGAAATATATTTATTGCGCATGCACTGTATTGTGAATCCACTTTGAGAACGTTCCCTTGTAAACACAAGCCGGTTGGGACCGTTCCCGTGTAAACGCCCCTTAAAAACGAGATCGGATCCATTTTGGTCCGATCCCAGATGGGTTCGGTCCCTTATAAACGTGGTCATAATGTTTGCTTCCACTGTTTAGGTGATCTTCATTCATTTCTGTCCAGGTACTGCTGATGGAAATATTCTCGTATTTATGGTACCCACCAGAGGTCCATCAGTGAAACTGCAAGAAACGTTTGATGCACATCAAGGCAGCATTTGTGACATAGCGTCAGATGGTGAAATCATGGCATCGTCAGATGAAAATGGCAAAATCATTATCTGGAAGTCTGGAAGTCATTTTGTTAAAGTTACAGAGATAGAAGGATTTGGGTAGGTATTCTAATCCTGGGCGATGAGATTATAATTATGGTGAAAAAAGCCCGGCGTACATGCTGAGGAAAGTGCTGAATTTCGTGGCACTTTTCTAAGCTCAACTCTCATCGTGTGCGTGCGATTTTTACTGAGGAATTAGTCGCTTGTGCGTGTGAGGAGAATATCTGTTGTGTTTGATATTTTCTGCCATTTGTGGCAAGTTCCTTACCTTGTACAGTGGTCGTAACATACTAATAGTCTCTATCGCACTCTATCTTTGACCATCTCTTTTGATATTGTCGAACTTGTGTCCTGTATTTTCTTGTAATTGCCTGCATCCATCGTCATATCTGGCAACTTTGCATCCCTTCTCCGTTTTCATTTCTTCTCCGTTTTCATTTCTTCTGAAGATTTGCAAAGTCTGTCAGACCGTTTGACCTATCTTGAAAAAAGAAGAGCTTCAATTTCTTGATACGGATACGAATTTGATCTCGTACACTTTTATCTTATAACCCACAAAAACGATAATTTATCTTTTACACCAGGAACAACTATTAGGACCGGAAGATTCCTTTTTAATCGTAACATCTGAAATTGAATCAGCTTGGACAGATTATGCCAACGTAAAAGACTAGTTGATAGTTGATAACTTTTAAAAAACGCTTACTATCTTTGCAAGGTAATGTATGTGATTTGTGCTAACACAGAGCACTGCCTTAGCTTGGTTTTCGTATTTTGAAACTCTAGCAAACAAGTTTGGCCTCCCATTCAAAATCTAATATAGCTAATATGATGCGTATTCTATAAATGTAAGGTTGTATTTTCATTCTTATAGATATCCATGCTCTTCATTATGTGTCATGAGTGGTTTGGTCATTGGTGCATATGGTTCTGGACACATTCGAGTATTTAACTGCACAACTGGTGCAATGCTATGTGAAGTGTGTGCGCATTCGAGATGGATTAATGCAGTCGATGTATCAAAGAAATCAGGACTGGTAAGTCTCTATTGTTAAGCCTTTTTGTTTGATGATAAAAATTGGAAACATTTTCGAACATACTAAAAGCTTCATTGTCTGAAATTCCTCCAAGTAGCTATAAAACGTTAGGCAGATACCGAAGGAACAGAGGCTTCCGCGAAAGATGCTGGCCTTTTCCCGCCAGTCTTCTGTTTTTTATTAGACTTATTACCTGAGTCGTAATTATCGCTATTGAGTTGAAATGCTGGACGCTCAAACCCATTTTAGTGTTAGCTTCGGTTTCATGAGCGATAACTGGAACTCAGGTTATAAGTCTATGTTTTTCTCATGGATTTTCGAAGGGAATTCTAAGATTAATTTCCTTAGTCACGGGAATTCAACGAACGTAACTGATTTGTGCTTAACTGTAGTAACTAAGGAAATCATTCCCAGAATTCCCTTCAAAAATCCTTAATGAACAAGACAGAACAGCCGCTATCCTTTGCCGAGGCCTCTATAAATCATGGTGTGATATTTTTGGATATTCTATTGGTTACCACGCCGTATCGCGTTAGCTGATTGGCTTTCGAAAGACAATGCAAATTCAGCCCCGCATTTCTGATTTGCTGTTCCATCCGTAACTGTATTAAAAATTTTTCCGCTTTTTGCCGCAATTTCGAATACCATGCGACTTAATGTTTTCACAGTGTATCTTTGCAAAGATGTTTAGGACGGTTCGAAGCAGCTGATTATCAAATCGACTTGTCTTCAAACCCTCTTACTGGTACCTAGTATTCAACTCCTCTTACCTAGTCTCCAGCATCATCTTTGGAGTTTCGGGAATTCCAATCAACTTTTCACTGTCAAGAAAGACCCTAGACTTATAACACGAGTCCCACTCTTCGCAGACAGCAACAACAACAATCATAATGCTGTTTGCTCAGAGTAGTTTGAGCGTCCAGCATAGCTAGACTCGAACGATAACCACGACTCATGTAATAAGTCTAGTAAGACTCTGTGGAGCATGACTGTCTCAATAAAGAAGTCTTTTGATAGATTTAGGGGTCTAGTTTTGGAATAAAATGGCTACTAGCAGTCGATTACCAAATATATTCTGTTTCAACTTTTCGTTCTGTTAGCCAACCCCATTTTTCAAGTTTCGTGGATTTCCAATCAATAATTCACTTTACAATAGGATCCTATGGGAAGCTTCTGAATTGTATAGACATATGTAGAATTTTTGACTGCAGAGATATTAAAAAGAGAATTTACCGACGATAGCATGGTACGAGCCACTTAAGCGCCGGAAGCTCCTGCTTAAATGTGTCCAATTCGGGGCATGATCACCTACAATCATGGCTAACATTATTGAGACAACAATCATGCAGACATACTAGCCGGAAGCCCCTTCCCCATCCAACCCAACATTGATAAAGGGGAGGCCAGGAGGCGCTACCTAGTACCTACAAGTTGTCTTACACGATTTTAACCAGCATTGGAGAATGTTATTAATTTATGTGTTGGAATGGCTTTGGTTGTCGTTTCATTAAAGTGGCACACCATCCGCACCCCCACTGTAGGGTATGCCTAATGCAGTCTCACTAGTTTTCGATTTTATGAAGAAAAAAATTTTGACAAGACTATGGGTAAAACTTCGATCTTTAACAACGCTGTTCCAGTTGCGAGCATTAAGTTAGCAACAATGACTGAATGTCCCAAGGTTTTTGACTGTTTCAAATGCAAACCAAATCAACCGGGAATAGTTAGAGCAGAAGCGAGGCAGCAAAGTAAACCTTTTTCGTACGGAAAAGACGAAAAGCTGAGAGATGTCTGATGGATTGGAGGGTTGAAAATAACGTGTGGCCTAAGCTAAGGCTCTGTCTGGGCTAATATTTTATAGTAGAGTCATTCCAGGAAAACTAAATGCGTGCACGTTTTGGAAAGCAGTACATATCATACGTAGGAGTAGACTTTTAGAAAAACTGCTGTGAATAAAATACCGAAAACAATTACAGCTTATAATATTGCTTTTGGGAAAAATAACAATCATTGTTGCGGAGATTTTGGAAGAATTCCTGTTTTCATTTTCGAAGTTTCTTGCATGTACAAGAGGAAATACCTGCACCAAGTAGAGTATTTATAACAAAGTAACCAACCCATGGAAAAGTCTTGATTAAAGCTTTTGTCACTTCTTGAACAATTTGGTACAGTGGAAAGGGTTCTCAAAACTTATTACCTTCGCCCCTCTCCTCGCAAAACACATATTACAACAACAAAATCAACAACAAAAACAATGCAACTGCTGTTTGCTTCGGAGTTGTTTTGGCGTCCAGCAATTCAACTCAATAGCGAAAACTACAGCCCAGGTAATACGTCTAAGGGGTCTTTCGTCTTTCAAGCCAATTAGTCAGCATTTTTGAGCTATCTTTGACTTCTAATCTGGGTTTGAATTTTTGAATGTTTCAGACAAGTTCACCCAGGCTTTGTCTAACCCTACAAATA
This sequence comes from Chrysaora quinquecirrha, assembly GCA_014526335.1. NCBI lineage: Eukaryota > Metazoa > Cnidaria > Scyphozoa > Semaeostomeae > Pelagiidae > Chrysaora > Chrysaora quinquecirrha. The sequence continues at coordinate 3,160,648 of JACTAT010000059.1, read as the reverse complement.
TAATGAGCAATTAACCCTAAATTCGGATCATCGAGAAACGAAATTCTTCGCGTGAAGCAAAATTTTCCCCATGACACATGCGCAGTACTGCATTTCTGCTCTACTTTGCGTCTGAACCTTCTTAAGTTTACTTAACCTTCTTGCTGTTAATGTAGAAACTTTAGAATGCCTCCCAAACCCGCCAAGCCTACCTTTCTCGTAACTCTAGCCGAAACAAGTGCTAATCTGAAATGTCTCAAAACGAAAACTCGTTGGGCTAAGGGTAATGAAGCTGTAAAGCGACGAAAAAGCAAGACATCAAATATTTTATTGGGTCCATTACTATTTTGCCTATTGGTCTATTTCTATTTTAGCTTTTCATTGATATTTTACCGCGGAATTCAGGGCTGCATCAGAGTAATGCCAGAGTAATCTAAAAATCACTGCCTTGTTGATAACAAGTGTAATGGGTGCATCATAACCCATACCCCACTTAGATAATGAATTTAGACGCTTTCTTGTGTGGACTATTGAAGAGGCTTCTGTTGGATATCTTACTTATATGCGATTTGTTTCCATTTTAGCTGGTTTCTGCTTCTGAAGACACTTTCGTCAAAGTGTGGAAAATCACACCTAGCCCTTTTAATGTGAGTCGAAAACTTGTATTCAGTAATCACTACTATGAACAAACTTGCTAACTCCAAACTGATCCGAAAGCATTAAGTAGATAGAGAAACAGAGATGCAGTTCAAGTGGGTGACGCGCGCTCAATTCCTTGAGTATCGTAGCGCAAGGCACAATGAAGCGCGCAGGGAAATATGATGTGATATAGACTAGATTACGTCTAATCTTGTATCTACCCTCAATTGCAGCCCCATGTTTAATCATATCCCAAACGCACCACATTAGGTATCTCAATGAAAAATAGGTATCAAACCAAGATTCAATGTCTAACCCGTTTGCTTTATTGCCTTTTTGGAACCCATTTACCGTTGGTTAGGGTCTACATTAATACAATCACTATAATCAGTGTAATCTTTGATTAAAGTCAGTGATCTGCCTATCGAAAAGCAACTCAATGAAAGTAGAAAGAAAATAGACAGAAAACATGTTGTGGGACTTTTTTGTAGTACCAATGCTAGAGCTGTGACTTAATCATAAATGACATTCTTCCAACTATTCTTGACGAGCTCCTAAACATGGGAAAGTGCTGCTTGTCTGGCCTATTTCAGGCCATTCCAGGCCTCACTGGCTGGATAAAGGCTTCTTTTATAAGACTTTGACTGCTGACCACTCTTATAAGGGATTCTTAATTTTCATGAACAAAAGACTATTGTTTTTAGCAATAGATGGCAGGGCTAGTCGGCATCAAATGCTCGTCGATCCCCCCTTGAAAACCTTCTCAAACCGGACCTTGCATCCGTACATTTTTCTGTTTCGAAATTCGCTAGCTAAAATCATCCTTTGGGCTCCTCCCTTTGATGTAGCTGTGACTAATTGTGTTTGCTAACCTTCGCATCTGTCTGATTTACATGTTTTATATGAATTTATTTTTGGGGAGAAGTCTATTGTAGCAAGCAGCTAGGCCTTAACTGTTCAACGCTGTAAGTAATTGCAGGAGAATTAGTCTATTCTCCTTCTAAGCCTCAATTCTGTCACAGAGGCTGCTGGAACCTAGTGGAAACCCTCTTGCCTGGCTACCACTTCTTAGGGTACTACCTCTAAGCACCCTACCCTACTGATTGCGTGCCGTCGTTGTTTTGAACAATTGACACCTGTATGCAATTACAGTAACGAATCGACTAATTTCTCATGTTGTTGTCTAATTGAAATCACTGTACACAAAACTAGGCGTTGGCATTGAACAAATGGTATGTTTTTAGCTGTTATTGATGACTTCCTGTTCCTTGAAATTTCATTGATTTATTAGGCCACAGGATTGTTGTTTACTATTAGAATATCTACGGTATTTCAGCTCAATATTATTAACTGACACTCCTCTATAGACCCATGAGACAGATGAAATGAATTAGGAGTGAAATGATGAACTATCCTTTACCATAATTTTAATCAAAGATTACAGTGATTATATATAGTGATTGTATTATTGTCGACCCTAAGAAAAGGTAAACGTAGTGGCATTTTCCCGCACTTTCTGTCGGGAAGTGGCATGTCCCGATTAAGCAGGCAAGGGCACCTGGGGAGTTAGAAAATAAGGGTTAGCCAGTATACATTATACTGCCTTCACACTGCACGATGAAATTAGCTTTATTTAAACCAGTATAAATTTCCACCAATCAAATCAATTCCTTTTATTGGCTGCACCAATCAGAACGCAGCATTTGTTAAACGGGTTGAGTTAAAACTGGTTAAACTTGTGGTATGAAAGCAGCAATATCATCATCATCATCATCATCATCATCGTCATCATCATCATCATCATCATCATCATCACTAACATTTTCTAATGTTTGACATAATACTTAGTGTACAAGGTTCTTATTTAGTCAAACTTTTACAAGTTATAAGACTGCTGCTGCTCAGTGGCGTAACAGTTACGCACAGGGCCTGTAGGACTTTGGTAAGATGGGGCCCTTACAGTATGCAGGAAGGCACTAGTTGGAGTATGCAGGAATGCACGTTACGTTTTCGGTATGGCCTAAGGAAGCCTTTTAACGTATTATGGCAAAAAAGCAGACAATACAAAAAATTGAGCCGGGGCCCTTTTGAGCCGGGGCCCTTTTGGTCGGGGGCCCTTAGTACTCTTTTGTGCTGCTTAATGCTTGTGAATCTCGTAGCACCCAAATCGTATTAGCTCCTTATCTCCGGTACTTTGCTTTAACCAACCCCTCTAAATTTGAAGCACCTCTACTCCGTTCTTCAATGTTAAATTATATACGCATTTTTTTCTATTTTTAGTTTGAATTCGTATTTGAAGAGTCAATAACCGATGTTCAACTTGCTGGAGCGAAATTTCTGGATGAAGATGGTTCTTCATTTGCGGTAACTGGTTATGATTCTAATGAGGTAGCTATGTTCAGTAAATAAACCACAAAGGCAATAGATTCGCAACTATAATTTCCTCTTTGGGTAGCTGAGAGACACTGACGCTGGCTTAAAGCACTTCTTTGGTGGGTAGAAAAATTTTAAATTGATTTCGCATTTGAGGTATTAAACGATGCTGTTCACTCCATGGGTAGCTGGAGAACTTTACTGTTTATTGTTTATTTAAAGTATTACTTCGAGCCTTTTCACTCATGCATACGGAGCTAGTTCAAAATTGTGTTGCTTGTGTGCTGTTACTTGTTACATAGAGTATCTGACGTCAGACTTGTTGTTGCTGTTTTTAATAGAGGTTTGGTACAGCTTAGAGCTGCATATGGACCCTGTAGCTTTTCGACATGCCTGAGCTTTCCCTTGCGTTTCATATGCGCTTGTTACATCAGTTAAACCTAGGAGAGAAGTCTGGAACTTGGTTTTGCCAGCAAGTTTGATAACAGGTTGAAAAGAACTATTGTTGCAAACCGGTCAGAGAAAACGCAAGCTCATTCTGACCGGTCGGTTTCGCTTCTATTGAAAGTACTGCTAGCCTTTATATACAGTACAGCAATATACAGCTACAATTTTTAGGTTCCAATTCCTTGTTGCTTTTCCTGTAAAAAGAAGATTCAAGCCTAGTCTTGCCGGTCGGTTTCGTTACTGTTTGTAGTACTTCTAGCCAAATATAGCAACAACTTTCCTGGCACCAAAGTGCCTAGTTGCTTTACCGGTGAAAGAAAGTCCATGTCTAGTCTGACCGATCGAATTCGTAACTGGTCAAGACACTGCTAGCCTAATATAGCTACAACCTTCCTGACTCCAAAGTGTCTTCTTGTTTTAGCTGTAAAAAGAAAGTTTAACCCTAGTCTGACCAGCCGGTTTCTTTAGTAAAGATACTCCTTAGCCAAATATTGCTACATGCAATCTTCCAGGCACCAGTGTCTTGTTGCTTTACCGATGAAAGAAAACACAAATCTGGTCCGATCGGTCGGTTTCTTTACTCTTTGATGGTCTTTATGACGTTTTTCGAAGCGCTACGATAACTTCTTTCCGTTGATGTCGCATGAGCTATGGTGCTCTTGCCCCCTTTCGGAGGCAAAAATGCCTCCTTTGTTCTACCCTTTGTTTGCAATAAAAATGAATTGCTGGTGCAATTCCTGTCAAACTTCCAGGCGTAACTTGACGTGGAGCAACTCAATTAAATAGCCGCAAATACGACATAAATCGTTCTATATCAGTTTAGTTCAGGTAACTGTCTTTTGTTCTTTTGTTGACGTCTCAGGCTCTGTGGTACTCTTTGTCCCCCTTTCGAAAATACCCTCCTCCCTTATAAATGGGAAATATCGTTTCTGTTATTTGCCCCATTTTTTGTGCTTTTGACTCCGCATTCCTTGCTTTTGGTTCAACTCTTTACTGTATAATGCGGTATAATGTCCTTATTTTCATTCTATGCTACACTATGCTTTTCAACACTATATTTATTCTATCACATTTTATGCTATGCTGTACTAATCTATACTGCATATATTCACATATATGCCTGCTTTGTCATACTGCAAGGACACATCACACCAGAAATTCCCAGGAGCAATTCATTCCCTAAAAATCTCATACACTTGTTTGAAATCCTTTTGTTTTCATGGAAATCCCGAAAATCCCTTATAAATCCTGTTTTTCTAAAGAAAATCTTGTACGCCCTTGAGCGAAACTTTACTGTTATACCTCTATCATATATAACATTGCACTTTACAAACACCATAGGTGGTTTATGTTGCTATGGCAACTAGTCGTTGATTCGTTAAGTACGTCTAAAATACTGTAACTGTTGATAAAAGGCATGTCCGTTTAAAATTGTCCAGTTAGGAAACAATTCATTAAACTACTTTCACTTGTAACAGATCGGAAATTACTAAGTTATATAACGTTCAATCTTTTCTTTTCCCTTGTACATCTTGTGCAACAAAATACGTGCTTCTTACTGCGCAACTCAAACTATTTTATTGCCAATTAGTGCCAACGTTATGGCCTAATTACTCGAATTTTCACAGGCAAGATCCGGGGAGGTCTTGTTTCCTTTCCCGGTCGCCCACCTTGCTATAGCTCCGGAAGCAATTTTGATCAGTAGTGTTACAAAAATTAGCAAATTTGAAGCAATTAAGATCCACTATTCTTGATTAGCAAAACAAAACCTAACGGAATTCATTACAAACAAAGCATACTAATTACTGAAAGGAGATTCTTGTTGTGCAATAAATTGCACGTTCACTTTGCATTGTTTTTGTCATCATTGTTATGGGAGTCTGATTCCACTACATCGGTATGCTATGATTGGGCATGATTCTTGGGCTGATTTTCGTGGGAAAATTCAATCTGACTCATGAGAAACTTATGTAAAGATCCATATGAAAAGTTTTAACGATTCCCACCTCGCACGTACAAACAGTTAAGCGTTCAAGGTAACCTTGGCTGAACGCCTTAGAAATTCCCACAATGATATGATTGGAGAGTGCCGATTGATCTATACGCTCCATAATCATATAACTAGAAGTAACGGAGCGTTAGTAAGTGCGCGCAAACTTTGTAACCTGAGTTGGAACCATGGTATCATGTAATGAAGGTGACAAATGAAACCAATGCATCTACTTTCTCTAAAAAGCAATTGTATCTACACTCTAATTAGGTAAAATGTCTCAAAACGTCCTTTTCTATGATCAAGAGACATGCCACCGATGCAATTCAACCCCACCATCAGGTCGAAAATGCACTCCTCTTACAATGGGCGCTTCGCTCGCGCCTTAGCCCACCAACTCTGTCACCATTGCAAATGATATAACTAATCATTCACTCTCTCTAATACAGGGTGTAGTGTTTTCATGCTCTGTCCAGTGTGATGTTAGCTAGAGTAAGGGTTTCTTCTAATTTAACCTAATACAGTATTGTGTTTTTTGCTGTACAAGTAGCCATCTGTTTCTTATTAATTACATTAGCAAAGAAGGCCACAGTGTCTCTATATTTATGATTTAGTGGCAATAATGGCGAATTTTCAGATGGATTGCTCTCCATTAGCTATATAGATAAACTGAGATGTGTTACCGTTTCTCTCTATGTGGGGTTCAGTCTCTATGTGGAGTTCAGTGCTGTGAAATGCATGCTGAGCCACAAATTGTTATTAGAGACAGAGTTTTGTTATTGCCTCTAATTAAAGGTCGAGTTTGACTACTGTAAGGGGCTGTGCCAACTTTCTCCAAAGATTGCCTATTCTTTACTTGCTCTTAGTCATCTATTGCTGTCCGAAAGAGGAAAGCCTCTGTAGCCCTGGGTCACCTTCTGGGTGAAATCTCTTTTGAAGGATAAATCTCTCTTGGAATGTTGCATACCTTGATGAAATCCTGTTGTTTTGTCAGAAATCCTGAAAAGTCCTTGTTTTCAAAGAAATCCGCACGATTTTTATAACAGTGAATAGCCCTCTTTGTCTCTAGTTTAGAATTAGTTTTGTTGCCAAACCATAGCGTCAGTGAGTACTATCCTGTGAGCTAGGAGTAGTGTATCCTCAATCATAGCTTAAACGAAGAAAGAATGGGTGCAACATTCAAGTTCATCTTATAAGAGGTATTGAGCAGTTAAAATACATTGATGGAGGGATAATAATATTAGAACAGAATCGAAAATATTGTGGTGTTAATTAAAGCATTAGTTTTCCTGTGAGAGTCGCTGACTTTTCTGAGGCTCTGAAGTTGTTTCTGCAACAACGCAACATGCATGATTCTGATATACAGTATGGTTATAGAGAAAAGTATAAGTTTTATATTCAATGTCATACGAATGGATTGGGAATGTATAGAATACTTATAAACCTTACCGCTGTGGGGGTTTGCTCTATATGCCCTAAGGGTCTATATAAGGGTATATATAGCGAAGATCTAGGGTAGCATATGGACCATCAGTTCTATAAAATTCGTAATATAAATGCATTAACTCTCTTGTTTCAATATCTCATTTGAACTTTGATATTGAATTTAACAACTAAACTATAATAGGAAACACGCGTCAGGTCGCCCACAGGCCTGAGATTTTTCAAGAGCAGTGCCAAGCCACGTTGTCAGTGATCTACAAGAGCCAAGTTACCCATCAAAAGCTAACATCAGCAAATCTTTCTTTTATAATAATTTATGATTCAGACGTACCATCCTCTAAAAATCCATTATAATTGGCTTCTAATGATGCCTTAATCGACCACATTTTTAATTCTTTACCTCTGATGGTTTTAAGATGTTGTAAAACCATTAAGCCTAATTTCTATATCATCGTGATTGCCCGGTAGACAACCCCGTCGCGTCAGCGATACAACGATTACGTGTCCCCATCGAGTGGATTCCATAGCAGAGTTAGTGTCCCCGTCATGTCCCCGATACATTTTCGCGACATGCTCCTGTCTGTTAGGAAGAGAACGCTGTCGCACTCTACCTGCATGCAGACTTTAAGTTGCAAGACTAGGACAAAGACCCAAAGACCCCCATATCCGTAAAGGCTTCGTTAAACCCCAGGGGGATGTTTGATTTCAAAAGTTTGAGAAGGCTTATAGGAGAGCGGATTCGTTATAGAAATTATGTCTAAATGCATACGAGATGGAACTTTCTCTGCTGTTCGCCTGTAGAACAGAATGCTACTACAAACATTAAAAGATGAACTACACAAGAAACCGTTAATCAAAACGTATTTGAAGATACAGGTTGGGCTTCTAAAAGGAATGATAAGGTGTGGTCGCATCAAGAGGAAGGACTTGGGTCACGCTGCATTCATTAGCCCTGGGCTACTGTGTGATCCTCCTTTGCAAAGCAAAGCTTAGACACCCATACCTTGCGACGATAGCAAACGAATGTTCAAATCTATCTATTCATTTCATTCGCTTGCTAGCTACTTTGAATGTCTTTGGCCAGAAGAGGGTGCTTTAGGAAAAATAGGTATCAGATGAAAACTCTAATTGTCGCTTTTATTGCCATTAAATTGCTCGTTTGCTACCGAAAATACTTTTCGTTATGTTCCGCTTTATTCGAATACTCCCGAAATTTCAATACCCTTCAGCGAACATTATCGTCATCATTCGGTAAGCTTCGTGACGAAACAGTCTTCAGTATCCCCCACTTCTTAGAATTGACTAATTACTGAACGACCTCCTATGTAGGAGGAACTTCCGTCAATAAAAATAGTATATGTCATGCTGTAATCCCTTATTAGAGAAATCTACTGGTAATTGCTTGATTACCTAATCTTGGGTAGTTTTCATGCTTTCTGAATCTATAGTTTTCCTGGTACTTTCCCAGGTTAATATCTAAGTTCTTTCAGATTAGGGATGAAACAATTAGATGACTGTGCCTTTGCATCATCTCCAATTCGTAAGATTTTCCCTTAGCATAATATTACTTCTGATATTTGAAAGGCATTGTACATATAATGCTTTGTGTATCTTACATATTTGTCTCATGACTTGACTTTGTTCTCACGCAGCATTTTGGATTCCCTTCTTGGATCAATACTGGCATTTTATAAGTATCAGCAGCTTTTTTCAGGCACTTTTCAAAGTCATTGTGTAGATAAATTGAAGACATTTCAATACATCGTATATTCGTATCCAAATCGTATATGGGAAAATACATAGTGTAAATATGCAAATAGACAGACGTATATAATACATACAAGGCTCAACTTATAAAAATGCATCATAGCATGTACATAATATAACATATAGTATTCATGACAAATATATACGATTATGTATGGTACTGAAGAAGGCTCAACATAGGCGAAACACAAAGTCAAATGGGAGGAGAGCCTTGGGCTGTATGACTTGGAGAGCTTCGATAATTGTCCTTCCATTGTCCTTGGTTCTCTGATAGATCAATGGTCGATCATCCATCAGCTGTGGGTAGACACGTTTGCCATTCATGTGAAAACTACATTTACCATGCACATACGCGCTCACACACACTGTAGAAAAGTTTAGACTTGAAGTATTAGATTTGGAAAGACGTTAAGTTCATCCTTCCAATTGCTAGGATTTGGCTGTTTTTGGAACTCTGTGATATGTGTAAACCCATTAATAAACATTGTTCTTCATGTTACAACTTGGGTTGGTTGTTGTCAGTGGTGTAGCTAGACATCCAACACTCGAGGGGCAAAACGATGTGGTCAAGGGAAATTTGGGCGTGGTTTTAAGAACAAATAACCAAGTCGTACCCTGCGACACATTTACATCGGATTCAGATTTAGCCTTTTTTAAAAGCCTATCTTTGCGATGATTGGGGGACGAATGCCCCCGTGCCCCCCTTGGCTGCGTTGCTGGTTGTCGTGTGACATAGTAATAGTTTGATGCAACTTTACGACTTTCAGAGCATACAATGTTGTATCGGATATTGAGAATGGTCTGCATCTGTATATTGCGCAGTGTCGCCGTCTAGACGGAAGGCCATTCTTTACTGCGATACTCACTCTCTTTGTGATATGACGTCAGACCAAAGTAATCAAAACTATATTAGTCTTCCTTCTCCAGGTATTTTTACTGCCATTGCCATTATCTATTGCAGTTTGTTTCCAGGATATTATGTTGCTGTTTATAACCACGACCCCTGATTCTAGCTTCTAAATAACATAATTTCACGAGCTGCAATTAAAAGTGGGGTTAAACGATTGCATAGATCTTCCCTTTCTTTAGAGAGACGATGCGATCTTTAAGCTAAAAAACTGTAGCGAATACACATTTAAGCTACAGCTCTTGCTATTTGTGCAAGGACTTTTGCTGGCTGGGGGTTAAGTGCACCTGGCGATTCCGCCTTTCTTGCTGTACCAAATAACTGAAAAACCATTGTGGCGATGGGGTTTTAGTTTGAAGTTGGCTTTGGTCGTAATTTTGATCTCTTATTGAGAAGTGAAGAAGCTTTCTGTGATGGAGTCTGGCTTTTGGCTCTTGGAGAAAAGTGGTTCATGCGTTTCCACTCGATAAAATCGTCATAAATCTTGTGTAGACTTATTTATAGTATTTGTCGCTTTGATAAGCCTTAGTTGAAGCCTCATTTTAGACTCCTGCTTTCTGGCTAGACGAGATAATGCTAAATTGTGGAGGAGACATAAAGTACAAAATTACATTTGACTGATCACCCCTCATGAAAAAAGCCTCAGTCAGTTCAAGAATTCTTTAGTTGATGCTATCTTGTCTGGCCTATAGCCGTGGCAAAGCCTATAGACTCTCTAGCTTGGTCAAATCGTGTCAACAGCAATTGCAGTTTCAGATTTTAGAGGTAAAAAGTGCAAAATTTCACATAAGAGGCATCTCGATTATATCTAGATTGTGGGGGTGCGAATGTTGTTTGCAGGGATGTCGGAAGAGGGGGATAATGGAGACAATTGTAAGAATTTATCCCCAAAGGCGTTGACGCCAATTTGAGGCCTATCCGTATTGCGTGTGCCGCGCGGATTTTTTCCCTATTCTTTGCACTGGTTATGGGAATTGTTGCAGTATGGGTTTCCAGCCTGCATTTTGGGGCAATTTATCGGCCTTAACGGTTAATACCAGGTCTAAGATGAAATTGTCAACCGCAGAGAGCCAATATACTTTTTTCAATGCCACCAAGATGAGAAAGGGCTCTGCAGGGTTACAGATGGCGCACATTTTATTTTTACAAAATATTTTCGACTTTGTTTTGAGGGTACAACTTTAGCTATAGATTATGCTATGGTTATGGGGTTTTTGTACCGAATTTATAACCTATAATCACCTCCTTGATGATTTTCTGAGGTACTGTATACCTGTCTCTTTTAGGGGTTCCCCCCTCATTCTGCCGCTCTTTTCCCTGAACGTCTTCTGGCATCTCTTACTGTTTGGGGATTTTGATGTAGCATGAAATATGAACATACTTTTGAAGAATTTAATGGGCAGATGGCGTTTTTCAAATGTATTCTATGGGCCAACGGAAGTAGGATGGTCCTAGGAATGATACACACGTATTGAAGAAACTTTATAAAGAAAGCTATCCGAGACAGTGAGTAATTTGGAGGGCAAGACGGAAATAGTGAACGAGCCAACAGGTAGAATGCATTCAAGTCTTTCTTGAGAGACTGCCAGGCTTCAGTAAAAGAATCTCAACAAATATGTTACCTATTTGTTGGGGAGATGAAATTGGGGACGTTGAAGAGTGACCAATGGCATCAGCCTTGATTCGTAGGAGCATGCGTAGTGAATCGTGAAGGTGAAGGTGAAAATGGTGTACCCTACTTAGCATCAGTGGCTAGGATCTCAGTAATAGGTTGACTTATCGAGACCTCGACCCTAGCTGTGCTTCTGACACCACGAGCCACAGGGGCGGATTCAGGGGGGTGCTAGGGGTGCTCAAGCACCCTTAAAATTTTCAAAGATCTATATTTAGTATAACTGACTTTCGATTCCCATTTTGATAACTGAAGTCAATCATTTTCCCTTTTTGCAGTGACACAACCCCGGACACAACGACTCGCAACATCATCATTTACTTCCTTGGTTGATTGTTTTGCTTTTATGCTCATGAAAGGAAATTGCGATACGTTGCCTTGCAAAAAACCACATTAGCAGTGTTTTCTTTCTTGTTCGTCAAACGAATAACCGGACCAGAAGGAAAATGAGGAACTAGGACCTTTGTTTGCGTGATTCTTGAAAATCCTTTGTTTTGGCTTGACCTGAATTTTAGCGGGAGCCCCTACAGATTCAAAAGATAATTCGCAGGCCAATCATCTTTCTCTGAAAATGGCGCAGGCCAATCAAATGTGTTTTCTGCATGGTGAAGAATGGCGCAGGCCACTAGGAATGCTCAAACACAAATCTGTTCATCAATGTTGCTGCTGCTGCATTACTCTTTGAAAGCGAAAAGCGCGCGGAAAGGCCGCCATTTTATTTAGCTGTGTCAAAGCTGTCAAGGCTAGGCCCTATGTTATTGATGGAATTTGAAGTTTTAAAAGAATTAAATGAAATATTGAACGACAATTCAGTTAAAAAAGAAGAAAAGGAAGATCGACTGAATAAAATATGGTAATCTTTGAATCATGGTAGATTATTTAATGTACGATATTATCCTATCCAACAGTTTGACTAATAAGTCTAAGATATCTGAAGTTTGGGAAGATTTTGCCTTTTGCATATTTTACAAGCTTTTTATTCCATATCTTAAAAACCAGGAATTTTTGCTCCTTTTCTGGATGATTTTAACAATTTTCCTATAATTATAAAAACGCATTGCAGGATTAAAAAGGGCGTTGCCCACCTTCTCCGGGGTTCTGAAGGGCGTGGTCACAAAAATTTTTCCCGGGGGCTACGCCCCCGGACCCCCTTAATGGGCACCCGTAAATATTTACCCTGGATCCGCCCCTGAGCCAGCTTGATTAAGCCACGAGGCCATAGCACAGAATGATTTTCATTCGCGAGAGACCTTTCTCATAATGCCGTTAATAGCGGTGATGGCAGAAAGTCCAGCAGTAAATGCAATGGGAGAGAATGGTAGGAGAGGAAATGTGCTGGCGAACATTTGTATTTTCAAGGGGCAAGAACCAACGACGTTTTGTCAAGCCTATAAAAACAAAGGTTCTAGATACTTGCTCTTTTGAATCTAAGATAGATATCATCATTGCCTGTCAGCTAAGTTATTAAGAGCGATGGAACATTTACCAATCCTGATTGGCTATTAGGAACGACACATTTCGAATTCTGTCATGAATCGACCAATCAGAAGTTCGATTCAGTTTGGTCGATTCATAACAGAACTTTGATAATGTTGAGCCATGTTTAAATTTTTACTCCGAAAAGACTTGTCTTATCAGTGGAAACCAATTTAGCTCTTGCTGACGTTTTACTCCAGGTATGCGGTAAAACTGCATTACGTCAAAGGTATTGAAGGTATTACAGCATTTTACTGGCAATGCGGAGGCTACTGATTATCAGATTTTTCTAATCTGATAAAGATAGATAAGGAAAACTGCTATCCAGTTATCTAATCACAACAACGGATAAGTCCTATATGTAAACAAACCTTATTTGGTCATATTTGATTAATTTACGGAATTTCTACATGTTGTTGCAGCCAGAACATGTGTCATGTTAAGGTGTATGTACAGAAAGTGTACAAATAATCATGATTACCGTTATATCTTATTCTTGGTTTTTTCTTGCCCTTTTGGCATTTTATTGAGTTTGCTTTGTAACTAAACCTCTGTGGCCTTTGGCCGGTGAAGCCAGATGCGCCCGACCAGATATAGGATCCAAGCAGCGTTTCCAGTGTTTAAAGAGCTCGTCACGTTTGGTTGCAAGGGTATCGTGAGGATTATGATTAAATGACTCGGCTGTTGCTTCGGTATGGGATGCAATGTTGTTGATACCGGTGTGAGACTGTATGGACCTCAATCTCTTAATACCTATGATACATCAATATCATTAGAAATTGGCGTTTTCTTCATTCCATGCTTTGTAAGTATCACTTCCAGATGATTGAACTTAAGCACTTTTTGAGACAGAACTTGAAATGCTGTGAGCAGATTCATAGCTAGCCTTTGCTGGTTCAAAGGACCGTGAAGTGGCTGTTGCGGTGGATGCTTTATATTGTGGAGGAGGAAGGAGAAGGGATGGGAGAAAAGAAAAGTTACGTCTCTGGTTCTATGGGCAAATCTATTGTATTCATCAGCCAATCAAATGCTCATATTCCCCTCCCATCCCACCTCTCCTCTCCTTTTCCCCCGTTTCTTGTTTTCACTCCCTGTTACACTGCGAAGCCAGTAGACTTAATTCATTCGTTGTAGCTGTTAGAAGCTGTTGCCTAAAGAGTGGGAGGAAGGTAATAAGTCTTCGAAGCCAGGCTCTGGTACCCAGAGTACTGTAGTAGCCAACCACTAGAGTGCAGTGGATTGTTAGAAATTTAGTTGCCTTAGGCCGGGACAAAATGCTGCTTTTTGCTCGTGCGTGCCTTCCACACTTCCATTAGGTATGCGAGATTGGTTGAAGAGCGAAATATCGTAGTTATAAATAGCATTAATTAAAATGTTGTTCTAAGGTAAGTTAAAACTATTTCTAGTATAGCAGTATGAATTGAAGAAGTTTCTCTCATTCCAAACGATATCTATTGTGTGAAGTCTTTAAGTTACCATTTACCATTGAAAATATTGCTGATAGTTATTAAAGCCGCAAAATTGCTCCAAAAGTCAGATTCTTTTAATAAGAACTACAATCCCAGTCAGATTTGTCAGATTAAATATTTCCTGAGACTTATCATATGAGTCGCATTTTTGCTCCATAGGAAAGTTTTGATCCATTGATCGCTTAATAATACTTTTAAACTAGACTTGTACCCCCCTTGTACCTGAGCATCGTTGTTGTTGTTAATTTATTTTGAGTAGGCTGTTATTTCTAGCTTTTTCAGCTAATTTAGGCCTACTATGCATGCAGCATCCAGGCACGGGACCCCTAGTTTAACGTCCCTTCCGAAGGAGGGCAGAGTGAGTTGTTTAGTCATCCATCTGGAAAGTCACCCATCCAGAAGCTGACCTCACACGACCAAGCTTAACTTCAGCTGTCTAACGAGAACTGGCTGATAAGCTTGGCCAACCACTCCACAAATCGTTGGATAGTGAGCCTCGTTTGTAGCGAGCCTCGTTTGTAGCGGGGCTCGTGGAATAAGTGTTGCTGTATGAATTGCTGTACGTCTGAGCACATCAGCTCGAATAATTAGTAGGTTGCTGTTGCTGCAAAATGGTTGTTGTTGTTGTTGTTGTTGTTGAAAAGTTGGGTGAAACTTAACAAGTCCAAATCCCTTTCTCGCCAACTCAAATAATTACACTTTGTATGAATACACATCTCTGTTTATTAGTATTCTCTGTTTAATGTACGATGTTCATGTTTTAAGTCCTATAAAACTAAACGACCTTCCAACACCCTTTGTTACAATTCACCTCAAACCCGTGCATTATCAAAGGCAGATGTTCCCTTACAGTATATTGAATTGTTTTGTCCTTGGTTTGGTCAAGTATTGTACTTTCGTAAAGATATCGCAATACTGAATGCTCAAACACTTTTGGGTGAAAATCTTCGCCGACTATAATGTCACCACGCTTGTCTGCGTATCTTAAAACAATATTAAAGCATATTGGTTCAAAATGAGAATTCAAAATCAGCTCAAGCCTCTCGCTAATATTGCCTTGTTTAACCACCTTAAAGGTCCGTCTTCAGTAATTTTTGCATGCATTCATTCGCCAATTTTGAGCATCTTTGTCTACAAGTTTCAAGTTTCGCTAGAAACTCACAGTTTTGCTCTGTGAAAATGCATGCTTCGTTATCTGGACTTGCCATGACTGCTGTCGAGACATACCCCTGTGCGATTAATGTTAATGTTCACAAGGTTTTCGAAAAGTTCTAGAATTCCGTTTATTTTTATAGAAATTTCTGTCTTCCAAACCCTTGTTTTTGTTGGTATTATTGTCCTCTTCATTCAAACCCCCTTTTAAAAGGCAAAACGCAGATTCTCTGTATGAGTGCGACTGTTCTTTTCATAATGTCGGTTTGCTGCTGCTGCTGCTGTTGTTGTTGTTGTTGTTGTTGTTTGTGTATTTCACAATCACAACCCTACCTGGAACGCTCTGGAAGATATGTTTGGAGCGAAGACCTCTCATAGTCAAGGCGACAAATGCCCCCTTAGAAATCCCTATTCTCTTCAGGAACCCTTTTGTTTTGACGGAAATCTCGTGCCCATCTCGAGAGTGAAATGCCCCTGCTGCTGGCGTTCGCAATCCCTTGTTTTATTGCTCTGCCTCTTTCTATCGTGTTTTTGCCGCCCATAGGAATTTTCAAGGTGGAAAAAACACGTTTGTCGAAGGAAAATGTTTGAATGCCATCTTCCTTTGGGGAAGACCTGAGGAAGAGTTGCTCTGGAGAAATAAGAACTCCAGGAAACAGGGTGTCAAGAGAAGTTGGTGGGAGGAAAGGCTTCAGATACTATATCAAATCGATTGTCACATGTGAGTGAAGAAAAATGCTTCTTTGCTATTATGTATTGTGTCTATACCACCTTAGCAAAGTCACATTAGCACATCTCATACAACGTGAATGATTTCACTGTACATAAAATCATCAAAAGTTAAAATGGGCTAAGTCATTGTATAATGGTGTGTGTTGCCTTTCACCGTTGAACGCTAATTAACAAGGTATATATAAGACGAGTGATAGAAAGGCTTGCCTATTAATGACTAATTATTCGCGTTTTTATTACACTTTCATTGTGATACAATATACATGCAACAAAAGTACACAAATAACGATTTCTTATGGGAAATATCAACGTGTCAATTTTGAGTTATGAGATGTAGGTCGTGAGAATATATCATTTTTGACGTAGCAAAATTTTCTCTACTCATTCCATTCTGGCTTTGATTTTTTTAGCCCTCTAGAGCTAGAAATGGAAACTACTTAGTTAGCTTCGTGTGAAAACACTCAAGACGCTAAAAAACTTTGTCTTCTATCTATTTTACTTTTATATATATCTTGCAATCGATACCCTATGTAAGAAACCTATGCATTTCATTACTTTGAGTATTAACTCGCTGAATGCATGCGATTTCTTAGGAGCATTTAGCACTTGCGTAATCCACCCTGTACATTTACTGTTACTACATAAAGTGCCAAAGCAAATGGTTCGTGATTGTGTTCTGATTGTGTTGATTGTGTTCTGGGTACGTTGTTGACCAAGCCATTCACTTTTTAAAGTGTGCCAGGTCCATCAAAGCCAATGGGACTATTTTCCTCCAGATCTGTAGGAAACATCGGAAAAAACTATGGTAGGGGGCTTTCAAGGCACAGGGGCCTTGCGCTGTTTTGGAACACCTGCCTCTGCTGATGCCTTGCGCTTTTCTTTTTGATTCAGGCTTATGCAACATATGCACTAAATCGAGCAATAAGCAGTTCAACGCTTGTTCTAATCCATTCAATAACTCAATGATCAAAAAATCAAAACTTTCTTAACTATTTTGCCATTATTGCCGTTTGAAATCGTCAGGTGATAACAAGTTTGCTCTACTTTAAAACTATAAAGCCGTCTTAATCACCCTTACGATGAGCGATTTCTATCCAAATTGCCAAACATCTCTCTACGTACAGGATTTGTTTGATAAAGGTAAATGCTCATTTCGATAGATAAATGTGATAAAAAGGTATAAGGATGTTGAGAGGTGTTTTAGCAGTTATATAAATGGGATTTTAGATGACGTTTGAAGTAACATTACGTTACCAAGGTCCTTAATTGCCTCCCTGCTCCAGTCAAAGGCATCAATGACAGCTGGGGCAAATCTTCCAGGTCACTCCGTGAAACTCGAGCTTAGAACCTCTTGCATCTCTGCATGGGATCCTGTTGTCTCTCTAAAACCCCTTGCCAATCTCAGGAAATCCTTTTTATGTTTCTGAAAGATTCGTTCTACACGCTTTTTTTATAAGGAACCTACCTCAAGGCCTAGCTCTTAAAGTTCCATATTTTTGGACCTCTTTTGAGGCAATCGTAGTTCAAAAGTTCTTTAATAGTTCCTTAATTTTAACTGCACATACAGTGGTCTTGAGAATGAAAGAGAGACACTTGCAGGTGAGCAAAGCTCGAGACTACTCAAGGAAACATTTGATACATGCATAACGTACAATTCATGTGTTTTTTGACTGCAAATGAATGGAACGGGCTTTCTTATTCTTGATTATTTGCGGTGATAAAAGCATTCGACATTGAGAAGTTCCTTAACGATGTTCTCTTTAGTAGTATAAGTTCTTTAAATTTTCGGGCCTTCTACATATAGGCGTGTAGATTCCTTATAAAGTGGTTCTTTATAAAAAGAAAGCGTGTACCTTCAATTCTCTCTCTTTGTTTATTTTTCACCCCTCTCACTTCTCACCCTCTTCTCACTGGTTGTACAAGAAGTTTCATTTTTCGCTGACACGCCCTATTGCTTGGAACATTGTACCCCTTACTTGAACTGCTGAATATTACCGCTTTAAACAGCAAAAAGTATAGTTCCATTAAAGCATGAGAAGATATCTTGGTTATACAAGAAGGCACCATTTCCAGGGAATACAAAGAAATATCTTCTAGATATTTCAAATTCTGTCGCGAAACTTTCTTTCATAATGAATGTAAAAATGACTGGATTTGGTGTCAAAGACTTAAGCTTAACTTTAGATTTCGTCTTTGAAGAACACACACACTTTTCCTGCAATCGTTGTCTAGCTTAGTCTTGCTCAGGCAAATCAAGACTTGTGCATATGTGAAGTAGCTGGAACATGAGATTTTCAAGAGATTTATAGGATTTATAAGATTCAAAAGATTTTTAAGATTTATGGGGATTTATTGCCAACGTGTACGAGATTTATGAAGTGATATACCCCTCGATCTTTGAGATATTGGTTCTGATTATCAGTGAGTTATTTGATTACCTATCATTCTAAAACATCTTTTGGAGGGGTAATTCAATTCACTTTCGCAAAAGACTGATTCTTGGGTATTAGTGCCACAGTTCAACTGGTTGACTGATGGACACAATCATTTATAAGGGTAAGGCAGAGTTTCGAGATTTGAACTCGAAGATGAAGAAGTAAATGAATTATAGAATGTAATTCCTATTTGACGCCACATTTTCCTTTTATGTTGTGTGATGCCTGCCTTACCCATTGAACTATAAATAAAAAGACTGGAACGACAACTCTATTGTTCTAATGTCTGTAGAATGCGTAACCAATTTTGCGCGCCTGAGGAATGTCTGCACGTATGGATTTTCAGAAAAACAAGGGCTCAGTACGTAAAATATGCATTCACATATTGCTCGATTTTGTGCATGAAAATTGGTTTAATCTAGTGGTTTTTGGGTGGAAGCGTGAAAGAAATAGCTACTGCAACTGAACCTGGAGTTATAGTTTCAAAATTCGTTTTTGAAAGGAAGAACGGCTGTGTTGAAGTTGCCGTGAACAAAGCTTAGGCCACCCGATCACTGATTTCAAAAGGGTGCAGAGTTAGAAGAACTTATCATATAATATATTTTAAAAAGGTTAAAGTTTCATGGAAAAACAGAAAGGAAGACATTATGAAAGAACATCTGGACCCAGTAAATTAAGAATAACCTGCTGTATATGAAGTATGAGAGCAGGCTTCGTTCAGGTCGGTTCAGGTGACGATAAAATCCAAGATTTCGATGTCAATACGTTATATATAAAGATATTTAGCACTATAACTATGTACAAATGTTTCCTAAAATGTTTTATTCGTATTCTTTAGTTGTTTTCATCTCAGATCTAGTAGCTGGACTTGATATTTTGAAGGCGGCCTACCGAAAAGTTGTTACGTGCAGCATCATTTTGGCCCATAAATCCGATCAGAATCAATATAAGCTAGTTTCAACGGTCTTAAAATACTCTCAAATCTGCGTTTTTTTGAAATCTGAAAAAATTTTTTCTTGATTTATTTCGAATTCATAGTCAAATTTGGCTTCAAACCAGTTTTGCACGGCATTTTTTCTCATTTTTCCGTACTGAACCTTATGTTCGCGCATCTCGCGCATACGTGCAAGCTCTCGCTCCATGTCCGCCATTTTTGGTTACGCTTTTTGCACAATAAGGTTGTCGTTCCAGTCTTTTTATTTATAGTTCAATGGCCTTACCATCTTTCGATGTTTTTGCATATATTGTAAATGAGTAAGGCAATGAATGGAAATCGTGAGAACAAATTCAAATCTTTTGGAGTCATTCATTAAAAAATTATTTCCGTTAAATTCTTAGAAAAGTCTTTTTAAAGACCAAAACTAAACTTTTCTGCCCCCACAGTTTTCGTCAATCGTCTCGTGCCTATTGTTATGGTTGCAGACCCCTAAAAGGGTGCCAAATTAGAAGTACAAAAGACCTGAATCAAACGCTAATCAGTTAGGAGATTGATAATTGGAATCATTAAGTGTAGTGACGAGGTAAATTGTTTCTGGATTTAGTTGTGGTTGTAGTAGTGTAGGCAGTCACGGTAAAATACGGATCCAAAAGTGGGATAAACAGTATACTGTAAATCCTTCCAATAAAGAGGGGTGTTTCACTATTCAAAAAGGCTTACTGTACAGTGAGATGAACAAGAACCCTGAACAGCACAGTGGATCGCCTCTAGTTGTTAATGGCAATAGCTTCGAATTTTAGCCTTCAAATTTAGAATCCCAAACAAGTATTCAGCATCGAAAAGGGGTGAAGGTTTTGTCAGAAATTTTGGTATAGAAACAGAAAACGGGTGTACAATTGTAAGTGCATGGAAACAGAAGGAATTTGCAGTGTCTTTTTCGTGGACTTCCTAAAGCTGCAAAGCCCCGTCGTCTTCAAGGTTATAATCTTTGCCGTAGCTTTTTGCCCTCTCTCTTTTCTCGTTTCTTATTTTCCTTCTCTCTGTGGCTCTTTGAGACCCTGGCACTGGTACCCGGGGTAGTATAGCTAATTACCACACATTCATTAACACAAAGTATCTTTGAAAGGGGCATTTGGCTCCTTTGGTCTTTTCCTACAGTCTGTAGGGCGTATGGTACCTGAGATTTTCTTTGTTCGATATACCCCGCTAGTTCTTCGAGCTGCATACGCCTCTGATTGAAACGATACTCACTTGACAACGAATTTTGGCCCCTTTTCAAGTGCCATATATATCTCTTTAAGCTTACAATTACCCTCCTTTGTTAACAGGTACCTCCCTATGCTCTCCACCTAGCGATATTGCCTAATTCCAGTCTTTACGCTTTGCCATATCACCAAGAAGGCATGTGCATCTGTTGAAGCACTCTATATATTATCGTTTCTATAGCAAAAAATTATATCATTGTTTCTAACATTTTTGGCATTCAGAGCATTCTCTTGATTTTATTGGACTTTCTTGAAGCAGAGGAATGGCGAACCTTTCTGGCTGCGTAATGCAACAACTCTGTCTTTAGAAGGATTAGGTCTCCTAGTATGAAGTAATTTTTGAAAACCCCAAATTAATCACTAATTCATTCCCTTCAATTTTCATGTTTCTTTATTGCTGTACAAGATCTATCTTATTCAATTTTCCCTTATTTAGTTGCAGACTCTTGCAGCAAACCATATACGTCACATTCAGTGCACCTATTTCCTCCCCTGCCCCCGTTATATCCCCTATAACAACCCAAATTTCATTGTACCTGGGACTATTATCTCTGAAAAGCTGCGTAATAGTTTGCCCCCTTGAAGCAAAGATCTGACGCAAGCATGTCTCCATTGTTTTAGGCATTGTGTTACCATTATTAAATTCACCCCGCCCATTTTCTCCTACTAGCATTGTTAGATGCTTTTATTCACAAGCAACAAACAAAAGAAATATAGCAATATATGAAGAATAAAAAGCCATCCCTTTACTAATTAGATACAACAATAGATGAACGTTGATGAGAAAAGAGGGGTGGGCAAGAGATCAATTGACATTTCCTCGCTTTTGTGCCATTATTCTAGAGAGGTTTCCTTGGCTATAAATTGTGATTGGCAGAGCCAAGTCAGCTGCTAATGAGTCAGGAACGTACTTTCCGTCGCAGTGCAATATTTATACGCTCAAAACTATTCGAAGGCAATTGTGTTAGTCGAACCTCGGCTGCCTGTCTTATATTTCATTCAGTGTTCTAGTGGCTGGCAAAACAAGTTCTCATCATATCTTCGCTTCAAACAAGTGAGTTTTCATTGTGCATCGCTATACGCCAGGTGATTGATTACACTTATATCTTGAGTCGAACTACCTAAGAGATAGAGAGAGAAGAGTAGAGGGGTACGTGGTGTTGTTACGCATTGAGTACAGTAAAGATCACAAATAACTCGAAAGAAGAATATCATTCAACAACTACGGATATTCCTTGGCAGTGTAACGCAGACAAAACTGAAAGCGATAGTGATTTTACTGCATCCGAAATTCGCTCATTTTTGACTGAAAGCATTTCCTATTTTTGCGTTTATCATCCGTATGGTTTGGTTACAAGATTCATCAGCTGAGATGGACCTACAGAAAGGTTTGCCCATCGACTGCTCGCCGTATCTTCAAGGCATGAAATCAAGTCCAAGTTACCAGCCGTTTGAATCAAGCGGTGGCTACTCTCCAAATCGACAGCCTATTCAGAATAACCCGCTTTCACCGCCGAATTATCTCAGCGCACGATTCAACGCTACGAATCTTCATCCATACAACGATACGAGTTCAGGGTTAAATCTACCGGAGCCATGCACGACAACGTCAATCGATACGACATTCACTCAACCGTCGACTGGATTCGGCGAAAGTCAAGGCTCGATCATCACACCAAGTCAACAAGTTTCATCGCAAGGGGTCATCTTTAACTCAAATTTCTACGGATCGCATCCAAACTACAACCCATGGCAGCAGTATGGTACAAGTGCCGGTGTTGCCTATCCTGCATATTCCTACTCGACGCAACCAATCGCTAACGCTAGTGGATACGGCTATCCCGTCATCAACAATTCCTCGCTTGGTGCCGGTAAGTTGAGATTCCTCTTATTCTTACATATCTTTTGATGTTTGTTAGGGGTATATCATCGTAACATTCTTAAATTTAGTTGCCTAATCTTGCATTACGTGTCTTTGAAATATCTCTTTATAAAATGAGTTTTCGCGCTCTACTCATATAGCTAAATCGCATTTTGGCTGGTCGTGTTATTGCGTATAGAAAATTTTGCTTTTTAGCTAGCTATCGACTTAGAAGAATAGTTTCGTTTTGTCTTGGTCTTTGCTGAAAGCTATATTAAGTTAAAAGCTTAAAGGATATGAGCCAAAATTCGACTTTTTATTACAGGGCTGGTAACTTGGGCAATTCTGGGCCGGGGCTGAAATCTCAGATATTCTTAACAGCTTTAGGACTTACCAAGTTGCTTATTTACAAAATTGTAGGCATGTAGCAGAAAAATTATCTGCTCTTCTCGAGTTAGCTTCTAGGGGCAGGGCAGCACTAGGTAGCTACATAGTAGAGTTTATAACGTGAACCATTGCAGAACACCAAAGCGTGCTATTAGCTAAAGTTTTAATGTAACTATACACGAAGAACCTTCATATTATATTTTCCTATATTACACTAAATTCTTTCGACATGATTTTGGCTTTGTTACCTTACGCCCACCACGCAGGCAAAATGTGAGTTCCTTATTTCTATAAGAAAGATATTGGATGCCAGAAAAAAGCATGTTTTGTGGGAATTTTCAACTTTACCTTTAATGTTAGTTGTTTATTCTGAATATCATTAGTTTGGCATAGAGTCTCCTTGAAGGCATGAAGGGTGAAACATTTCTCAACCTCAGAAGTCACTTTGTTTCGCCTTTAGCGGCGAAGACCCTATTTTCTTGTGAAAAATTCTATATCAAGTAAAATTACAACAGTTGTAAGAGAGTTATAATACTGTAAGCGTTTCGAAAAGTGTTTCTGGTAAAATTCTAGGGCTGTAGGAAGCTTAGCTAAAGCAGAAAATAACCTTGTTGTTTATGGTTTCTGATTTGTCACAACATTCAGATAGGTACTTTCTTTTTCGAAGTTCAAAATTCGAGAGAACATTCGCTTTTAAAGGTATAAGGCAGTGAACTCACATGAAAGAACCTTCAGCGAATATGCAACTTGAATTTTTATGATAGATTCTGATTCGATAATTCGCTTGTTTCTAATGTTATCATTGAGCATTTCGGTTTTCTGGGCAGTTTAGTTGGTTGGTAAAAAGTTGCATGCTTGAAATACGAAAAATTATTTATTTCATGTGAAATTTTGTTTTGACGCATAGGCCCACATGAAAACTTTTTCTACTCTAATAGAATACCATTCAATAGTTCTGCCAATGATTCCTCGAATACCAATGTCACTTTCTGGTGCAAATTGCTGATTAAACTGTTAATTACTATTAGCAGCTCAAACAAAGCAAAATTACTTTCTTGTGTTCATTAAGAAACAAAATGTACAAAAATCACGTCATAAACAATTCAATTCAACACAAGGAGAGATGTCAAATTTCGTGTCAAAGACGACACAGCTCCTTTAGATCAAAGTGTAAATCGGTAAACGAAAAATGTTGGATTTTGTAGGAATGATTCAATTCATTCTTCAGTTTAAGAGCATTGAAAACGTTATTTTTTTTGTACTTTGGTATGAATTTTG
The DNA here is from genome assembly GCA_014526335.1 of Chrysaora quinquecirrha. Classification (NCBI taxonomy): domain Eukaryota; kingdom Metazoa; phylum Cnidaria; class Scyphozoa; order Semaeostomeae; family Pelagiidae; genus Chrysaora; species Chrysaora quinquecirrha. The sequence goes on along the minus strand of JACTAT010000059.1, from coordinate 3,136,439 downwards.
GTGTCTATCACACAACACTAGAAGTGTAAATTTGCTAATTAATTAGTGTGTTTCTTTGAGTTAATTTCTATTTACGGCGTTTAAAAGAGCATTGGTCGTTTACAGAAGAAGTAACGCCAAAAATAAAAGCCAGGAAGGTCTTTGTTTGTTTAGCCCTCGTTGATTTGGAGTGATTTTTAACGTTCAGCTTTGATATAACGTAAAACAGCACACTGTATAGAAACATGGTAACTTAGCTATGTCGAAACTAAAAAGACCCAGCTGCCTAGAAAAGTTGCATTTTTATATTGAAAATATTCTTAATAAGTAATCTTTTCATTTTCTAAAACCTGTTACTTGCATTTTAATCATTTCTTTTCAAAAGTAAACCATTAAAGAACATAGCTTAAGTATACAGTAGTGGGTTCCACAAGTATCCCATTTAGCCTCTATTGTTTTTGCTTTCGAAAGTTATAAAAAAAATTTGTTTATTTAAAATGCATTATGTCACTGCAGCTGAGCAATCCGAGCCCTCATTTACTAATATTATCTTTGATATTTAAAACTGTTTATGGCGTAATGGCCAGTATGCCATAAGGGTTTAGTTTTATTATGATTCTCTTTCTGAATGACCATCAAAATTCGAACTGTCACCTATGCATCCATCACAGAATCAAAGAGAGAAAGTAGCTAATTCTATTGCCATAAAGCAGATTTCTAATCCAATCCAACTTTACGAAAAAGAGTATGGTTTTAAATTTGTATAACTGCTATATTGCAAGGTTAATAGCTTAAATCTCCTACACAAACCCACGCAAGGTAGCTAGGTGACCTCCTACAAGCCTAAAGATGCTTTAATGCACTTTAAATAATCCAGAATTGCCTAAGTTATGTCAACTTTTTTAATCAATTTGATACATTTTAATTAAACTTGCAGATGTTCCTTGTAGTTGCTAAGAAACGTCTTAAAAACTTCAAACGCGCTTAATTAAAGTCTATTTTAAGGGACTATCTTAGGTCCAGAAGCCCTTTATAACCGCCTCGCAAGACGCCAATTTCTCTCCTCCAGCGAAGATATTGTTAGCGGAGTCAATGCTCACAAACATTTTGCTATGGCCTATCTAATGTTTAAACTAGAAACGTCTTCAGAAATTGAAAACGTCTTCTAGCGTCCATTCGGATCAGTCGGACAATGTTGTGAATGTATACTTAAGGTATAGCTATCTATATGTTTTCTGTGAACTATCGGGAAAGATTCTTAAATACGTTTGGAGCCATGAAACTAAACTAATTTAACTTCGATATAGGTCCTCATGAAAACAATATAGTTGCAATACTCCTTCTTGTATAACTTATCTTAATTTGATTATGTATGTTTTACCGTCCAGACTGTAGGTTCAAGCATTGAGAGGGCGATAGGGATTGGCAGCTGCAAGGAGCCATGTTTGGGCGGGCCCTTTATCAATCTAACGCAACTAATTGCCTTCAAAATATGTTGCCTCCCAATACCAACGATGGCCCAGTACGCTTAACAGAGGGTAGTCTGGGAATTAAAATGGATTGATTTGTGTCCAATATAGCAAAATATTTCAGATTTGTGGAAAGTCTAGATATTTTGATCTTGGGCTGTTTTGGGGGCTTTATGTGAACTGATGAGGGGCAAAATCATGTCCTTGAAATATGCGATTCATAATCAACTGTGATGATTGCCAATCGTCGATTGCTGTGATTATTTTGATTGTTCAATGGCAGAAAGAAATATCAGCTGTTGTTTAACAGTTTAATTCTATCCTGTAACACGCTTTAAACATGTTTTAAGAAGGTTTTGAGTTTAATCAGTCTAATTATTGATACGATATGTAGTAAGTTACTCTTAGGTGCCTAATTGCTGGGGGGTTAGGATAGGCTGAGGCGGGCTGAGGGGTCGGAACAGTATTCAGGATCAGAATATTGGGAGGGTCGGAATTTATTTGACAAACTTTGTGAGGCAACTGCTGAAATGCAGTGCGAAAGGGCCCATAGTAGCTACTTATGAGCTTGAGAAATCAAAAGTTATTACAAACAATAGTTCTTGTTTTAAAAACACTTTACGAGTAAGCATACTCTGCGAACTTGCAATAAACATTACATAATGCACTTTTTATCAATCACTACTTTGCGAGTACCTCTCAAGCGTCGCGTCCTTGGTCGCGTATCCTCCATAAAACATTCGTGCTGAAAACAAAGCCAAGTGCTCTGGCATAAATAAACGTGTCTGTGCACGTAAAAAACTTGCATTACAATTTATAATTATAGCAAGACTGTAGTCCTTTGTAATAGAAGTTTTTAACTGTGGCGAATATAATAATATTTGTTTCAATATTCTAGGTGTGCCATGGTTATATCGAGATGTGGATGCAAAACGAAAACGAATGACGTACTCAAGAAAACAGCTTCTTGAACTCGAAAAGGAATTCCACTACAACCACTTTCTCAAGAAAGAAAGAAGAAGTGACCTAGCAAAGCAACTCAACTTAACTGAAAGGCAAATCAAAATCTGGTTTCAGAACAGAAGAATGAAGTTCAAGAAGGAGGCTCGCAGGGCGCAAGAAAAATTAGAACGAGGCGAGAGTGGATCATCTACTAAAGAAAGGAAAAGCAGAGCAATTGTTGGTGATGAGAAGAAAAAAGAAGAAAAACAGGATACATCTGTAATTAATAATTTTAATATGATTAATATCTAGTTACTCAATGATAAATCAGAAACAGTTTCAACAGTGCAGCAAAACTCATATGTAAGGTCCCAGGTAAACGATCAAACATTGATGGTCAAACATTAGAAATTTGCTTGTCAAGCAAATCGTTTTACTGTTTGGCCATGTCGAAAACAATGCTCGTCAAACATTTTTTTGCTTGCATCCAGCAAAAATGTTTCAAACTTTTTCAACAACATCGTGTAATGAACTCTGCCTATTTATGCTTGCAAAAGTAATGTTTTGCAACGTGGCCAAACGTTTAAACATTGATTGACAAGCAAAGTTCAAATGTTTGGCAAACAATGTTTGATCATTTGGCAAGTGCCTAATAGGAATCAAGAGGCTCGCCTAGACGTGCTAGCTACATGAGCCTCAGTTTTCTTTCGTGCCAGTTATTTTGGATACATTTATCTTTATCCTCGCTGGCAATGATTGATTATGAAAAACAACAGCAAGAACAACATCAAAAACAGCAACAATACTATACTTGAAGTTTCGGGCTGTGTTTTGTAGTGAGTCTAGGACTTGCTACAGGACCAAAGATACATCATTGTGATTTTAAAGGACTCTAGAAAGCTGAGTCCCTCTGTTACTTGCTTCACAAATTTATTCAGAGTCAAAATTCATAGTTTTGGTAAACTTCAAGAGAGTCAGTCTTGAAATCTGCCTGCTTTTATTATGTGCATCTACAATAAGGAACATGACAACAGTTACAAAGACAGAGGTAGAGATTAAAACGCTTCTGAGTAAGACAGGGCATCATATGAAGTTTATAGGCTATCCATTATCCATTAAAGGCTTGTGCAAAACATAATATAAAGAGTATTACACACAGTTAAGAGTTTTATTTAAAACGAAATACAGTGTATTAAATTAAGAGCTTAGTTTTATAGCAAAAGACACCTTGAACAAGACATTGAACTTGACTCCTGTACTTCCACAGTATACGATTGATTTGTACAGTATAGTAATAATTTACAGTATTTTAATTAGTTATTTTATTTATAGATATAAAATTATATTGATAGCAACTAAGTAAGTAAGTAATTTTAAGTGTTTGTTTACTACAGTTCTTAAAAGTATGAGCTGGTTTCATATTTTATGATTGGCGATTGTTAATAGTTTAATCTGTGTCAGTAAAAAAGTTTGATAAAAAATTGTGTAATGAACGAAAGTATATTTTTCTCTCCTCTCGCTGAAGAATAAAAGATTTTACTGATAATATTCCAGTTCTGTGCAACAGACGCTGAAAACGCATTCTTCAAACTGATTATGATCTACCAGGGGTCTGGGGCCGAGAACGCTGTTCGTGGAAGACTGGGAGCCAACGAGGTCAATTGTGAGGGTAACCATTAAAAATAGAAAAGGAACAGGGAGCACACAAATTTTTTGGGGGGGCTGCAATCGAAGGGGTTGATAAAATGCAGTTTTAGTGTTGTTTTGCACATTCAAAATGTTCTCCATTGGGGAGTAGCTGTCTGGTGTGGACAGATAGACTTAGTGGACAGGGAGACGTTCGTCCCAACTCTAGCGTTGTACTACCATTGAATAATACAGGGCAATGTGAGATGGCCACAACTTTATCAGTATGCGTAGTAGCCGGTTAGTTACTGGAAATTTTATAAGGATCGTCGCTTGGAGAAGAGCTGCCCTTGGAAAATGTCTTATGTGAAAATGATGAATTTTTTATTCGTGGAACAGGATTTCAAGAAATGTTTGAGAACTTTTCCGTTTGTTGTTTATCGGAATGAGCGGTATTTTGTCTTGTTTTCTGATTATGTTTCCAAATGGCTAAGCCTCTCTATCATTCACGTCACTACTAGGATTCCATCACAAAGAGTTAAATAATATTATCTATATAACCTTTCCAGTGTTTGGATAAAGGAATCAATTTGTAGCTGAGCTGACAATAAACATAAGCCACAGTGAACAAGAGAAATATTTGTTTGAAATATTGTCGGAAAAAAGCCATGCGAGGTCAATTTGAAGAAATGGTTCAGAAACCAAGCCGGGCTATGTTCCTCTGCTCTTGCGTCGAACAATGAGCCTAAAGTTCCTCTGTGTTCCGCCCTCGCTCGTGTGAACCACACCCTTCGTAGGAAGCTACCAACCCCTACCCACCCACGCCCACCCGACCGCACCTTTTGAGGAACGATTGACAGAAAAAATCCTGACAAACCTTTTAACAAGAAGATGTAAAAGTTAGAATCTTTAAAACTAAAACGTCATTTTTCCCTGCTTTGTGATTTCTCGGTCCTTTTTGTATGTTTGGTAGCCTGCGTGCAGCTTGGGAAAGTTTTGAGGCTGCGCGCAGGCTAATGTTTTGATGTTTTTCTCTGTTCACATAATAGCGGCGTACTTTGGAGAATCATTTTCCTTTTTATCTAGCGATATGTTTGGAAGAGGCTTTTCAATTCCGGTTCGAAATCGCAAACCCCCGAGTTTGTGGAAAGATGACAATAAAAGGCAACCATTGTTGTCACTGTTATTCTCACCAAATTTCATTACATCTATGTCTTTTTGTTCTGTTCTATAAATTCTACTGAGGACAAGACAAGACAACCGCATTTTCTGTTGAGATTATCCAAACGCAGTTGGTGGACAACACTGGCTTCAGGATACAATATAAAGTCAAAGTCAAATCAAGGTTAGTAGATATTTCTTTCATTTTTGCAAACATTTTCTTTATTTGTTGTACTTCATATTTGTTTCTCTGAATGGTTGCTCAGCTGACTCATATTAAAGACGGTTCAATGTTGTAGGGTTGTTCGCTATCGTTGAAGTTATTTCAAAACATCAAGCGGTCGAATTCCGCTAGGCGCAACGTTAAATGAGTACATGATTACCTGATAGATAAGTTCAGGGTCGAAAAGCTGCAAAATCAATTCAACATCAGAGAATCGCAGGTCCTATCAACAAATTCAGATTTCTTGGCAAGGGCAATACAAACTTCCAAATATTGCTGTGTTTGGAACCCGGAGGTACCTAATTTAGTTTGGGTACTGGGGACGTGCCGCTCCTTAGGGTATCGTTTTTCATGATTTTGGTACCAAAATGAGGCCTTAACTTTCTAAAATTGGTATCAATAGGGTATCGATTTCTCCAAAATAATCGATATCAACTTTATAAAAAACGGTCTTATTTTCGTTTGTTTTCACTTTTCTTGGTGAAGTTTGATTCGAACTGACACATTATAGTACATTTGAATAGAAATTTCGTTTGTAGAGAATTTTTATTTTAAAATTTAGAATTTTAAAATTCGATGCTGCAATGCGGTTCGTTGAAAAATGCTGTTTTGCTAAGGAAATCCGTAAATTTGTTTGATTTGATAGGATCTATGTTATAAGATTGAGGTATTTCATCAGACAATGAAGAAATGGTAACAATTTCTTTTGCTGCTTTTCATATAAAATGCGTGGAATCAAAGCATTGTGATTCATTACTTTGATTCATTCATTTGTCTGTAACAAATTATTTCTTCTGTTTCGGGTCAGCCTACGTTCTGTTTCTACAGTAACTAAAATGCATTAGAGAAATTCCTTAGAATTTTAGCTCTTCTTCCCCTTTGACTGATTTACGCAGAAACATTTCAGTTGCATACTGTATTGTACCGTTTATGGAGTTTGTACACCTAGTGGAAGTCTAGACTCATTACATAAGACCCGTAAGAACTTCAGCAACAACAACAACAATTTACCTATCAACATTGAATTGGATGGCCTAATGCTCAGAATGGGACAATCATAGAAATGTTTTAAGCGACTCAGTGATTTGAGCATGTAGGAGCAGGGGCTTAAAACTAACCACTATTGGACGTCCAGATATCCCAAAATCCCAAATCCCATTTTTCTCACCTCCCCTCTGCATCGAGGCTCGCTCCACCTCGTTTTAGGCAGTTAGAAAATGTGTAATCAGAGCATCGAATTTACTGTCCCTTTGCGATATAAGAACACGTTCTTTCTATTAGATTAAGTTAAGGAGCTTACAACTACGACTCGTGTAATAGAGGACTACTGTATGTGTATTGGACGTCCAACTATCCAAAATCCCATCCTCCGCCTCGTTTTATGTAGTTTAAAAAAGTTTAATCAGAGCTTCTTATTTCACTACCCTTTGCGATCTAAGAACGATTCATCCAGACATTCAAAGCATGACATTCCAAACCGGAGTTTTCAATTATTCTGCGCAGTTTCAGGCTCAGTTCTAACAGTATGGTACCAACAGTTCTTTCTTCGACTCTTGCTGAGATGATCTACATGTGTATTGTTTTGCTCTGTTTTTTCAAGTCTTTTTTGAGATCTTTTGTTTTCTTGTTTATTCAGCATTGTCTGCCGTTTCAATTTATGATTGTTAGAAAACGTCACACTGAATTGTTTGAGGGAATCAGCATTTTCTTCTTCTGCTTGCTTTTCTTACATAGCCTACGTGTCTGTAAAACATGGACTGTGGAATGGAATGATAAAATGGAATGATGGAGTAGAACAATAAAATTGAATGATGGAATGGAATGGAATGCTTGCCATAGGAGTACTTAGCTTATCCTGCGACATGTAAAATCAAGTAGCACCCATAGTCGAGTTATTGGCAGATTTCGCAGAGCCAATTGTAAAGCTGCGATCGATAACAAATGATGGAATGATTGATTTAGACGTCTCACTTGACTGTGCTAGAGTCAAGATTTTCATTTACGGAACGGCAGTGGATCGACATATAACCTCGTGAACTTTGTAAAAGCAAAAGCGATCATTACTTTTTTTACTTTAGTTGATAACAATGGCATCTGGGACGTGCTTCGCTCTTGCACTTTGCAACGAAAAAAGCTCCTAATTTTCTAAAAACGCGGAAGGACATTGACAGTTCATGGGAATAAATTCTTTAAACACTGTCTAAAAAGTGTCAATTTCTTTGATAGACAATAAGAGATATATAATCGTTGCAGGCAGCAGTGGCACACTTATGACAAGATTTACCCCATTGCTGTTTAAGCTACTTTGAACACCAATAGCCCCCTTTTGCCAACGAAATTGTTGGTGTGAAAGCCAGAAAACTTTTGCTAAAGACAACATTCTAACATGGAATAGGGATCACTAATCCCTATTCTGTGTTTCTAACTGACGAAGAGGAGATTTGTTGAAAGCTGCAAATTTATTCAGGCTGTACTGGAATTCCATTATTCAATCTTTTCATTCCCTGATTCCATAGTCCATGTTTTACAAACAGCCAACTGAGCATTCTCGTGAAATTGACGTTTTCGCACTTGATGGATTTCCTTCTTGTGCGTTGTTCACAACTGTGGCTACGGTAACTCAGTATGTTTCACGTCTTTGCATTCAAATTCATGTCATACACGCAGTATATTTCGTACTCTTGGATTACAAATTCCTCATATCTTGATTTTCCTGACAGTTCTGATTTTTCCTTGCAGAGAGGGTCCATCGATTCGAAATGGCCTTCAATGTGAAGTTACTTGCTCTTTGTCTCGGTTTTCTGCATGTTTTCATCGATCTAACCAGTAAGTAAAAATTATTTTTTCATATGAAATATACAATGCTTCGTTATTTAGGCTATGTAGTTCATTATTGTATCAAACTGAAAACCTTAAACTATAGATGTTGCAGTATGTATGTCAAGTGTCGAGAGTGTACAAGATTATCACGTGAAAAATTTAATGAAAGCAAGCAAACAAGGAACAACGATTCACTCAACTCTTCCAGAAATCCCTATTCCCAATCTCTGCATCAAATCCCATCTTTTTAGTCGAAAATCTCTGAAAATTATAGGCCGTTTCTTGGGATTTTAAGATTCCAACAGACAAAACCACTTTTGTACTCACATCCGCATGGGTTTTCGATTCACGGAGGAACGGGCTAAAGGAGCATGAACTTCTTTGTTCTCACGATGCTATGCTTATGCGTTTATGGCATGATGGTATACACAATGGGCATTATTAATCAAAAATTCTTGATAGGCCTAGCTTACGTAGCCTGCGTGCAGCCTCAAACTCTTCTTTCGTAAAGAGTAGATGAGTTGAGGCTGCACGCAGGCTAAGCTTACGCTAAGATTAAACAATGGAACATAACATACCGTAGAAGCTCCATTAAGCCCGCTGTCCTATTAGCCCCCTACTATACTAAGCCCCCCCCCTTTTCAAGTGAAAATTTGAAATAAGCCCCTCTTCTCTATTAAAGAACAAAATATGCTAAATAATTTATTAAGCCCCCACTCTCTAATAAGCCCCCTCTCTAATAAGCCCCCTTGGAAAACTTCCAAAATGAAATAAACCCCAGGGGGCTAAGAGCTTTTAGGTTAAAAGAAAAAGGTGTTGCTGTGTTGCTGTGTTGTTTATTCTCTTTTTCAAATTAGCACATGCGCAGTTATAGTATCAAGGGGGGAAAGGGGTACTTTCGTGATACGTAACGAGAGGTTTTTAAAAATGTGAAACATGAAAGTAACCGAAAACAATTTTAGGAAAGGTGAATCTGTTCTTTTCTGTGATCTGCTGGTCATTGTCATGATATAACGAATGATTCAGCAACAGCGCTGATTTTGTTTCTAAATAAGTTTTGGATCCTGACATCCTGCAGCCGAACAAAAATACAAAGCTCGAAAAAAATAATTGATTGAAAACAGTGGCGAAGCAATGAGGCAACGTTTGATTGCCATCATATATTTCTATATTTTGTTAGCTACATACCTTGTTCTTATAGCGAGATTCAACATAAAATGTTTTTGGATGTACCCCTAGAGTGTATGTATTGTTATATCTTTCATCGTGCCGTATTGCCCCTCCAATTTTGAAACTCTATGCCGAAAATGACTTTTTTCTGTTATAGATGCGCAAGCATGCTCAGATGTTCAGAATTGGTGTTCATATTGGAAAGATGCTGGTTACTGTGCATCAAGTCATCGATTTTATAACTACATGAAGACAAACTGCAAGAAAACATGTGGATTTTGTCGAGGTGCTGATAATTTTGCAAATCTATTTAAATTTTATTGAGTTTGCTTAGCATTTGCTACTCTCATCTTACTTCTGTGACACCTTAAGCAGGATTGAGCCGGATCTCCAAGGCTCAATTTCGCTATCATCGAATTGAATTGATGCTGTTGTTTTTCGCTTCAGTCAGTCGTTTTTCACGTCCAGCGATTCAATCCAATAGCGATTTATTCGATTTATGTTAATTAGTCTGGGCAATAGAGATGGTCAGGGCATTTGGCATGTTTTATGCCGGTTAGAGCGAAGGTTTAACCGGGGTTAATGCCACCAGGAGATTGTTTTATTGCTTATGTTATGATATGGGAATTGGTTCCAAAGCCTAGTTTCGGTTTTTCCCCATGGGATCTGGTGCCTAGTTTGGGTATTTCCCCAGTCACTTGGTATTTTCCCCAGTCATGAGTTACTGAATATGTTAAACGCCCACTTCCTGAGGTCGATCCTGGTGATTATTAATCAGCTTTATAATAGGCTTTATAATAAGCTTTCCTACTTTGTACTTACTGTATTTTCCTGCTTTATAAACGAATATGATTTTTCCTCTAGTAAATCCTTGTGAAAAAATACCATGCAAAAATGGAGGAACCTGTATACCCAATGGAGATAACTTCAGATGCCAATGCAAAGTAGGCTACGAAGGGAATACATGCGAAACAGGTAATTCAAATTTACGTTGACACTATTCCGTTTCTGTTCTCGTTCTGCTTAGCCCCTTTAAGGGTGTTCAGCGGAATATAGATGCAACAAAACATCTTCACAACCCTAGATGGGAGGGGGTACTTCATTGTTCAACATGCTAGACGTGCCACCCAAATGGGTAACTTTTTAAGCAACAAACAATTGTCCTACATATGGGTTCACTTTTCGTAATATTTACACTGGGTATTGAGATATCAAATATTAATAAGTAGTCATTGTCCGTCCCTCATTATCTATCTATCTATTCAATAGTCGATCCATGTGCAAGACAGCCGTGCAAAAATGGAGGAACATGCACACGACAAGGAAATGCATTTTCGTGTGAATGTGCGGATGGATTCGATGGAAACACCTGTGAAAATAAAGGTAACGATTTCTTAAAATTTAGAACAGGACTCTGCCATCAAAAACACCCTTACATTCAAGGACAGACAATCCCTAAGAAATTCAGATGCAGCAATAGGATGACATAAAGGTCTATCCGTAAACGATCGTCCGTGCAAACGTTGTGACCAAGGGAAGATCGAAGATAATACAGTTTCTTAAGTGAAGGCCCTGAGTGTGAAACATATAGAGAAGCAATGTCAGGAGGTATGGGGCAGTCGCCCTTCTCATCATCTCCAGTGTAGGTTTTAGCTACATCTTTAGGTTAGCTATAGGCTAAATCTGATGTAAAAGTGTCGCAGGATACAATATGAATATTTGTTCTTTAATCCACGCCCTTATTTTCTCTGACCGCGCCCTTTTGCCCCTCCAATGTTGGATGTTTGGCTACGCTACTGGCAGTCTATGATACAACTGATGTGTAATTGAGTTCTAACGAAATTCTCTTCAAAGAACTAATGCAAAGCAAATCGTCCAACGCCATTGCTGCCTTGGCACTGTGTCTGAAATAAGTCAATGGTGGAAATTATAGATTCACTTTTCTAGCGTAGAAACGATCCTGTTCTAAAAAAGGGACGCATCTATAGTATGTACACCCGTGGAAACGAAAAGCCTATTGTGACCTTTTTGGGAACGGATCAACTGTCCGTGTCCACTCAGAAATGGTTCCCGTAAGGGGGTCTGAAAAAGAAGGCTTGCCCCACATCCTAATCCCACACCATAAGAAATGTTTTCGGAAAGGAAAGTTCTGTTAAATCTTCGAAAACTTCTACATTCTTGCTGGATACGTTTCTTCGATGTTCTATGTCTTCCGCATTCAAAAATGATACAGTTCTGAAAATGGTCAACGAAAGCTTACTGTTGTGATATCTATAACTTTTAAGCTTTTAATGACTGTTCTTTCCAGTTGTCACTAAAAAGATTGCAAAAATACAGAAAACTATGACAAAGACTGCCCTACTTGGAAGAAAGCTGGATTTTGCAAAGCAGGCAATAAATGGTACGGATTCATGGGTGATCATTGTGCTAAGGAATGTGGATTTTGCAAACGTGAGTATCTTTATTTCTTCATTGCAGTTTCGAGAAGATTGTATAGTAGGTTTTATGATATCGTTCATCATGGAATCAGGCCCGTCAGAAGCGGGGGACTAGAACCCCAAACAGTTTGAAAAACAATTATATGATGTCACAAGACCATCACATCATCGAATACTTCGCAGTTATTTTGCCCCCCCCCCCAAAAAAAAAATTGAGATTCCTTTGGTCCTTATTGAAAAAAAGAGATTGAGCACTTATATGAGTTTCATTCGTAATCGAAATATCGGGCTATGGGTTGTGGCAAAGGGAGATTTCTTCTGTACAGTGTCCACCAAAAGACCAAGGTGTACTCAGCTTTGCACTAGTTGCTTGGCTCCCTCAATGTCTTGGCTTTTTGCAAATTATAAACGTGTAATTGCAGGAAAAAATTATCTCCTGAGATTTTTATGTCAAAAGTTTGCTATTGATGATTTTCAAACTATCAGGAAATTTTCGATTAGTTTTTTGTGTCTTATGCTCGATTTGTTGTTTTTTAGTGACATGCGTAGATGAACAAAGTGCTGATTATTGCAACACTTACAAGCAATATTGCAAGCATCCACAATATGGAAGTATCATATCAAAAAGTTGCAAGAAGACATGCAATGCATGTGATGGTAAATAACCGTTCTTATTATTAGACCATTTCGAGGAAGGCCCGCAAGAACAGTATTCAAAATTTTAAGATATCGAGTTTTCGATGCTTAAATCGTATAGAGCAGCAAAAACTTCGTCTGTGTCTGGGTGCAAAGTTTCACTACCCTAGCGCTTGCGTTATTGATTTTATCAACGTGGAAAGTTACCTATTCTATAAAGACTTTGACCGTGAAAACATCCCTTACAAAATTTTGAACACTGATTAATTCAATAATACAAGCGCTAAGATAATAAAATTTTGTACTTAGACTGAATTTTCGATTTCGGCAAGAAGGTAGGCTCTAGGTGTGCGCTTGACTTGGCAATACGTTTTTGGGTTTAAGGTGCCAGTCATGCAACTTTCGACTCAAGTCTAACATTTTATCCCAGTTGAAGAAACTCCAGAATAAGGTTCATAGGTGCAATACAACGATTCACATTGATTATCCAAAATCTTGGAAAAAATATATCGGAACCCATTGGGACGGCCTAAATCCCTAAATACTTCTGCTATTATCTACGGATTCTCCGTTCTCCCCATTATACTATGTTGTGTCGAATAAGCGTTGCCCTCCGTTGCTCTTGCTTTCACTGCCAACATTGATTTTGGAGCGAATGGGGAAGCATTGTCCTGAATCGCTTTAATGGGCCGTAATACTTGGAAAAGAGGCCTTGTCCCTAATATTTTGTCCAAAATAGAAGCTGCCTAAAACCTAGGGTGTATTGGATTCAATTATCACTCCAGTAATTTAACTTTATTGTTTTCATCTACAGGATCCGATCCACCGTGTGGTCAAGGACCAAACAAGCTCGATCGTGTCGTTGGTGGGGTTGATGCACAACCAAATGATTGGCCATGGCAAGCACTACTTAAATCCGATGGAAGGTACTACTGTGGAGGAACTTTGATAAAAAGGCAATGGGTCTTGACTGCCGGTCATTGTCTGCGCTACAAAACCAAAGAACAACTTGGCGTGGTATTGGGCGAGCACATAAGGTTGGTTGATTAATAACATTATTTTCCCAATTATTTTCCATCGGTATTCAAAACTAATCGATTTTTTCGGAAGCAAAGTTGTGAAGATTTTTGGACCAGCTTCAAATTACTTGGTTTCTTAGAAAGGTGCCAGAGTCGTGACGTGTCAGCAATAATATGGCACGACACCCGAATGGCACTGGCACCACACTAGTCACGAATAGTTCGCATTGTGTCGAACCCGATTTTCCCTTTCATCTGGCACGTGAACGAGTTTGAGGAGATGAGCCTAGTATTCACGTTCACAGTCGATAAGATCTCGTCAAGTCACGGGAGTGGCTCGACGTCTCAATCAACTCTTTGCTAGTGTTTATCCATTAACGTGCGGCACGGCAAAATGGGTCGTGTCAAAATTTCAGTTCTAGTTGAAATCACTGATTGATCACACGTCGTGCTACTGTCGTGCCAGAGGAGCCTACGGCCTGACTCTTATACGATTCCGGCACGATGTCTGAACTAAGCCTTACTGTATCTGTTTGTGCATACTGATTAGCCTTTGTGGATGTATTGGGAATAGAGGGAAAAGGCGAATTTTTCTGTAACGATGTTTTCGTTTTAGGAGCAAAGTCGAAGGACCAGAACAGAGCTTTAAAGTTATACAAATCGTTAGACATCCAGATTATAACCCAGAAACAAAAGACAGTGATATTGCTTTGCTTAAACTTGATAGAGAAGCAACACTAAATAAAAATGTTTCATTGGCATGTTTGCCTACCGAACCTCCTACTCATCATCAGACGTGCTGGATTACAGGTATGGTCGCTTTTTTCCAATCTGTCCCGTTGACGCCGTGGACGGTGACATGCTTAATAACATATTACCTTGTCATCGCAAGCCTCCTTTCCGTAGCAATGAGAGGTACGCGTCCCAATCGTCCTGTCCGGCCTGACTATTTGGAAACCAGGCTTGATGCAAATGCCTATGAAATGCTTAGGCTTGGGGCTCTATTTTGATAATCCTCTTTTTATCATGCTAATCAACTCAACTCAATCCAATCATTCTCTATCAGTGAGTCCGGGAAAACTTGACATATGGGAAGAGTTGGACTAACAACTGTGGCGACCACGACATTAACTTGAAAGGGTTCAGGGATGACTATGTTGAGGAGGGGCAAGCTGGAAGTTGGGAAAGTAGACCTGGTACCATTTGAGCTTTTTTCTCCGTCAGTTTTTGCTTAGTCTTTCTTGTCTTTTCATTTCACAGGCTGGGGCCGTACCAAAGGTCTAGGTGAAAAAAGTGACATTTTACAAGAAGCAAAACTAAGAACAGTTACGAATAAAGAATGCTCAGTGCTGAATACAAGTCCTACTGTTACTGAGAACATGCTTTGCGCTGGCTATGGTCTGGATTTTAGTAGATCACAATCAGGCTGCCAAGGTGACAGTGGAGGCCCTCTGGTGTGCAAGAAAGGTTTAAAATGGTATGTACATGGTGCAGTAAGCTGGGGGTCATCTAGATGCATCTCCGGTGAGAGTTATACTGTTTTTGCACGTGTTACGAAATTTACTGATTGGATAAAAAGCACAACGGACTAGATCATGTTTGCCCTTTTCAGTGGTCGTAATTTTCTTTTCCAGACTTTCTTTTAACATTTTACTAAAATTCTGTATGTAGCTAGGGCCGGACTGTAGCAAATTATGGTGTTTTCTGTATCAATTTCTTTCTTGTGGCATTTTTTATTTTGTAAGAAAGTGTATTTTATAAAAAAAAGCCGTGGATACTGTATAACCTCTAAGGGAGACGTCTATTTTATGAGACTTATACATAGACCGTATTTCTCTGTTGCATTAGGACTTTGCTTAGACTTCAAATGTGTTGTGGTGTGAACACAGTGATACTGGAAACGCTACCAATTTTAAAGCCGGTCTGCGTCTAAAATCGCTCTTTCTCTAGTAAGCATAATGCCAGAACGGAACAAATTTTCTGATTGGAAATAGCAGTTTATTAAGCTATAAAGCAATCGCTCGCTGCAACAATGACGCTCGCACAAATCAACCTTTCGCGCGTGCAAGAGACGGTACATTATACCTTTTAACTGGTAACTGCTTCAGTTGTGCGGCAGCATTACTTTGACTGCGTAACGAAAAAAGTCCCTCTTGTAGATCTCTACGGGTCAACTTCATTTTCAACATGTACGAAACCGTTCATGTCTTTAGTATGAATTACAAAAAGTTGCAAGAAACGAAGAACTACACTAAATCACAAATATAGACCCTTGCTTTGTTTACAATGCGCATGAGTGGTTGTAACGTGCGCGCGCAGGGTGCAGGGCAAAATAGCTTTGTGTTGGTTTTTGGTTTGGTGGTGAAGTGTTGTGTTGCCAAAGAGATAGGTTTAATCGTACTGCTGTCATCCATACAACTTGCAAACATCGAAATTTGAAAATGCCGTATTCTTGTTGTGCTGTGGGTTGCACAAATCGAAAACTGGAGATAAGAAGCATTTGCCATTTTATCGCATTCCAAAAGGCCAATCCCCATTAGAAAGACGAAGAAGAGAAGATTGGATCAGGGCAATTCGTCGAGATGACTGGAAAAAGATGACAGCAACTCAAATATCACAGCAAGCAATTTGTGGAGAGCATTTTATTTCAGGTAGATATTAAGTATTTGATACTGTATGTTCTTTTAATTTCCTCTGAACCATCAAATATTTAGGGTAGCATCTATCTCAAACTGACTTTGATTCAAAAACTTTTAGGAAAAAGATCAGATGATCCAGAACAACCAAACTGGATTCCAACAATTTTAAGCATACATCAGAAAAGGAAGCTAAAAGGTAAAAGAAAAGACGAAGAGGAGAGCACGTTATGAACAGCTGAAAATGAAGCGAGAAAGTTGTACTGCTAACTGGAAAATTGAAAATCGGGGGACGATCACAATGACTCAAGATGTAGATTTCGAAGTACCAATGCAAGAAGACCAGGCTTTATCTGTTGATGCTGAGGTACAGTGTAATTTGGCATTGGAAGATGAAAACAAGAGGTGAAAGTTACATTTTCGCAAATGGAAAGAGAGCTGAGGCAGCGAAATGAAGAAATTTACATACTACGACAAGAAAATGAAAGCTTGAAGAAAAGGATTTTTGGTTCTGAGTCAATAAAGAAATCTGACAACTTAATCAGTTTCTTCACTGGAGTTGCATCTCTATCTGTGTTCCTCTGGATAGGGAAAGTATTGAAATCAAAGCTGAAGAAAGTTACAAGCAGTATTTCTTTTGAAGACCACATCCTTCTTGTTATGATGAAGCTACGACTTGGCTTGTTGAATAGAGACCTGGCATACAGATTTGGCATTGAAGAAACTACAGTCTCAAAGATATACCGTAAATGGCTCCCAGGTATGGCTACTGTGATGAAAAATCTGCTGATATGGCCAAGTAGATCAGAAGTGAGGCTAAATCTGCCAAGTTCTTTCAAGAAGAAATACAGAGATTGTGTGTGCATAATTGACTGTACTGAAATATTTATTGAACGCCCAAAATCTTTGACTGCAAGAGCTCAGACATGGTCAAATTATAAGCACAACAACACAATCAAATATTTGATTGGAATAAGCCCTGCAGGCGCAGTTACGTTTTATCAACGGGATGGGGAGGAAGAGTTTCCGATAAAGTATTGACTCTTGAGTCTGGATTTTGGAAAAAGTATCTCATGGAGACTGTATTCTTGCTGACCGTGGTTTTTGATTGAACAGGAGTTGAATGAAAAGGAGCCTACTTGAAGATACCACATTTCACAAAAGGAAAAGATCAGTTGTCAGGAAAGGAAGTTCATGAATCACGTCAGCTTTCCAATGTCAGAATTCATGTCGAACGTGTAATTGGACAATTAAAAAAGTTTAGAATACTGCAAAGCACTGTTCCAATCTCACAAGTTGATCTTCTCGATAATGTCATGATTGTTATTTCTGCTCTTGTCAATCTTAATAGAAGTGTTGTAAGAAAATAGATAAACATAAAAGAGTAAGTAAAAAATGACAAAGTCTTTATTGTTTTTTGCTACAGTCATTGCAAAACCATTTACCCCTTGGAGCTCGAGTAATGTTAACACATCCATAATGGAACCATTCTAGTTTACAGGAAACATTATCACAAGCTATCATGTTTCCAAACTCTGGCCTGTCACATACACAATAATTTTTTTCTCGAGTTATCAATATCATTGTCCATCTTTCTTGACACTATTTCAGGGAGAACGAACTTGTGGAATTTTTGCAAGAGAGTGCTTTTAAGCTCTGTTATAAGTTCTAAATCCAAACCTACAATACTGAGTAATGCTTTGTTGTTTCCTGGAGAAAAAAACATAAAAATAACCAAACTTTGCCTTGCACATGTCCATTTGCATCTGTATTTGATAGTAATACTTATGATTTCTCTTCATTGATAATTTTCCATCAATAGGAAAATCTCTGTCTTGTTGCCAATCATCTAATCTTTCTCGATACGTGTAAGGGCATTTTATCTCCAAGACACCCCTGCCATGACAAGAACAACTGACAATTCCATCAGGAGAAGCTCCAAGGCAAGGGATTTCAGCATTTACCATCAGCCCAACTTCTTCAATTTCAAAATTTGAATGCAATGGTTGCTGTTCAAGAACAAATTTTTCTTTTGCTTTAGGCTCCATGATTTTACCATGCTCAGTGTACTTTGACTTAAACGGTTGTTTATATTGCATTATTGTAGAAATCAAGGATTTGCTGTCTTGCATTCTTGAAACCTGGTGAGCAATGGAGGCTGTTATTCTCCCAGCTCTATGTATGGACCATGCATTTGATAATGCTTGTTTTTTTGTTATGTCACATAAATTGTCATATGACTGCTGATTATATGATTTACAGTATTGCCTGTAAAGGATTTTTCCATGTTCCAGCAATTCATATTCATTCATATTAACCGTCGATGGGTCAAATAAACTTGTTAGTGGTTCTGGTATACAGGTTTCATCGGTTTCGGATGCTGTATCAGTCTCACTTTCATTAACAGTAACACTGTGTATAATTTGGAACGGTTCATGTACCTTCTCGTCTCTTAATTGCGAAGTGGCCATACTTGTAAAAACAACTATCTCAGGTGCAGATTTGTACAATTCTTTAAGATCTTGTTTTGAGATTGCGTCTTCTCCAGTACTGGGATCCTTACATGAATAATGAGTAACTTGTGGGCGTTTCTTGGCATGCTTGGGCAATGAATGCTTCTTTGGCCTTGAAAAATCAATTGCCAACAAAGGTGATGGATTGACATGCTTTCTTGATGCTTTCCAAGAGCAAAGCTTGCTTGTGCATGCTGTTTGGTCATTAAGCTTGAAATGAACAGCAGTTTCAAGTTTAAATAGAAGCGCTGCAATGTGACTGCATGAAGATCCTAGCCCAGCCATACAGGTGCAATTTCCAGTCAAAATCCAGCCATGAACTTTGTTGAGACAGACCCATACTTCATAGAGAGTAGTTTTTTTGACCTTGACGTTGACTTGGGAGTACCTAAAATGTAAATAACATATCAAATACAACAAAGAACTTTCCAACCTTTCCAATATAGAGAGCACAGTGTCAATTTATCAGAATGCAATCAATAATTTTTTAATGCTTTTTGGAAATGTTGAAACATAGACTAGTACCTCAGATTTGATGTAGCAAAACTCACTTTCATTAGTGATAGGATGATAATAACATTCTTGTACATGTCCACAGGTAAAATAATCATATGCTTCTAGTGATTTGTAAGCCTTCAGAGATTCCTTCGTGAAAACACTTGGAGAATCAATGAGATATTCAGTCACATCACGCCATGAAAGGTTTGGCAAGTTTGAAATATCATTGTTCCAGCATTCTTTAATCGCAAGAGGATCAGGCAGCTGCTTCCCAGTTTTCAATGTCAATTTTGAAAATATTGTTTTCGGCTTTCTGAATCCAGATGAGCTGTGTAGTTTGAAGAAGATTCACGAGCAGCCATTTTCAAGTCAAAGCAAAGCAAGTCGCACGCAAAAGGCCGTTTCTAACCCAACGCGTCTTCTTTCTGCCCTGCACCCTGCGCGCGCATGCTGTTTACAGGGTCTTTGTTGTTACGTCATTGAGTCAAGGGTCTATTAGGTAGGTTCGAAACTAGCTATTTACAAAAAAGCTACCCTTTTTTAAGCGCAAGAAAATATGAAAAGACTTTTCATATTTTCTTGCGCTTTGCTTTAGGGCCTAAAAAAGGCCTAAAGCCTTGTCAGACCGACTTGGTATACGAATTACATGGTAGATAGACTGCTAAAAGAAAAAAATTAGATGAAGGAGGGGAGAGAAACGGTACAATGAGAACAGAAGAACCCTGCAAACCCTTTAGTGCTTACAGACAACAGTAAAGAAGGTATTATTGAGGTTTTCCTGTTTGTTAAATTCAGAATGTATTGTATGTAGCCTTTTTCCACTTAAAAGCTGCAGCCGCATGCAAAATACCGCAAACTAATGTCAATCCACATAACAACGCAAGCCACAACTTTTTCTGATGTCTCAAACCATAGAAAAAACATTGTGAAATCCGTAAGTCACACTCAAATAGGGGTCGAAGCCGTGAAGCCACAAACCTATAATAGGCCCCTAAAAGTTTTTTGTATATGGAATTTTCAAAAATTGGTATAAGGTTGAGTATGTTTTCGAAGCTTGGGCATGTCCCTAAAAATTGATTAAGTGCCCCCCCAGGTTTTAAACATTTCAGCCAACCTCAGTGGACAATTTGTCCACACTTCCAACTTGGCACAGTCAACTCTATGAAAATCTGTTCAAGTCTCCCCTGATAAGAGACAACCTGCTGCATTCTTCATTATAGTAATTTCAAATTTCTTTTCTCATAGATGGCTAGACTACTCTCGTGTTGGTGAGAAAATAAAGGGGATTCCAATAATCTGTTTCAAGACACCGTTATCAGAGGTGAATATTTTTTATAGAGAACTTGATTAGTGATTTGGCTGAGGGTGAAAATGACAGCTTATTGGAGGCTTGTGCTAGAGACACATAAAAAAGAAATAGCATAAGCAAGTTCTAATTATTAGATAGTCACATCAATTCCTATTTTTAAGTAGTTATAAGTAGCTATAAGACAAACACTTCAGATATGAAACACATTTACATTTCATTTGTATGCTTAAAACCTATGTACTTTCTAGTGGATGAATTGAGTGGAGCTTATTTCAAATTTTTTACTTGAAAGATGGGGCTTAATAGAGAGGGGTTGGGGGCAAAAAAGGAGAGGGGCTTAATAGGGCTTTTATGGTTAAAGGAAATTAATTAGGAACTTTTTTTTTCAAATACATTTAGAAGGAAAACGAATTAAGTATGAAGTTTTATTAAGGATGATATTTATTTCATTAAAATGATGCATAAGTTCCATGCCTCATGCAGTCACTTGTCACCTTTTGATTTTTCAGCCACTAGCGTTTTTAATTTTCAGCAATTCAGCATAGAGTATTCTCCGAAATTTGGATACACTAAGGAAGAAGAGTAAGCATATCTCTATTTAATTATGTATTACAATGTTATGTTACAAGCGTAGCCAAGGGGAGGACAGAAAGGCTGTTGCCCCCCCCCCCAATCATCGCCAAGATAGGTTTTTTATATCAGCTTAGAATGATGTAAAAATGTTGTAGGGAACAACTTTGTTTTTTTTTTCTTTTAACTACGCCCTAAATTTCTTTGAACAAACCCTTTTCCCCTCTTATGTGGGAGGTCTGGCTATACCACTGTATGTTATGAGGAACTAATTCAATAAAACATTGAATATAGATGCAAAAGAGGAGATATGATATTGTATACTGCTTCTGTGTCCTTTTCAATAGATGTTAGATCTAAATCACGTCTTTCTATTTAGGTTTAAACCGTCACAAGTACCTGAAGAGGTCCAAAAGAAAGGCTATAATCTTGGTTTGGTCATTGACTTGACAAATACATTTAAATATTATGATGGCCAAAAGGTAATAGAGATTTCTTTTCTGTCGTCTATAAAATCTTAGGAGCATCTTAATTATTACATCTATGATTTGCAGTGCTGCCTCAAAGCTATATCTATTAGCAGAGCAAAACCAGGCTTCTGTCAATCTACGATGCGATAGAACTAACTCCAACTAGTTGCAACTGCTAACTTCTTTGGACATGTCTGCAAATAGTCAGAACTGATAGGATATAGTTGATCGCAGTCACAAGAGCGCTCAGGTCGACTGCCACTGAAGGGAATCAGTTGTCAACTAATTGGAGAAGTAGAAAATGCCCAAGGTTTTTCTGGAACCATGCACTGGCTAGTTGCCATTGAAAAGGAACTATTTGCCAACTAGTTACCAGAGTGCCATGTCAGAGCACTTATGCACGCTCTAATCGGTCAGTTCAACAAATCAAACCGATCGGATTGGGGCAATTTACTCCTGTTTGAATAAAGCTGGATTTAAAGTATCATTGTGAAAGCAGTACTACCACCCTCATCATATAATATTTTTTTCGATCCTTGGGGTTGTGGGGTTGTGGGTATGCGTATCTGTCACCCATATGAGTTGATTCTCGGCTCTTGAATCTCTGAACATAGTTACGATTATAACAAAAACCGTATATCAGTGGATTGGAAATCGAAGGAAACTAAATAAGTTTACACTATTTCAGATCGTATATTCTTAATATCGCATTAAAGATGTGTTTACTGCCATTTTCAAGTAAAGGTCTTGAAAGTCTTAATACTCTCATATTCCGCTTATTATTACCCTTAATGTTGAATACAATATAAATGGGTTGTAAGATAAATCAGTTATCTTTATACAGCGCTGGTTAAACAGTAGTAAACCGACCCCGTATATAAATACAGGTACACCTACACATTTATATTCATGAAAGAATTGATACACAAAAAGCTACACTTGCAAATTGCCATGAAAGCCTGAAAATCTGACGTCATTTCTGAGAAACAGGAACGATGGGACACCCATAAATGCAACAAAGCATACTGATCTCAGTCCCGAAATGCTTTATATTGGGATCAGCTGATGAGTCAGTACGAGGCTACACATGTAATACATACAGTAAAAACATCCATAAAATGAGTGAAAAATATTGCACAAGAATATAAAGAGGTTCAACACTTTGATATGCCATAGGTGGACAGGCATGGCCATGTTCTGCGGCGCATAGCGGGGGTTGCTACTTTTTTTCTTCGTTATGATGCATCTGCATTACTTTATTATTATATTGTGTTCATATAGCTTTATTTTTTTTAGGAATTCGAGCAAGACCAAGGCATTAGATATCTGAAATTAAAGTTCAATGGATATGATCCTGAATGTTTTAGTCAAGTATTCGAAACGTGAGTTATTGATTTTTCAAAGCTAAGTCATAGTTTGTTAATGGGTTTTGTTTTCAGTTTATACTTTGCCGTCTTATTTGAATTTCATGCCTCGAATAGGCGTAGCACCCGTGCTGTATCTTGAACTAAAGGGCATGGTCTCATGCTTTGAGAAACAAGCGTTATTGTGGTGCGGATTGAATAATCCCTGCTTACGCTATGCAAGTATAACCAGGTTGAACATAGGTCGAGAGAACCCAGCTTCATTTAAACTGCATCAGACTGGAAAACATGCAAGTTCTGGCCTACAGATGCGAGCAAATTTTGAAAAAACTGATGGATTAACATGGCAATAGGTCAAACAAATAGGAGAGGTGCGAGCGTAGTTGCAAGTGCGAGTATGTTTTCCAACGAATGCAAATGTGAGAAATACGCCGAAGTTGCTTTTTCTGTTATGTTCTTTTACTTTTGACGTTCTTAAAGGTTTTCTAAGGTTGCTTTAGTTTGCAGACTCCAGAGAATACAAAAATACTGTGGCGAGTAATGCGAACCTTTTCCAAGCTAGCCTCTTCCTAGCGATAACTTCGATAAAAATGGTGCGATTTTTATATTTTTCCTGTCAGCCAACATGCATGATTAAAAGCTACCACAGGTCAACCCAGTTTTGCTTTTACACTGAAGTTTGTGGAAGCCAATCCGGGTTGAACCTGGGGTAACCCACGTCTTGAGGTGGATGGGTTGGTTCGACTAATCCGGATTCAGCCCGGATTATTTGCGTTAACACTATCGAAAATCTAACCTGATATTTAGTATGTGTAGTGTAAACAGAGCTTTTTTTTGTCTGGTTCACGTTTCGCACCATGAAGAGTATCAGACAGAATGGCTTTGGGATTTTCATGTGCTGAATATTGTAAAACCTACAGACTTTCCTATTTTAGATTCGCAAATACAATTGACGATTTTCTTACCAACCGACCAAATGACGGTGAGTTACTAACAACAAAGTGCTTATCTTTTCTGTAACTAAAGCGTCAGTTTTTCATTTTCCTTCAATCATATTTTGTTAAGATTGTTAGGCCCTGGCCAAACGATCAAACATTGTTGGTCAAACATTTGAGATTTGCTTTTCTAGCTATGTTTGACCGTTTGGCCACGTCACAAAACATTACCTGCCAAGCAGAACTAAGCCCAATTTGTTACATAATGTTTTTGAAATAGTTCAAAAAAATTTTTTGCTTGGTGCAAGCAAAATTTGTTTGACAAGTGACGTTTTGCAAAATAGCAAAACGATCGAACATTTTGCTTGACAAGCAAATTTCAAATGTTTGACAAAGAAAGTTTGGTCATTTGGCCAGAGCTGTAGCAATGATATTATACCCGAAAGGTAGTTCGAAACCAGCTCTTCAAGAAAAAGCTGCCATTTTTTAAGCGCAAGAAAATATGAAAAACTTTTCATATTTTCTTGTGCTTCTCGTCGTCGCTCTGTCGCTTGAAAAAGGGTTTAGCTAGAAGGAAAAAATTGATGGAGATGAAGGAGAGGATAGAAACAATAGAATGGGAATGGAAGAACCCTGCACACCCTTAGTGCTTATAGGCAACAGTAAAGAAGGTATTGAGGTTTTCCTGTTAGTTTGGCTCGGCCAACCTCTGAGATTAGCTTTTTAAGCTATGTTTGACCGTTCGGTCACGTCACAAAACACTGCTTGGCAGGCAATAGTAAGCTTAATTTGTTGCATAATGTTTTTGAAATAGTTCAAAACATTTTTTGGTTGATGCAAGCAAAATTTGTTAGACAAGTGATATTTTGTTGACGTTGAGTGGCCAAATGGTCAAACATTTTTCTTGAGAAGCAAGTTTCAAATGTTTGACAATGTTCGATCGTTTAGTCAGCGTCTTATCTTGTGACATGTAATGCTATTTCTAGATATCATAGGCGTCCATTGTACTCATGGATTGAATAGGACAGGATACCTTGTATGCAGGTAAACCTTAACAATGTTTTTGTTTCGGTATTTTGCAGTATTTTCTTCTTGCAATTTTCAGACCTTTTCCCTGCTTTTCAATTGTCAATGAACTTCTCTTCATTTCAATTTTCTAACTATATTTGGTAGGATATTTTCGTTAAATATTGATACAAAGAAAGCAGAGGCAAAAAAACTCAGAATTTGGCACACTTAGGCCTTTCAAACCTATGTTTTCATCAGAGTGTGACTTACAATTTTGGACTTATGAGTGAGACTTATGTGGACCATACCAGGTCGCTTTTAGGTTTCTTCGAATTTACTTGAAGCAAGATCACAAGTACACAAGTTCGACATAAATGCATCGTTTTGCTTTATAAATTCGCATTTTGGTTGAATTTAATGCTATCTGACACCATTTTCCCTCTAACTTGAATTAGATTTAACGTAACTTTAATTTCATTTCGTTAAAACAGGTTCACTTTAAATTAAGTTGGACGGAACACCATCTACCTAGCTACATATAAAGTGCATTGATAAAGTCAAGTTCGTTTTTACGTCGCTTTTATACCAGATGAAATTAATCAAATTCGACACGACCTAAAAACGGCCTTATAAGTTGACTCTAAGACTCGTCCTTTTACTCTCTATGAGAGGAAAACATTGTGATTATTACTTGGTTTTTGTTTTTGACAGATACATGATTGATGTGTTGAACTACGAACCCAAAGATGCTATTCAGCGTATGTTTAGAACTATTTCTTTCGATTTTGTAGGATTGAATTAAATCTGCTTAATATCTAATGTGATTGACTCGATATTTCACTCGATATTTGATTTGATTCTATTCGAATCGATTCGACTTGACTTGACTTGAATTGAATTGACTTGACTTGACTTGACTTGACTTGACTTGACTTGACTTGACTTGACTTGACTTGACTTGACTTGACTTGACTTGACTTGACTTGACTTGACTTCACTTGACTTGACTTGACTTGACTTGACTTGACTTGACTTGACTTGACTTGACTTGACTTGACTTGACTTGACTTGACTTGACTTGAATTGACTCTACTTTACTTTTCTTTTCTTTACTTTGCTTTGCTTAACTAACTTAACTTTACTTTACTTTACTTTACTTTACTTTACTTTACCCCTACTACTTTACTTTACTTTATTTTACTTTACTTTACTTTACTTTACTTTACTTTACTTTACTTTACTTTGCTTTACTTTACGTTAATTTACTTTACTTTACTTTACTTTAATCTAATTTACTTTACTTTATTCTATTTTACTTTACTTTGCTTTGCGTTACTTTTCTTTGCTTCACTTTGAATTTCTTAACTTAACTTAACTTTGCTTTGCTTTACTTTGCTCTTCTTGCTTTAGTTTAATTTTGCTTTGCTTTATTATACTTTACTTAACGAATTTGACTTGTCTTGACTTGACTTTACTGTGCTTTACTTGTCTTTACTTTTATTTACTTTACTTTACTTTACTTTACTTCACTACTTTACTTTTAGTTTTTAACAAAGCAAGAGGATACAGTATAGAGAAAGAATGTTTCCTGAAGGATCTACCATTACGATGGATGGAAAGGTTGGTGATAATCTACTTATCCATAAAACTTCTCCTTAAAAACGCAGAAAAACGCGGAAACATATCAAGGCATAATGCATTGAAAAGCTATCAATGTCTAGCTATATCCAAAACGTACAGTAAAAGATTTCTTAAGCCTTAAAGGAGCGTGCTGAATTCTTGAGATTTTAAAGGGCTTCTTTTAGAGAGAGAGGCTGATTACAGAGGAAGAAGCACATTTTCTGTAGGGTAGAAGCATCTTAACAAGACTTTCGTCGACCTATGATACGATAGAACAAATGCCGAATAGTTGTGACTGCTAATTTCTGCAACATGTCAACAACAAGTCAGAAATGTGATACAGTTCATCGCGGTCGCGGGAGCACTCATCTCGGCTACGACTGTCGGGAATCAGTTGGCAAGAAATTGCAGAGTTAGAACATCCCCAAATTCTGGTGCTATGCGCTGACTAGTTGCCGTCACCGAAACTAGATGCCAGCTCGCTTATTCCGACTAGTCCGTTGCGAAAGATTACTGTAGTCCCGAAATGTCGCAGATCTGCATTTTGAAACTAGTGTGTAATGTGGATACTTCCCTTGACTAGTTACCGTCACCGAAACTAGATGCCAGCTCGCTTATTCCGACTAGTCAGTTGCGACAGATTACTGTAGTCCTGAAATGTCGCAGATCAGCATTTGACAACTAATGTATAATGTGGATACTTCCCTTGACTAGTTGCCGTCACCGAAACTAGATGCCAGCTCGCTTATTCCGACTAGTCAGTTGCGACAGATTTCTGTAGTCCCAAAATGTCGCAGATCTGCATTTTGAAACTAGTGTGTAATGTGGATACTTCCCTTGACTAGTTACCGTCACCGAAACTAGATGCCAGCTCGCCTATTCCGACTAGTCAGTTGCGACAGATTACTGTAGTCCTGAAATGTCGCAGATCAGCATTTGACAACTAATGTATAATGTGGATACTTCCCTTGACTAGTTGCCGTCACCGAAACTAGATGCCAGCTTGCTTATTCCGACTAGTCAGTTGCGACAGATTAGAGCCAAAATGTCGCAGATCAGCATTTGGCAATTAGTGTTTAATGTGGATACAAGTTTGACTTCAGTGAGGAAGTTTTAGCCTTAAAACACGAAATAGGTTGTAGCTCTTTGAGTGGCTAGGTCAATTACCACAAAGTTTGCAATTCGCTTTAAATGTTGACCTTTATGAATGTGAGCTTAGTATATTATTTAAGGTCAGATGGCCTTCTTGGAAATCTACATGTTAAATTGCGATAAACAGCGGAAACATTTTCGGGCACACTTAAAAGCTTTTTTCGTCTGACACTCTTCAGAGTATATACGTCAGAAACAGACCGAAACAATGAACTAAGGTGGAATTTATACCCAGATGCGGCCCGAAATGCACCAATGGGAAAGGGAAGCTGAATTGACATTGTGTTTTGAAACACCAATACTCTAGCCGGATACAGCGGGAAGATAGTTTCGGTCTAATTCTGACGTTCATACTCTTAGGAGTGTCAGACGAAAAAAGCTTTTAAGTATGCCCCAAAATGTTTCCGCTGTTTATCGCAATTTTGAAGTTTTTTACTAGTCATAAATCTACATGTGTGACTTTGTGACAAAGCTGACTCTTGATTTTACCTTATGTTTCAGAAACCAAGGAAACGAGGAATTTGATGAAAGATTCAAAGAAACAGATGACTTCATCAACTCGCAACTATGCTCAAAAGTTGAAGATTTAGTTATCAAGAGAGGACATGCTATAGAATACTCAGAAACACGTGGAGCGCGAAGTTTCCGGTTTGGGGATGAGCGTAAGAAATATGTAGATAATTGGGAGTATTATCCTGATCCTAATGAACATGGTTATTACCACGACTATGGATATAACGATTGGCGGGGTGAAAGAAGTAGAAATCGCCAGTGGAATAGGAACCAGTCATCAAGGATGCCAGAGAACTTGGACAGAAGGGGACAAGGCTCGTGGAACAGATCAGGGGACCCATATGGAAGATTGTCGAGGGAAGAGCACCAGCATGGTAGGGACCAGGAATCGTATAATACGGCAGAGAACTATTATGGAAGAAGACCAGACTCGTGGAATAGATCAACAAACTTGTATGGAAGGCAGGCGAGGCAAGGAAATCAACACGGAATGCACCATGAATCGTGGAATAGGCCGGGGAACCCGCGGAACCCGCATGGAAGGGACCAGACAACCCAGGACATTGATAGCTCATATCAAAGGCCACATAATTCGTGGCAGACAAATGATATGTCCAACAATGAGCGAAGTTATTACAATGAAGGTAAATATTCGAGAAACAAGAACCGTGGAAACAGTAGAAGGTATGACAGTAGTCATAGTAGAAATTATGGTGCAAGAAATGACGATTTCTATTAGTAAAATAAGTTTATCTGATAGTATAGCGTGGAACATTTCAATGAAATGTTGTGATTTGAGATTTGAGATAGAAACCTATTATCTTGGATATTCCAATGTCCCTCTGCTTCTGATCATAAGGGTATTTTTACGTGGTCATACTAATACCTAAGCTTGATATGACTTGAGTTGGAGTGGTAAAAAAATCTGAAAACATTGATATTTTGAGGACAATTCTTGATTTTCTTAACATTTAACCTAAGAGTTTCTTTTATTTGAAAATATTGTAAACTTTTATTAAAGAAAAAGACAAATTTGATTTTATCAAATCTGAATGTTCGATATAATTATTTACGGCAAACTGGCTGTTTATATAAGCAAACCGGTTTCTTAGTTTAGAGGCTGAAATCAGTCCAGAAACTTGCTTAGCAACCTGATTAGCTAGACTTATTACCTTCCTCCCACCCTTTCGGAAACAGCTTCTAACAACTACAACAACATACAGCTGTTTCCTCAGAGTAGTTGGAGCGGGGTGGTGGAGTGTGGGGTAGCGTAGACTACGGCGAATATAATAAGTCTACTGATTAGTAGCCTGAGCCTGGAAATGATTCATGAAAGAACTAGTTTTACCCTTTTCTTGTGTTTCCATATGTTGTTAATATAATTTCATTAGCAAACAGTTATACAACTTTTAGGCTGAAAACCTTAGCAACTCATGGGTGAAGTCAAAAATGGGGTTTGCTTATCAAAACAACGTGTACCCTAATTTTGGCAAATTTCTCTCTCTGACAAAAAATCAACTGCATTATACTTACCTGGATGGTACAGCTTTCGGTAATCTCTTTCACGCATTGGACTGCACCGACTGACTACCCAGAGATATTGATTTGGTGAGTTTATACTATTTACATTAATTTCATAGCGCTTAACTTATGCTATAGCCTCCATGATGGAGAACACAAATTTCAGTCTGTGAAAACCCTACTCTCTGTGACACATAATCAAGTTAAATTGCCGGCCACTAAGAGGATTGGATTACTGTAATTATTCGATGTAGCCCTATCCCGCTCTCTAAGAAGCCCTGTTCTGGGTTTGACCTTTTGGTAAGATCCCCTCTCGAATAAGCCCTTGCGAGAAAAATGTCTCAATGTTTATAACTATTTTATATACCTTTTCCTGGTGACATGCTTAAGGATCAGGTTAATGGCTGGGATAGCTTGGGTGTGATGTGGTACCTACTAAACTATAACCCTTTTTCTTGTCTTTGATCATGTAAATTATTGTTATTTCACCAAAATATACTCCCCTTCTTTGTTTCCCTTTTGGTATGTTGACTTTTTAATAATCCCCATCTCGAATAAGCCCCTTTGTGGAATAAGCATCCCCTCTTGAATGTTCAGTTTTCGAAAACATAGGGGCCCTATGGGCATGTTCGAAGAACGACTCTGGTTGAATATAGCTATTTCGGTCAAATGATGAAAGATGTTCATCGGTATGCACAACGATGACGATAATGATTATGATGATAATGGTGGTGGTTATGATGATGATGTTGATGAACACGATGATCATGATGCTGGTTGGTAGGGGTGATTGTGGTTGTATGGTGGGTATGGTGGTGGTGATAGAGGTGGTTGTGGTGCTGAAGGGGTGGTTGTGGTGGTTGTGATAGGGGTGATCGTGGTGATGGTTGTAGGGGTAGTTGTGGTGGTGGTGATAAGGGTGGTCGAGGTGATGGTTGTAGGGTGGTTCCGGTGGTGGTGATAGGGTGGTCGAGGTGATGGTTGTAGGGCTGGTTGTGGTGGTGGTAGCGTTCCTTTAGATGTTGCACACCGTCAATGGTGGTGATAGTAATCATGATGATGATGATGATGATGATTATCATTATTATTATTATTATGACGATTTTCATCGTGAGGATAATATTAATGATGATTTGTTTTGAAAACTGTTTTGAAATTGCCGCTCTTTGGCAAAACTCTTTGTTAAATGTTGAGAATGCCTGAAATGTCATTTACCAAAGCAAGGTGGCAATTTTCCAGTTCCATTTAGTAAACAAGGATGAGTCAGTTGTCACATGACCCCAGATTGACAAAAGTGCTTGCAGGCCGAATTGTGAACAACTAACCGCAAATTGCGCATAAATGGCCGAGACAATGGCCCTAATGGCATTCTTGACAATGGCCCTATTGTTACACGTTTTCCATTGTTCAAGCGTTGGTTAGTTGGTGAGTTAGTAAGTGAGTGAGTGAGTGAGTGAGTGAGTGAGTGACATCCACCCCACACCAATGTGTTCGAAGTTCTTCGAACACAAAAATCATCGCAGTATTGCGTATCCACCACCCACAATAGTGCTTCTAGATCCACTACCTAGAGAATTAACACAGAAATAGAAATACGGACATCATTTCACCACCACCTTTTTTTAATGAAGATTTTTATCTTTTTTTTATTTAAGACTGATATCTGTCCAATACAACATCAGCAATATTCTTGATTTCAACATAAGCATTTCCAAATGATCCGATTGTTGCAACGATGATGATCAAAGAGAAGAATATAGATTTACAGCATGATATGTCATGCAGCCTCGAATAGAAGACGATTGGAAATATGACAGCGAGGAGCGCTTGGAATGATCCACCGACTAAAGAGAGGACTGGGCCAAAGCTTGGTACAGCAACAGCAACTGCAATGATTACCACCATCATCACTGCTCGATTCACGCATCGCTGCCAGCAGAAACCTAGGAAATGAAGTTTTAAAGCATTTTTGAGGAATTGGTGAGTTTATAACGTTTTTTACTGTCGTGTTTAAAGATACCGTATACCTTTTAAAGGTTTTATTTTTGGACTTTTAGGTGCGGGGTTTAGTTGCGGCAGGGTAGCGTTTATTAGAGGCGGTGTTAAGCGCGTCACAACCAAAAATGTTTGGTAATGTTTTGTGACGTGGTCAAACGGAGCATGTTGTTTGACAAACAAGTTTCGAAAGTTTGACAATCAATGTTTGATCGTTTGGCCAGGGTCTAAGGTTCAGCTTTTGTCAATCTCAGAAATTTTTGATAAAACGACTCTATCTAGCCTACTGTCAACTGTCAGTGGTGTAGATAAGGGAGCACTGGGGCAATCGCCCCTGCGACTTTCTTGTTGGATGTTTGGCTACACTACTGCCTGCTGTGGATGTAAGAATACCAGGGCCGTCGCAATGGGGGGGTGTGGGGGGTGTGACACCCCCCCGGGCAAGTCTTCTGTCGGCAAATTCGAGAAGAACGGGATCAACTTATACAGTGTATACAAGAATCAAACTGGCAAATGATTACAATGTTGTTATTCAACAGCTGAAAAGGTTGTGTTTCACGGCATTTGAGAGTTCAAAGTTCCAAAATTTTTCCGGGGAAGTATGCCCCGGACCCCTCTTGCATGTGGGTCCCCCATTTCTATATGATGTTCTATGATTCAAACATAATATTCCTGGCCTAACGGTTGTGTGCAAAGCAAGGGAAACAAAAAGAAATTCGTCAAGGAAAGAGCAACAGCCAAGCCACAACCATCTCTAAAAGGCCACGCCCATTTTGTCGGCAAAATGCCGAGCTACACCCCCCCCTGTCGTTGAGTCCTAGCGACGGCCCTGAAGAATACACTATAGAGTACGGTATAAGAGGAATACCCATTCATTAGCATTTCATCATAGTAAAAATCAGTGTGGAAAAGGACAATTTTTGTTAATGACTTACTTGTTGGTATTCCAAAGTGACCTTCCATTTGCTGATATACAGGGTTGATGTTCAAAATAAACGCACAAAGCACGTGACCACAGATCAGCCCTTGTGCAACAATAACAAAGCATTTGAAAAGCTTTGAATCGGAAAATGTTGGAAGATTAGCGAATGTTGTCAGTATATCCTCATCAATGAGGCCTCCCAATACAAAGAATGCTGCCACAGGGATACCAACGTAGATTACTGTGACTATAGAATATCCAGCGATAACTGCTATATGGAAATCTTTAGGCTCTTTCAAGTCATTTTGTATCGTTGGAAATATCGTGACACCACCAAAACCGAAAAGTATCGTACCAAAAGCTGCCATTATGCCTTTAAAGTCTGATTTCGGAGGCGTCGGACGTTGAATATCGGTTTTCGTTACCCATACGAGGTTAACGATGATTAAGACGACAGCGACACCGCTCGTCAATGACGCAAGCAGTGCGATTCCCCAGAAATCTTTCGGCGTTCCAAGTAAAGTCAACGGAAGCAGCACTCCACCGCAGATTGCGAACCATATTCGTAGCTTGTTACGGTGCGACACAGCCTCCAAAGGTAGTTCAATAAGAACGGAGAAAATCTCACCGGCAAGTAGAAGAAATACAATACAAGTTAACACGCATGCTGTATTAAGAGTGAATGTTACTACATGACGCGTGATTCTGCCGCAAGCCCGCTCCGCTAGTGTTGCGTACGGAGCGCGCATCTCTTCGCGATCAACTTCAACACCCATGATGTGATTACAGGCTTTTGCCAACAGGAACCCAGCGTAACACATGATTATAGAAGCAATAACAAACATAGGGATTCCATAATAATTTGCTAATTTCATTGCATATGGCAAAGCAACTATGCCTGCACCTACTACATCGCCAGTTACAAAGAACATTGCAGATAGAAGTGATAGGCCATCCTTTTTTGACTCCTTCTTTTGCTGCTCGATTTCATTTGTGTTTCCCTGTGTTCTAGGGGTTTTGCTTTGTGTGGCAGCTGTCGAGGCTGTATTTGGTAGACCTTTCGGACTCTGCCGGACTCCATCTGAAATTGAAATTATCAAAATATTGTTTAAAACCTATCGTGATAAAGCTGGAATTCTGATATTTTGTTGACGACGGCAGTTACAATACAAACTCACAAATATGAACCAGCGGTTTAAGACTTAAGAGACTCGAAATCACTTGATCTAGAAACTTAGTTAAAATACCCACACCTTGTTCATAATGAGTTGGAGGCTATGTGCATCACTTCCTGCATGTTCACTGCATGTAGGCTACATGCATGCTTGCAGTATCATAAAGTTGAGCCCCTAGTACAATGTCCTCTTAAAAGAAAACTGCCAAGAAAAGCAAATCTAAGCCAATCTTGAGGTTGTGTTTTGAAACATTTTCCGGGGGAGCATGTCCCCAGACGCCTAATTAGGAACAACTCAGTGTAACATGTACGGTATAAATTTTTTGCCCCCCCCCCAGTTTTATCCCCTTAAAAGAGGCCCTGTTGTAGCTTTCATGCATATTTCGAGATATGAGAACCAGGAGATTTTACTTTTCATTTAAGAGATTGACCAGTGTATACATCAGTTTGGTTATCTTGGTCCCTGAGTAGTCAAGGCGCAATTTCAAAAAATATCCTGTCAGATTTAGCACAGTAAATAGGATTCGAACCTGGACTGCATGGCCAGAGAGCCAACGAAGTTCTCACTGAGCTGTTAACCTCAATAAATTCGCCGAGAAGCCCTCCAAGTCACACAGCCAAAGGTTCTTTTCCCGTCTTACTTCTGTTTTTTTCTGCAATGTTGAACCTTCTTCAGTATACCATACATATTTATGTATATTTTTTCTCAAACTGTATAAACACGAGGGCAAAAATAAGCTGAAGGGGTCTCCAAAAATCTAAGGTAATAAACGTTCTTCTCAGGTTGAGGCAAGATCAGTTGTTGTGAGTGTCTTCATATCTCAAAATACAAGGATAGATTTTTTTACAAGAAGAGTGTCACCACAATACAGTAGATGGGATTCGAGCCCGGAACGTATGTTCATTCAGAGAGCTGACAACTATTCCACTGAGCAAAAGTGCTCAATGAAATAGCAGCTAAACTCCCAATGTCACAAAAACCTAATTACACTAAAACACAGCCACAGTTGTAGGAATAGCAAATAGTAGGTAACACGCATAATAAACATGAATACCTGGGGATACACTTGGCACTGCTTGGTCATCGCCTTCTATCGTCATAGTTGCAACCAGTCAATAACAACATACATACTTATGATTGCTCTTCCTTTGCCATCTTTTAATGAAAAATCTTATTCCACAGAGAGTTCTGAGTATCCGTGACAAATCGATTGGAAAGAGCATTGGAAATAAAATCACGCTTGAATGATTTCAACTCATGCTTCGTTGGTCTTCCTATTGCAGGTATTTGTGCCATTTCTATACGATCATTCTACTGTTTCTGCCCTGAGTAAAGGAGATCTCGTGTGTTAAGTGCCTGAATGCTTTCAAATGCCATACACTTTCACGCCTTTGTACATTTTTTGGCATGTCCAATGCCTTGCCTTAGGGACTGTTTATATTAGCAAAATTGCAAGAACATCTCGCCTTCCAAGCTGTGATCTGATAAGTGATACGGAATAATCCAGTGTTTGCATGTAGAATTCCATCCCATCTTCCAGGTTTCTTTCTCATACTTCAGTTTTTGCTTAATATTCTTAGGCAACGGCATTATATCATATTAGTATCTATCTAGGTAATAAACTAACGCACTAACTAACTAGCTAACTAACTAGCTAACTAACTAACTAACTAACTAACTAGCTAACTAACTAACTAACTACCTAACTAACTAACGACAGACTAAGCCCACTCACTAATTCACTAACTAACTAACTAACTAACTAACTAACTAACTAACTAGCTAACTACAAACTAACGCCACTCGCTAACTCACTAACTAACTACAAACTAACTAACTAACTAACTAACTAACTAACTAACTAACTAACTAACTAACCAACCAACCAACCAACCAACTAACCAACTAACTAACTGCATAACTAACTAACTAACTAACTAACCAACTAGCTAGCTAACTGACCAACCAACTAACTAACTCACTAACTAACTAATTAACTAACTAACTAACTAACTAACTTACCAACTAACGAACTAACTAACTAATTATTTAGCTAACTAATTAACTAACTAATTAACTAGCCAACTAATTAACTAATTAGTTGTGTGAAGTAAGGTTGTGAAAAATAAACCTATTAAAAAGTAATTCTTAGAGGTTGCTAAGCTAGGAGAAGAAGAAGGCGAATAAATTACAATTACCTTGTCATAAATATTTATATTACCTAGAACGTGTTGTTACCTTGACAACACTAACCTACTGTCAAACTGTTGCAGGGAATTTCAGGTTCCTTTAACTAGTTCTTTATCGTCATCGTGATCGTATCGTTTCTTTAATATTACGAAACTTTGCATATTGAAATTACAAAATGAAGGTATTCCTCCAACCAAATCGGGCCCTGGGTCGAGTTATGACGTGCATCCAAATGTTACATGGCAAACACAAATTCGAGAAAACTTTAATGAATTTTCTTCAGGGCTACAGAAATCACTCAAGAAACAAAGTTTTTATAGAAGAATTTCTTGATTTTAAGACTAGTTAAACCAGCTTAAACCTGAATTCTCAAAGAACTTTCTGAGCCTGAATAGTTAGATTTTAAGACTAGTTAAACCAGCTTAAACCTGAATTCTCAAAGAACTTGGCATTTTTCTGAGAAGTTCTTGCATAATACTGCACTCCACTGTGCATAAGCTTGGTATTTTCTAATTCTTTGGGAAAAACCTGATTCTTATGAATATTTTATTTCGAAAAAGTGAAAATTGGTCAGCTTTTGCGGGAGAAGGAATATTAAATTTCTCTGCTTGTGGTTTTCATGTGTAATCTAGAGTAGCATCTATTTTGAAATACTCGCTTTTTTATAAAGAACCACTTTATAAGGAATGGGAACCCACATGCACACAAGACACTTTTCGATTTTGAATATTTTTATTGCTGGGAACGATCAAGAATTAGGAAGCCAGTTCTAACATAAACTGTATGTTACGCATGTATCAAAACTTTTCCTTTTTAGAAGTTTCCATCTTTGGTCATAGACAAGTGTCTTAGAATCTTCATGGCCCATAGTTTAAGGAACTCGTCATGGCCCATGTTAAAATTAAGGAACTTTAAGGAACATTTGGAGTGACAATTCTGTCCACGTGTTGGACCCATCGCACACCTACATCTGCGAAGGAGCGTGTGGGAGAAGATTTTCAAAAGAAGGGGATTAATTAGGGACATACCAGACAAGTTTCTTTTATTACACACGCAAAGGTGACTGTATCGTGTTCTGTATTTACAAATTCTTTTAGACGGATTATATTTCCTGAATCCACACGAAGTAAAGGTCAGGCACGGGAAAGCGCGGTGAATTTATTTTATCAAGATTCGATTGGAAAGTTTCTGTTTCTTTGTAAATTAACTTGCTAAGCCTCTCACCAAAGCAGGTTTTTAAATAAATCGCTTTGTACTATACAAAAGCTACAATATTTGCATAACAAAAAAGCACTTAGACCAAAGCGCGGATAAACACAAGGAGAGAACGTTGGCGAAAGTGAATAAAGCTGGACTGCTTTTTGTTGTCATTCCAATTCTGTGAAGAGACAATGTTTGAGGAAGATAGATACCTGTAATGTCAAGGGAATTCTGTGCTGCAAATCTGCCAAATGCAAGCAAGTTTTCACAACAAACTAACACTATAAATAAAATTGAAAATACAAATGGGAAATCGGAAGGATCTTTACACATATCTCGACGTCAAATATCGAAAAAAGCCTCAAGTAATCCACCGTTTTATACCTTGATAAACGAATTACGTAGAAGATTTCCTGTTAATAAAAGAACTCAAGTCCAAGTTCAAGAAAATGTCCCTCAGATTTGTCATGAAACTGGAGAAACACTCCCAAAGCTTGATCTTGATCGGAGTATTTCCTCCCTGGGGAAACAAAAGGGGGTTTCATTTTCCCCCAAAACCCTGGCTTTGGATGCTCTGATGGAGAACTCTGCTGAAGATCTTGAGGATTCAATTACCGATGGAGTTTTAGATATAAACGAACTTGACAGTAATGGCGAGACTTTGCTACATCGTGCTGCCATGGAAGGTGATGTTGACTGCATCAGGGTACTTATAAATCATGGAGCTAACGTAAACATAAAGAACAAGGAAGGTTGGCCGCCTGTACATTCAGCTTTACGTCATGCAAATATTCCCGCCATGGTTTATCTGATCGAATGTGGAGCTGATATGAATGAATATACCCAACTCAGAGTGGCAGAATTCCGAAAAACAGAAGAAATTTCAAAACAGGTTTCTATGGAGGAAGAAGTTTTCGTATGATTGAAATTCTAAAACAAAATCACGAAAATGATGTTTTGGAAACGGATAGGAAAACAAGGAAGCGCTCTTTAATTTTTATTAGAACAGGAATTTTTATCCCTGAATGAAGGAAATGAAAATATTTACATAATGTTCAAAATATGGAGGATTTTAGGATGCTGTAGGTTTAGAATCTTGCACCCACACAAACATAAATTTGAGTAATTTTTTGACTTTCTAGCGAAGTCTCTTTAATTTGTTTACAAACGGAAATCAGTTTTAACCAAACTTTTCACTTTTCAATTTTATAGATAGAAACTCTTATACAATTTTTCGAATGTTAAAATGTCAACCAAATTTATTTGTTTAATGTCATATTTATATACAATCTTGAATGTTGAATATTTTACGTATAATTAGCAAGATAATAATTAGCAGTTTTATAGCTAGCTGAAGAGGAATTATTCTTATGGAAAAACTGTGAATTTTATCAAATTTAGAATGCATTAATTGTTGAGTTTCTTTTGGACATCTGGAAAGGGATTATTAGAGAGTTGTCAATAGGCAAAAGAATTGTACACATGGGGGGGGGGGTCTTACCAATTCTTTGAAGCAGGCGTGTCTGAAGTGTCTGAAGTACAAAATTTTGAGGGAGAGGCTGGGCTGGGAGAGGGCTTAAGTACTTTCAATCTCCTTAATCTGAGATGGTGAAGGTGAAGGTGAAATGGTGTTTTAGCGCCAGTCGCTAGGATCTCAGTAGTAGGTTAACTAATCGAGACCTTGACCCTGACCGTGACGCTACCGTGGCTGGGCTCGAACCCTGACCACACTGAGCTTCTGACACCACGAGTCAGCTGGATTACACCACAACGCCACAGCACCTGAGATGCCTTCTGTTGGCACCGTGTGAAACTGTATTAGATTTTAAAACATTTTCCAATCTTAGAGCTCATCAGCAAAGTGCAGATTCCTAAAATCCTTCAAAATTTCGTCTTTATGAATTAAGAAGATTTCTAAAATCTCTTTTGCATTTGGTCTTTGCCTTGGGTCAATAGCTTTGCATTTCTTAAAAACATCAAACAACATGAATCGCATTTGATCAGCTTCTGAGGTATTACCTAGCAAATAAAATACTACATCAGGAATTTTCCAGATGTCAGTTTTCTCATCATACTCTGGCATTTCACTATCATTGAATTCCCTGTCTTTATAAGGCCACAGTTGCTCAGGGGCAACAAATGAACCATATAACTGTCTGTGTCCACATTTGATAAATTTCTTAGATTCTTTATCAACCATTGGTAACGCATCTATATCAGAAACAAGCAGATGGTGGTCATCGGAGATTAGAAATTGTGACATAGTTTTGTTTAGACTATTACTGTCACACATTACCCTGCAACCTGTGGGACTGTTGTGCAAGAAGTTTATTATTTCCAAGTAGTCTTGCGCAAGTCGTAGCGTATTTTTGTTTCTTCAGAATCATTTAATCCAAGGTTGTGGATCACTGAATCTAGATTATCGGCAGAGCCATATTTGTAATACTTTGTCAAAATCTGTCAAAAAAGAAACAGCATGATGAGTCTATTTAGAAGAAACAGTATATGTACATTGTCACAATAACACAGTTTAATTTGTTGGTCAAAATATTCATTGAGAAATGAAAGTTATGGGTTCATACCCTCCTGGTATTGGCTGCTCAAATCAATACTGCATTTTGATTGATTGTTCAAACCACTATTGCAATTTGATTGGCTGCTGAAAATAACAGTGCAATTTAACTGGCTGCTCAAACCAATATTGCAATTTGATTGGCTGCTCAAACCAACTGTAATTTGAATGGCTATTGAAACCAATACTGCAATTTGATTGGCTGCTTGGCTGCCCAAACCAGTATTGAAATTTGATTGGCTGCTCAAGGCCATACCAAATAAAGGTTCATCACATAGCTTTATACTGTACCTGTAATGGTCTATAACAATATCCAGCTAATTCAACAGCATGTTTCGTTCCTTGAAATTTCTCCAGCATTTTCAGACCATGTTCAAAATCCCCATTCATCTTTTCATTTCTTGGTACACTATAAACTAAACTCATGTCTTTCCATTTCACCAAAAACATCCTTTTTACAAATCCACCAGGCATTTCTTTAATAATCTCTAAATCAGCTTTCAAATCTTGGCAGTCCAAGACTTTCTCACAGTCTCCCTGTCCATTTGCGAAGAAACCAACTTTGCAAAAAGGGGAATTGGGTTCTTGCTGTCTTTCAGCTTTGGCACACTGGAAAAAAGCACAAACGCTTAAAATTATAAGCAAAAGACTTGTGCTCATATTTTGCGTAAGTTTCAGACTTATCTAACAATCGATAATGACGAGTCCATCAAGATTTTCTTTTCCAAATGACACATCCAAACATTGCCATCAAAGTTTTGAAATGATAATGATTGTGATGCTGATGAACAACGACAACAAAGTTAGAAAAAATCAGATTAATTTCCCCCGTCTAGCTTTTCTAATCTAATATATTGAAACTTACAATTCGTGATGATTCAGGGGGTAACGCTAAGAGGCATGGGACCTAGAGATCATTTTGGCGCCATTTGGTAAAGTTGTAAGCTTTGGTTGCTTGGTTTAGGCCACTTGATTTTTAGGCCATCAGAACGTCCAAGATTTGAAAACATCAACTAGAGCAATCAAGAAACTCTATCGTCAAAATGACTGTGATTGAAGACAGAATAAAATCAGTTTTCGTGGATGCACAGCACCCAATGCAAGCACGATCTAAACTGGTTTCAATGCTGGGAAAAATCCAACAACAAGCTGAATCTGAAGACGAGTTCTTTGAATCTTTCACTGAACATGTAAAGCATTCATTTGTTGTGTTCAACAGAGAGCCTGCAGTCGAAAGAACCATTGATTTTGTGATTTCATTTGTAAGCTCAGTGAGCAAAGATACAGGCAGAAAGCAGCAAGAGGTAGTAAAGATAGGGTATAATCTAGTGTGGAATGTTGAATTTTTCTGCACAGTTGTGCACAAGTTAAACAATAGAGAACAATAGAAAACAATAGAAATAGAACAATAGGCCAGTACACTTGTGCACGGGATATGTCCCTGATTGATCAATTTCTTTCCATACTGGGGTATAATTGTCGCCTGGGGTGAATTGTTGGGTCCAGCCAGCCAGAACTGGAATTTGTGTGCAACACGCACCGACGGCTATCTATTGTTCTCAAAACAATAGGGGTATTGTTTTGATTGTTTTCACCAAAATCGTGCACCAAAGTCCTTCGGTACGCTTAGCAAAGTTTCCACACTAGGCTGGGGGTGCAAGGTGGGGCTGGGCCAGTGTGTTTTTCTTCCATTTGGTTTGGTGTGGTCATGATTACTGAGGGGTTGTTTGGGGGGGGGGTCTGGAAACCGTAAATCCGCTCAAAATTTGCTCAAGTACCGTAAAACCATACAATGTTTTGAACAAAACTATACGGCACGATTTAAGCAAGTCACAGGCAGCTGAGATGTTGGTGACTTGTGGAAAGTGGTCCTGACAAGATTCGAGCATAGGTCCATAAAACTGTAGGACAAGTGCCTTGACCAGCTACTTCACCTTTAGAGATAATTTTCTTTTGGTTTTTAGCCTGGTGATTTCAGTGGTGATGAAGAAGATGATTCAATGAGTCCCTTCTTGGTTAAATTTTTCAATTTTCTTCTTGACTTCCATGATTCAGACTTGAAGGCAGTAAGATTTCGTTCATGTCAGATCATCAACAAGCTATTCAATGCATTAGCTGATAACATAAGCATTGATGAAGACTTAGCAGACAGGATCTATGACTGCATGCTGGTGAGAATCAGAGATAAATTCCCAAACATCAGAGTCCAAGCAGTAATGGCAATTTACAGACTACAAGATATTGAAGACGAGGATTGCCCTGTTATTAATTCATTTATAAATCTTCTTGAGAATGATAATAATTCTGCTGTAAGAAGAGCTGTTCTCTGCAACATTGCAATCACATCAAAAACTCTGCCATTCATCTTGGGTAAGTCAACATTGTTTGTAAACTAAACATTGTTTGCATCTTTGTACATATTCAAAACTGTTTTTGTCTGACACTCCTCAGATTATGAGGGTTGGAAACAGAGTGAAACCATTGATTAAGCTGGATT
Organism: Chrysaora quinquecirrha; assembly: GCA_014526335.1. NCBI lineage: Eukaryota > Metazoa > Cnidaria > Scyphozoa > Semaeostomeae > Pelagiidae > Chrysaora > Chrysaora quinquecirrha. Next base: position 3,094,296 of record JACTAT010000059.1, on the reverse strand, counting down.
TTTAGTCATCGATTGTATCTGTTGAAAATATTGAAAATATTGAAACTCCCCAGCATCACGTATCGCAGGATCCGAGGTGACATTATTCAGACATATAAATATATACACGATAAATACAAAGTCAATGAAGACCTGTTCACTCCAGCAAACTATGTCACCACTCGTGGAAAGATACAGAAATTTCATTGCAGACTCAAACTAAGAGAGAACTTCTTCAGTGTCCGTTCGACAAACCCTATGGAATGGGTTGCCAGATGGGGTGGTGTCTGCACCAAGCATAAACGCGTTAAAAAATCGTCTTGACTTTCACTGGGCCAGGCATCAATACTGCCTGGAGCCATCCAACAAATGAACGATGAAGAACTCTTACTTATGGACAAATTTAAAAAATCATTTGTTTTTGTATAGATCGGTCAAGTGGCTTATAGCCAAATAACGGCCGTTACCGGTTACAGTTACAGTTATCTGTTGGTCTTTTAGGGTTACTGAGGTTCGCGAAATCGAAAAGATTTCTATCACGGCAACTCTCAATGATTGAGTCTTTGTTAGTCTTATAGGGTTGCTAAAATTGTTTTTAATGTTTTCATATAGCTACTGAAAATATTTCTGTTTTTGCAAAGACTGTGAAAGACTGTCAATGACCCTCAAGGGCTATATGAAAACTACGCTATATTGGGAATAAAATTGACTGGTTTGATTAGGATTTCTTGCAGACCTGTAGTATGTCCTTTTAACTACCTTGGTAGAGTTGAGGGTAGAATATTATTACAGACTATTACAAAGCAAAACTTACAAGTGCAGGAACCGTCCTAGCTGCATCAGTCCCTCATATTCTTTCAAAAAGAGGATTATTTCTATTTTTTCTCTATTATTGTTTTATCTGTTCATAGGTCGTACACGTGATGTGAAGGAAGTAGTTAGAAAATCAGCGTTTGAAATTCTAGCAGAAAGAGTTAACATCAGATCTTTGTCCATTGCACAGAGATTGAAGCTACTAGAAAATGGCCTCAATGAAAGATCACAACTGGTGAAGAACGCTTGTACACAGAAACTCCTTAAAGCTTGGCTTGTCGATCGTGACAACAGAATTGATCAACTGTTGAAATGCTTTCATGTGGAAACTTGCCCGGAAACTGTTACTCTCACATTGAAAGCTCTTTTCGAAGGTAAGCCAGGTTATATATATTTTGGACGCAGATCCTTGTTTCTAACTCAAAATTCCTGCTTCCATATCGAATATTGGTTGCAGCAGTCGGCGACTGGTTTGGGATGCCTTTAAAAGTTGATCATTTTTCGATTTTTTGCTTACGTCCCCGACTAATCGGCAACAAAGCGGCAACGTCGGAGATCAGGCATGGAATATGCTCCAAATCAGCAAAAAGACCCCTCGATCCATTGGCGTTGTGATCTTTGTCGCTTAAAAATCGCCGACTATTACGATTATATGAGAAATTGGTAGAAAAAAAGCCAGCGACGTCAGGAAAACTTGGACCAACGAAGCGATACAAGAGATTTACTCTGAAGCTGTGGCTAAACAAGGAAACATGTATTCGGCCTGTCTCCCAGGGTGGCTAAAGATGCGAGTGACAAACGAGCAACATGTCCCCTAAGTCGTGGAGACAAGAAATGTTCTGTTGTTTCCCAGAAACGTTTGCTTGTCTCTCGCTACAAGTTTTGTTGCGCGTTGCAAAGTTTCCGAGGTGGCTAAACTTGGAGACATCAAGGGGACATCAATGTCGAGCGCTACATGTCTCCTAGTTTAGCCAGGTCTTTATTCTGCAAGCTTAATGTCTGCCTTTTGTTGCTTCCTTTTTTCTGGAGACTTCGGAGAGATCAAACGCCAATTCTTTTGGACAACTCTCGGGAAAATCGGAGACTTCTTAGACTTCAAATTCTCCTGACTCAATAGCTGGAAGATTTCGCAGGCTTCGACATTTTTATAAGTCTTCTGTTTTTCAAGAGAGTTTTTTGTATCTGGAATCATAAGCCCCGAAGTCTATTTTTTCCAGAATTCAGCAGGGACAAAAGTCCCAAAGAACGCCCCCTTACTCTATCAAACTTTCTACTACTTGGAGTAGACGGTTAAAAACGCCTTTCAAATTCTGGCACAAATCAAACGTTCCATGTCTACCAGGTTACCAAGTAACCTGTCTTCAAAACTTGCCCCAGTCAAGCCCACTTAATGATATCAACGTGTTTTTTCCATAGGTACGTCCAACAGTGATTTGAGAACGCACATAGAAACCTTGAGGTCTTTTCCTCAAGTTGAATCAGAAACAACCTGTGTGAAGATATCCCACCAGGCTTTAGATTCAGAAAATGCAATCTACTGGAGACATCTTGCAGAGCATATCAAGTCTCTAAAAGATGATACTTCTGGGTTGATGGATGAAATCCTGCCAATTGCTTCAGAGTTCTGCGATTATGTTCAAAAGTAAGTTGCTCTAGTTCCAGAGGCGTAGCCAGAGGGTCAACATTGTAGCACAGAATAGGGATTGGAATAGGGAATCCATATTCTGTGATTGTAGGGGGCAAAAGAGAGTTAATTAAGGCGTGGTTTTGAGAAAAGTTAAGTAAGAGGTATCATTCGACATATTTACGCCAGATTAGGACGTATACGAAACCTATCTTGGCGATTACTGGATGGACAACCGCCCCCGTACCCCCTTGGCGACGCCTCTCTCTTGTTCTTTCAATTTTATTCCTGTTTACTCTAAGTAGATAACCCCGTCTTCGTGACCCCTCAGTTCGTTGACTGATCTATGGGGGCCGTGATACATCAATACTATTTTATAATAGTTACCAATAATAGAAATGAATGAATCAATCTCATGCAAAACGTTTAAAAATCGACAAGTGTACAAGATTGAAAGAGTTTTTTCGAAGGTTTTGAAGTTTGAATAGAGGGGGAACGACTGATGTCACAGGGGGGTTCCAAAGCCTAACAAGACGCCACGGAACATTAAGTTTTTTGTCCGCTGTTTGTTTTCATGACTTGGATACAAAGATCAGTTTCACCACAGTTAATAGAATATTCTTTTTAGGCGTCTTCGTCCCATTAAGGTTGTTTCTTTGTAAAACCCCAATACAGTGGAAAGCTTTATAAGAAGGACAACAGCATTGGTTCTAAGGGTGTCCGTTATATGGAGATTCTACTGTGTGTAGACTATTTACTCCCCACTCACGTTTTGACCTTAAGTCGAAGCCCATACTTGCTGTTTCGCTGGTACCAATTTCTTCAACACACTGACGGGATTATGTAGTTTTACAGTTGACATCCGCTATCTCGACTGCCCGCTATCTCAAACATTCACTATCTCGAACGATTTTCCATTTCCCCTCGTTTTGGTATAAGGGTTTGTATAGAAAAATCATCCGCTATCTCGAACCCTGTTATCTCGAACATTCGCTGTCTCGAACCATTTTCGATTTCCCATGGAGGAAAACCTGCTCTTTATCTCGAACTTTGCCAAATTTTCTGCTGAACTGGATAAAGAGACAAGCTGAAAATATGTATAAGTTCGCCTAGCGGAGCGGGAATGGCGGCAGCTAAGTGATATGCTGCCCATGAATACAATAGATGAAGCTGTTCTCTTTCGAGATGTGCTGCATCGCCATTATCTCAATTTCACCAATAGTAGGGATGAAAGCAGATGAGCTTTGACTCCTATGTAAAAAATACCAGACTTGTTTGATGAAATTTGGGATCAGTAACCCTGCATGTTAATAGGGGTTCCTTTTCTGACTTAAAAACTATAATTTTTTTATATTTATCTGGGGCATCCGTTATTTCAAACATTCGCTATCCCGAACAAATTCCAGTTTCCCTTGAGAGTTCGAGATAGCGGATGTCAACTGTATTATTTTTTCACATTTCTAGATTTGCAGAGAGTCACACACTCTTTGAAACTGGAGACGAACAAGATGAGATCATTCAGCAAAATGAATTCATTATGCAACAGTTATTGCACCTTTGTGGATGTTTTGACGACTCTGATGAAATTGGAAGGTATAAATATGCTACATTATCTTATTCTTTGATTTCCAGAGCATTTATGTGCTTTGACATTGACATAGACTCAATACATAAGTCCCACCCTTTGCAGACAGTATTGGGAGCCTTGAGCAACAGCAACAACCTTTTTTATAAAAAATTGAATTGGATGGCCATTGCCTAATGCTCAGCTCAGGATACATTCCACGTATGGGTCTGAAGACGAGGCAAGCAAGAATTTTAGCGCGAAAGTTTTCAGATTCCCAGAATAGACGCTTCCGCAAAAGATGGCCGCCGTTTTTGCCTACTGTTTTCATTAAGGATTGTCAAAAGGAATTCTGGGAATAATTTCCTTAGTTACATATTTTACATAGCTGCAGACGTTGAATTCGTAGCTAAGGAAATTATTCCCAGAATTCCCTTCGTAAAACCTTATGAAAAACAAGGGGTTGACAGCAACGGCCGCCATCTTTTGCGGAAACCTCTATTTGTGATTCTTTAAATTGATGTTTCCAAAATGTCGCCAGCACATTTTACAAAACTCAGCGAGAGCCAGCTACGTACTGGGAACCAGGCTTTAAAAGTGGTGAGAGTTTCAGTCTTGGGTATCGGCCATATTTCTACCTTGAACTCACACGAGTCTCATGTTTACCTTTCTGTTTTTTCTTCCAGAAAAAGACTGCAAGAATTGACTCGTACACTTCTGATATCAGAAAAAGTCCCATTCTCTTTGGTGGAAAATATGGTTGCAAGGTTCTATGAAACTGGCCCCAGCGAAGACGAATTCATCCAGTCATTGGTTGAAATCATTTCTGAAATTAAAGAACCAATGGTTGTAGAAGAAATACCTCCAGATGAATTACGAAAGAAGAAAATCGAGGTATGCTGGTGATTTAGATTATGATTGAATGTTTATCAGCACCCCCGTTTTTCTTAGCTTATGACACTGAATTATTAGCAGAACCGTATTTCCCAGGAGGCTGTAGGGCCATGTTACCGTTATAATTTGAAGACAACACGATTGCATGAAATAGATCAATTTTAACGATTTAAGGCCGCGTAGTTTTTGTTCAGTAGTTTGCTCTTTACGTTAAAAAATTCTGGTTGCAGTGACATTTACAGCTATTTAAGACAACAGTCCTAATGAAGGTGCTTTGGCGGCCTGGCGAAATCCAACTGACTCGTGGTGTCAGGAGCTCAGTGTGGTCAGGGTTCGAACCCAGCCACGGTAGCGTCACAGCTAGGTCGAGGTCTCGATTAGTTAATCTACTACTGAGATCCTAGCGACTGGCGCTAAAACACCATTTCACCTTCACCTTAGCTCTGCGTCCTTATTATTGTATCTAAGCAACTAGCAAAAGCTATCACTTAATTCCACCCATCAAGAGCTTGCACATACACTGTCAAAATAGTTTCTGGGACCATCCTGATTTGAGGTTCCATCCCAAGGGGCCAAGGGGGGCGCTTATTCGAAGAAGGACACAGAAATACGGTACAGTACTGTAGAAGCAGGGAAATCATATTACAGGGTGGAAAATAAAAGCTAATGTAATAAGCTAATGTAATAATTCTTTAGCTCGCCAAGCTCAAAGTTGAATTGAACGAGCTGAAAGAGTCATTAGATGAATCTGTAAGAAATGAGAATTTCTCGAGAGCTGCTGAAATCAAGGATTTGATTGCTAAAGTAGAGGAGAAAATTGAAGATGCTAGTCAAATACAACAAAGCCGAACTTTTCGTGTGGAAAAGGTAAGATGGATAGGGGATGAATATATCTTTTGGATTATAAATCTCGGAAACGTTTTCTAAACTGACACATAATCTGTGATGCTGATATGATTTCCATCAAGGCCAAACTCGCTATGAAGAGTAGGAGTTTCGCCCAACCTCGTCCCCAGGGTGAATAGGCCTCTGCGTGAAACTCCGCTGTTCATATTCGACCCTGGTATCGGCCTTGTCTATTCGCGATTTGATTTGCTGTTCAAACAATAGAAATTGTTAGTGACGTCACAGTTTCTTCAAAATTTCACACCAAAAAAGGGCGAAAACTATGTGAAAAAAAGGATGCTTCATGAGATATTGTATCTTGCCTTACAGTTATCAATGAAATTCTTTGCATTTCCTTTCTAAAAACATCTGCTTTCGGAATCTACATCTTGTTTTTAGCCTAGGCCAAAATTGCCAGTATTTTGGCAGATTTTTGTGGCCGGTACCAGGGCCAAAATCGATTTGACGGTTGAGATTCGAGGAAATTCGATTTCGGGCCTGGGGACGAGTTTCGCCAGCTTTTTAAATTGCAAGCAAAGGGCAAGAGAAATGATGAGGTGTCGTCACATCAAGAGAAAGGATTGGGGTCGCACCCCAAGGGGGGTACTTGACTAGGTTTCGGATAGGGACGTGCCGCCCGAGCAAAAAAATGCCTACCCATATTTATACCAAATTCCTGAAAATATATACCCAAAATTATACGAAAATATTAACTACTACAATACTTTATATGCTTAAATGTACAATATGTCAGTTCGAATCAAGCTTCAACATGAAAAGTGAAAACATACGAAAATAAGACCGTTTTATTTATAGTTGATACCGATTTTCGAGAATAGATACCCTTATTTAAACCAATTTTCAGAGAATTAAGTCCCACGTTTATACCAAAATCGTGAAAAACGACACCTTTATGGGCGGCACGTCCCCAGTACCAAAAATATATTAAGTACCCCTGGGGTTCGCACCGCAAATATTAGTCTCGGAGTATTAAATAGACCCCTGCGTTCAGCACAAAATCCCATACCAGAGTGGTCCTAATTAATTGACGACGCATGTTTTTGGTTGACTTCCCTTTGATGGACAGTTCAAACTCAATCCAGTCTTTTTCAGATCGATTGTGCATGAAGTTTTTCCCAAACCCTATTATCTGGTTGACTTCTTGATATCTTTCCCAGAGTTACTTGATTTGTTTTATGCAATGTTGAAATGTGTTATCCTAAATCTTAGTATTTTCCGTCTTTTTCTAGAATGATGCAATTTCAATCTACAAGTGCCTGCATATAGCAAAAGAATTGCTTCAAAAAGTGAAAACTAGAGAGCTAACACCAACGCTGGCAAACCTCGCGGCAACTTTGGTTGGTACACTGTGCTCACATACTCACATTTTCTCTTCTTCAGCATGTTTCTTGTGAATTAAGCTCATAAAACCCCATTGGGCCAGTATGCAGGCTTTTAATCTACTGCCCAGTTTTGAGTTGTAACAAAACGTGTCTTTTCTTTCTTAGATATGGCCTTCAGTTCAAGAACAAGATGCTTTGATAAGAAACACTGCCGTGAGATGTCTTGGTTTATGTGCTCTTCGTTGCAAAGATTTTGCATCTGAGAACTTCATCTTATTTCTTCAGGTCTGTCTGCCTTTCTTTTGTCATTGTCTTAATTAGAGTAATAAGCTCTAATTCTTGCGTTGCGAAAGCCTAAAAGAGAGATTGAGCAAAGTCGACCATGCTCAGAAATTGCCTGTTAAGGTTGCAGTTTTTTGAGTTTACGATGAAACATTATTTTCCAAACATTTGAAATTTGCTTGTTAAATGAAATGTTTTACCGATTTGCAACCTCGAGCAAAGTCGACCATGCTCAGAAATCGCCTGACAGGATTGCAGCTATTTATGGTCCCCTTTCATGCTTTTTTAAGGCTCTGGCCAAAGATGAAACATTATTTTCCAAACATTTGAAATTTGCTTGTTAAATGAAATGTTTTACCGTTTTGACACCTCGCGGACCATTGCTTTTGCTCGTGGCAAGTAGAAAATGTTTCCTGCTTTTCAATGCAATGTTTTGCGACGTGGCCAAACGGTCAAACATTTCTAGTGAAGCAAATCTCAAATGCTTGATGAACAATGTTTGATCGTTTAGGCAGGACTTAAAAAAAGAAAGATGAAACTTGTATCTCCTTGATAAACTGACTAACCAAGGCTCATACCAATTTTATACCAAGAAAGACAAGTAAAAAACAAAAATCCACACCAATGTTACTATGTATTCAAATCTTGATAAGCGGAAGGTGCAAAGGTCCTAATAAGAGGGGGGGTTTGGAAATTTTGCACAAAATTAATTAGCTGGGAGGCGGTAATTAGGCACCCAAGAGTAATGAAAAACCTATTAGCCCACTTTTAAATTGTTGCGCTGTTCGGAATGTTTGAAATCTTTCTCTCTTGCTTCACCCCTTGACCATGTATTTGGAGATTGTGAGGACGTCAGGGGGTCTTAGCCTTAAGGCTTTTGCACACGGAGGCGTCAGTCCAGAAAGTTTACAAAACTCAGCATCTTGGTTTTTCTAAAATAGCTGACCAAAAAATATCAGCATTTGGCAAAAAAATTTACCCAAAGATATGGGACTGACGCCCCCGTATGCAAAAAGTCTTGAGTGTCCTCCCCCTGGGTCTATGAGTGCTCTATTAGTTATGAAATTCCTTACATTTTAGGCAGCACAAATTGACATAGAGATGGTGCAGATAACTGCTATACAAGTGATTTTTGACTTGATACTTGTGTATGGATTTGAGACGTTTAAAATCAACGAAGCTCAAGCAAAACCAATCACGATGCGAACCAACTCTAATCAAAGTGAAACGCCGGCCGATGGTGATGAGGAAAATGATGATGATGATGATAATGATGCGGTTATGAATGAAGATGAAAATATCGAAGAAGCAGCAGCAGCAACATGTGACGTCATTTTGAATGCTTTAATAGGACTTCTGGATGGAGAGGTAAAGCTATTACTTTATCTTACTATTTGGAGATTATGATGCTCAGCTAATATCACTGTTGAAATTTTCAATCGCTTCTTATTGGCACTCTAAGTAGCAGTCCTACATATTTCTACTGAAGGTGCTTTAGCGTCGTGGTGTAATCCAGCTGACCCGTGATGTCAAGAGCTCAGTGTGGTCAGAGTTCGAGCCCAGCCACGGTAGCGTCACAGCCAGGGTCGAGGTCTCGACTGTATTCAACCTAATATACTGAGGTCCTAGCGACTGGCGCTAGAACACCATTTCACCTTCACCTTCTACCGTAGTGAGTGCTTGCAAAATTACGAAGGAGTGCTTGCAAAATTAAAAACATTTCTGGAACCCCAAATTGTTCGAACGAAAGAGTGAGAAACAAGTTCAACAAGCATTAAAGATACATATACGTTCTAGAATTTCAGTTTGAGAGCATAAGCCACTATTACTATTTCGAGCCAACAGCATAGCTGCCTATAGCTTGAACCTGCATTCTCCGACCCTAAACGCTCGTAGAAGCTAAGATCACATACACCTAGTATTCCAATGTGGCTTTTTGGGCTTAATAAAAGATTTGTGCGCCCCTGTTCTATTTTAAGTGCTTTCTTTACTATGAAACAAAAGATTTTAAGACTGTAAATAATAACTTGATTATCTGATTTTAAGCTATTGATATTATTTGTCTTACAGAGTCCTGATATTCGTTTTGCTGTTGTGGAAGGAATGTGCAAATGGCTTTTCTGCGGCCTAGTCAGGAGTGTGAAACTGTTTTCCCGTTTGGTTCTTCTTTGGTATAACCCAGCTGTTGAAGATGACGTCAAATTACGGCATTGTTTAGGCGTGTTCTTGCCTTCATTTGCATTCGCTTCAAGGTTTGGAACGTTTCATTTCCTGTTTTTCATTAGCATGTAATTTTGCTCTATCGTCATCATCATCATCATTATCATCATTATAATCATTATAATCATCATAATGATCATGATCATGATCATGATCATGATCATGATGATCATCATCATCCTTACCATAAGCCCCATGCATGTCGACGATGTTTCGATTTTCTGCTTCATAATTTATAACATTCTTTTGTACTGGTTAATGCTGATAAGACTGTTAATTAGAGATACCTCTAATCTTCTAATGTTATCACTACTGATTTAGATGTGAGAATCTGTTACCTGCACTGGACTCAAATTGATCAAAACGATTCGATCAGTTTGAATTTGAGAGCTGGCTCTACAGCAACTTTTAAACATTGTTTGGATATCATTTTGCCAAGGCAACTACTTTTCTTTCTGCTTTTTAACTTCTAATTAAGCTTCATTTAACATTTTAGAGCGAACCAAGAGCTAATTGAAGAAGCATTTCTGCCGATTCTTGATACCCTATTCAACGCCCCAGATACGTCACCACTGACCGAAGTCAGGCCATTGAGTGTTGTAGAATTACTCGTTCAACTAACTAACTCAAGAAATTTCGAGAAAAATGCTGCCCTTCTTGGTAGACAAATAGATACCACACAGGTAACGTTCTACAGCAATAAATAATTTTCATGTGCATCAAATATCCACATATATAAAGCTACTTCTGTCAGGCTGGCTGAACTAGGCTCTTATTTGGAAGGTTCTTTGATGACCCATAATCACAATGTCATAATCATATCTTGGAGTATATTAGGACCATCAAATTATCTTTTTGTTATCCTTGCAATCAGAACTTATCTTCTTATCCTGCCAATCAAGATGTAACTTCCATAACTGGAGAGAAGGGACGCGCTTAGCCATCAGCGCCAAAAAGGATAGGACATTTTGGGGGGGGGGCATTTGTTAGAAAGGGGCGTTTAAAAGAGACTTAGTGTTTAATAGGGCATTTACTGTTTTTAAAAATATTTAGATCAGAGTAACGTATTCAGATGGTGAGTTATCCTGGTTGATAGTTGTCCTGATTGGGAGTTGCACATAAGAAATAGATCACAATAATAAGTTTTTCGGGCAAATATAAATCGATTTGTGAATTTGAATTTACGATTTTTAACTTGTGTACCTCGGAAAGGCAGATAGCGTGGAGGAACAGTAAGAAAGAAGCCTTTATAGCTATTTTCCTTTTCTTTCAGGAATCAAATATTCATGACTCACTGGCCGATCGAATTGCAAACGAAGTTTTATCAAACAGCACAGACTGTGATGTCAGAATACTATGTAAAGTGCTGACAATGTTGGAAATATCGCCTGCAAATCAAGATGTAATAAAAGACCTTCAAGTCCTATGCGCACGTATGCTAGAGGTATAACTTTTGCTCTAAACTCTACCCTAATCTATTTCTTTCACTAAAGAATAATTGACAGCTCTAGAACGAAATATTTTTATCATTACATATAGGACCTGCACCCTAAGGGCAACCTCTATAAGACTCGTGGGGGGGGGGGGTAAGAATGCAGTTTAGGGGTCCACATGATACGTAACAATGTCGGTAACTTGGGACCCCCTAAACTGCTGTTGAACCCTCATGGAGCTTGAGGTCTATGAAATTTTAGAGATTAGACAAAAAAACACAAATACAGTATGCAGATGCTAAGCACGTAGCGTCAGAAATACACTATAGCCCATCATCAGTAACGTTAATGTTGGGTGACCAGCATGCTATTTGAATGACTATAAATTTCACTCAACATCGATTTTGGTTGAATGATAATGCGGGACTTACATTGGCGGAAAATCGGCATTATGACTGATGGGCTAAGAGGCCTACAATTCTGACAATACACGAGAAATGTGTTGTCGCAATCGCATAATTTTCTGACAAAACTGAAAGGTTGGGAGGGAGCTCGACCCCCCAGAATCCCTCATTATCTCCATCTTTTATAAATATTATCTCAGTATTTTGTATTACCATGCAGAAGGGACACAGTCTTTTTGTGACTCAAGCCAAATAAAAATCAAATGGTAGCAAAAAAATCTTTCAACTTATGAATGAAATCAGTGATATCATTTATTGAAACACGTTAAACAAACTATGTGATGTTTACCTGAAGGGGATGTGGCATCCTGATCTAATCAAGCTACAATCTTGGACAATATATTTAGAACAAGGCCTCTTATCTAGGGAATACGTCCTATTCCAGCGATTTTTACTTCAACAACTCCAATGCTTCCCTCTTAGCTCTGGGTTTAAAGCCCCAGCCAAGGTAGCGTCACAGTCAGAGTCGAAGTCACCTTCTCAGGGCCTATAGTGACTGGCACAAAATACACCATACACCATTTAACCTACACCTATCTCTCCTCTTAGGAAGTTGAAGATAAAGTATCATTAAAACTTCTACAAAAATTCCAAATTGGACTGAGGCTTGTAGAACAGACAGAGAACTTTGGTAAGATCATGCAAAATACACTTTTGATAGTTATAGCGTATTTCCATTGATGGCTCCAAAACCTTTCATCATAGTTACTTAAGCTACCCCAGCTTCTGCGCTCAAGTGCTATCCACTATGATAGTGTGTTGGCTCCTGCAAGTGATGTGGCTGAATGGTCAAGGCGGTTGCCTCACGGACGGCAGGTCGCAGATTAGAATCTTACTTGGACGACTTTCCACAAGCCTTCTGTCAACTCAGCCGTCCATCTTTCCGACGTCGATAAATGATTATTCAGGGTATTCGTTCTAGAATGTTAGCATTGGGGCAGAAGGTGCAGGTCCACATGGACGTCATCAGCTGTATTGCTGCAAAACCCCTGACTTACTTTAACAAATAAAGATTGCTTGTTTTCTTCCTTGCTTGCAGTTGTTTGAATGCTGCTGTGGTGGTAAGAGCTCCCCTTGATCGTTTCTTACTTCCTTAAGCTATTTTGATGAGCTATTGTGCCTCCCATCTCCCATCTGTATATTGAAACCGCAACTTACTTTTGAGATGGTGCGCTCAACTTAACTATTACTGTTGCCGATCTGACGTTGGGGAATGTGACTTTTGGGAGTCTATGATTATTTGGATTGGTAGACAATCATATCTACGGAATTTACTCAGTTTCATATTGAATTCTAGAAACGAATGTTGGTGATGTAACTACAAGTCAACAAACTGCTGACGCTGTTGAAGAAGGAGAAGAAAATGCTGACGAAGATGCAGATGCACGCACTCCACCATCGGCATCAGACGACACTGCAATTGATATTGCCAACAGAGATATCGGGACTGCCGTTCTGCTTCTGGAACCAGAGACGAAGGTAAGGGTGAAACCTACCAATTTCTCACAATTGTAGAACACTCAGCCAGAGGGGTGGGGAGGGGGTACATGACTTATCAATGAAGTCAAGCTTTTGGTTTTGTAGTTTTCATTTTGCATCCATTTGAATTCGTCTTTCTATCTCATAGAACATGAAGAACCAGTCGCAACTCGGCGGAAAACCCGGTCAGTCTCGGCAAAGACGAGTGAAAAACAAAAAGCAACTCGTCCTGCGGCTAGTACCACGAGAAGGAAATCGCAACGCACAAGACGGTCGACGAAAGACAATGATCGAGATAACGAAACGAAAAGGTAGGTTTTTTCTTCCTCAGTGATTTTTGTGCCGTTTTAATTTCGTTGAGAACCTTGTAATGTTGCGCTTGAAAATTCTAGGGTTTTCCAAGACTATTGTGCCGACTTTGAATTTAATTCATTAATTTGTTTTCAGAAACGAAGAAGAAACGAATGAGCCACGATATCCAAGACGACTATCTGCCAGGTATGCAATTATTTCTTATTTGCCTCTCTTGTGATTATTGCGTGATCGACATATCGGACAGCGAGTTTTAGCATGACATCTTACCTTGGGGACGAGGTTGCTGCACAGGTTGAAGCAGTCATCTTACAACAGCATACGGCTTTGGTGTCCCGCAAATGTGGCGTTGAAGTGGCATGAAATAAATACTGTTTTCTCACTGACACATTTAAACCAGCTTCATTCAAACCAAGTTAAATTTCCACCAATCAAATCGATTCGAACCCCTTGATTGACCAATCAGAACGCAGCATTTGTTAAACTGGTTTAATTTAAACTGGTTTAACTTGCAGTGTGAATTCGGTAAAAGACTCTCCCAAAGTCTATACTATATGTCCTCTTCAGTTCTTCCATTCCGTAAAAGAACAGAGTGGGGGAGAAATTGGTTTGTTCTCTCACGGAATAGACGCCCTTAGGAGTAGGGTATCGAGAAATAGACTTGGGTTTGGTGTATGTGAAATATGAAAACAGATTTCACCATGATGATGCATGATGCGGGTGACACCCGCGATACGGGTGAATGTTTGTTTCTTTTTTTTCTGAACTTTCGCCAGAGTCCGGGAGGTTGTGGGATGCCAGGGAGCCAACCTCCCGGACTCTAGCGAAAGTTCAGAAGGCTGCAAGTGAAAAGGCAGCATGTTAAAAGGCAGCTGAGTGATATCTTGTCTTTCCAAGGCTAAACTGGTACTAATATTCACCCGTATCGCGGGTGTCAAGGTAAAAACTCACCCGCATCGCGGGTGTCATGGTGAAAAGCTCGCCCGCTTGGCGGGCGTCAAGTTAAAAAGCTAGTCTTCTTGTAATGGTAAACACATAAGAGAATTGGTAAAAGGGTATTAAACTGTGGACAAAAATAGAACATCATCATCATCATCATCATAGTTATCATCGCCATCAAAAATTATCATTATGATTCACGGAGGTTAAGGGTAACTGTGTTCCATGCACTTGAATTCTAATGCAACGTTTCTACGCCCTGTCTGCACTCGAAAATCCTATTATTAACAGCCTAAATAAAAGTGAAACAGTTCGATGGTAAATGCTAAATGAAATTTTTTCCCAAGAAAATTTCCAGATCTACTGAGAATATTCCAAACATTTTTGTGTCAACTTAAGACGCAAAATTAGTAGTATTAGTGGTGCTTAAATTCGAAAATCCTATCCGTATGTCATCGCAAACTTTAATTTTAAATGTCCTCCATGAACAATAAATATCTCACTATATCGGAACGATTTTCATTTTGTGTGTTTGTGCTCTGAATTTTCAAAGGAACATTCAACTTGAAACCCGAAAAATTTATGGTCTCTCAGTAGTGTTTTAATGTATTGAAACAGTAAAACACAAAGTTTAGTGTAGCGATTTATGTAAATAATCAAAGCAAAAACTCTTCTTGAAAAAGGAAAGAATATGAGTAAAATTCCAAAATGAATTACAGTCTCCTACTGTCCTTTGACCCCTGAAAACGTGAGGTCGTACTTACCAAAAACGTGAAACAACCTAAAATTGCCGAAAACCAGCCAAAAGCACTCAAAACGAACCATAGCTTGATGAAAAGCACCCAAAACCAGCCAGAAATGCCCAATTTACCTGGAATCATCTATTAAGTGCCAGAAAATCCTTGAAAAATCACCAGAAACTCTCATGTTCTTTGAAATGTCATTCATAACTCTTAAAATTCTACTTTCGTCTGTCTTGGGACTTCAGTTGACATACAAAGCTTTTACATCGCTGGAGTTGGGAAAGCCTTTTTTGTTCTCAACTGTACTGTAGTATTGTATTTGAGCGTGAAGTTGAGAGATAAGACACAATCGCACGCTGACAATAAATATACCGTTGGGAGAGGTATCAGTTGTCTGGAAAGCGTGTTTCATTTTGATATCTCAAAATATCTTGCAAGAAAGACTACATCACAACTAAATCGTAGTAATGTAATCGTGAAGGCTCTGCTACGACGAAAATGTCACAATTTGTATTTATGGTCGTGCGATAATCGTACGAAAAGAAATTCTCACATTTCACGATTGTGCGATAGTCGCACGACAGTTAAGATTTTGTATGGAATCGTGGCTTTTAAAGCCGCAAGTCATTGAATAAACCCCTGAGAGTTGCACGCAAAAGATTCAATGTACGTGTAGTGAAAGGAACATAATAGATGGCCGCAATCAAAACCAAAACTTGTTGAGGCCGAGATAAAATCGAAATTTTAACTATCTTTTGGTTCTCAAAACATTTTGAAAAATAGCGCATGCACTACCTGGGCAGAAAGGGCTTCGATCAAAAAAAGAATCGCATTTCTAGGTGGCCCAGGGAAAAAGCCTTTCGTGCACAATCGAACAATGGGCCACAACAAAGGGGCAACCTAATTTGCATTTAAGGAGTTTAGTAATAGAGATGGCAACAGACAACAGAATTTCGATTTCTGTTTTTATGGTATATACCTGCAGAAAGTCACACGCGGTCCCACGCTTGCACTGATGATTTAACTGGAGCTGACGTGGATTATTTGGCTTTAGCTTAACTATGAGTAATTATGATCAGCCTTAGACTGGCCATACCTCTATGAATTGTATCTCCTTGGGCTGGGTGAAAACATTATTCATGGAAATGAGTTGATGCGTAGGATTAATTTTCAAACAATAGTATAGTTGAAGCCGACTAAATTGCTACTGAAAGTTAATCATGGTCAAATCCTAGTATAAACGATTCGTGTAATGACTTATCTTGGGAAAAATATGTCATAGTTACGTTACAAAACTGTTTTCTATATCGTATCAGAGAAATAGGTCTTTTTTTCGTGCCGCAAGCATGTTTCATGGCATTTCACTCTTCAAAATGGTGTGATTCTTTTTGAAACAACGGCGTTTCTAAATGTTTGTGAAATCAATAGACCTTACCAAATGGGTGTTCGAGAGTCCCAATGAGTGAATTAGCCCTTGATAGAGTTTCAGTGTTTGAATTACCCCTTGATCAGAAATAACCCCTTGATCAGAAGTTCAGATATATTGTTGTCCGCGCCCTATACCCCGTGTTTCAGTGCACCCTTCTAAGAGTTATATACTTGTCTCTCCTGATCACTTCAGGTAACTTTCCGCCTTGAAACTTATGTTTGAAAAGACAACTGAATGTTGTATACACGCGTGCACACTCGTTGCAACGCACTTTCTTCCATTTTTGAGTTGCTGTTTACTTTTGAGTCTCAGAAAGCAATAATTTCACAAATTTGATCTAATTCTATTTGGACAAATAATCATTCCATTATCAGGCGCCTGAATGTGCTAATATTAACACGTTTCTTCATGCTTGTGCTCAAATAAGGCGTGTTTGTCAATAACTGGCGAGAAGTTATTTTCCTTTTGACCTAACTGCTACGAGGGGTTTTTCAGTAAACGTCATCCCTATCCCAACTCGCTCTCCAACCAGTGAGAGTGAACTGCCCCGAGGTATTAGACGGGGGCAGTCCTTGATCCCTTTATTCATTCATGCCTGCGTCATTTCCAGGTTTAATCTCTTGTAATTTACCTAATAACGAAAACTGTTTGTGTTTGGTTTTATTTGTATTTGGAATTTATTAGGAAACAAATTAGCTAATTTAGGTTAATTTCTATTCTGAGAGGAAAACAAGGATAACGAAATGAGTTGATGTTTCCTGTAGATTTTCAGTGAAGTTTGGAAAAGTTTTTCAAATAGGTATGACGCGAAAAGGCATCGCGTTTTGTTTACTTTATTTGGTAATGGGTTTCTCAAACGAAACACAGGCTGGCTGTGAACATTATCAACAATACAAGGCTGCTATCAAGTTCAAGAAAAGTTAAGGAAGTTCATATTTTCACGTTTTAAAGTCGAATTTGATGATTTTACCGTGATAGAAGGAAGTAGTATTGTGAAGAGTATAGTGTTCGCTTGGGAGTAGATGCTTTGTGAAAATATTAAGCTTTCAGTGTTGAACTCGTCACCTAAATAATCTGGTCAACTTATGGGACTTGACTTTCTGAATTTCTGGAACTGGAATAAAGTAACTGACTGAAAATGCCGTTTTTGATTGTTTTGCTAAATGGTGAACAACTAGTTGTACGAAAATCAAGTGAAAAAGTTTTGAATCATGGCTGGGATTTGCTACAGTATGTTTATCAGAGTCTGAAGCTTGGAGAGTATCGAAAGTATTTTGGACTTCTTTACTGTGATAAAGAAGATGGTCGCATGAACTGGCTAGCCGAGGATGATTCACTAAAGAGCCTCAAGATGAGTAAGACATCGTGTTTTCAATTGGCAGTGTGTTTTTATCCTCAGCACCCTGACTTGGTTATTAAGAATGATGCTGTTAGAAAGCTTTTCCGTTTGCAAATCAAAGAGAAATTGCTCAGTGGTGATCTTGGTTGTGATATTGAAATGCACGCCGCTTTGGATGGATTGTTAGCTCAGGCAGAGCTAGGTAAGTGTATTTAGTTGCAACCCATTTCTATTCTAAGGCACATATTCCAACCTTAACTATTGGTTTTACCGGGTTTGATTGACTTTACTACCTAGGAACAGTATCGTAATCATTTCCTGATAGTGTAACTTTTTTGCCCTTCCGTGTTCCTCAGTAACGGAAAGGAGGTTGAGCGTCCAGCAATTCAATTCAATAGTGAAAACTACGAGTCAGGTAAAGTCTGGCACAGTACAGTGTAGCATAGTATAGTTTAGTTTAGCATAATATAGTATAGTATAGTATGGCATAGTATTGTATAGTATAGTATAGTATAGTAAAGTAATGTATAGTATAGTATAATATAGTAACGTATAGTATAGTATAGTATATTATAGTATTGTATAATATAGTATTGTATAATATAATAAAGTATAGTATAATTTAGTATAGTTTAGTATAGCATTACTTTGCTTTACCCGAATTAAGCACCAATGCTGTTAGGATAATATAATAAAGTATAGTTTAGTATTGTATAATATAGTATAATATTGTAAAGTATATTATAATTTAGTATAGTTTAGTATAGCATTACTTTGCTTTAACCTAATAAAGCATCGATGCTGTTAAGGTTAAGGTTACTTAGTAAAGTAAACTTAATTTAAGTAAAGTAAAGCGTTAGTATCGTATTGTGTAGTATAACATAGTAGATTATGGTATCTATGGGACAGTATAGTTCAGTAAAGCAAAGTATAATATAGTATAGCTATAGCATTGCATGGTCCTTACAATAATTTGACTGCTTATTAATAATATTTTATAAGCTTATTAAATAATATTTACGGTTCCTTTTGTCAACCAATTGTATCTAACTTTTTGTACTTCATGTGCAGGAAACTTTGAAACTGAAATCTACGACAATGAAAATCTTGGGAACATCAGCCATTTACAGCTATACAACCCAACGTTTCTCAACTCAGGAAGCAATCCTTCAGAGTGCCGCTATTTGAAAAAGGTTCAAAAGTATCACAAAAGAAACTCAGGAATGCCAAGAACAGAAGCGAATGTGACGTATCTTGAAAAGGCGAAGAAACTTCCATTTTATGGCTTTGATCTTTATGAAATGAAGGACAGTGATGAGCGAGATGTTCTGATTGGCTTGCGGGAGCAGAGCCTCTGTTTGATGAACAGCACTGCGAATGAGAGGTTCACTGAGCCTGTAATATTGAGCGAGTACGTTTGGTCTGATTTGAGATATTGCACGCACTCGAAACGAAGAGTAAGAATCGGCGTGTTTTCCAATGGCAATGCGAGAGAGCTTGTCCTAAAAGTGAAAGGGAAGAATTGTTGCCTAGAAGTTGAAAGGCTATTCAAAGACATTGTAAAATACAGAGAAGCTTTTCTTGGTCGAAGAAATGTTATGGAAAGGGATGGCGACAGCAAAGTATGCCAAAAGGAGGCTAGTAGACCTTTTCAAGAAGAGGCTTCACCAACAGACCGAAAAAGTGCAAGTCGTAAGATCAGCGCATTTACTGCGTCGATCGAAAAATCGTTTCTTATGTTACGACAGAGGGGAAAGATGGGGCCCGTCTGTGAAGAGGATGACGATGTTACGAGATAACTCGTAAGAACTGGATTTAACTGTTGCAGAAGAAAAATTTATGGATTATTTAGCAAATTGTATGCACTATTGAAATTTTTTTAGTGTAGTTTGGAATTATTTTCATTAGGGCTTGGTCATCGAATTTTGATGCCAATACAGCTCCCTTCCTACCTAAATTTTAAAACCCCTACAAATCAGTTATGATTGTATGTTGTATCGTAATGATAATCACAGAAATTCCGTTGTAAGATCAATTTTTTGATCATCCAGAGGGCAATCTTATCCCCTTGTTCACCTACGGGACACGAGACACCTGTCCCTCTTTCCATGGTTAAAATGCACTTGTTCTTTCGATACTCGTGCATCCATAAAATGCGCCCCCAGCTGGGGATACAAAGTCACCCATTAAAAATATAACGGATAAGGTGAAATGGTGTATTCAGCGCTAGTCGCTAGGATCTCAGTTGTAGGTTAACTAATTGAGACCTCGACACTGGCTGTGACGCCAGCGTAGCTCAGGCTATAAAGTTGAATTCTAAATCGCGCCTCTTTCGTAAATTGCGCCCCTGGACCCACAGGCACAATGTCCAAGAGATTTCTAACACAATAATAGGCTTACTTTGATATCATTTCGAAAAGGTACTTTTCACTCTCTAGAAAATGTCTTAGTGACCTCGCACGAAATCTCTGCAAAAAGAAGCTCTTTGTACAATTGAATAATACTTACTTACAGCACCGAATGTACACCATTAAAAATTCATAGCTCTAGTACGTCTATTTTGATTCAAAATCCACCAAGTATATAATTTGTACAGTAAACTGCCACACATGAATGAACCCTTTGTCGTATCTGCTTTTGAAGCGGCAAGGTTGGGCTTAGCCAGGGATGTGTTTACTCTTCGTTGGGCAAATAACGGGTAGGAAAAAACGAAAGAAGAAACCCCTGGAATCGGCTTATCTCATAGGCGAATTTGTAAGAAATCAGGGGGGGCTTACCTATACTTTTCGGCTAATCCGCGGTATTTACGGCAGTTTACGGTACCGTATTTCCTCGATTAAGCGCCCGGGGCGCTTATTTAATAACCCGTCTCAAAGAAGAGCATCATTTGAAAATTTATTAATAAACGCTCTGACGAAAACTTAGTTTTGCAGCATTTAAAAAAGGGTATCTCTTGATTCCTCCCATCATAAGGTTGCATATACGTGGATATATATACACATTTTTTTTTTATAACAATACAATCTATAAGAATATTCAGGCTCAAAATTGCTGAAATTTAAGAATTATTTAAGAATAATCTGAGGCTCAAGCTTGACGAGGATCACTTTTATTTCTCTGCGTTTTTTACACTGTACAATAAATGTGATTGTCAGGCTACTGTATTTGTTTTGAAATGCAGTTTTGAATATAAAATAACAAATGACAAAGATTTGACTTATTTCTCTTGATCTTCAGGCCAATTTACAACATTGATGATTAAGAATAATTTAAGAATATTTTCAGGCTCAAAATCGAATAAGCTTAAGAATAATCGAGGCTCGGCAAAAAATAAGGTATTCTTATTAAAAAAAAGTGTGTAGTATACAACATGATTGGCAGCTCAATCCAAAGGGGGTGCTGTGCTTATTCGAGGGAGGACACTTTTTCGAGGAAATACTGTATTTAAATTCAGTTATACGAATTGTTTCCTAGAAATCGTTTTATATTTCTCTTTTGTCCTTTGAGGCAATGATTTTGAAGTGTATCTATGTGGTTTTAGTGCACGACTAGTTTTGAAGGTTCACGAATATCAAGATTTACATTTATCCTCTTTTGTTGGCTGTTTAATTGATTCATAGCATTTTTAAGGATTTTTCACTGGGAAGCTCGTGATATTTTACTATCTCTGAGGCCTTAAAATGGCGAAGGATTCTGAAAATTCTCCCTCTGCATCTTAACAGAAAATACTTGCATATCGCTCCAGGAAAACTTTTTTTGAACCATTGAAAAGGGATTTCTTGAACCATTGAAAAGGGAAATATTTTTCATGCTGCCACACATTTAGTCGCCCAGTCAAACAGCTAAAAAATGCTATGAATTGATTGAGCCATAGAAAAAGGGTTGTGGTCAGGTTTTAAGCTCTCGTATACATGCGCCCGACAAGGCAAAGACAAAGGAGGCCATCTTTCCTATTGTTCACGAATGAGCAAAGATGTTAAATTTCAGAGTGAAATACAGTCGTAAAAAAATTTCAGCTTTCGTTTGTACCTCTATTTTCTGCTTTCTGGCTTTCTCAGTAATCATTAGAAAAACTGGAGTTAATATCTACGCGAAAAACCAGATTGAAACTAACAAACAAAGTCAAGAACTGGTTCATCATAAACTGCATAAACTGCACATTCAGCGAAGATTTTGCTGGGTTTTTGATCAGAAAAGCTGGACATTATATCAACTGTTTCCTGCCTGCCCTCGTAAGAAGTCAGCAAAAAAGTCCACCAAAATAAAGAGAATCGTCTATTACAATGGTACTGTCGAATACCCAGTATGCAATAAGAATACCCCAAAATGCAAGGAGTTGCCTCGTTACAGTCGGAAATTGCATGCAATGATTGAAAAGCCGCCGTGTTGCATTGCACATATTTTGGAGACGTTCGAGCATATTGTATCTGCATTTGATCGCATTGGAATTCATTATTTCTTGACTGCAGGTGGTTTAATTGGAGCTGTTAAATCTCAAGCCATACCCCGACATGAAGGCGACCTCGATATTCTTGTTGAGAATGATCACTGGAATACATTGTTGTTCAATCAAACTCTATCGTCATTGGAAACCAGGTTCGATCATTACATTGACAGGCACCCAAAGACTCCAAACTTTATAAGGGTGTTTTATAGCAAGATAAACAAAGTATTCGTGGATATGTGGCCTTATAAAGTCTACACTGCTAAAGACGGAAAACATTTCGTGAGAGCTGTGTCAAATTTAACTTGGCATTCTCATCCATATGACACGGTGTTTCCTTTGAAAGGCATTACTTTTTCTGGTATCAGCACGTGGATACCTAATAAACCTGAAGCTGTACTTGATACACATTATGGTGGTAAATTCGACTGGAGGAAGCCAATCTTGTGCAAAAAGAAAAGTGACAAAAAGTGCATTGAGTAACAATATGTAAATGAACATGGCGTTTCGGGCTAGGGGGTACATAATATAGTTGGGTATGTGCCACCCATTTGGGTGGGTTTTGGCCCTTTTAATTCATGAGTAACATTAAAACGAAATCCCATGAAGATGGTGGGAAATTGAAGAAAACTCAAAAGGTTCAGTTTACTCAAGTCAGAATAGTGTTGTTGTTGTTGCTATTTCATTTTGAGTACACGCATTTTTTTTATAAGGAAGTTCGGCTCGGGGTCAGTACTGAAAATTCCTTAACTGATGGTGAAAATTGAGTACTCAATATTCCTTAGCAATTCCTTAACTTCTTACTTTGTGATTCTTAAAAACAACCAATGGTCAAGGAAATATAGATCATAAAGGTTTCAGAAGAGGAGTAGAAATGAATATTGATTGAAAACCAGTGGCGATAAGTATTGCTTGCTCTGTTCATTCAAAACTTCATTTTTTTTAATCGAAATGCTAAGTTAAAGAAAAAGTCAGATTCCTTAGTAGTCTCCGGTCCAGTACTAGAAATCCCTTAAGTTTTTGCCAGCCCGAGTACTACCTTCCTTATAAAGCACTTCCTTATAAAAAAAAGTGCGTGTAGGCTGTTATTTCTAGTTTTCTCAGCTAATTTAGACCTACTAAGCATGCCGCATCCAGGCGTGGGACTTCTAATTAAACGTCCTTTCCGAAAGACGGGGGAGTGAGTTTGTTTAGTCATCCATTAGGATAGTCACCCATCCAGATACTGACTTCACATGACCAAGTTTAACTTCTGATTCCTAACGGACACTGACTAAGCCGCTTGGCCACTCTCTCCACAAGTGTTGATATCGAGTCGAAGTTGTTCGTTGTACTTTTGCTAGTAATAATTGGGCCCAGGAATGCGTTTTTTCTCTGATATACCCCCCTTCTTTTCACCCATATTAGAGGGTCTGTGCATAACTTTATTAGTGGGTGAGTGTGTAAAACTTCGGCGGCATATCCCCGTCAATCCGAAAGTCATGTACCTCTGCGGGGATTTTGAACGAATTCAAAAGCAATTTCTAAGATGAAAGTTCTTGAGCTGCGTTGTTGTTGTGCAGTTGGATAAACAAATAATTGTTTCTTTTATTCAATTCTTAACCACAATTTTTGAGTGTCTCTTAGAGTCGTGAGAAAATTTTGAATTAGAAAAGGGAAAAAGCCTCTCGCTAGTCACTGTTTGTTCCAAATGATCATGGTCAGTTCTGTCGAGAGGGGGGTCTTGCGGGGTCAGAGGTCCGGGGCCCGGGCTGTGAAGGGGCCCGTGAAAATTGAAATTTTCTAAATGTTTCTCTAATGAAACCTCCTAAAGGCCCAGAACGTTTTCATTACCCCGAAGCTCGCTCTGCCTCTCGTTGGTCCTGATCATGGTGCATAATAAAAGCCGGGGAAATCACCCTTCCCGAAACATCTTTTTCACATAATGATGAATCTTAGGCAGAGTCCTTTAAATTCGTTATATTCAAATTGCTTCTCCTTTTGCAGAACGTCCAAAAAAGCCGAACTGGAAAAAGCGAAACTCAATCTCGAGTCAGTGCTAGACGAAGATTCAGGTGATTCGAATGAAGACAAATCTACGGACTCTTTACAACCAAGTGACTGACTGTGAGTGAGAGAAATATGTATATCTTAATTTCCCTTTTTTTCGGTAGGCTACTTCTTAACTTTGTATAACCATTTCGACGTAATTTATGTGATTCGATGTATAGATGTATACGGTAGGGGCCGAAGGGGCTGTGGGATTTGGTACGTTCAACTCGCCCCACTACCAACTCGCCCCACATTAACATGGTAAAGTCGGACCTCTTTCAAGCCATGTCGCCCCATGTGCTCGTGTGGAGGACTGGGTCAGAGCACGTTTTTTTTGTGTAACCGTTGGATTTTTTTTTGATTTTTTGATTCTTGAAAATAGGCGATCGCTTTTTGTAACAAGGAGTTATTGAGATAATAAATTCTTCCGCTTGAAATTTTCAATCAATACTTTCTTGTTTCAAATCCACAATATCGATTATCGCAACATTTGGTAGCTGATGGTAGTTTGTTTTGTGGATTTTTAAATGCCTGTGTGAATTCGGGTTCTGCATGCTGATGGCCTAAGTTATTTTGGATTTTACGTCTCGTCATGGCAGAGGATTTGCAGCTTAGTGTGGAGTCCAAATTGCTCGAATTAACACTGAACGATCTGAAAGAAGTTGCAGTGAAATTGGGGATTGTGGATTTGCAAGAAGAGTTGTCAAAAATCGCTGTTATAAGGCTGATAAGAACGGCAATCGAGAAAAGTTTGGGCCAGGATGAGAGAGATAACATGGAGTTCTTGGAAGCATTGATGAAGTCAATAGTTGGAGACCCACCACCATTGGAGGAGTCCTACCTAGAGGAAAAAGAGGACGAAGGAAATAGTGATGAAGATATGGGGAGAGAAAGAGGAGAATGGGAGAAAAGAAAAGCTTTAGTGGAGCAGGTGAAGAAAGAGTATGAAGCCATGGAGAAATTGCTCAAGGAAAAGGAGGCACAGATCAATAAAGCCCAAGAGTCACTGAAAAAGATTAGTATAAATATTCCTAAAAATCAAGCAGAAAGTAATGCCAATTCAAAGAAAGGTAAGCCTCAAGTAGATAAGAATTTACAAGCTCTTGGCACTATGTTGAGGGTCAAAGATTTCAAAATCAATGGCAACATTTCAAATGATAAAGGTCACATTTCATTTAATAGTTTAAACAAGCAAATAGAAAGTGGTCTAGCCAAGGGATATTCTGAAAGAGATGTTGTAGATGGGGTAATTCAAGCTATTTCCCCAGCCTTACATTTAAAGTCTTATCTTGAGAGCAAAAAAAGCCTGACTTTGGAAGATTTAAGAAAAATTCTGCAAAGCCATTACTGTGAAAAGACCCCCACAGAAGCTTATCAGGAATTAAGTAACATAGTGCAAGAAAAAAATGAATCTTCCTTGAATTTTCTAATGCGCTGTCTAAAATTGCGTGAGCAAATCATTGTTTCAAGCCAAGAACAAAATGCTGTTATAAAATTTGATGCAAATCATGTTCAAACCGTTTTTGTTCACTCAGTCGAGACAGGCCTCATTGATGATACAATTCCAAGCAGAATGAGACCCTTTCTCAAAGATGAAAGGATTCCTGATGAAACCCTAATTAGGGAAATGAATTTGGCAATGTCAATTGAAAAAGAGAGAGTCAACAAATTCACCAGCGCTAATAAAAGTTGCAGAAGGTGCAAGCTGCAAGTGTTTCAACTGCACCTGTGGAAAAACCTGAAAAGTACACCCAAAACAACCAAAACAGGACCAGATTTTGGCTGCATTAAATGCATTAAGATCAGATGTTGATGCTTTAAAAAAAAGTACCCAGAGTCCTGCAAGAGAGATGCCCCAGGCCAAGATACGAAAACCTAAGCAAAAATGTAAATCTTGTGAAGAAAGTAAAGCTGAAAAATGTGACCATTGCTTCTTTTGTGGCTCAGATGACCATTTTTCCTATGGCTGTAGAAAAAGACTGGCCCAGGGAAACCAACCGCGACTGCATCAGGGGGGCACGGTGTAGTCGTAGATCAGCCCCAATTAGAAGCTTGCCATTTTTGTAGAAAACAAGGGACATTGGGTATTGAATTGTTGATTTGTGCTTCGTGTCGTGTGGCAAAATATTGTAATGTGTCATGCCAAAAGAAACACTGGTCTCAACACCAAAGTTGTTGTAAGGCACTTAATATTTTGTCTAAAAGCAATGAAATTCAAATTAGTGACTCTATGACACATTTATCACCAAAGGAATATGCCAAAATCTCATCCTTGGTTGGTAATAAATGCATTATTGACTGTAATCTGAATGGTATAAAACTAAAGCACTATGGGACACTGGTTCCCAAGTTTCAGTGATTTCAAGGTCATTCCTCAGATCAAATTTTGGAGAAATAGAACTTAAAAACTTAGCAACTTTGTTAGGTGTACATACAAGGCTTGATGTCAGAGCTGCAAACGACACCCCTATTCCTTATTGTGGGTATGTGGAATTAGCATTTAGCCTTTCAGGAGAGCAAGACCCTTCTCCTATCATTGTACCATTCTTGGTGACTGGAAACAGCCTTGCAAACCCTATTATTGGCTACAATGTCATTGAAGAAGTAGTCAAGAATCCAATTATTGTGTCTCAAAACGATGGTATTCAAGGATTGGAGTCTTCAAATTTGTTGTTTAATGCAATGACAGCCTCGTTTAAGAAACAACCTGAGACAGTTGAAGCCCTTATGTCGTTTCTACGAGCCAATAAAGACATCCAGTTAGGTACTGTAAAAACACCCAAGCGCAATGTTTGGATTGCACCCAAGCAAAGTGTGAGAGTTTCATGCCGTACAGGTTGTGTAGTAAATGAATTTAAAACTCAAGCTCTGTTTGAGCCTGATGAAACTGAACCATGGCCTCATGGTCTAGAAGTAAACCAAGTATTACTGACTTTGTCGAAGGGTCAATCACACAGAGTCAATTTATCTATCTATAACGCAACAAATCACAAAATTCTGCTCAAAGCTCGTACTGTTTTGGGAAGGTTAGAACCTGTCAAATCAGTAGTTCCCATTGAGACCAAATTACGCAGCCCCCCTGTCATTGAGAGTAATCAAATGCAATCTGATGTACAGCAACCATCTATGGATCTTCCAGAGGCTGCAAAGCAAGACATCCATCCTGACTTCCTAAAACAATTTGACTTGAGTGGTTTGAATGGTCAACAGCGAAAAATTGCTGAAGACATGCTGCTGTCAAACGCAGAGTCATTTTCGCTGCCTGAAAATGATATTGGTTGTGCTGAGGAACTGCAGTTACCAATTAAGTTGTCAGATCCAAAACCAGTCCAAAAAACCTACACGGCAATACCAAAGCCATTATATGCTGAAGTTAAGCAACATCTGGAGGACTTGCTGAATAAAGGCTGGATTGTCAAATCTCGCTCAAATTATTCCAGTCCAGTGGTTTGTGTCCGGAAGAAGGATGGCAGCTTAAGGCTGTGTGTGGACTATCGCTTATTGAATTCTCGTACTATTCAAGACCGTCATCCATTGCCGCGAATAGATGGAACGCTTCAAAGTCTTGGTGGAAATCGTTGGTTTTCCCTACTTGACCAAGGGAAGGCCTACCACCAGGGCTTTGTTCAGGAAGATTCCCGGCACCTGACTGCATTCATTACCCCCTGGGGCCTGTACGAATGGGTCAGGATTCCCTTTGGCCTCACCAATGCCCCAGGGGGGTTTCAGAGGTACATGGAACATTGCCTGGAGGGAATCCGTGATTTAATTCTGTATTCCGTACCTTGATGATCTTATCGCTTTCAGTCCGGATTTTAAGTCACACATTCAGCACTTGTCAACTGTATTAGAGCGACACGAAGTAACGGACTTAAACTCAAACCAAAGAAATGCGAACTCTTTAAGCATCAATTTAAGTACCTGGGACATATAATTTGTGAACAAGGTTACCACATGGACACGTCAAACATAGAAGCTATCCACCAGCTGCGTAGATAGCAAACCAAAAACTGTTGGTGATGTACGACGGATTATTGGATTTCTCAATTATTACAGGAAGTATATACAGAACTTTTCACAGACTGCGAAGCCCTTATTTGAATTATTGCAGAAGCGGCCGCAACAAGATAAGGAGTCCAGCCCACAGAAGAATTTAAAGACTAATCGTCAACACAAGAAGCAAATTACTGTTCCGTCAACAGCACCGATTGCTTGGCAGAGCCATCATCAGCAAGCGTTGAATAAGCTTATTGACTGCCTGTCATCACCGCCATTGCTTGCTTACCCAGACTTCAATCTACCGCTTTGTCCTACATACCGATGCTAGTCGTCAGGCCTAGGAGCTGTTTTGTATCAAGAACAAGATGGCATATTGCGTGTTATTGGCTATGCGTCAAGGACTTTGACAACTGCAGAAAAGAACTATCACTTACACAGTGGCAAACTAGAGTTCTTAGCACTGAAATGGGCAGTATGCGATCACTTCCGTGATTTTCTGTTCTATGCACCATCTTTACAGTCTTCACGGATAATAACCCCTTACATATGTCCTCTCTACAGCTAAATTGAACGCGACAGGACATCGCTGGGTATCAGAGCTTGCTGATTTTCGGTTCACAGTAAAGTATAGACCAGGAAAGACAAATGTTGATGCTGATGTTCTGTCAAGAATGCCAAGTAACATAGAGGATGTGATGAAATTGTGTACAAATGAATTGTCACCTGATATTCTTCAAGCTACAGCTGTAGCTATGTCGGCACAGCACAATGGCCTAGTGCCCTGGATAATGTGTCTACCCACCAATGCTGAAGCTGTAGAACTTGATCAGCAACCAGTCAGTTCAAATGGACTCGTGTTTACGACCATCACATCAAATGATATCTTGCAAGCCCAACAGTCCGATTCCATTATTGCTCCGGTGCTGCAATTTAAAGCCAAGGGAGAAAAGCCCTCAAAGGACGTAATCACACATGCAGCCCCAGGAGTCAGAATATTGATGCGGGATTGGGAGAAACTGTACATCTCAGACGAAGGGCTTCTGTGTCGAAAGACCAGTGAAAACAATCAAATTGTGCTGCCAAAGAAGTTTCATCGTGTTATATATCAAGAATTACACAGTGAAATGGGTCATTTGAGCAGTGATCGTGTTATACAGTTAGCAGTCCAACGGTTTTACTGGCCTTACATGCGACAAGACATTGAGACTTTCATTGCCAAACATTGTTCCTGTATCAAACAAAGAAAGCCGCACATCCCAGGAAGAGCACCATTACAGAGTATTGTGACCACCCAACCATTCGAACTTGTCTCAATAGACTTTCTTCACCTCGAAAAAAGTGTGGGAGGCTATGAATATGTGCTGGTTATTATGGACCATTTCACAAGGTTCGCAAACATATGCTACAAAGAACAAATCGGCCAAGACTGTTGCTAGTAAGATATATAATGATTTTATCCCACGCTTTGGCTTCCTGGCCGCCTCCATCATGACCAGGAGGGAGTTTGAAAATGAGCTGATGGCAAATCTTGAGGCACTTTGTGGTGTGGGCCACTCACGAACAACACCAGATCACCCACAAGGCAACGGCCAGGTTGAACGCTTCAACCAAACCTTGCTAGGCATGTTAAGAACACTTCCAGAAAACAAAAGTCTCGCTGGGCTGATTACCTGAACAAAGTTACACACGCTTACAATTGTACCAAGCACTCTAGTACAGGCTTTTCACCATTTTTCTTACTCTTTGGACGTGATCCAAGGCTACCTGTTGATTTGATCTTTAAAACAGGTCGATCATGGAGTTCAACTAGGAGAGCAGATCACTCGGAATATGTGAAAAGATGGAAAACAGCAATGAAAGAGGCATACCAAATAGCATCCGACCGCTCACAAGCTTCACAGGCAAGAGCAAAGCACAGTTATGACCCTCGAGTACCATCAAGTATATTACAAGAAAATGATCGGGTACTAGTTCGCAACCTCAGTGAGCGGAGGGCCAGGAAAACTAAGAGCCCATTGGGAACAGGACGTACATAGAGTGGTCCGACGTTTGAATGAAAGCAGTCCCGTTTACGAAGTTGTTTCTGAGAAAGATCCGAGTTCCCGAAAACGTGTTTTGCATCGCAACTTGCTTCTACCGTGCAACGAGTTGCCAATCGAGATCCCACCCAGCAATGGCCAAAATAAGAGGAACAAGATGGAGAACCGTAACAACCAACAGAGGCGACGTCAGCCAAGGAATGACCAGAATAGGTTTGTTGAAACACAGTATTCTTCTGACGATGAGGATGACGCTCTGATCTTTGTTCCAAATCGCCATTTCAACGCCGTAACACCAGCAAGACATTCAGCCCAAAATCCTGAAGAAAGCCTGCAGCAAGAAAGTGTTGGCAATGCTAGGTCAAATGCTAGCAATGAGAGTGAAGCTGTAGACAATGCCGATACTGCTGAGAGTGGACCAACTCCAGAAGCACTGCCGGCTACGCCAGAAATACATGAGCACCAGACATCTCCTGATACTCCTGCAGAAGACTTAGACCCAGTAGTCGGTGACTCAAGTCCCACATCACCATTAGTGTCATCACCACGCGAGTATGTGCATCCGCAACGTTATCGTCGTCCTCCAGATACCCTGCAGTATACGAGGTTGGGAAATCCGATTTCGTTTCCACAGTATAACGTCCAAAACATCGCTTGCACTCCGAAACTCTTCTATCCGAATTTCGGGTATCCACTTGCGTATGGTTTTGTACCTTATGGACACCCAGCTCCACCGCCACTTGTTACGACTTAAAATACCTCAGAATTGAAAAGCTATTGATATTCGCGTTATTTATTTTAAAAGTACAATATTTACATTTATTCTGAAAGACCTGTCGTCATACCTGTCGGAAATGAGGGAACTATAAAGCACGTATTTCCACCGTGACTGTAAGAGGAGTTCAATCCTAAGCACCCACTTAGCTATTTCGTTGTCATAAGTCAACGTCACAGAAGATATCGTCATTGTCGTCAGATACTTTCGTAAAGTTGTGGTTCCTTACCGATACGACGCTCAGGAGAACTAGTATTTTATCGTATTTATAACTGCTGACTTATTGTTCCAGAACCTCCGTAACTTCAATTCGCACTCCTTACCTTTAAAGAGTAAATTGCTCGTATAGTCAGAGATCATTAGATCTTGGACAGAACTATCTTGAACGCGACTTACGCATTCGTATTCCCAGTTGGCAAAGAAGAAAGAGAAAACTTACTGGAGACTTGCCAAAGATTTTGTTTCTGAAGTGTGAAGAACATTACAACGGACTCGGTACCACCGTCTTGCGATGTTACACAGAACACTTTTAGAAGAAAGAAGATCTCTTGAAAATAGGCGATCGCTTTTTGTAACAAGGAGTTATTGAGATAATAAATTCTTCCGCTGCAAATTTTCAATCAATACTTTCTTGTTTCAAATCCACAATATCGATTATCGCAACACTCGTACAACTCGCCCCATCTGTCAAGCCAACTCACCCCACTATTACATAAATGATAGAAAAAAGAAATTGAGTGAATCTATCAGTGTGATAAAAGGGGGGTGGGTTGACTTTTGAGATGGGACGAGTTAACTTTGTAGATGGGGTGAGTTGACTTTGAAAGTGGGGCAAGTTGACCTAGAAGTGGGGAGAGTTGGCAATGGGGCGAGTTGGTAGTGGGGCTAGTTGGTAGTGGCCAGCAGTGAGGGGCAATTCACTCCTTGGTACACCTTTATTGGGTTTTCTTAGAAATCCCGAGTTGGTAGTGGGGCCCTCGCCAGCAGTTGTTCCTATGAATCTTTTCTTTCAGATTTCCCGGAAAGATTTCTGAAAAGCTTTTTGTGCTTTGCATGTTCTTATGCTTTGCATTCGAACCCTCCATTACTTGCACTCGAACTCTCGTTTTTGTAGCCTGCCGAAAGGTCAAATAAACTAGGTTGCATAAATTACCGTTTCCACTTTCCGGCTAGTAATATTACCAGGTTTCACAACAAGTTTTCGATTTGCTAAAAACTACCCTTCAAATTCAATAAAAGATTTTCGGATGATAAAAAATTGAAAAGTAACACTTCTATTCATTTTTGAAATTGTTTTGTACAAATGTTGAATGCTTTTGTAGTTAATCGGCAATAGTCCCTGAAGACAATGTTATACAAATTTATTACGCAGCATTATCAACAGTAAATGAGCAATCTTATCTCTTGGGGAGCGCTTGTACTGATTGGCTAATAGTGAAACACCTGCGTACGTGACTATACGTCCCTTGTGACAAATCCCCGCTCAGTCCTGCGATCTGATTGGCTGTCAAGTGCGAATGACATTTGCGACATGAAAATTCAAAGAAACGCGCTTTGTGCCTTCCTTCTTTGCGCTCGTTGGTATTTTCCAAGGGAAAAATCATAAATAGAAATGAAGCGCCGCTCTCCAGAGAATCATCTACAGCGAACAGCAGAGGAAGGTTGAGAATCTCGAGAGAACTAGCTCAGTGGCGGACTACTCGGAGAATACTACAAATCCATCCCTAATGGTAAATTTTGTTTTATTTTGTGGCCTCATGAGGCATCGTAGTCTAAACTTTAGATAAGCTTTTCTTGTCAAGTTTTTATTACTTTTGCTTCGCTACTTTCCCTGCCCTTTTTCTTTGTTTTGTTAGGCTTCCTCGCCGAACTCAGAACGAAGCAACACGCCTGATACCACGAAAGGCTGGTCTATCGAAGTCGAGGAGTTCTCGAATGCGGAGTAAGTCAGTCAAGTAAATTTCACTTAAAAGGCGGTTTGCAGAAAGCGAATCTCAACTGCACGCTGCCTCAGCTTTGAGCTGGCGCTTTGTTTAAATTTATGTCACTGTATGTTTACATTGTAGCACTCTAGCTCGCTGCAAGTTCTCCAACCCTTTCACGGCAAATTGAAATTGTTGGCCTACTACGCCTTACTGTCACTAAATGTTGTTACAAACGTTCAAAAAGCTACGATTCACAAAATTAATAAGATCCGTTAACTGAAGAAAGGAAGCGCTGGGTTTCGCGTCCTTGCGGTGTATCTAGTCTTGTCAGAGAATTGCTCAGACTTTTGTTTTTCAAACCATTGACAATGTTCAAACAAGCTAGGTTACCAAAATTTTTCTTATACCAAATTTTCATCAACTTTATCAATGCAAACGCGGACGCGGACGAATTTGTTACGGCAAATGACTCCTCATCATTCATAAAATCACTAGGGAAACATTTGCGTAAAGAATTCGTCACTTTTTTAAACTGCTTAAAATTTCAAATTGTAACGAAAAGTAAATGATAATAGTTTGTTGTCCACGCGACAAATTACTTTTGTTTTGTCTTTGATCTTCTTAGTAACCATTCAATTTGGTGTCAATTTCCAATGTACTTTTTTCCGCAAGATAATAGGGTTGTCGATTTCATAAGTAAAAGAGAGCCAATTACCAACGGTTTCTCGGTCCACTCGCGGTATGGCGTTCTGCAAACTCCCCACACGACCAAGTCGCTACAGATTGCATTTACCAGTAATGTTTTGATCAATCGCCACACCTTGGTGGCTAACTCGCCTGAGTTTGAAATTAAGATTTAATGAAGTTGATGAATCCCTGATGAAAATCTCATTTACAGCTACTAGACAGCCTGTCAGCGATTTATTTACTGATATTTTGGGCTCTACCCCCGAGTCCCCGTTGATCAAGCTAATAGAGTCGGTAGCGGTCAGTAGACCCAAGGGTAGATCCTTAGCCGGTAACAGGTCAACTCGCCACACTGCCAACTCGCCACGGTCAAGTCGCCACACTTCTCGTAAACTCGCCTCATCAAAAGATGACTCGCCACACGTAACTGAACAAGTCAACTCTATCGGCGTAATGAACGGGGGTTTGGGGGGGCAGCGCTCCCAATATTTTATGCCGTACGTTTATTTTGTTTTGCTATGAAACAGCATTTTGAGTTGTGTTTTTCATTCTGATTCTTCTTTCGTTTAGGAATGAGATCGTGCGAGCCTCGTTTGAAAAACAGCCGCCAAGTAATCTACGAAAAAGCAATTTCTTTCACTTTGTCATCGCATTTTACGACAAAAACAACAATGCGGTTGAGGTGGAAAAAGGCAAATTTGTTGGGTTCGTTGACGAAACCCAGGTACGTAAATCTTACAGGAGTACACTTTTTTCAATAAGCAAATGGTTTTTTGGCTCCGCAAGCTCAAAGTTGCTTAAAATATCTAGTTTTTCAGCCCTCAAAGAATGACAGGTACCCCCTAAAAACTCGTATTTTGTCTCTTTTCTTGCTTTTCAATGTTGCTGACAAGTTTCTTTTTGTGCAGGGCTTAACGATAGAAGCAGGTTAATAAATCGGAGCATCGGAACTCCTTTTTGCGTTGATAAGAAAGATGCGTTTAGGTTACAACAACAACAGCAGAAGTTGGTGGCGGCGGTAACTGGAAATCAGGCAATGAGTTTATATTTTGTACTTCATGTCACTTTTCTTTATTTCAGGAGGACAGAAAGAACAACAATGGAATTCAGTATCAGCTAAATCTTGTGTATGGAGATGGTATGCTGTTTTAGTTTTCATTGACATTCATTGTATGATCTATGCGTCTCTAACATTTACAGAGAGAAATGCCCTTGCATCATGTTTAAATTAATTTTTCTCTGCTCCACTTTGACATACTGTTATAACCATGAAATAGCCTAAAAGCAGAAAAAATTATTTCTTTTTTGTGGTCAATAAAGTTAGACGTAGCCACAAAAGTTGGACTATGTCCTATAGGCTGTGTTTCTCTTTCCTTATTCCTTCAGTAATCATTCAAACATAACGTAGCGTTAACCCTACCCTTCTAATTCTAGACCCCCTCCCCTCTCCCCCTTTAAACGTCTATCTATCGAAAAAATTAACATTAAAGGGAATCGACAAGGTTAAAGCTGACACTTGTCAGTTGCTATAAAATACCATAAATAAGCAATTGTCATTAGGTAATGGACAATAAACTTATTCTTTTTTGTCGAGCTAAAAGTCTTAAGTCACACATGGTAACGACGTCCAAGATTTCCGTTTCCCCCAAAAGTGTTACGTAACATTAGAATTACTCTGGCTTTATTAAGTCGTAGACGAGATTCAAGAAAAGGGTTCAGTCTTCCTCCAGACAGAAAAACGCCTTGCTGTAAACCTTCCTCACTAACCACTGAAAACCAGATGTGTCTTTGGTGTGGCGTGAGATTCATCTCCATTGTTCTATCTGACCTTCCTCCGGTCATTGATCGTGTGACCGTATTTCCAACCCCCCTCCAATCTTTTATAGACATTAAGAAAAGCGGTGATAGAGTTGGTTTGAATGTCCTTTAAACAAGATGCTCCTTTTAACTTAGATGTTTTAAGTTGCCATTGACTTTACTCCATTGCTTATAACGTAAATCTTTATTTTCGTCAGGAACCAAAGGCGAAGCAAATATATACGTCAGATTTATAGATTCCCAAACAAAAGAGGTACGTACCATTTGTTGATTTGTATTGATTGCAGTGGCTAACACTAGACAGAGTTTTGATCAAGAGTAATGTGCGATGTTTTCGTAGGCTTCCAACTCCGAGGGGCGATTCACTCTTGGAAACCTCGTACACTTGCTGGAAATCCTATTGTTTTCATGAAGATCATTTGGAAATCCTTTGGTTTAAACAGAAATCTCGTACACTTTGTTGAAGAGTGAAATGCGCTTCTCGAACGCGTTAACTCTTCAAGAAACCCTTAATAAACCAAAGATTCTCAAGGGGAAATGATTTCTCTGAGTTTCGGTACAGAGACGTAGAATCCTTAAATCCTATAATTCTTCTAGTGTTCCTATGCTACAACAGCTTCAACCTTGTTCGAAATTCATTATACACTATTGGTTAACTGTAGATTGATTATAGCCACGATCCAGTAATGCAGAGATAATTGCATATAGTCACCTATAAGTATAAGTGCATATACTGTGGGTCCCACTCCCTCTTGCTCAGGGTTATCGTGAATTGAAGTTGTTTTGTTTTGCTGTGGTGTCGTGTGTAGCACAGAGTGAACTTATAGTGCCGTCGAGATGAAGGTCCGGCGGGGTTAAAGCCTCGGGGACCAGACTCTAAAGGGGCCTGCAGAAATTGAAATACTCTAATGCTTCCCTTAGAAAACCCCCTACTATAGACTTAGTACAATTACATTACCCTTGGGCTCGCATTGCTTCATGGATTTGTTGGCCCCCTTTCCGCTGGGTAAAACATTTGTACTTTTGAAAGTTTCTGCATGCTTTCGGAGAATCTTTGTGATAAAATGTTAAACCAAGATTGTCCAGGGGTGATTTTGCTGAACATTTGTTAGGGTCTTAAATATACGGCTTAATATCCTTTTGACTACGGCTAGGATTGTTTAACATAAGATTTTTATTTTATACGTAGTGATATAGCTACATCATGTTGTAAATGTTTATCTTTTAGGTGATCATGTATGAAGGACAAGATAAAAACCCTGACATGTGCAAGGTTCTTCTTACTCATGAAGTTATGTGTAGGTAAGAAAACGTTTTATCTCTTATATACTGCTTCTTCGATACAGTCAAGTCGATGTATTTTTGCATACATATGCAAAGGCAACCTAACTAAATTGGGTAAATTAAAAAAATCTGAGGCAACTTTTGCATTCGACGATGTTGATGGACGTCTATACTTACATCTAGCTTGCCAGAAGAAGTGCCAGAAAGGACTGTTTTGCAGCAAAAATATAATTGAAAAACTCAGCTGTGAGCTGTCCATCCTTCCAAGGTCGGTTAAATGAGTACCCAGGGTATTCGTTCTAGAATATCATTCCTGGGACACAAGTTGCAGGTCCACATAAGCTGTTTAGCTGCCATAATCCCTGACCCGCGTTAACAAATAAAGATTGCTTGCTTGCTTGCGTCTTCAGGGATTTTATTAGAGGCAGATTGAAGGTTCTTGCTCAAGTGCCTTTGTGTTCCCACATCTAGAATAGGGCAGTTGTTTGATAGGATTACAAATACTAGCATTTTGAGAAATCGTGATAACGTTTTTCTAGCCGTTGCTGTGAAAAGAAGTCTTGCGGTAACAGAAATGAAACACCCTCAGATCCTGTCGTCGTTGAAAGGTGAGTCTCCCATGGTTAACAATTGCTGTTGCATACAATGATTTTAATATAGGTTTTAGATTTGAGGAAGATACGAGGACACTTCACTCTCTGGAAAGGCCCAGGAGATCCGTTGAAAAAAGGACTTACGTTTGAAAGATTTCTTTGACAAAAATAGAAATTCTAGCGTTGGGTGTTCGAGATTCCAAGAGCCAAGTTGCTTCTCGGGCAAGCATTGTCTATTATCTAAAGTAAGTCTACAATATGTTTGAGATAAGCACGAGATAAGTTTGGATTTTTCTCTGAAAAAAGAGACTACGAAGGCTGTAAGAGAGGCTATGATAAAGCTCTGTAATCTTTGCATTTTGCTTTGCTTTGCCAAACGTTGCTACCGTATTTCCTCGAATAAATACGCTCCTTTCTGATTGAGCTGCCTATCAAGATGGTCCCTGACACCTTTTAAATTGTGTTTGTGCAAACTCCTGATGGAATGAATCAAGAGACACCTTGGCCAGTAGCTGCAATTCTTCTTTTTCGTCAAAACGTTAGTCTATGCATGGATTTGACAAAAATTTTGAAACAATCGCCGTGGGCGCTAAATCGAGGGAATGCGGTTAATTTATAAAGGCCTGAAGCTAGTTCGAGACTCGACTCTTATGCCGTGTATACTGCTTGAAAACGAAAAATTCTATTTTCAGGTTCTTTGTAAAGTTCTTCATGAAATGCAACCAGAATTGCTTGAAAACTGCGGGAAATCCACGAGACATGAGGCGTTTTCAAGTGGCACTTTCCTTGACACCAGATCTTCACAATGTATTGGCAGTATCAGAGAATATGTTTGTTCATAATAACTCAAAACATGGCCGAAGAAACTCAAAAAGATTTGAACCTCTAGAAAGTAAGTTGTTTATTTTTCATGGATTTTACTTCCAAAAGAAGCTAAAAGAAATAATTTGCACAAACAAGTGAACTCCTGAACCTATTACGCCAGTCATGAGTCCGACGCTTCGCAAAAAGCTGCAGAAACAACCGTAACAACTCTATAGCTGTTTGGTCAGAGTGGTTTGATCATTCAACTCAATAGTGATAACTATGACTCTTGTAATGAGTTTAGTAAACCATCGTTCAGTTACTTTTTCCTGTTTGAAATCAAGCGCAAAAGAAGGCCAGTTTCCAGCGGAACGAAGTAAGTTCGTTGCCCTTAACACATTGTATAATTCTTAGCGTCAAGAGTTGCCAAATCGAGAATTTTTACGAGTGTAAAAAAGTGTGTTGTTCGATCAGGACCTGGGCTTTAATGTTCCCTACAGTCCCCATTTCCAGGCCAGATAAACTCGAATTGATGACTGGTTTTTAAATAATCTTGTTCACATTGTCGTGAAATCCTTATTTGATCAGCAATTTCTGAACAGTTGCAAAAAATCGTTGGGTCCAGCCTCCATCTTTTTTTTCGGTAACAAAGAGCTTCTGATCTTTTTAAGCCACTACTTACGCTCAAACGGGGCAGAGATTATTCGAGGGAAAACAAATAAGGTATTCTGGAAGTATGATCTACTTTCATTCCATGTCATAGTATGTCCGGGTTTGTAGTATCAACATATATATATGCCTATGATATACATCTCGGTAAAACGATTAACATTCAATTTTAGGTCCTCCGCTTATCAAAGCTTTGATACCATCTGAGGGCTGGACATCTGGAGGAACCCAAGTTATTATCATTGGTGAGAATTTCTTCGAGGGAATTCAAGTAGTTTTTGGAAACTGCATCGTATGGAGCGTCGAGGTGAATAAATTCGCTGTTGATTCATATTTTGTTGTTCAACGAACTAAGGTCATGAGTTTGGCGTAACTGCACTAATTTCCAATCGTTACATCGCACGTTCTTGATTCTAGTGCTTGATGCTGATGGCTCTGTCACTTTATGCCATTTCGCTTCGCTGTATCACAGTATGTTTTCCAAAAGTCTTTCCAAATGTTTCGAACTACGGAGGGTTGAAGTTCTTGAGTTAATATTCTATATATGATTCATCAGAGATCAAGGAGAGTAAACAAGCATTTCCATGAATTAAAATTTCTGGCTGCCTATCTTCAAGATTTAAAACTTGGGTTTTTCATCTATGTGTATGCTAAGCCTACAGAAAAGCATGATTCTATTTTTATCTTGGTTGAAGACCAGAACCTGTGTGCAGTTTTTGTTAACCCGGTTTATTCATAGGCTTGATATAATTTTATGAAATTTATACACTTATTAATTGTGCATATTCCATTCCGCAGGTCTTTTCTTCGACAGCACTAAGAGTTGTTGCTCCTCCTCGTCATATGCCCGGAATGGTTGAAGTTTGCCTTGCATTCGACTCAAAACCATATTATCAAGGACAGCCAGGCTGCTTTGTTTACTCCTGTGAGTACCATTACTTTGTTGCTTCGTATAACTTCCTTGTTAAGAGCTTTGTGCAAAATATATTCACCAAGCTGTAGGTTCTTTATAGATGATGATTCCTATGTCTTGCTTTATCCTGTATTAAGAAAAGCAGATATCAACTTTAATCAACAAAGCAGATCTTTACTTTTTATTGATATTTTTATATGCGTTTTCAGCCTTAAGCGATCCTACAATCGACTATGGATTTCAGAGACTCTCCAAGCTTATTCCTCGACACCCAAATGATCCAGAACGCATTCCCAAGGTAGCTATTATTTTTCCATGAAATAAATACTACAAGCCTTTTCATTACACTCCGTGGTCTGTTTGTAAACAAAATGTCCTGTCATAAAGAATGATAGGCGTCGTCTTTCTGCAACAGAGAGCGATACAAGATAGCGTTTTAAGGCATGTATTTCATCATTTTGTTCAATCTGTCTGTCCGTCTGTCTGTCTGGTTTCTTACAAAAAGTACCCGGTCCTCATAATCAACGTATTAAAGATGGTAGGCCATCATGTACTTGGTTTTGCATTTTGAAATGGTGATTCATCCATCTTTGATGCTTGCTTAATTCAAATTCTTTTACAGAATGGAAGAAAATAAAATTTTGTTATTCAAATTCGTATTTTGTTTGATCCAAAAGAAGTGTTTGTCTCATATCGGCTGCAAATCATTAATACAAACATATTAATTAAAGATACTGAAAGCTAAGAATACAAAATGAAACAATATGCAAAACAGTATATAAAAATACCAAAGGTCTGCGATAGGTTGTTTATTATGGATGGGAAACAGTTGAAATACTGTCCTCCTACAACAAACTGCAACAAGCACGCAGGCCTATAAGGTTTCTTTGAGACTCTTTCTTATAATAAGCCAAAGTTTGGTGCGTGTTTCGGATAATGTTGATACATACAGAATTGACGGGCATTACTATGTATATTTAATGTATGTCGTTTCCATCTTAGGAGGTGATTTTAAAACGAGCTGCTGACTTGGTAGAAACAGTATACACAATGCGTGGATCTACACCTCAGTATCTACCATCACCATTGCCTGTCAATGACATCAATCCAAACAGATCTCCAGTGATATATGCAACAGGTGCAGGATCTGCTTATCAAGGACACTACAACAATTTTTCTACTGGCAATTTCAGCCGAAATTCCAAAGACGAACCTATGCAAACGGATAGCTATATGCAAGGGAATTTTATCAATTAC
The DNA here is from genome assembly GCA_014526335.1 of Chrysaora quinquecirrha. Taxonomy (NCBI): domain Eukaryota; kingdom Metazoa; phylum Cnidaria; class Scyphozoa; order Semaeostomeae; family Pelagiidae; genus Chrysaora; species Chrysaora quinquecirrha. Next base: position 3,053,316 of record JACTAT010000059.1, on the reverse strand, counting down.
ACGATTGAAAAGGATTATAATGACAATGAAAGACACGACAAGAAGAGAATGCGTGAAAGTTCAAGGCCTAATCTTACAGTTCCATTACCTCATGTAAATAGCTTCGCGTCATCTGTTTCTACAGCTTCTTATCCACAAGCTATACGATCACCAAATACTGTCTATGGAGCAACGTTACAAGCAATGCCACAATCTGCTGGTTACATCACTTCTCAAGGTAAGCATCTTTTGGAAAAATAGTATCCTTGCTTTGTCGAATCCATAAGGTCCTAGGTTGAGCTGTTATTTAATGCACTCACTAAATTGGCTGCCAGAGGGTAGTGAATTTCTTGGAGAAAATAATTGGAGGTAGAAAGTCTGTGTGTTTTCGATATTGGTTAAACTTAGGAAATAATAAATTTGCCAACAACTAATTTGGGTTTTACACTTGAGATCTTCTAAAACCGTTAACAGAAACCACTGCTAGATGAAATCAGTAGTAAATGCATTTTGCCTTGAAAATCATCAAATGAACCGGAGAGGAGAGCCTTAGGCTGTATGACATGACTTGGAGAGTTACTTGGCGAATTCATTGGGTTCTATAGCCCAGTGGAAACTTTGTTGTCTCCCTGGCTATGCATTCCAGGTTCGATCCCCATCCATTGTGATATGCCACTTTTGGAGAAAACCATCCTAGTGTCCATGACAAATATATATAAATTTGTGTGGTGCTGAAGAAAGCTCAACATATATAGCCTAAACAGAAATAACGTACTCTGGATCAGATTAATTTTTCTATTCATATATGTTTCTAATCTCTTTTAGCTGGACCATCACCGAATCTACCACCAACACCAAACAGTGTTCCAGTCAATGGCACTTCAAATCACTCGACTGGCAATGTATTCCAGTTCAGCCCAAATGCTTTGCCAGTTATTCGACAAAAACAAGACAACTTCAACCAGTTAAACTCAGTACAAACAGCGGATCATGGTTAGTAATGTTTGATTGATACTACTTAATACGTTTTAAAGTGCCCTTTTTCAGCGAACACTCTTATTCATCAGAGAATTTAGTGTTTGTACGTTCAGGGTCTATATATACACGTTTAGTGTATGCTAGTAGCACATTATACCAGAAATAGCTTGGGAATGCTATCAGCACCTCTCACTAGAGCTGTCCTTCTCATGATATGGTACTCACTTACCACATTGGTAACGCAGAAAGGCACCACGACGTTAAAACGTGAGAAAATTTAAGCTCATTCTTTGTTTTTGGAGAAAGGTGGTTGTAGTGGTCAGTCGGAAGGAAAAGCGTATTGTCTGTCTTCTGTCTTAACAGGGGTTCTCTTTTGGAGATTTGCTGTTTAGAAGTGAACTGGAAAATGGTTCATTCTGTCGAGAATTCATTTGTGACATTATTTCATCTTTTCCACAGATATGATTACACAAGAATACAGCAATGGAGGAACGTACATCGTTACCAATCAGTAGTAACAACAAAGACCATCATTGAAAATGCACAGGTGATTATGAACACGAATATCAAGACAACCGTCATGGTGCATGATAAACAACAACATACATACATATATAACATTGTATCGGCTCTTGTGAGAAGGACGCCTCTAAAACTAAACTGGTTTGAGTTTGATTCAGAATTATCGTATTTGTAACTTATAAGACTATGTTTCGGGCTGTACTAGATGAGTTGATTTTAATAACTTTTGATATAATACCAATTCCAAAGATTTTTACAGCTGTGAAATATAATCTGTATTTCACCTTTGATTAAATACCTCTAGCGAGACTTCTAGTTAGCACCCTTTCTCTAGGCTTCGCATAGAGACTCGTTCTGGCAGTGTTTAGAAATGTCAATATGATGTGGACTTAGCTTCCACACTGTCTTGATACACTTCTGTAATCGCCAGAATCAGGTTTGCTCGGTGGACCAAAAACCTGAAAATTGACAAGGCTTCTGACCTTGAGAAACTCTCAGAGCTGCAAATCCCCACTCATTCCTTATAACGTACTGGATATACTTTCAAATCTATTATCGCCTCAAAAATGGGCACATGAATAGTGTGAAAATATATTACGTATCTGGACTAGTTTTAGGTTGATAATTCCTAAAGATAGCTAACAATTAATCGAATAAAGTATCTAAAGGCACTAATATAGAAGTGTATATAGTTCAAAGATATCCTGTAGCTCGCTGTAGCTGTTTTCTAATCACAAGTAACCTGAAAGCGATTAACATAGACTAGCTGTAAGCTATGTAACTATAAGTTCTTGAAATGTCTTTACAAACGTCAGTGGACTTGTTATAGAAATATTATTTATTTAAATCATTTTGTATTACTTTGAAGTGATATTTTTGCTTTTATATAGATTATTTTTGTACACATATTTAAGTTATTGTGTGATGCATGAAAATTTGTATTTAAACTTGAATGAAGTTATTTATTTAATGCAAAGTTGTTGTAAACATTCGTAACTCATGGAAATAATGTTTTTCTATCATTAATCGATGTTTTTTTATGGTATATCCTTCTTGCCTTTATTGGGTCATTGCTGACGTTTCTGAATGCATTATTATTATTTTATTAGAAACTGAGCTTGGAGTCAGTAATCATATTCTGAATATCTTGTTCATAAAAGTACTCAAAGTTTCTTAAAAGTTTCTCAGCAAAAGTTCTAAAAAGCTATTATGCAGATAGACGAAAAATGCATGGTAAAAAAAACACAAGTAAAAAGAGAGAAAACTTTTTCTTATAGATCGCCGACCAAAATAAAGCCTGATAAAAGAAATCGGGTCTGGAATATAAGTTCTACAAATGTAAGGGTAACGTGAGGTAACTACAAATCTAGCTGGTAGTTACAATGGGTAAAACCATGGTAAAATACCGGTCATTGGAGGTAACAAACCATTCATAAGGTCTCATTTTGGAATCGTTGAAGATAAGAACGAGGCTAGTCATGACAAATCAAGAAATGAAGTCAAGATGGTGGTTTATTTTTCTTTTTTGAAGTTGGCTACAAAGTTAAGTAAAAGCTTGTCTGTATTAGACCTGAATAAACCCACTTTAAAAGTTAACATTTTAAACAATTACTAAAAACTAACGCCATTGATTGACCAAAATAATACTTGTCTGGCAATATTTACGAGATGAAACGAAGGCCAGCTTTGGGAAGAAAGATGTCGGAGAACTCGTCAAGGAAGGAGACGGAAAAGTACATAAAGTTTTTCACTTATAAATCTTTACAGGTCATAGTCCATTCAAGAAGTGGGGAAAAATCCAAAACATCGTCTAAAGCAAACGCAGTTGGAGTTGATTGGTTTAATGTTGCATTACCAGGAGCAAGTATTGAAAGTGAAGTACAAAAAGAAGTAAAAAGTGAATTCTCGAATCAAAATGCTGTTGTTAAAGACCCACTGTGGTTGAATGTCTATCTTAAAACAGCAGAAGGGCATGATAGCATCTTAGAGTCATGGAATATAAGGTTTACAGAGAAATCAGATCAAAGCATTAAGAGCTGTTTTGCAGTGTACAACAAATTATCTCTTCTGCTAAAATCATTGATCTCAGTGACTAGATCATTGCCTGCATATAAACTGACTAGAAGGAAGGATAAAGATTTCTCGTTTTATTATAAAATCTCATCAGAATCACCAGTCAAAGATCTCACTGCTGAACTGCCTGAGAAAACTAAGATTGGAAATGTAGGGACACAGTTTGGCACAGTTTTGATATCCGTTTGTTTTAAAACAGATATCCATTTGGATGCATCAGTGGCAAGTCAAGCCACACTTGCTACGAGTAAAACACAGAAGAAAGTTCAAATAAGGATGGGTAATGATGAACCAGGGGGTTTACTGAACCCCCTAGGTCCTGCAGCTGTTGCAGAACTCACAAAAGCAGCACTGGATGATGTTGTCGGAAGCACTGCATCTTTGCCAACATCATTCTCAACTGCCTCCCCACTTCATTTTGATTTGAGCCAAATGCAAGAAGGTCTTGAACAACTGAATAGCATATCTCAGCAACAATCAATAGGAAATATTGATGATGCACACAGACCAGTAGCTGCCTTTGGAACTGGCTCTTCCATGGAAAATTCAACCCCTGTATTACCAGAGATACCCTCAACTCCACCTTTACTCTCTTTTATACAAGACAAAATAGATGAAAGCATGATTGAGTCTCCATCAGATAATACAAACAAACCATTCAATGATGCAATATCTATTTTGAAATGTAATGATGAAAGCAAGAATCTTGATGACTTAATGTCCCTTGACCAGGGCTCTCAAGGGGAACCTACAGCTCAAGCAGTTGGCTACGAAGATGATTTTGTTCTGGTGGAAGTAAGACCTGCCTTTGCCCCTCAATTCGGGGATGCTGGTCAATTATACAGGGACTGCCAGAAACCACCACAGTTAGATATGTTCACACATGCACAAACTGATGATGAAAGTTTTGTTGATAAAATTGAGCGATATGAACTTCAACTTGAGAAGTATGATGAGTTTTTTCGAAATTTAGAGCACATGAAAGTCACATGAACAATAATCCACATCCTTTACAACCATATTATGCTTTATATTAAATCATTCAAAGACTGATTTACTTATGTAAAAACATAATTAAATTCAAACTCTCAATGTAATTGCAAGCTACTAGCTGATTTAGTTAAGACTCTGCTTTTGATATGCAGAGGGATATGTATTTTCTTAAACCTTCTCATATGAAGACAGTATTACTTTATTTGCATGCTTTTTGTTCAAATTGTAGCTATTCTGCAGTTGCTCTGTGCACCATGTAACCTACAAAAGAGTCAATTTTATCTATTTGCACAAAAGTTGAAGAGAATTTTTCAGAGACCATTGTTCTTAAAAGGGGGCTTTTCTGTTGTTTTTCCTAGTGACAAAAGTCATGCTCCCCAAAATGTTCTTGGGCTTGAAATTCCCTGTACCAAATAGATATAGGATTCTCAACGTTTATTTATTTCACCATAGACAATGGCAAGGAAAAGATTCAGCCCAAGATTGTTCAATCAAACAGACTTCACGAATTTTCTGGCAAAACATCACCTTAGGAAAAAAATTTGGTAATAAATACAACCACAGAATGATGTTTACATGCCCACTATCCATTCCCGATCCCCGGATTCTCGGTATCCATAAACTAAAAAAAACATTCCTATTCCCCTTGCTCCAAAGGTCCACGATTGATTTGATGAGTGATTTATTACCAGCCTCGTCCTGATTGTGACGCGTGTCTTTGAGGAAGAAAAAATGGCGGCCAACCAAAACAGTAGAGGAGGAAATAACTCCGCTGGTTTTGGAGGCTTAGGGCAGTCACCATTCTTCAACCAATCTCTTGGTGGAGGTCTTACCGTCGATAATCTTTCTGGTCCGCTTTTGTTCACTCCAGTTCCATTATCTTCCGCGTCAGAGCCTGATGTCAGCCAAAGAAATGTTGCAGGTATAAAAATTAAAAAGTGGCCTAAATTTTGAATTTTCATTTTCCTTTTGCGGTTGACTTGCGATCAATGCCCTGCTTGGTCAACACTTGATTTCAGAAAAAGTAGAAACTCTTCCTACTTTAGTGATTGATCAATATCGATCAATTGTTCAAGCAATTCAGGACACAAGGAATTTGATCACATCAACACAAAATTATTACTGGAATTCAAAACTTTGTCTCTTGATCTCAAAAAATTGATCACAAAGAGTCATGCATGCTATAGAAAGCGCTCTCTGAAGAAGTCTTCCTACACCCTGCATCTACAGATATCTTATAATTTCCTGTCATTCATTTTTTTATTTTCAGGAATCTCTGAACCACCACTGTCTCAACCCCTATTCCAGACAACGTCACAACCTGCGGTTTTTCAACCAGAAGTACACCAAACTCCTGAAATCCCTCAACAAGAACAATATGCAGAAACATATGCTCCGACACCTTTCCAACAAGTCTCATCATCAAATAACGCATATGAGAGCAACCCTTACATGACAATGCCATTTAGCCAATCAGAGACTCAGCCTCACCAGATACCAGTAGCTCCCACTCAGGAACCATATATTTCAAGCCCTGGCATGCAGTACATGCAGATGCCTTTCGATGGACAAATCCCAACTCAACTTGAAACTAATGTTCCTCCTTCTTCACCTGCAAGCAGCATGTCCAGACCAATGCAAGTTGTTCCTCCTCAACCACAGACGAATCCGCAACCCAACAGACCTCAGTTTTTTTCACCTAGTGGGCATCCAATTCAGGCTTTTACTTACCAACCAGTGCAACCCCACTGGTTCTTCTACAACAATGCAAAAACCTGGATGCCTTTTTCCTATGTGGATTCAAGAAATTTAGAAGCAGCTTTTGTTTCAAAGACCACAGCTGTTGTTCCTACCCATGGTGGGAGGTTTGATGTTGATCTTGACTCTTACAAAAGAGAAGCTGTTTATTGGAAAGAGAACAAAACTGATGTTCGAAGATGTACATGGTTTTACAGAGGGGAGAGTGAAGTGAAATTAATTCCATATGAAGAAAATGTAGCAGAAATTCTTGAGGTATCGTAAAAAAACTTTTGTTTTCATTTTGTGTGATATCCTTCAAAGCTTCCTTCAAATTCTGGTGCAAATAAACTAAGCACAAGGCAGTCCAAACAATTTAAACAAATAGTCTAAAAGCAGTGACCAGGGCTGTTGCTTGTTTTTTACAGCTCAGATGAAATCTATGTACAAATTTTATGTGACCCAAAGTATCCTAGATGGAAAAACTCCACATTTTTTATTTTATTTTTCATCATTATCATCATCATTATTATTGTTATCTTCATCATCATTATCATCATCATTTTATCATCATCATCATCATCATCATCATCATCATCATCATCATCATCATCATCATCATTATCATCATCATAATCTTCATCATCCTTTTGAACATCATCGTCATAATCAACATCATAATCATCATCATCATCATCATTATCATCATCATTATCATCTTCATCATTATCATCATCATTATCATCATCATTATCATCATCGTTATCATCATCATCATCATTGTAACAATTGCACCATCATAATCATGATAATCATTATAATCATAATCATCCTTGTTGTCATTGTCATTGTCATCATAAATGTTACAATGTCCAATGATCTTCATCATCGCCATCATTACTGTCATGCCATCAAAATCTCAACATCAACGTCATTTTATTGCGTTAGCCTTCATCCTTAAATGATAATGATGTTCTATTTCATATTTGATTATATTTCAATGAAGTTATCAGTTAATTTGCAATTGCTATTTCAGAAAGAATATAAAATAATCTTGGAAAACGGACTATGGAATAAGAAGATTGATCTACCTGATGGAGATACAGTTATCTTCCATAATGCAAATGTAATTGTTCATTATAAGCATACAATAGAACCACTTGATTGGACGGGAGAAGATTCAAAATCAAGACCAAAAGTTGTTAGAAGAGGTATTGGAGATATCGCAGATGACATTGTTGAAGGCAAGTGTTTTTCGTTCTGTCTAAAGCCTTGTTTCTCAGGTCTTTCGTGTAATTTTGAGATAGTCCTAGAGAGTGCAAGCATACGCCTCAAGAAGTACCGTGACATCGCGATCTAATCCAGCTGGCTTGTTGTGTCAGAAGCTCTGCAAAGTCGGGGCTTAAACGGTAGCTATGATAGCGTCACTGCCAGGGTCAAGATCTCGATTAGTTAACCTAGTACTGAGTTCCTAGTGACTAGCGCTAAATATTTTGCCTTCACCTTCACGTTCATTAATGTAACTAAAGCATTTTGGGTCGATTTTCTATTTCGAATGCAACTCTTGCAGCCTTGAGTGATCTCCCGTTATTCCGTATGTAAAAGATCCCGTCGAAGATCGAAGTTATGACGTCAGTTTATATTACCGCTATTTTAGACAAAATATCGTTGTTTTTCACGATATTTGGCATCCATTCAGGTATCTCTTTCACGATCTGTAGATAACCTTTCGGGTGTGGTTTTTTACCCCACAGAGATCAACCTGTATACCCTTTTTTCTGGAAGAACGTCCCTTCCCTCTGCAAAGCATAAACTACGAATTTCTTCATCAATATATAACAATGGTATTCATTATAACAAAGTTTCCTCGTTTTTTTCCCAAAATTTAGGTGAACCTGATCAGATCGACCATTTGATTTTTGTGGTTCATGGAATAGGACCAGCAGCAGACTTGAATTTCAGATCAATCGTAGAGTGTGGTGAGTAAATACTCCTCATTCTTCTATGTTGATCACAAAACCTCTCGGTGCACGTTTTTCTAAGAAACGGTTAATAAAGACCTAGATCTAGACCCTCATCAAGTAAGAAAGTAATAGAACTTTACATAAAACTAATTAAGAAAGCTGTGATATTCAAGATCTCCTAAGATCTCTCTTTAGCTGGAAAAAATGATAAAACAACTCATTTTCAACATCAGAAACTGTAACTGTTAGTCGATCGATTTCTACTTTCGATTTAAAAATTTTATTTTCTGCTGATATAAAAAGAGTTTCAACCTTGTATTTTCTGATGTCCATTGAAATGTATCGAACACTGAACGTCTTGTTTTGGTAGCATTGTCTTGTTGTTATTTACAGTTGATGACATGAGGCAGCAGGCTCTAATGCAAATGGGAACCCATCAGTTTGTTAAAGAAGGTATTCCGGTTGGTCGTGTTGAATATTTACCTATTGAATGGTATTCTAAATTGCACAGTGACAGGCATGGAGTTGACAAGTAAGTGAAAGTCCATTTTCTTTGGAAGATTTCTGTAAGCGATCTAACATAAGATTGGCCTGGGGCAACGAAATAGGAGACATAATCACCTTATTATCTGTGGCGATAGCGAAAGCAACAGCTGAGAATGGTGACTACATAGCACCTGATTGACGATTCTGTAAATAGCCAATTCCGTTAAAACTCTATTTGGTCCACTCTGTCTATGAAACCCCTGCCTTTACTAAGCCTTCTTTTTCAACCTGAAATTTCAAATACCCCTGCTGCATTTTGGTCATTGCCATCTGTAGCAGTGGTAGGTTAGTGTAAAACATGACACAAATAATGTAGTGATTATGTATTTAACATATCAAACTTCTTGTCTCGTGATTGCAAAAAACTACTACCTCAATTGATTTTAAGGTGAAAACTGGTAAAACATTGTCCACGGGTCTTTATTAAGCTGGTCTCTCTAAAAAACCTACCACCTTTTCCATAGCCCTTCTGAAAGTACCGCGTGATTAAATAATGACTTCTTAGCTCTTTACAGTAACAGTTAGGTCTTGATAGTGGCATGAACAACGGCTAGGCTAGGTTTACTCATGAATAATAAGCGTTACTTTCATTCCTGAACTTCTTATCTATTTGTTTTTGTTTCAGTCGATTAAAGGCAATTACATTACCAAGCATTGGGAAATTCAGAAACTTCACTAATGAAACTCTCACAGACATTCTCTTCTTCACAAGTCCGATGTACTGTCAGGTTCGTACTTGCCTCATTATTTGAAGACTGATGGATAGTTATCCATCTGATACCGATTGATTTTATTCTTCAGCTCAGCTAGTATGTCAATCAGTAAAGATAACCGCCAACCCTAATTTATGTCCTTTTATAGTTAAAGTTCCTTGTGCATACAAATTAGATTTTTCAAACCTTGTTTAGATGTCTCCCCCGTTAACCAGTCTCCCCCCATAACCAACCATTCTATTTGAACCAATTTTTCTGGAAAAGATTGCTTTTGATGTTTCGTGCATGTTTTCGTTTTGTGCCTCTGTACCTGCTTTTGGAACGCATTTATGAATCATCAACTAAGCACTTATTGTTTCAGTTCCCAGAAAGCTTTGTTATGCTCAGAATGCATCTTCTTTTCCTTGTTTTCAAAGTAGCTACTCCTTAATTTTTCAGACAATTTGTGATACGGTTGTGAATGAAATGAACAGGCTGCTTCAAGTGTTCAAGGGAAGAAACCCGAGCTTTCAAGGACAAGTTTCTGTGTGTGGTCACAGCCTTGGTAAGAATCTTGGCAAGTAACTGTCGAGTAACAATATATTGCTACCTGCTATATATGATTACAGTAACTCGTCACTTTTGAGCGCCTGATTCTAAATTTTTCGATGGAGATTAAAAAAGCTCCCTTTTTTATAGGAGCATGCATCGTATTCGATATCCTTGCCAACCAAGTGAGTATGGTGATTTAATCATAAACTTTGATTTATGTACTATTTAGTTTTCATTTTATCTCTAAGCCTTGTCTCTTGTCTATTTGGTGCAAATCAAATTAATATTGATGTATTTATCAAAATTGCTGAAAAATCACGGTAGTTCATTAATATCAACTCAATTTATTCAAGGCAAATCACCCACGCAAGGAAAGCCTTGACGAAGTTGTAGAAGAAGTTATCGAGGAAATGCTGAAGAACTGGGTGAAAAGTTGGTATTTGAATTGTATTCATACTATGTTTGTTTGCATTTCATTTACGTTGATATTTAATTTATATTTATGATTTATGTTTATCTTTATTCCTACTATATATATTTTATAAATATATTTATCTAAATAGCTAGTTATTATCTATTCTATGTTACTTTCTATTCACTTCCTCATTGAACAATGATTGGGTTTTTGTAAATTATTCAAATCAAACATTTTAGTAGTCTTTCTTTGTTTTGAATTAACATTTTGATTTTTTATCCTAGCTCATTAACGGAAGATGAACCTGTGCGCCCACCAGATCCTCCCCCTGTCCTTTCAAAATCATTATCTGAAGTATTTGCATCTACAGTTCAAGAAGATAGCATTCCAGATATCGACGAAGTTTTAAAAAAACTCAGCCTTACAGATCTGTCTTCAAAATTCCATGAAGAAAGGGTCGACACTGAAACTCTGGTGAGGACTTTATTGTATTAATTTCATGGACTAGTTTTCTGTTGGAAATTTTCGAAAAGTGCAAGAAGAGCCCTACCTTATCGTACCGTACCATTTCTCCACCGCGTTAATACTATCGTTCCTTTTCCATATAGCTCATGTGCTCTGAGGCTGACATTAAAGACCTTGGTATTCCAATGGGTCCAAGAAAGAAGTTAATGGGATTTGTAAGGAGCAGGCTCAAATTCAGGTATAACGTTCAAAACAATTTCTTTTGTAACTATGCATAGCAACATAGGATATAAATTTTAATTATTCTACTTATTCTGTTCCTTAAATTTATTTTAAATTTACAATACTAGAAACTATATTTATTAGCTGAAAGGATTTAAGTGTATAAACAATGATAAAATGAAAAAATGAAAAATGAATGAAATGGGAACCTGCAATGCAGTGAGAGTTTCGTCCACTAGTTGTATACCACGGCATACCACAGTTGACGGGATTATAAGGCGAATTGCGTGAGCATGGATCATTTAAAAGTAACGTTAAGTCTGTTGTATGTATGGACGGATGGATGGATGGATGGATTGATGGGTTGGTGAATGGATCGATGGATGGACGGATGGAAGGATGGATGGATGGATGAATGGATGGATGGGTGGATGGGTGGATGGGTGGATGGATGAATGAATGGTTGGATGGATGTATGGGGTGGATGGATGGATGGATGTATGGGTGGATGGATGAAAGGTTGGATGGATGTATGGGGTGGATGGATGGATGGATGGATGGAGGAAAGGTGGGATGGATCTATGGGTAGATGGATGGATGGATTGATAGATAACTATTATCACATTCTTTGTTTCTGCGCAAACTATGCAATTTCTATAGCTTCTCTCACCTCTTTTTAGGAGAAGAAAAAATCTCAGCAACCCCAGAAAGAACCACAGCAAACTCAGATCAAGGCTGTCGAAAGTATTCCGGTTTCGGTGGCTACTAAAAAGTCTCATTCATCTAGGAAACACGCTGTAATCAAAGGAACACAGACGAACTTTTTCAGGTCGTTTTCATCAGCAAGTGTAGAAATCGCATATGAAAAAGGCGTTGCTGGAACAGGCCAACCAACTGTACATTATTCAAAACTTGATTTTCATCCAGCTCATTTGTTTGCACTTGGATCTCCAGTTGGTCTCTTTACTACTGTCAGGTAAGCTAGCTACATTCTTGTTTAAAACGGAAAAAATTAATAAGAAAGTGAACCTGGATTTGCCAAAATTATAGCTATTATTAAGTTCTAGCTATTTCTTGCATTTTCAGGGGTGTTTCTTCTCTTGGCTTACATTTTAAGCTGCCAACTTGCTCTTCATTTTTCAACATATTTCATCCGGTGAGTAATATATTTCATCCCTTGAATAATGAGGATTTGATCAAAATCATAATTTGATAATAGTTCATCAGCATCTTGATATTTCATCCCAAGTGTGACACACAAGTCAAATCTTAAATGTTCAGATCCTAAACTCGAACCCAGGCCTTATTGTTTAACTGTATAATGAACTGTATAAGGAAAGCTATCTAAACCAAACAGTTTAACAACATTTCAGCCTTAGTTGCTTATTGACCAGTTGCTTATTAAAAAAAGAGTATACCAACAACGACTGCTTTTTATTCAACCACTGTTTTGACCACTAGTATTGCTATTGTTGTCAAGTCAAAGTATCTCCTTGCGTAGATTGTAATAGTAAGATTGACTGATAAATTTTGTGATCTATCTCTTTTAATACGCAATTTACTAATGTTATTTGTCTTTTCCTTCAACAGTATGACCCTGTGGTAAGTAGATATTCTTTGATGCTTTTAATTTTTAGAAGTCGCAAAATTTTTATTTCTTTCACTCCTATCATGTTCTTTAATATCTTCTCTTGTCACTCTCGAATTGTATTAACTGCATGACTTGCATGTTCTCTTTCTCTCATTTCTTGCATCTCTGAAAGATTCTCTTCATTACAGGCCTACCGAATTGAACCTCTGGTCAATCCACATATTGATATTCCACCAGTTTTGATGCCACATCACAAAGGACGTAAAAGATTTCATCTTGGTGAGTTCGTGCTGCCTTTTTAATGTACATTTATCTTGTAAACTTATAACAACGTAGTGAACAACTAAATCAATAATTTCGACAGACAACAAAAATATCTTTGGTCATACTTTGGTCATAGCTTTTTTCGTCTGACACTCCTCAGAGTTTAAACGTTTAGTTTTTAATATGGAAAGATAAAAAAACTCCTAAAGGAAGAAGATCTTGCTTAGCCAATTTATTAAAAACAAATAAGTTATTTTATCAAATACTCATGCATCGGTAATGAAGAAATGTCATGGAGAGATACAAAATTTTCCAGATGTGGAGAGAGTGTTGCTTAGCAGTTGCTTTTTCAAGAGAAATATAAATTTTTCGAGATCTGACAATGTTAATATTCTTATTTTAACTTCTTTCCACAAGTGGCGTACCACAATAGATGATGGGATTCAAGTCTGGACTGCATGACCAGAGAGCCAAGGACGTTTCCACTGAGCTATAGAGCTCATTGAAATCGCCGAGAACTCTCAAATCATACAGCCCAAGGCTCTCCTTCCGAAATTTTTGTGTTTCAGCTATGATGAGCCATCTTCAGCACCATAAATATTTATATGAATTTGTCATGAATGGTTAACACTAGGATAGATTTTTCTACAAGTGGCATACCATACAATTATAAAGTCACTCCCTGGCCATGCAGTCAATGCTCGAATCCCACCTATTTTAATTGACATTTTTATCCTCTGTTCTTTCAGAGCTGAGAGAGAACTTGACAAGAGTTGGTGCCAATTTGAAACAAGGTTTTATTGAAGCTGTTCGTAGCACATGGACAACAATAAATAATTTTGCACGATCTCATAGAAGTGATCCGCATCTGGAGATTGCTGAAGAAGAAACTGAAACTGCTGTTGTTCAGCCTATGCAAAACCCAGCAAATGTTTCACAAGAGTCAATACAAACTGGTAAGAGCAAGCTTAGCAATTGCATTTGAATTTTTCATCAAATTTTTCATGTATTCTTAGCTGCCTAGTTGCTTTGGGGATTGGAATAAGTGAGAGAGAACAACATTCAGGAACAGGATGGCAGGGGGGGCTAAAACTAATGGTGGGGGGTCAGACTTTGTTCGACAAACTTTTTCAGCAAATTGCTGAAATGCATTGCGAATGGACCCTGTATTACTTATAATCTTAGGCAATCCATGTGCTAGCAAATACATAGGAGTGTATAAGCGAAACTTCATGCCAAGACAGTCATGGTAAAATAAGTAAAAATATCTTCACCCTTGGTAACGCATATCTTAATAAGTAGGGGCTCCTAATAAGAGCGGGAGGCTGGATATTTTTCAAAAAATTAATTTGCGGAGGGGCAGCAAGTAGACGCCTAAGAGTAGAAGGCCAGGATTTTTTAAGGTTAAGTAATGAAGTTGGCTTTGATCGTGCCTCTCATGCGAAAGGTTGCAGTTTGATGCCTCTTTTCTGCCTTCCCTGGCATTATTATGACTTCTTTCACTGACTAAGTGTTATGTAAGCTTAAGCCTTCAAATTCCTTGTGAGACAGTTCCTCACTTATAGCGATTTTCCAGCATCGCTATTTAAGAAAAATCTTCGAATTAGTCAGAATTTAGGCGAGCAAACAGGGGTCGTCGGCACTACTGAAATATCTTTTGAAATAACCCCTGCGTACTTTCATACTTGATTTCCGTTGCCGACGGAGCTATCCCGTCCTGCTGTCCTGCCCGTTTGCTGTTCGCCCTAATGGTAGCTTCCTACTGCATTGAGAGATAATAAAACAATTTTTGAATAGCTTATTGTTAACAGTCAGTAGTTGCTCAACGTCAGCCGAATGCGGCTTTGCTGGCAATCCCATACTGTGTCAGCTTGCAACTTGCAATGTTTGGGCTTAGGCTCTTGCCAAACAGTTAAAATTGTTTTTCAAATATTTGGAATTTCCTTGTCAAGCAGAATGTTTTAATGTTTGGCAATGTCAAAAAAAGCTTGTCAAAAATTTTTTACTTGCATGAAGCGAGTAATTTTTCACAAACATCTTGAAACAAAATCTGCTTTATTAATGCTTGTCAAGTAATGTTATATGACGTGGCCAAACGTTCAAACATTGCATGATAAGCAAATTCAAACAATGTTTGACAAGCAATGTTTGATCGTTTGGCCAGCTCCTTTTATCAGCTCAAACAATTTTTGACAAACAATGTTTGATCGTTTGGCCAGATCTTTTAACAACTCAATCATATATATCTCAAGTTTAGCTTTGTGTTTAAATCATAGTGTTTTTTTCTCTTAGAAACAGAAGAAACAATCGAGAATCAACCAGACCTTGGACTGCTAAACAACGGAAAAAGGATAGATTATGTTTTACAAGAAAGACCGTTAGAAGTTCTAAATGAATATTTGTTTGCTTTGAGTAGTCATACTTGTTACTGGTAAGTAATTAAATTTCTTCAATTGCAATGCAATAAAAACCCACGTAAAAGACCTTCAATTTAAGTACCTATAAGGCTAAACTTTTCATTTTTAAAACCCCTTTTCATAAGAAATTAGAGCAACATTAACGAAAATACAAAAAAGCTCTTAATCCACGTTTTATTCAGTAAGGGCCTAACTTAACAAGCAACTGGGTTTTTACTGACCCAGAAGATTTTTGCTAATTGCAGCCGAGTTGTCGTCAAGTTGCAGACACGTGCCCCATTGACCATTAATGCTTGAAATCGTGACAGAGTAGAGCTGAGCCCTAGGTCCAGCCATCGTTGCGAGATAAAAAAAAATTTGCATTGCAGAAGTCGTGCTAGACAAGGCAATCTGGCAACACTTTTTTTGCCACAGAATTGCGACGCAATTAGAATAATTGGACCATGTAACGAAGGCTTTATCCCTTAGGTAATTCAAGCTCAAAATTGATGGAGCTGAAAATTGGATCGAACATTGACCAGTAGTAGTTATGTTTGTGGTGATGATGTACCTGACTGAATACTCTCTAATTATAATTGCTCACTTTTTTACAGGAACTCGGAAGATACAGCGTTGTTGATGTTGAGAGCTATTTATGGAGCAGAATAGAACTTACATTTATTTATTTGAATTTTTGGGACCAATTACAAATAGAAATGGAAATATTAAGAAGCAAATCAAGAATCTATGATGAACAGTGAGTCATAATTTTACATAATAAATTCAAGTTTGCAATGTGACTGTAGAAATATTTAACTGGTTCCCTCTTGAATTATATATTAATCCTGATTATCAACTTCAATTATTAATTTTCGACGTTAGCATGAGTTATTTTTGCTTTAAGGTTAATTTTTAGATTAGAGGCAAATGGTCTTTTTGGGCAAGGATCGTTTAACAGTTAAATTAGACATTTCAATATTTAAAATTAATGAATGAACTCATATTGATATTCACCTTCAATTCAACCTTGTTTAGAATTTCTTTTAATTAGCTAATAGGAAAGGTAAAACATTACAGTTCAAGACAGAACTGTTTAAACATACTGAAGGAAGGCTTTGATTCTGAAAGAAAATTATTGTTACAGAGAGTGCCATGGTGCCAGAATTTGTTGCTTTTGCTATTCCCTGATTTTTTGGCATTATGACCATATTTGGTAGTATCACTTAATAAGGAATTTTGAGCGTTATTAATGCTTGACGTATGTCTTTATAAGCCAATAGAAAGATCGTCTCCCATTTCATGCTAATCGTTAATTTGGTGCTTTGACTTGTTGGTTAACCTGCTGTTGTTTAATAGGCCTAGCTCTAGCATCTTCAGCTATATGTTTTCTTGTAAAAGAACTGCAATACGCAGCAACAGCATTCACGATGCATTTGATTGTCACAATTTATAGGCTATTTTCACGATTACTGTGTTTTGCCTCATTCTTTATTTGTTCCAAGGAATTTTTTTTATCTCCTAAATCTTTCAAACCTTTTCACCACAAGCATGAGTCAGTCAGTTTCATTATTATTCAATTAATAGAAAACGTGGCTTTTACAGGTTCGACTGGCTGTTATATTCATATCGATATGAATTCTTTAAATATATTATTCAATCAATCAGCACGAAACATCATAACGTATTCCTTAAAATCTGAATCAAACGATGCTTTATTAGTTTAAAGACAATAATTCTGTACTTTCAACGACAACAGAAAATGGTAAACCCTGAAAAGAGTTGCAGAAGCCTAAGCTATAAGGTTTTAGAATAAGCATGCTTTTATAAGAAACTCTTTCTAAGAAACCTGGACGATGGCCAATAGCTGAAGAAACTCTATTACTGGAAAATTTTGACCTTAGAAATTTCCATTATTCCGAATGTTTCGTCTGAAAAGAGTGCTCTTGCACAAAAAGTTACCTTAAAGAAGTGATGAAGTGATGCTTTATTATTTATATGTATTTTCAAATAAAATTTCATCTGTAGAACTTTGTGATTTCCCTTATGCGCTTAAGTTCAGTAGACTTAATAAAGTTCCAATAGACTTAATACATGCTTTTTTGTGTAACAGTGCCCTATTGTTACATACTCAGTATTTAAACAATCTAAAGTAACAAATGTTGTCATTTCTGCTTTCAAATCTGCATCTCCCAGTTATCCAGTCATGTGAATTCTTCAGGCATTGGCGTGGATTGAAGTCTCGTCGTAAGATTTTGAGTAAATGGATACACTGGGACTGGAACACGACTGGCATTCGCTGCCTATTCATCCAATAAAGACAAAGACAATGTTAAAGTTTTGCAGAAACAAAATGAGATATCGCAGGTTTCCATGCATTCAAGCAGGCCAAAATCGTGGAGACAGCGTGATGCAGTTATGATCATGCCTGGTTCAGCGGTTCAGGCGCCCAGTTTTAAGGTGCTGTGGCGCCTTGGTGTAATCCAGCTGACTCACGGTTCGGTGTGGCCAGGGGTCGAGCCCAGACACCGTAGCATCACACGTTGGTCGATTTGTCGATTGTTAACTACTACTGAGATCCTGGCGACTGGCGCTAAAACACCATAGCACCTTCAGCTATATGTACACCTGCAGTACTGCATAATAATGCCTGCAGAGATCGGAAATTGGAAAATTGCTTACAAAAACTGGAAACTAGGCTTCTTGGGATTTGCTAGACGAAGGCACAAAGGCATCGTACAATTCGATGACACTTTTGCAGATTTATTTTTAGCTATTGCACCACAGTGCGCCAGTTGAAAATAGACCAATCACCGTAAATCGAAAGAAATCAAGTTGGTTTTCAACAGTTTCTGTAATCGGATTTATTTTCAATCAAATGTACACAGCGCACGCAACACTTTTGTTGACACAAGCCAATATAAGTGACAGTGACGTCACGCAATGTTATTGTTTGGCCTCGTTTCCGTTAGAATCTGGGTCTGAAAAATTTAGTCGAAAAAATTGCTTGAAGGCGCTGGATGTTTTGCTGGTGAATGCTTGGGAATAAAATGCCTGCGGCATTTATTTACAACTCAGATTTGAAGTAAAGAACATTCTACAGCATTAAACAGACGTATATTTCATATCCACCTCAATTCCAAGATGATTTCTCAACTTATTTCAAGACTAATGATGTGAGTATTTCGTCACCAGTTGTCATTTTTTAGGCGCATCATCTCGAATCGAACCTTTTTTGAAACTCGCTTCTAAACATTGTTATTTTCTTATAATTTAACTATTATTTTTCAGATTGATTTTTGGAACGCTGTACCCAGCATATCGTTCTTACAAAGCTGTGAAAACGAAAGATGTCAGGGAATATGTAAGTTCAAAAAGCTAAAGAATGTTAGGCCTAATCTTGGAAGTGAAACCTATAGATAACCTTAGACGTTTTAGAAAGCTGAGTTGTCAGGAAGCGCGCTATAAGCAGCTCAAAGAAGACTTTAATACTCAGATATTTTATTGTTCCACAAAATGTTTCAAGCTGGTCTGTGATTTTTGAAATCGAAACAAGCTCTAAATTCGAAGGTCTTGATAGTTTTACTGTTCTGAAATTTCATGAGTTTATAGCGGCTTCAAAAAAGAACACAGCTCTATACATTTGCTGTTACTTTGCGTCTGCATGCCAGATGGCCAGATGCCTAATTAATTACAGTAATTAAATAAACATTCACATCCATGTTTTCATGATAAATCCTGAACCTTACTGAAGCTTGGATCTTTGCTAATGTTATTTTTTAGGACTAAACTTTCTATTTAAAAATATTAAAAGTTGTCTAGAACTTCAGTATTTATGCATGGATTTATCCTGTGAGCTGTGACTGTCTTTTTAAGGCTCTTTGTTTGAAAAATGGATTAAAAATTGATAATGTCAGATAGAACAAAAGGCATCTGACATGGGCAGATGCATCACTCAGATAGCCAATAAGTTTAGAAGTCTGCACTTAGAAAGTTTGGTTTGGAGCTTCAGTGGAGACACAATGCCAAGGGGGCATGATGGGGCACAGTGCCCCCCAAAATAAATTATTTTGCTTCTCTTTGTCCGTACAAAAAATGTCATGGTATTCCAGCCATTTACCTCATTTAAAACTAAAAAAGAGTGTTTCCCCATTTTCTGCAAAAGTAAAGGGTGTGATTGCTAAAAACTTTTCTGGGGGCTACACCCTCAAACCCCTGTGCATCTACTTATGATTCCCAACTTTTAGTACTGGCTTTGTGGCTGCTTTAGTGTGAGATTTTCTTACTCTTTGGTTATACTTTCTTTCAGGTAAAATGGATGATGTATTGGATAGTTTTTGCATTTTTCACTGCCTTAGAGAATGCTGCAGACCTATTTATTTCCTGGTAAGTTAAATCCTTTTACCTATGAACAAATAATTTCAACATATTTTCCATAAAACAAAGCACTATTTGCATTTCATGTTTTTCATATTGGCAAGTTTTTATTTGGAAGTTCTCTGTCCTAGGCTGCCACTTTACTATGAAATTAAAATTGTCTTCCTAATCTGGCTTTTATCACCTGCTACAAAGGTATGTGATTGAAGCAAAAAGCATTATGTATTAAAGTATGATGTAAATAAGAGTTATATTTTTAGCCAATAACTGTCACAGTCTTGATTATGTATTTTATTAGGCAAGGGTCGAGGGGCATTTCACTCCTTGAAAAAACGTACACCATTCCTATAGAAGCAAAATGATTCTTGCAAGATTCCTACAAAACAATAGAGATTCCAGCTGAAGATGTACGAGACTCCAAGGAGCGAATTGCCCCTTTTGAAGGGATCACCAAAACAAAAAAGCTGATTTATGAAGATTAAGTGCCTCAAGTTTCAAATGTTTCTGTTACATCAAAGCAAAAAACCTCACCCTGCAAGGTGGAGGTGCGGGAGCAATCACACTTTTGGGAGTAGGCATTTTCATTTGCCTAGTCTGGTAAGAGCATTCACATGCCATTGCCAGTAAGGCCTGCCTTTAGATGGTTCTGAATTTCTTTATGTAATCTTAAGTAATGAAAAATGAGTAGTGGTATAACTGGTAAGCCCCCAGGTAAGCCACCAGTTGTTGTTCTGATGCTTATGATGTCTATCTTTTTTAAACAATCAAGTATTTCTTTTCAGGGCTCCAGCATTCTTTATCGTAAATTTGTTCACCCATGGTTAGCAAGACATGAAAAGGTATCAGCTATTTCAACTATTTAGTTTACAATCTTCACAAAACATTTTGTTGCTAAAATTTAGCAAATGAGTTTGTATCGTGATTTTTCTCCAAACCTGTTTAACATGAAAAACAAAGTCATTTTTTTTCTTGAATTCCAATTTTTTATTTAATAGACTTGATGATTTAACTTTTGATCATGTTTCTTTAGGAAATTGATAAATATATTGCAAGTGCAAAAGAAAGCAGTTATACAACATTACTTCGTGTTGGAAAGCAAGGCTTAAATGTTGCTACTGACACCTTCCTGAAGACAGCTGTGACTGTAAGTGTCATAATCAAATATCAAAATTCATTACTTTCCATTGTGGAATTTATACCCAGATGTAGTTTCAAATGCACAGTGTTTTTCAATAAATTGGGTCTTAACCCTTTCCGTCTTTGTGTGTCACTTCGTCCCACCAAAGTAAAAATTGGGTGAAAAATGAAAATTGTGCGATTTTGCTGAAAATTGGTAGAAATGTGTAATTTGGGGTGCTGATTTCGAATCTGAACTTAATTTTTCAAAATTTTTAGTTTTGGGGGCTCAATAGGGGCAAATTAGGTAAATGGGGCAGAAAAATAAAAAGTGTGCGATTTTGCTGAAATTTGGTAGAAATGGGTAATTTGGGGTGCTGAATTCGAATCTGAACATCATTTTGCAAAATTTTCAGTTTCGGGGGTTCAATAGGAGCAAATTAGGTAAATGGGGGCAGAAAAGTAAAAGTCCTGCGATTTTGCTGAAATTTGGTAGAAATGCGTAATTTGGGGTGCTGAATTAGAATCTGAACTTGCAAAATTTTCAGTTTTGGGGGTTCAATAGGGGCAAATTAGGTAAATGGGGGCAGAAAAGTAAAAGTCCTGCGATTTTGCTGAAATTTGGTAGAAATGCGTAATTTGGGGTGCTGAATTAGAATCTGAACTTCATTTTGCAAAATTTTCAGTTTTGGGGTGAGAGATTAATCAAACCTATTCATTGGTTGAAGCTGGGGTTCCAGTATAGTCGTTACGATCGCTTGAGTCGCTGCGATACGACTCCAGCATTCCCAACGATCCAGGATCGCCTGAGCAAAGCACATTCCTATTTGAGACACCCTGATCATTGGGATAGCTTCATTTATTTGCACATGTTTCCGTAAGACCAATGGGATTGCTGGTTTCGTTCACAGCAGTCCAAATGATCGTAAAGATTATATGGAAACTAGCTACGTCTATTAGTTGAACATCCATTAACATTTAAATTCGACTGCTCTGCACTATGACAAAAAAAATACAGCTAAATTACGTGATATACATGTACGCTAAAGGCCAATCCAGAAACGAAGAATCGTTACTTATCCGAAGAGAAGGACGCTAAACGAATTCCAACCAGCAACTGTTTCTCGCGCTTACTGACTCAATGCGCAATGAAATATCAGAATCGGCTTATGAAAAAAAGTAATCACTTGAAGTAAACGTTTTGTAAGCTGAATCTAATTGTGGGGGTTTCAAATTTCATTCACATCGTCTCTTTCTACTTACTGCCGCTTGCTGCCATAATCACTCTACAGATTCTTGAGATTGGCTGCTCTGCAGGTCGAATTCTGTTTGGATGTGATAATCGTTCCAGCACTGTCTTTGAGTTGTTGATGAGCAGAGGACGAGTGGGTGACCAGCACTGGAACACTTGAGACATTTATAAGATGACTTTCTCTTGCAGATACGACATCGAAGACGTCTATCTCCACTTGTTGTTTCTGATGGTAATATCTTTCCAGCCTTGTGACTGCCTTTCCGGGGGGACATCAGCGTTGATGCCAAAGGTCTTCTGTGCCTTGTCGGCATGTTTGCAGGATAGTGCAAAACTTCAGCACGCCCATTTGTTTTGCGGTACATCGCATACCAAACACGGATTACAGCAAATCTGAACTGACTTTGTGATATTGCATCTTTAGACAGTCCTTGCGTGAGTTGATTGCTATTGCGCCAAAGAGTATGGCCATTTACCAGCACATACATTTCGCAAAGGTTGTCGAAAACTCTACTTTGTTTGCGGACACTTCTAAACTCGGTGTTGTAGTAAGACAGCTGTTGGTTGGATCTGTCTACCCACCCGTAGATTTCTCGGTATAACTGTGCAACCATTGGAACATGTATAATGGACCTTTCTCTGCCTTGGTTGACTTCAATAGTATCCCAAAATTCTCTTCCTGATTTGACTCCATTGTCAAGGAAAGTAACAGCATTGTTGTCATTCCAGTACGTCATGGTAAGGAATTGGTGGTGTAGGGTTTTTGAATAGCCTCTAACAAATCTTTTTGCATGGCTCAGATTTTCCTTGTGACTTTGAGGGAGATGTTTAGTGTTCCCTCGCTGGGTGGCAATGATTCGTGTTTCCCACAGCAATCTTGCGTCCTTTAGGAGGTTGACTGTTGGAAATCCACTGTCCATTATCACTAGTCTGCCATTGCCCTTCAAGTCAGACAGCAGCTGGTCTATGATGTCGTAGTTCTTACCTTTTTGTGGATTCAAGTATGTTTTCTTTCCCACTTTTACGACATGGTTGCACACAAAGTTACCGCCAAGCTGCCCTTTGTCGCTTATCTTACAAACGGTCCAGCCCATACGAACTGGTTTATCAGGATTCCGTGTCTTATATGGATTTCTTCTGCTTTTACTTCTAATTCGGCCTTCATCAATGCAAAGTTTTTGACCAACTGACCAGTTGGTTGACTTCAATAGTATCCCAAAATTCTCTTCCTGATTTGGCTCCATTGTCAAGGAAAGTAACAGCATTGTTATCATTCTAGTAGGTTTTCGTTACCGATTGGAGGAGTTTGGATTTTGAATACCCTGTTATAAATCTTTTCACTTGGCTCAGACTTCTTGGTAGGTGTTTTCTTGTTTTTTTGTGCTTTCTATTTGTGTTTCTTATAGCAGTACATTATAATAAAGGAATGGGCACAAGTGAATGCAATTTTGGCGGGAAAGCGGTAAGCTTTGTCGTCAGCGGCAATACCTCCTTCGGGCTTTCTTCTTGCTAAATTTATTTATAAATT
Organism: Chrysaora quinquecirrha; assembly: GCA_014526335.1. Lineage (NCBI taxonomy): Eukaryota > Metazoa > Cnidaria > Scyphozoa > Semaeostomeae > Pelagiidae > Chrysaora > Chrysaora quinquecirrha. The sequence goes on along the minus strand of JACTAT010000059.1, from coordinate 3,029,657 downwards.
CAATATTGAGATGGAATTCGATAGTTCTTCTGACGATGACGGAAGTGGCAGCGATATATTTTCTTCTGATGAAGACACTTCTGATGAAGAATACGATAGCGAATCTAGCGACGACTATGATCCTGAAGGGATTTCAAGTGATGACGACGCAGAAGGTTGCTGCCATTGGTCTAAAAGAACGATTGAAAATGCAGACGATGCTTTCATTGCGGTAAATCAAAACATTCCTGAGTATGGACAAGTCGCAATTCCATTTGACGTTGAAATGAAGCCGAATGATATTGTTGAGAACATTATGGATGACGAATTCATTCTAACATGCATAGACGCAACTAATGAGCAGGGAGAAAGCGACCAAATGTTTCTGGCGAAGATTGGTAGAATATCAAGGGATGAGAAAGGTATTTGGTTTATTCGCGGCTTCTTCGCTATAAAATGGCACTTAAAATTGTTAAAACTACCACAGATGAAATGGGCCTGGAGTGATGACCCACTGAAGGCTCAGGAAGAAGTCAAGAAGATCATGACATTAGATGTCTTTCGCCTCATGTTGAAGCATTTCCGAGTGGTGAAACCATCTATACTACCATCTCGAGACTGTGAAAGTTACCACCCATTGCAGAACATCTATTCCGGAGCAATTTACTTACGAGACAAGGCAAAGACATACTGGTCAGTTGGTCAAAAACTTTGCATTGATGAAGGCCGAATTAGAAGTAAAAGCAGAAGAAATCCATATAAGACACGGAATCCTGATAAACCAGTTCGTATGGGCTGGACCGTTTGTAAGATAAGCGACAAAGGGCAGCTTGGCGGTAACTTTGTGTGCAACCATGTCGTAAAAGTGGGAAAGAAAACATACTTGAATCCACAAAAAGGTAAGAACTACGACATCATAGACCAGCTGCTGTCTGACTTGAAGGGCAATGGCAGACTAGTGATAATGGACAGTGGATTTCCAACAGTCAACCTCCTAAAGGACGCAAGATTGCTGTGGGAAACACGAATCATTGCCACCCGCGAGGGAACACTAAACATCTCCTCAAAGTCACAAGGAAAATCTGAGCCATGCAAAAAGATTTGTTAGAGGCTATTCAAAAACCCTACACCACCAATTCCTTACCATGACGTACTGGAATGACAACAATGCTGTTACTTTCCTTGACAATGGAGTCAAATCAGGAAGAGAATTTTGGGATACTATTGAAGTCAACCAAGGCAGAGAAAGGTCCATTATACATGTTCCAATGGTTGCACAGTTATACCGAGAAATCTACGGGTGGGTAGACAGATCCAACCAACAGCTGTCTTACTACAACACCGAGTTTAGAAGTGTCCGCAAACAAAGTAGAGTTTTCGACAACCTTTGCGAAATGTATGTGCTGGTAAATGGCCATACTCTTTGGCGCAATAGCAATCAACTCACGCAAGGACTGTCTAAAGATGCAATATCACAAAGTCAGTTCAGATTTGCTGTAATCCGTGTTTGGTATGCGATGTACCGCAAAACAAATGGGCGTGCTGAAGTTTTGCACTATCCTGCAAACATGCCGACAAGGCACAGAAGACCTTTGGCATCAACGCTGATGTCCCCCCGGAAAGGCAGTCACAAGGCTGGAAAGATATTACCATCAGAAACAACAAGTGGAGATAGACGTCTTCGATGTCGTATCTGCAAGAGAAAGTCATCTTATAAATGTCTCAAGTGTTCCAGTGCTGGTCACCCACTCGTCCTCTGCTCATCAACAACTCAAAGACAGTGCTGGAACGATTATCACATCCAAACAGAATTCGACCTGCAGAGCAGCCAATCTCAAGAATCTGTAGAGTGATTATGGCAGCAAGCGGCAGTAAGTAGAAAGAGACGATGTGAATGAAATTTGAAACCCCCACAATTAGATTCAGCTTACAAAACGTTTACTTCAAGTGATTACTTTTTTTCATAAGCCGATTCTGATATTTCATTGCGCATTGAGTCAGTAAGCGCGAGAAACAGTTGCTGGTTGGAATTCGTTTAGCGTCCTTCTCTTCGGATAAGTAACGATTCTTCGTTTCTGGATTGGCCTTTAGCGTACATGTATATCACGTAATTTAGCTGTAATTTTTTTGTCATAGTGCAGAGCAGTCGAATTTAAATGTTAATGGATGTTCAACTAATAGACGTAGCTAGTTTCCATATAATCTTTACGATCATTTGGACTGCTGTGAACGAAACCAGCAATCCCATTGGTCTTACGGAAACATGTGCAAATAAATGAAGCTATCCCAATGATCAGGGTGTCTCAAATAGGAATGTGCTTTGCTCAGGCGATCCTGGATCGTTGGGAATGCTGGAGTCGTATCGCAGCGACTCAAGCGATCGTAACGACTATACTGGAACCCCAGCTTCAACCAATGAATAGGTTTGATTAATCTCTCACCCCAAAACTGAAAATTTTGCAAAATGAAGTTCAGACTCTAATTCAGCACCCCAAATTACGCATTTCTACCAAATTTCAGCAAAATCGCAGGACTTTTACTTTTCTGCCCCCATTTACTTAATTTGCCCTTATTGAACCCCCAAAACTGAAAATTTTGCAAAATGAAGTTCAGATTCTAATTCAGCACCCCAAATTACGCATTTCTACCAAATTTCAGCAAAATCGCAGGACTTTTATTTTTCTGCCCCCATTTACCTAATTTGCCCCTATTGAACCCCAAAAACTGAAAATTTTGCAAAATGAAGTTCAGATTCTAATTCAGCACCCCAAATTACGCATTTCTACCAAATTTCAGCAAAATCGCAGGACTTTTATTTTTCTGCCCCAATTTACCTAATTTGCCCCTATTGAACCCCAAAAACTGAAATTTTGCAAAATGAAGTTCAGATTCGAATTCAGCACCCCAAATTACGCATATCTACCAAATTTCAGCAAAATCGCACAACTTTTATTCTGCCCCCATTTACCTATTTTGCCCCTATTGAACCCCCAAAACTAAAAACTTTGCAAAATTAAGTTCAGATTCTAATTCAGCACCCCAAAAACCTCCAAAACTGAAAATTTTGCAAAGTTAAGTTCAGATTCGAAATCAGCACCCCAAATTACACATTTCTACCAATTTTCAGCAAAATCGCACAATTTTCATTTTTCACCCAATTTTTACTTTGGTGGGACGAAGTGACACACAAAGACGGAAAGGGTTAAGGCCTGGCCAGACTCGGAGACATGTTTAGCCACCTCATGAACTTTGTAATACGTGACAACATTTGTAGTGAGAGACACATAAATATTTCTGGGAGACAACAGAAACATTTTTTGTCTCTGCAACATGCAAATCATTCGGCGGACATGTCGCTCACTTGTCAGTTGCATGTTTAGCCACCCTGGGAGACACACCAAAATACAGTGTCCCGTGTGACAAGTCTCTTAGTTCAGCCATAGCTTTATTTTGAGAAAACGAAATCATTCTGTGTTCATGGAACTTGACTTGTGGTTTTGATGTAAACCAACTCCAAAACTCCTAAGTGAAGTAGAGATCGTGCTTTACTAATAATTTAAATCCTTGCTGTAGTTTTCTGCAAAATCTGGGTTTTCAAGCACTATGTGTTATCATATGGCAGAACCAGGCTTTAGGTTGAGTTGTTGCTTAGAACCACGCTGTGATTGCTCTCTTTTCCTTGGAAATGCGACTTGTCAATACCTGGCATTACATTGGCAAGAAAATTCATAAATAACCAAGCCTTCTTGTGTGGTATTTATCAATCCTTTTAATTGGATGGTAGAACATACCAAGTGGTAAAAACTGATGGTTTTCAGCAACGGAATGCTTAGAAATGCCCTTTCCACTTTATTTTCAAATCGCTAGAAAACATTGAGTAAAAGCGTCAACAAAACGATTCATTTGACAAGAGAAGATGTCCCTAACTTTGTTGTTGTTTTCAATCAATGTTTAACTTGTCCGATTCGCATTTTTGAGTTAGACTATCCCTTGTCCTTCTTCACAATTATATCACGTTGTTTCGCGTAGAAGGTTTGATTAATTTGCTTTGGTTTTTCAGGGGCAGCACACTTTGTTCAATACGCTAAGAAGGTACAGCAGCATGCAAGAACTACATAGAACTGAAAACTTAGATGCAATTGATGGTCGACAAGCAATCCCATCTTCAAGAATAACATGGCATGGTGAAGAACTATCAGCTCAAGAGCAAGACGACCAATCTGATTATAACTTTGACGATGATTATAAAGTACTTGAACAGCAATATCATCATCAAGAAAATGCGAGTACTTTGCCCGGAGGTGCTAATATTCCAAGGTATTCACTAGATTGTTTTTCCTTTTAAAACTATAATGTAAGGTGAGGTTGACTTTGAAAGGAGCATGCATCGAAACTCATTTTGCGCTCATATTCAGGGCATATACATTTTCAGATATGAATCCCAGAATAGTATCCCTGATCTGACTAACTTCTCGGTGTAACGAATATCTTTGGCCCCTTTATTCTTGACTTAGTGAGCATTCTTTCTCTTATTTAGAGTTCTACATTATACGGATATTTAATTATTGCACAGTTCAGTGCCAGTATAACAGACTTACTTCTACTGTGATCATAGCAGTGAATCACTTAAATTAAGTATTTACCAGTAATTTTCTTAAGTTGAAAGAGAAAAGCCATTGAAATTTCGCATCATAAGGGATGAAGTGGAATTTTTTCAATTTATCGTTATTTTTTTGCAGAACCTCATCTTTTCAAAGAACGATTCCTGAAGCTCAAATAGAATCTGATACCGAATCAGCCCCCGAGGAAGTGATTCCAGTTGAAGACTCAATCGAAGAACCAGGCGAAGACCAAAACGATGATGATTACGTTCCGCCTCAAGCTCCAGTTAAAAAGAAACAGAAGGCTGCTAACTCTGGAACAACAACTAGTGATGCTCGCAAGAGGAGATCTGCTCCAAAATCAAATACTGCTGACGTGTCTCAGATGCGAGGTTACAGCACATTGCCTCGTTCTCGTGTGTCGAAAGCCTCGGCTGTACCTGAGCCGGTAAGTTGCCTTAATACCATTGAATTCAATTAGTATTGTATAGCTTTGAATATGATGGTTCGGAGCTTAAATTAACAACAATCCTTTCAATACTGAAAGACCGCTAGAAGCCTGAAGTGTTTTTTCCACTTGTCTTTCTGTAAAGACTCGTGGCTCATGTAAAATACTATTAAATGTAAATTGCTCATGAATAACGATAAAATTATATATTTCTTTGGTAAAACATTTTAGATGGAATGATTTGCATTCACAGTTCGTTGTAAAAATCTTGCGTATGTCATACAATGTTTTGATTGCCCGGTTTAAAGTACACACTGTATAACGGTGGCTATTCATTGAATCCAATTTAAATTTTTACGGTGCCGGACGATAAAGTGTTGAATTTAAATGCAAAATAACAGTAAGAAACATGAACGAGTTATTTAATCTATATTAAATTAAATTAATGCCAAATTTATAACTCTTTCCTAAGTATTCTTTTTAACTTAAATCGATATTAAACCCCATTTCAACTTTGGCTAACTGTTTCTCTTAATACCATAACTCATGAAAAGTATAAAGCCATTACTTCTATCTATAATTTATGTCACTTCAAAGCAAATGAAACATTTATATATTCATTTATCCTTTTAAACTACAAATACAAAACTGGATATGAATGTATGAAAAACTGTGTTTATCTTCAATGGAATGCCTCTGCATCTAGTGGTAAGTTGATTTATTTCATAAACTGAACCTATTAAAATTGTTATTAACTCTGAAATAAACTTCTTTAAAGCTAGCCTTTAAATTTAATCTTAAGTGAATAGTTAATGTCCACAATAAACCTATGTTTTATTGAATTTTACCTGAAACGTATAGCGAGATTTACAGTGCACCAGGCGTAATATAATTCCAGTATATCCAAATTAATTAAACCAGGGCTTGAAAAACTAACTCGATGTCCTTGGCACTGCTTAATATGCTCTTCTTTTATAAGAATTCTTTTAAAAGAACGACCACTCTCTCTTCTACAAGCCTGCGTTTGGTGGCCTGCGCGAAACTACACTTGACCTAAGGAAAATTTTGAGGCTGCGCGAAAACGTTTGGGAACTTAGTGAAAGCATCCCCACAATGAAGAATCCATAAAAACGCAAATTAAAAATTTTAGCAAATAAACACTATTGAAAATAACTAAAATGAACCTTTACGTAGCATAATAACTATGAATCCCTAATGTGTCCTAATAATTATAATCTAAGATTCGAATGTGTGCATTTTACTATAAAGGTAACTCTTGACTCTGCAATATTGATCATAATGCACGAAACACTTTTGTAGAATTATTACCTTCCTCCCACTCTTTCGGAAACAGCTTCTAACAACTACAACACAATACAGCTGTTTCCTCAGAGTTGGAGCGGGGTGCTGGAATGTGGAGGAGCGTAGACTACGATGAATGTAATAAGTCTAACACTTTTGTGCTAATTCGTCTCCTTCCTTCCTAGAACTACGGTGGAACGTTACCAAGAGCCTCAAGAAGACGTCCAAAGCTACAAAGAAGTCAAGAAGCGTAAGACAATACCATTCGTGTGGATTTAATCTTTGTGTTGTTTTGTCATCGCTTTTTTGTTCTTGTAGCTTTATCACAGAGACAGACCCAGCATTTACACAAGTCCACTACTGAGCCACAGAAGTAACATCATGTATGATATCAATTACCGGAATTCAATGCCAGAAATCGATATCAGAAACATTGCCAATTACTCTCCTGACAGATCACAAAACTCGGATTATAAGGAACACAGACTGTGAGAGATTTTTGAACATTTTTCTTTTTGTATTTAGATGTTTTTCTAGTGGTAATTTATAGACTTAATGCCTTTCGTTGTACTTACCAAAGATGGCCTTAGAAGGTAAGGGTGTTGAGCAACTACTAAATATAAACGTTTTCGTATACAATAAAAGGGCAGTCATTGGGCACTTTTAATAGGAAGGTTGCTAACTGTAATTTTACATATTTCTACAAGACAAAAAGCCTCTAAATATCTTTTGCGTGTACATAGGCTTTGTATGGATCAAAGATACTTGAACGCATTAGATCCAAAAACATTATCAAATGTATAAAGGGATAACAAATTAGTATTCCCATCAATGCCTTTAACCAGATGACTCGTCAGAGTTTATTGATATAGTTGCAACTGGCTTTTCTGAAGGAATAGCCTCACTCTCTCACTCTCCCTTTAGCTGTATTCCGTAATGATGCTCTACCAAGAGCAAAAATTGTCAAAGCAATACACAATTTTGGCACACTGCATTTTTAGGCTTAATAAGTATTAACACGAACGTAAAAGTATGGCAGCAGTAGCTTGTGCATCATTAAATTAACCTTTTATAGTTGCTACGTGGAGAGTAGAAGGCGTGGGGAATATGACTTGGTCGGCAGATAATGAATGCAGTTTTAGGCTTCTTGTTGGCCTATTAGTTATCTTATTTGAAGAGCCGTATTCAAATTTTGCTGGTAGACCAGGGGCATGTTGCAATGAAAATCTGTGGATCACTTTTCTACTTAAGTCTGTTTCAAATTCTTTGGTAAGGGGGTATCGAGAGTGTTTGCGCCTGATACTCAAACAGGGCATGACTTGTATTGTTAGGTAGGTACAATTACAATTTCGTGGCTTTCAGGGCATCTTTTTAGGTTAGTTATCCTTGTACTTGTACGAACTCTCAAAGCCGTGGTGGTTTCATTTAAACATTTTAAAGCAATGGTGTTTCTAATGTTAATTTAATTAAACTAGACCGTAAGATAACGTCTTTATCTTAATTTACGAGTGAACAAGTATTAACTATGTCTTAAGCAGTGACCTTAAGCAGAATGCTTAACGAAGTCAGTATTGTTAATAGTGGAAAACTTTTCTTGAATTTTAAATTATTTAGCACATAAGGTAGATAATGATAATGCTAATAAAGACATGAAAGGTAATTGGTATTAAACTAGAGATAACACTTGTTGTGTCTACTATAGGTTAACATTTTTAGTTGAGTCAAGGAAGGAACTTTATTGACAAGGATACTCAAGTTACAGTGAACCTTGTGCCTGTGTAGCTCGATCGGCTAACCGGAGTAGGCAAATCGTTTTATAATATCCAATTTTGAAACATTTGATACAATTTTATAAGAACAATTTCATACGGGCACGGGGACTGACATTTGCTGAAAAATAAGAATAGTAAGAACAATGTGAAGCTGAGATTATAAAAAATGATTTTAGAAAAATATGGTCGAGATTACAAAATAAGAAGAAAGTAAGAACATTTTGGAGCTGAATTTGGTATTAAAGATAAGAACATCGAGGCTCAGGGCAGATTTTCCGGACCTTTAAAAAATAGTATATCTTAGTGTGTCCCGTTGTGAATGATATACGTTCCCTCATTATGAAGTAAAACTTGGGTAAAGCTGGGTTATTTTTTATTTACCGTGAGTTAATGAAATAGGCAGTGGCAGTGGCAATGCAAGGCACTGTTGGTGGAAATTTTATCACAATGAATTTATGCAAGGGTTTACTCACGGAAAGTACCTTACAAAGGGCTGGTCCCGAAATAAACATAATCTACACCAACATCTACCTCTTAATTGCTACGGTCTAACATTTAGTTGCTTTCATTCGTTAACAACCCTACTGCCTTGGATCCTCTGCAACTGCGAAATTTTTGTGTTATTAGCTATACTGTAATCAAATGGACTCAGGTATCAATATATGAATATGTATTGTTTGCAATTTTTAAGTTAAATGTATGAACACGTATTTGTAAATTTTTTAGATCTTTGTTTCGCAAGTGTGAAATTTGGGCGTTTTGTACTGTGTTTTGCCTGTCTTAAGCCTCAAACCCATAAGACCATGGTGATCGCATGGTTATTGCATGATTGTTAATCCCCTTATCGCCTAATCATCATGAATGCATGAATTACCTGGTGAGAACAATCACTGTAATCGCAATATTCACTGTCGAATGATCTTAGTTGGCGAATCTTGACAGTATTAATTGATTCACGATTATGGTGATTGATTGATTCAACTTTCACGATTTCTACGATCCAGCGACCATGTCCCTTTTCTTAAAGATGATTATTCAGAATGGTCGTCTTATGCAGTTGTGCGATAATCTTACCATGCGATAGTAAACTTGTCAAAATCTTTTTTTAATTGTTATTCAGTTTCTTATAGAGTTCAGGCGTTGCTCTCCAGACATAGTTGTCCAGCATGAAAAGCTAATCGTCGTCATTCTCGAAAGCTACCCTGCGATGGAAGCTTGCACTGGCGATAGAGCACCAACAAATGCATGGAGTTGGACAATAGAAGGCTTCAGTTGCAATCAGAAGACAATTTAACTTTAATAATACTGTAGATCCTGCAACTGTCTGGATAAGGTAAATTGTCCAACATCGTTTCGCTTTCTCTTTCTTAATCAAGAATCGTTTATGTTATTGTGAATTGCGATTCATGTTGCAGTTCATGGCATTAAAACTCTTCTGCATGAAAATCATCGTATTGCCGGAAAAGCTGAACTCGTCACTTGTAATATGGGGCCGTAATTTTGAAATGAGAAACTCGAATAATATATTCAACGTGAAGAAAGCGATGGACAGGCAAATTTAGAAAATAATGGTCCTTCCTGAAATTTCTTCCATAATACGGTTCGGGTAGGGTTCTAGCAGTACAAGATGATTTTGAGGAAATGTAGGTGGAACGGCTGATATAGTACTGTTATAGAGAAACTGAGCTTTTAATCCTTCTTTGTTTCCTGTAGCAAAGGAAAACAAGGGCAGTGCTTCTGTAAAGGGAGGATCGTAGTTGTAGTAGTTGTAACAGCTTCAACACAATAGAATACTTCATGTTATCATTATGTAAGTTATCTTGCATCGTATGACCTGTACGATTCGAACGTTCTTTATATCTCTGTCTCTCTGTAATGAGTTTTTCTTGCTGCCTCGCAGCATATTCTACTATACAGTTTGGGGGGACTGTGATCTTATTATATAGAATACTTCGCAATAGAATACTTCATGTTCTCATTATGTATGTTATCTTGCACCTTATGACATTTCTTTACGATTTGAACTTTCTTTATACCTCTGTCTCTCTGTAATAAGTTGTTCTTAATGCCTTGTAGCATATTCTACTACATAGTTAAGGGAGGGGGCTGTACTCTTATTATAGTATCAAACTTTTTTTCCATTAGATAGCCATACCAATGATTTTGTGACGCTGCTGAGCTAATGACTTATCATCATGCATAGGTGTGGTAAACACAGGTATCCCATAGAAGGCGTCGTCTCGTTACCTGCCCTCATTTGCATAGTTGACTAGCCGTTGTTGTACATAGTAAATGACCAAAAGCCGAATGTAAACCAATTTTAGCAATTAAGAACAAGGGCGAGACAATGCTTAGTGTGACTGGTGCTCGTATTTTTCTCGTCAAGTCATGCGTGTTCATGCGTGCAATCGCAACTTGACCCGCACTCTCTCGCATCACTATAGCAAAACTCTGCGGGAAATTAATTGTAATTTTTTGTTTCTTCTCCAGCTATTGCTGAAATAATAATGAATATGCGTCAGAAATAAGCAAATAAAAGGTAAATTTTGCTGTATTTATTATTTTGTTAACCATGTTTTTCTTATGTATGATTTTTGTGTTGGATATATGCAAGCGAATGAATTGTTCAGTAGAGCATAGAAGCAATTGTTACCGATCGTTGCATCAGGTTAATTAAGAAAGAAAGAAATTAATTTTTTCAAAATCAAATTCCATTTGAACAAATCAACTGTAATATATGAACAAAGGAAGATGAACCCTAGCCCTTTGCCTAACCTTTAACTGCTATGTAGGTTCGCCTGAGCATCGGAAAGGCAGCTTAGTGTTGATCTTTTGCGATATACGCTCGCCCTTTCCATTGTTTTGATCATTTCCAGTGTATATCTGCAAGCTAAATCTACATAATTTCGAGATGTGTTTTGACCGACAGCCACAACCCATAGTATCTTAATATGCAGAAGTTTTGCCTTCACGTAACTGATTGTTGTACCCTCTAACATATGAAAAATAAACAAGCAGCTGCAGCATTGAAACTAAAATATTGTCACAGTCTTTTAAATAAGATATCAAATTTCATTATTGCAATAAAAAGGGAAGACATCTTTGGACATTACTAAAAGCTTTTTTCGACTGACCGATTATGCTCCCCTTAAAGGTGTACAAGTTGTTTGTTGCCCAGAGTGTAGGTCCTATTTATTCTTTTACCCACCAAGGGTCTCTAGCTGAAAAATCACAACTCAGTGTTGTAGGGAGTGCCGACCTTAAGGGTTAATATGGGAGGCTCAGTTGTGAGAAACGCTGGGGGCTGGGCCCCTCAAAATCGTCTTAATTTTAACAAGGGGATTGAACTCCCCTGAGCCCCCTTCCCAGCCTTCCTTACAGGGTGGTACTGAGCACCAGTGATGAATGTTTAGTATTATTAATTTGTTTAATGATCATCTTTCCTTAATCCATTATGTCAGTGTAGCCTCTAAGCTACTATATTTCTTTCATCAGGATGTTGAGTTCTTTTTACCTGCAATGCATCTTGGTCATTGTTCTTCCTTTGGTACTTTTATCCTCCGTCAAATGCGAACAAGGTAAAATACAATACTCTTGCAACCAGATTATATACCCTGTTTTAATAAACCTCCTTAGTTTGTTTGGTGTCAGAATTAGTTATTAGTGACCTTTATTAGCGTCATTATTTGCGTTTGAATTGTATGAGAATTCCAAAAACGGTAGGTCTGGTTGGTATTGAATGCCTTCTGGGCCTTCTATTCTAAACTTCAGAAGATTTTGTAAGGCTTTGTAGCACTTAATGAACTTAAATTTATAGTGTTTAATTTTGGCATAATTTTATGTACACTCTTCATAAGACTTAGGTTTTTCACTTCGTTTGACTTCGTTGAACTTCGTAAGATTTCGTAAGATTTCTTAAGACTTAGGTTCTTCACTTCGTTTGACTTCGTTGAACTCCGTAAGATTACGTAAGATTTCTTAAGACTTAGGTTTGTCAGACTTAAAAGGTTTGGTAAAACTTCATAGGGCTTCGTAAGATTTCGTAAGATTTCTTAAGACTTAGGTTTTTCACTTCGTTTGACTTTGTTGATCTCCGTAAGATTTCGTAAGATTTCTTAAGACTTAGGTTTGTCAGACTTAAAATGTTTGGTAAAACTTCATAGGGCTTCGTAAGATTTCGTAAGATTTCTTAAGACTTAGGTTTTTCACTTCGTTTGACTTCGTTGAACTTCGTAAGATTTCATAAGATTTCTTAAGACTTAGGTTTGTCAGACTTAAAAGGTTTGGTAAAACTTCATAGGGCTTCGTAAGATTTCGTTGGACTTAAAGTCTTTGTAATAATTGAAAGGTCTTGTAAGACGAAGAAAGAATTGTAAGACTTAAGAGGTTTCTTAAGACTTGGAAGGTTTCGTAAGCCTTGAAGATTTTGCAGGACTTCATAACACTTCTTAAGGCTTGTAAAACTTAGAAGAATTTGTAAGACTAAGAAGGTTTGGCTGGTTATAGGACTTCGTAAGATTTCATAAGACCTCGTTTGAATGTGTTGTAAGATTTCATTTTCGCTTTCGGAATGATCCATTCGAAACTTGCTCAAACATATTCGAAGCTGTCAAACCTATCCCTTTTACATTTCTGCTTTTGATGGGAAATTTTTTTCAGAATTTAGCCTGTTTAGAATTGATGCAACCTAAATGATGTTATGATACTACTTGATACTTGTTTGCTTTCCTGTTTGTAGTACCTAAGGGTGATCGTCAAGCAATACCACTCGCAATAGTTCAAGCAGATGCACTTGCCGGTGCCAAGCATCCACCAAATGCTGACAAATTGAATTCAACATGCAATGGCACTGTATCGGGAGGAAACTGCAATCAGACAGCTCAAAACACGGCTAATGTCTTACGTAATAGTCCCAATCAGAATGTAGTTAACTTGTATACTGGTCAAATGGATTCAAGCCAACCAGAAGCAGTTCAAACGGATGTCAGCCAGCCAGAAGTGGTCTGGCGTTTGCCCGATGCTTCTGAGAAAGCAATGGACTCATTCAATGAAGAGCCTGCAACGAATTTTTCAAAATGCAAACAAATTGCCTCAGTTGATAATGCAGATTTCGATCTTGAAGGTGAGTTGTGAAATTTAGTTTTCTTACTGCGTTTTGCTTTGCTTCCTTACGGTTGAATAAATAGGTAGCTGTTACTGCATACAGCTGCATAGTCTTTGAATAGTACACGAACATAATTGGACTAATTTGCAACATACGTTCCTCTTTATCAATCTTCATCTACATCTACCAGATACTCCTTCCAAAAGGAAGATTACGACAGGGTGACAGGCCAGAGTGGAAAGTCAGCTAATACGTTTGCAAATATGAGAACCTATGATCAGTATTGGATTAGGACAAATCATCTTAATTTCGATCAGCGTGGATTTATGTTTTACCTCAACTTATTGTAATGGCAATTTCCTTGTCGATCAATATCTGGGATCCAGTTTTTTCAGTCTATTTCTGACGTCTCTTCTTCTGAAGAGTGTCAAACGAAGGCGCTTTAGTTGCAAAACGTTTCTGCAATTTTCAAATAAATAGCTGTTTGCAATGATCATTGTTTTCCATGAAACGAGGATCCACTATGTTGCTTTGATAACCGAAGGACTCTAATATTTTTCATTCTTTATTTTATCCAGAATTCGCAAGGTGCAATCATTCACAAGAAATTCTCGTTGGCCCCCTGAAATCATTACCAGAGCATCCAAATGGCAATGGACCACAGGACATGAAATTAAAAGAAACTGGGGATACAGAAGGACAACAGGTTAATTTCAGCTTTTGTTTCAGTTTGTGTCTATTGCCTTTTACTTACACAGATAAGCAAATAGAACAGTGTAGAGCTAGAAATAACATTAAGGCATGGGACATTTCACTTTTCAAAAAAATGTAAAAGTTTTTCGTCTTAGCAGAAGGATTACTTAAAGAATTTCTGTGAAAATAATAGGAATCCCATCAAGATTGTAGGAGATTTTCATGGAGTGGATCGCCTCGGATTGCTTCTCTAAAGGCTTTTTTATTGAAGCTCGCTTTATGCAAGCTTTTATCTAGATTTAAAGAAAGGCTAATTTGGTGCTACTGGTAGCGGGTTCCGTGGTACAAAGCTACAAAGCTATTTAAAAAAGCTAAATATCTTATATCTAATTGCTATCATTTTCTGTCCCTCTGACAGATCTTGTGGATGGGAGATACAGTTCATCAAAACCAATAACAAGAGTGAAAAGAATGTTTGATGATGATGATGATGATGACGACGGAAAAAAAGATTTAGTCGTGGTTTTAGACAGGAGATCCAATGTCCACATAAAAAATCACCCATCAAAAAAACGAAGCAGTAAGAGAACTGATATCGGCATGCCTTATATCCCGATGAGAGATCGATACGGCTTCAGAACTGCATCTAGAATCCCTTTCGATGATTCACAAATCATGAATGACGAAATGTCGGAGATCCCGAGTTCTCAGCCGGTCGGTATGGCAGCCGGACCAGGTTACGAACCGGCAAATTACGAGCCTATTCAAGAGACTGAGCGATCGATGTTATTCCCTGGTCGAGACGAAGAAACTGATGCTCCTAGCCCATTTAGACTTCAAGATGCTTTTGAACGAAGCGCCTCGTGGGAGCCGATCGAGAACCGACATCAGTTCAGCGAGGAGCAGGAATATAACTTCGGCTTGCCCGATCACAACTACGACAGATCACTGGAGAGTGAAGCAAATTCTATGGATAATCGGCTTGTGAATTCGTTTTTCGGTCGGGGAAAGCAACGGAAGAGCTGTTGAACAATCCTCCTGAAAAAGCCGACGCAACAAACGCGCTTTTTAATTCATTCGGAATCGGACAAAACGATATTGATCGTAAGTTCCTAACTGAGGCGAGAAATATTCGAGATTACCTCACAGGAAACGAAGGAATCGGGCCGAGAAGCCTGGGACATGACAGCAGACAGCAAAATAACATTCAATTGGATACATCACCAGAGCTTGTAGGGGAACACCCTAATGCTTGGAATATGATTGACAGCGCAAGTTATACACCATACTCACAAGAAGCTGGGTCACTTATGTCTACTAATCATCCTGATTACAGTCAGATACTTCAATCACAAAAGAGCTTAGGCCGTGTTTTGTACCACTGAATCTAGATGCAATGTCCAGAGATGTTCAAAGGGAGGTCGCAAGTAATTACGCCACGCCCAAACCAAGAGTCCCAAGTCGTTTAGTGGAGACTGATAAATCTCTCAGTAACTATCCAACCATTATGAAGTCTTTCTATCCTAATGTTCCGTATCAGACAGTAACCGGTGCCTCTCTACATCCACCTGATATGAACGCGCCCGCGTTTCGGTCATTTATACAGCAAGGATACCCTCAGCCAATGCCAGTTCCATTACAGCCTGTACCCATGGCTATGCCTTTCAGTGGATTCATCCCAAATTCAAATACTCAAATGCAGTACGCATTAGGGAACCCGCCACAGATGTTTAATGGTCCAGCACCAATGCAGATGCCTGGTCTGCCTTTTCCAGTGCCTCTACAGTCTGGGTTTTCTGGTGCCAGCGGGAACAACATATTTCCTAAGCAGGCTGTCAAGGAGAGAAAGCAGAAAAAGAAGACCAAGGAACCTGGAATGCTCACTGTTAGTTCTTCTGAAAATGACGACGATACTGCCAAACTGAAAACAGCAAATTCTGATTTTGAAGGTATATATATGCTTTGTTTAGTCCTCTTAAAGTTTGTTTCTTTAATTTGCTTCAGGGATTTGTTGAAAAATCTAATATTGATACGGCTAGGTCAGGTATTGAACTTGATACCTTAGGTTAAGTACGCCAGAGGTTGCAGGTTCAAAACCTACACTGGTCGTATCAAGTTTTCAGTCACGTACTGGTACATCTCTCAACCTACAAACATTCATTCAGTTCACTGTTTATTGAGTCCATATTTTATGTATCGGAGAAATTATTTTGCCGACGACGTATTTTCAGTGCGTCCTGCAGTATGACATAGTTTCTCCAAACTCTCTGTTGCATAATCATACCTTTTCATTTGAAATTTTCTCCCACTTTGGCTAACAAATTACTGTAAGGACCACCAACCATTTTAACATGTCCTTCAACATTCATGTATTCGATATTACCTGTGTATGATAAATTGCTCTATTATCATAGAATTGCCAAACAATTACTTGTCAAGAGTCTTAACTCAGTATCACCGATTACCTCAATCTCATTGGCCAATATGAAAGAGACAATGTTTACTTGTTCCTTGAAATTGCTACGTTGAGACCATTTTAAATGTTGTGTAGTCTTTGAAATCTTACCGAATCTTGAAATTCTAATCGTGCCTATGAATTATGTTTTTTTCTTCTTCTTCGCAGAGCTTATACCAAAGAACCAGCACAATACTGTTCTTCGAGTTAACGTCCAAAGCAAACCGAAAAATGACAGTGTCAAATTCCTCAGAGAGAAATGTAAGTTCCATCTGTTTACCTGTGACATTTAGAACTGTCATAATTTTGCCTTCCTACCTTTACAAGAAACCTCGATAAATGCGAGAATTCATGTATTTATCGAAAATCATAAAGAGTTAGATAAAAGTGGGTTCTCCCCATCCTGTGAGAGAACAAGGGATACTGGCAGGGAATATTGCTCTCTCTCTTCGTTTGTGCTCTCCAAGTATGGAAAACCTAAGGAGAAGATATTGAGAAATAGAATTGGGGCAAGTCGAACCACTAAAGGAAGATCTCCAAGCACGATCTCATCGTTGTTCTATTGCTGCTGACCTTCCTCACTCTTTCATCGAATCACGATCATGATCACTGATCTCACGAGATCAAAGATATTAGGGCCAATAAAAATAACCGATCCTCCTTCAACTTCCATCCTTCCCGAGTTTTGTTGTTCCCAATTCTTGAACCTTACTTCATAGCTCTTTCTTCTTCTACAGAACTGCAAGTTCCTGGAATAATTTATTCTAGTTCTGCTTCCCTGGAGCTTAACATTTTACCAAATTTTTAAAAGCCATCAATTCACTAATTTGGAGTTCCTGATAATTGAGAAGGGTGTAGAAACAATCAGAGAGGTTGAAGACAGTTTGGCATATTCATAATCAGGGTTTTCTTACAATGGGAAGGGGGTCGGAAAATTTTAAACGAGAATAGTTTATTTGCTAGTTAGTGTAACTACACAGTAAAGGGGTTTTAATTGTGATTCGAGTATGTTGATTATGCTGAATTGTTACATTAACAAGGGGTCGATTTTTCGATTCTTCAAAGAAGATCTTTCTCTACTTCATTTATCTATCTTCCTTCCTAGGCTGGGATTTGTTCTCACCCTTGCAACCTTTCGCTAAGATCACCCAATTAAAAAAAACGTGTTCTGTTTTTCACAGTTGCAAACGACTTGACAAGCTTGAGAAGTGCAATTAAAGAAGTCTTGGATAACTCAATGTTGGCAGGGAACATCACAAGTGAACAGGCAAAGGCAATCACAGAACAGCTCACAGGAGCACTTTCAATAAAGAATAAAACATCAAATGCAACTACAGCTAATATGACAGCACCTATCAATACAATGGAAGAAAAGCTGAAATCGATGAGAAATAGTGTTGCAAAGGCAAGTAATGGTTGTGCTGATACTATTGATGGGTGTAAAAGATTCAAAGATGCTGGCATATGCCCATTTGTATCTGCGTTTATGAATGGAGCTTGTGCAAAGACTTGTAAAACTTGTGCATCTCATTCTAAAACAGGTATCTTGAATTTTACTTGCTTGTATCTATATAATGCAACTTACTCCCTCGCTAAACGAGCAGACACTGCCTGCCTTGCATGTGAGGTTGGTTTTTTCAAGTAATTTGTTGGAAAAAGTAGGACGAGTCGGAATAGTTCGGCTTTGCATGCAAATCTCTGAAGTTTGGCAAACAATATTTGCTCGTTTGACAAGAGCTTTCTGGGAGTTCTCCAGTTCATTCATCCTTAGCCTTAAACCTCAAGTCAAGGCACGTCAAGGACACGGAGCAATTTATTTATTTTTCAAGAAAAATTTTTGTATTTTGACCTTGTTTTCTGCGAAAGTTCTGCTAGGTTTTGACATTTTCTTGGAACCTAGTTCCCGGGCGGAATCTAGTTCCGATACTTTTCCAGCAATACTTTATACGTGAAAATTTCAACTTATTTGAAACTGCTTTAAATATTTTATTTTCTTTACAAGGAATTGAAACTGAACTGGGAACAAGACCAGAAGCGAATATTGATTTCGGAGGTAACATTTTGACTACCTTTTGTTTGGTTTGAGCTAATTAGTGGGAAGCCGCTAGGTACCAAAATTAGAACCCTTGCTCTTTGTATGAAGATGCTTTGGACGATCATACCCTGTGACTTCAGATTAAACCGTGACCAACGCTCACCAGTAGTGTCAGTGTTGCTTTTGGCTTTGCACTCTTTTTTTATAAGAACGAGTAAAATTCGATGAGGCTTGCTATTCTTTTCTTCGACCTTTTTTTCTTATTTTTTGTTCATCTTTACTAACCCGTGCTCAAAAATCAGTAGAGAAATAACTTGCTTGCTTACTTCTTTGCCTTTTTGCTTTTTCATTCGGTTGAATACTCTTAGTGGTCACCTCTCTTTCATCGGTCTCTACAGCCACAGGAGACGCTGCCTGAACCGAGCAGAACTCAGACAGCTTGGACAATTAATGGACGGATGTTTCGCCCTTGTTCGACACTGACCGACGGAGAACCCTTACAAGTGATCTTTCTTTTACATTCTGCCCAATTTCTTTGAGTTTTTGTTGAGGGCAGCCTCTTATTGTACTTAGCCTGTTCTTGAATTTTGCTCAAAATCCTTGCCATTTTCGTACGAAATGGTTCTTGTACAAAAAGTGGACGTGTTGTCTATTTATCGTAATTGCTGCCGTGTAGAACACCTTAATAGTAACCAAGCAAGCGAGAAGTTAGGGAACCCTTTCTGCGTACTGCGTACTATATGTTGTTATACGTGTTATAACAACATATAACACAGCAAAGAGGATACCTAAGATAATTCTCTTTAGAGAGATTCAAACATTTCTTCATTTCGTTTTAGATGCGAATGGACCAGTGATGTATCTTAATTTTGATGACGTTACAAACAACAACGTTGTTGTCGATAAATCAAAACACAAGAACAATGCAGCACTTCTTAATGGTGCAAGAATTTCAGGCAGAAAACTAGGTAAGCATACACAAAATTCCTTCATCACAAATAACCCTATATCTTAATTTAAGTTCGCAGAAGTTTGAACATGCAAAAATTTATCCATATTTAGCTCGGTTTATTCTTTTTGACCGGGGACAGACTTTTGTCCAAGTCTGTGGCTTGATTCTATACACCTTTTTTAATAAGCAACTGGACTTTTTGGTCTAGCCCTAAAAGTTGCTTAATATATCTAGCATTTCAGCCCTCACAAAATGAATGGTACCCCCTAACAACTCTTGTTTTGCCTCTTTTCTTGCTTTTCAATGTAATTGAACAGTTTGCAACGATGTAATTTATAAGGAAAGCCATCTTAACCAAACATTGTATCAAAATTTCAGCCCTAGTTGCTTATTGACCAGTTGCTTATTAAAAAAAGTGTAGTCAATGTACGATATCAAACCCTTGCTCTCTCTTTTTGAGGCACGTGCGGCAAAGGAGCTGAAGTCAACGGTGGTGATATATCATGGGAAGGAAAATCATTTGCAGATAAACCAGTAGATGCAGTTACACTTGCAATGTGGGTTAAAGTGCATAAAGGTGGCATTATCAATTGGTTTGCCAGTGGTGATCAAGGTACAACGTTTTCTACCAGCACCGAAGAGGCAATAATACCTTCTAAGATCTGGACCCACGTGGCAGGGACATACGATGCAGCTACAGGTAAACATAGTGATAAATTATGAAGATATTTTTATGCTACCGCAATGATAATACCAAACAAAAGTTGGAGGCCTTCAGACAACTGCCGCAATATGGATTTCTAGATATGGAGTTTCAAATTCGATTTGATTTCAAATTCAAATTATTTTGCGCAGTAGATAATAACGGTCTGTTTATATGGACCAAATCATGCTACCTTTTCAGGTTGTTAGTGGAACGTTAGCGTTTAAACGTCGAATTCCATCTCGTCTTCCAAGTTCCAACTTTCTGTATCGCTTTGCCGCTTCTGTTTAATCTTCTCAGACAACGGGATTATATCTAGCGATGTGTGGCATTGTGAGCTTTTTCATCCTAACCTTCGAGTCTGTTTTGCGTTTCTATGGGAAGTCCTCAGCTCATGGCTCGAAGTTTTGATAATTTCGCTTATGTAAACAGGTACTAAGTAATCTGGCAATAATTGCCAACATCCCTGATGGATCACTCTCGATAGGGAAAGTTTCAGGAATACAATCCCCAAAGTACCAAAGTTTTAATAGCATTCTGTGACAGTGCAAGTGGGCGAAAATAAGAGTGTAAGCATTAGAGAAACTATGTTGGCTAGGTAGCTCTGCTATGCACCTAATAACATTCTCAACAGTAGTCCTATACTTCTCAATGCTTTGAGTTTAAAGGTTAAGCCTGCTTATTTCAAAATTCCTTTCCTTACAGGACTGTCAAGAGTCTATATAAACGGTGCTTTGGTCAAACAAACACAGCAACCTAAAGGACAGAAGCTTGTCCAAGATTGGTTGGCAAATGGAGTTGGAAAAAGCTTTGGGGATGATAGCATGCATTACGTGGACGAGATTTATATTTTCAATAGAGCACTGCAAGAAGCTGAAGTGAAAGCAATTTATGATAAATGCTCTTTCAATCGAATGGTGATACATTATGGTTTTCAGAAGGGAAACAACTCGATTATCAATGATCAGAGTGGATTGGAAAATGATGCTATATTAGTTGGAGGTTAGCTACGGTTTCATCTAATGCTTAATGAATAAAATTCGTAGGCCCTTAAATGATCAAACATTGTTGGTCGAACATTTGAGATTTGCTTTACAAGCAATGCTTGACCGTTTTACCACGTCCAAAATATTGCTTGACAAGCAGTATTGCTTTACTATGTTTTTCTGAAAGCTTCAAAAACATTTTCAATTACAATTGAAAACAATTCCAGATGTTTGAAGAACAATGTTTGATCGAATTTGAAAAAGAAACTTATGAATGAAGAATGTCTGTGGATAGCAGAACCTCCTTAGTTATATGATGAGAGCCTTGGGCTGTATGACTTGGAGAGTTACTCGGCGATTTCATTGAGCTCTATAGCTCGGTGGAAACGTCGTTGGCTCTCTGATCACGCAGTCCTGGGTTCAAATCCCATCAATTGTGGTATGCCACAAGTGATGGATATTTGTTCATGTCCCTAATTCTAACAACTACGTCTTTTACAGGTGCTGTCCAGAAAGAAAATTGCGATCGCTGTGGAACATGCATGGACATGTCACATGGACTAAACCCAACGGTAAAGATAGAGCGAATCTCTTTGAGTCATATTCCTACCAGAGCTGTATCCATCGCAGTTTGGGTGAGTATGAACACAACTAAAGGAATCCACGATGTTTTTATTACGCAAGGACCACTGGACGGTAGCGGATACCGTCTTCGCATTATTGACGGAAAGGTGAGGTGGTCTGCTGGAACGGATAACGGTGAAACTATATTCGACAAGGAGACGAGCACCGTCGTTATCCCAGAGACGCTTTGGACGCATATTATTGTGACGTATAGCAAAGAAACTGGTGACGTTTCAATCTTCGTCAATGGTGTTTCCAAATTACATGAAACCGTAGAGTCTGGGCAAAGAAAATTGTTACCGAAAGACTGGGAAACTGAAGCTAAATTGGGCGGTGAGTCATTCAATGGATATATGGATGAATTTATTATGTACAATTGGGCGATTGATGCCTCTGAAGCAACGTATGTGCGGAACTATTGTGCGGATCACCCGAAATTAGTAAGATTCACCGTTCGTGTTCCACTAACTAAGCGAAATAAGATACAACGCAGATATGAGAAATCATCGGCAAGGATCGGCAAAAAGCTGATTGACATTCTTAGGAATGTTTGATCTCACTGAATATGTGATTCTCCCAAGAGAGGGAATATAGCTCTTAAACACACGAGCATCATCCGTCACAGTGATTCACGTGGAAATTCTGGTCTTCCCTGATTATACGGTGACAACGACTGCCTACACTCACAAATCGTTGAACTAAATGGCTTAACTTGAATAAGATCTTAATTTAACGCAGTAGAGGAGTTAGTTAAACAACAGGTTTAGGAGATGACTCTAGATTCAGTACAGAGGCCGAATCAACGCTAGTGAAGGCTTGTAAATAAATTAACTAGTGCTTTTGGATCCACAAACCGTGGACAATAAAATGCACCATAAAATGTAATTTTTAATCGTTAATTTAAACTATAAAATCGATTATGTTTTCTATAGGAAATATAAAACAAACCAGAAAGGTTAAAAATAATAATGCTAAATTCGATATAAATGTGTATGTAGATATACTTAAATATATATTGGGATCTTTATGAGTGACAGATGAGAGGGAAGTAATGTTTCAGCTTTTGTAACTTATTGTTACCCTGGGTAACTTATTGTAAACTTTGGGTAATTTATTGTTACCCTGGGTAATTTGTTGTAACCCAGGGTAACTTATTGTAAACCTTATGGGTAATTTTATTGTTACCCTGGGAAATTTATTGTTACCCAGGGTAAATTGTTATTTGTCGCCCGTACAGCCTTTCCTATTTTGTTTTTTCCCGGTTGAAACGTGGTGCTGATAATTGGGTAATATTTTCTAGATCTAAAGGACTTAATCGTAGGGTAAAAGCCTTTTCTACTCTTTAATCCATTGTTTCAGTCTGTTTCTGACGTATAATCTGAGGGCTGTCAGATGAAAACAGCTTTTAAGAATGCCCTATGAGTTTTCTGCTGTTCAAATTGCAATTTTGAAGTTGTGTTCAACTCAAAAATTACAAGACAACTAATAAAGCCTGCAAGCTTGCCCAAAATCTTATTTAGAGCGTGTTTTTGAGGGTAAGGGAGGGGTGATAAAATAACGAAAATTCTATCTAAAAATAAAAAAATTCAAGCTAAAGAATAAAGGTTTCCCGTTGGAAAAAGCGTGAAAACTTTGATATGTATCTTTCCTATATATCTCATTTGGACCATGGATTGATTATCCCATTGCAATGGGTTTTGTATGAAAGCCGGAGAAAGTGTGCCCTTTTCTGTCGTTTATATCAGTCTTAGCTAAAGTCTTACGATCTAGTCTACTTGGGCCCATCCGTCAATTTGCAAACGGAACGAAAACAATAATTTTCTGCTATGTTATTGCGTTGTGGATGGTTTTCAATCAAAACCAAACCTAATATTGCTATAGCGATCTTACACATAAATAGATATTTTTAGTCAATAGCTACAGGTTGCATTCAACGTTAGTCTTTCAATGTACTATTAACTATTAATGGATTTTAATAATGAATAAGGGAATTTTTAAAAACAAGTTAATATCTTGCCTTGATTTTGAAATGTTGCACCGCAACAGTGAAACGTGTTCCGTGTTCCCTGGTTCCCAAGGTTCGGTTCCCATGGTTCGGTTCCCAGGTTCCCCGTTTCATTGATAAAACACAGGGAACTAAGAGAAGAACAAAACAATACCCCAACCGTCCAGCCGCCGTTCATTCAAAGGAGAGTTTACATTTACAACCGTCTTTATTTTTGCTTTACGACTTTACAAACTTTGCCAAAAGCTGGTTTGCTACAAGATTGACTGCCAAGCCACAGCGATGGAGTATGATATAATACTTCCAAATGAACAAAACGTCCGTGTAAAACTGAACCAAGAAAGGAAAAGTCAAGCAAAGGGAGCTGACCTTTTCAAAGTTTTGTTTGAACATCTGGGCCTACGAAAAGAAGACGAGAAGTATTTTGGTTTGTTGTACTGCGATAAAGAAGATGGCCGAATGGATTGGCTCGAGCAGAATGATTCGCTGAAGGGTTTACGAATGAGTAAAACCTCTAGATTTCATTTGTCTGCTCGATATTATCCTGAACATCCAGAGTTGGTTTTACATGACGTGAAGACACAGCATCTTTTTCGGTTGCAAATCAAGGAAAAATTACTGAAAGGTGAATGGGCGTGTAATATGGAAACACACGCGTGTCTTGATGGTCTAATCGTGCAATCAGAGCTTGGAAGCTACAATCCCAAGGAGCACAAGTCTGGATACTTGAAATCAATAAAAGGAGTGGAAATATGCGCGCCAACACGACTGAATTCAGACAGGGACATAACAGAGCTGGAATATCTAAGGCGTGTCCATTATTTTCACAAAAGAAATGTTGGAATATCTGCAAATGATGCAGAGATAATGTATTTGCATAAAGCAAGGGAATTACCACTGTATGGTTTTATAGTTCACGAAGCAGTTGACAAAAATGGCAATGATCTGCACATTGGTTTGAGAGAGCAAAGTATTGCTTTGTTTGATGGTCATCCGATTGATAACTGCAGTCCTGTGTTAATCAAAACAGAGTTCTCATGGGATTTGCTGAAATACTGCACAAATGTGAAGTGTAAAGTCAAAATTGGTGTTACTATTCAAGAGGGGAATATCGATGAACTTATTTGGAAAGTCAAAACAAAAAATTGTTTCAGAGGAGCTGAAAGACTTTGCAATGACATCAAAGCATTCCAAGCAATGTATTGCTCAAGAGATGAGAATGATTTCTGCACCAGCAAAAGGGAGATAAAAAGAGCCAGATCATTTGCAAGGCAATCTTCACAAGAAAGACCTAGGATCTCACGTCTGAATTCAGTTACCACTATTCTGAGGAATTCACTGAGAAGAAAGAAGAAAAGGGAAGCTAGAGAAAAGCAGAAAGATTCAATTGACAAAGAACAGAATGAGCAATGTGAGAATTTGCATGAAAGCAGTACTGTTGTTCTTGTTGAGCCAGTAAAGTAATGAGAATGTTTGAGAAAATTTTTAAGTTTGTTCTTAATGCATTCATTCATCAACAGTAGCAAATGCATTAAATGTTCAAAACTTTAAGTTCCATAGAGTTCCAGAAGTTCATATGACCTAACATTTGGCATTTGAAGTGAAGGCTTCATGCTAGTTTGCCTAGAAAAGCTGTTGCAATGAAAAGTACATTTTTTGCATTATTTTCATTAACAGATCATTTAGTAAATGTTCAAGTCTTCAGTTTTAGAGAGTTCTCAGAGTTAATGATTTAACTTATTGTATTACCATAAGTACTCCAAACTGACGTTTTTTGGAAAGACTATTGTAATGAAATAACTGAAGGATAATAGGAAAATATTGCTCACAAAAAGTCTCGTGATTTTTACAATCAAACCACCTGAAAACCATATGAACAACCATTGACAGGTGGAATTTGTCTGGAAGTTTTAGATAGCTCCAATGGATACACAGCTAGAGATTAAAGAACACAAGGAGAAGTGAGGCTGTATTTTCATGTATATTTTGCATGTTTTAGATCATGATTTTGTGCCTAGAAAGCTTAGAGAATGAAATCATCTACCAGTCTAACTGAAATAAAGGCATGTGTTTCGTTCAGTTTATTGAGGTGGTTTTTTAGTCCTTTTTCCATCTTCCTTGGTCCGGTGAATTCAAGATTGCTCTCCAGAAATTTACTTCCGTGTAAAATTCCAGTCGATCAGCTGATCTCATCTGGTCACATGACAAACACTTCCTCTAGCATCTCCACGGGGTCACCAGTCCTCTTCCTTCTCAAGACCTTGGCAGTAAGCTGCTGGTTTGGCCTACAGTTTTTGAGTTTTCCTTTTTCTTCCCCCAGCTATACCAAGGTAAGCAACCGAATGTAATGTTAAAGTAAAATATTGCGTGCATTTTCTTGCAAGAAACGAATGCGATTGTACGTGGTTGTAATTGTTTCTTGCTTCAACGTTTACATTTCCAAAACGGCCTGGACAAGGGCACTCTTGGTCTGGGAGACTTTTTGAAGCAAAGCTAACTTGCCTTGTGAGATTTCAGACATCAATTGAACATGCCAAAATATCTAAATTTAGGGTAAAAGTTACATTTCCTGGAATACTGTTCGTTCTTACTGTACCTTCGTTACCTTTTATGATTACCTATGAATTTCTAAATTATTATTGTCAATAAGATGCTGTTATTTCTACAGGATGGGTCTGCTAGACTTTGAAGTGAAGGCTGTCACAACATCAAACTTAAATGTTGAAGAATGGGACTCACTGGTTATTGTGGCTGAAAATCTGAGGTGGCCGCAAAATTTTGGACAGTTAGAATTTATTATTACTGATGCTGCCAAGGTAATAATCAGATAAGAGAATGTCAAAAATTTAGACCCCCAGGAGATCCAAGGGTAGTACTGTGGTAATCATAAATTAAATTAAGAGATGTAGCACAAATAGCATTGAAGGAATGTACCTGGAGGCTCTATCTATAATTTGGGCATTGGGGACGTGCCACCCTTAGACAGGGTATTTTGGCCTGCAATCTAAGGAAGTGCCTAACCTTTGTTTTTAAACTTGATTCCTGGTAAATCGACAACGCTGAATCGTTTAAGACCAGGAGCCAAATCGAGAAATGCTTCTATCACGTGATATACGACGTCATGATGACGTCATGAAAATAAACCTTTTACCCATTTTAGTTCGCTTAATAGCCACTTGATATGAAAGAAAATGGTCGAAAGTGGTCGAAAATGGTCGAAAATGGTCGAAACCGCTTGCTCCGGTCCTTGCCAATCTCTTTATGGGACACCATGAGAAGATTTGGTTAGAACAATTTAACGCTTCTCCGGTTTTATTTTACCGTCGCTATGTTGACGATACTTTTTGTTTGTTTAAAATAAAGACGATGACCAGGTCGATGGTGTAAGCATGGGTTCGCCGCTTGCTCCGGTCCTTGCCAATCTCTTTATGGGACACCATGAGAAGATTTGGTTAGAACAATTTAACGCTTCTCCGGTTTTATTTTACCGTCGCTATGTTGACGATACTTTTTGTTTGTTTAAAAATAAAGACGATGACCAGGTCGATGGTGTAAGCATGGGTTCGCCGCTTGCTCCGGTCCTTGCCAATCTCTTTATGGGACACCATGAGAAGATTTGGTTAGAACAATTTAACGCTTCTCCGGTTTTATTTTACCGTCGCTATGTTGACGATACTTTTTGTTTGTTTAAAAATAAAGACGATGACCAGGTCGATGGTGTAAGCATGGGTTCGCCGCTTGCTCCGGTCCTTGCCAATCTCTTTATGGGACACCATGAGAAGATTTGGTTAGAACAATTTAACGCTTCTCCGGTTTTATTTTACCGTCGCTATGTTGACGATACTTTTTGTTTGTTTAAAAATAAAGACGATGCCCTTAATTTCTTTAACTACATTAATCAACAACATCCTAATATAAAATTTACGATGGAACAGGAAAATAACAATAAGCTTCCCTTTTTAGACGTTTTAATCGATAAAGGTCATCAGCAGTCTCCAATAACCTCAGTTTATCGTAAAAATACTTACACTGGTTTGCTCACTAACTTTTTTAGTTTCACTTCATTTTCATATAAAATAGGCTTAATTAGTACTCTTGTCGATAGGGCTTATAAAATAAATAACAGCTGGCTTGGTTTTGATAACGACATTAAACAACTAACCTTGATTTTAAATAAAAATCTTTACCCTACTTATCTCATTAACAACGTTATTCGTAATTATTTAAACAAAGTCAGATCTCCACCCCATGTCGATAACCATAACGTAAATGAAAACGAAAATAATCGTGTTTGTTATTATAAACTTCCATACATTGGTAGATTCTCGGTTGTAACTCAACGTAAAATTAAATACTTGACTAAAAAATATTGTAAAGATATAAACATTAAACTTGTTTTTAATTCTTTTAAATTACGTTCTATGTTCGGGGTTAAAGATTCTGTGCCCAGGTGCTTTCGGGCCCGTGTTGTCTAAATTTCTCTGTGGCGGATGTTCCGCATCTTATGTCGGGGAAACCTCTCGACATCTTTCAACACGAATTCGAGAGCATTTGATCACGGACAAAACTCTCATATTTTTAAACATTTAAACGAATCGCCTTCTTGTCGCCCTCTTTGCTCTGAGGATAGTTTTTCCATTCTGGACAGCGCTAACAGCTCTTTCACCCTTAAGATCAAGGAAGCGCTTCACATCTCTTGGGACAAACCTACGCTCAACAAACAGCTTTTTCATTATAACTTGCATCTTTCTTTTTAATTAACTTTATCTTTTCATTTCTATTTACTTATTCCCGATTGTACATTTTATTTACCTTTATAGTTACCGATTTAATTGTTTACCTCACGTGTGTTATTAGGTTATGCAATATATTATAGCTTTATTTAGTTCTCGTATTTACTTAATTCGCTTCATTCATGATGTAACTGAAGATGAACATAGTATGTTCGAAACATGTCTTGCAATTTAAAAATCGTCGTCTTTTTTGTGAAATTTCTAAACATAGATAGAACACATCGAGAGCTTTCGATTGATATACATATACAATTTGCAATAAAGCTAGTGTTATAGCTTATGTAGAGGCCTGGTACCAATTACCCCAGTCTAAAAATAGCACAAGGGGGCATTTTTCAGTTGGGGCACATATCCTATCTTTTTTAGCTCGTTAAACTGCCTGTTTTCGCCAAATTTGATGCTTGTTTTACAATTTGCAATAAAGCTTGTGTTATAGCTTATGTAGAGGCCTGGTACCAATTACCCCAGTCTAAAAATAGCACAAGGGGGCATTTCTCAGTTGGGGCACATATCCTATCTTTTTTAGCTCGTTAAACTGCCTGTTTTCGCCAAATTTGATGCTTGTTTTACAATTTGCAATAAAGCTAGTGTTATAGCTTATGTAGACCCTCAAAAAGGTCCCGATGACGTCATCATAAACATTTTAACCTTCGAAATGCGACAAAATGTATATCAATCGAAAGCTCTCGATGTGTTCTATCTATGTTTACCATTTTCTTTCATATCAAGTGGCTATTAAGCGAACTAAAATGGGTAAAAGGTATATTTTCATGACGTCATCATGACATCATATATCACGTGATAGAAGCATTTCTCGATTTGGCTCCTGGTTTTAAACGATTCAGCGTGGTAGATTTACCAGGAATCAAGTTTAAAAACAAAGGTTAGGCACTTCCTTAGATTGCAGGCCAAAATACCCTGTCTACCTGTATTGCCTTTATCCATTTCCCCTTTGGTATAAGGAATGGTGTCAATTTTCACAACTTTGGTAGAAGGAAAATGCCAGTTTTACATTGCCTCATTTTACAGTATCTATTTGGTTTAAATCCCAGGGGGGGCACTCGAGACTTTTGCATACCGGGGACATCAGTCCAAAAAGTTTGCTAAACCCTAAAAGATATCAACAAAATTTTTGGTGATGCAAAAACATCATTAAAAAATTTCTTTCAATGACCCAAAAATATAAAATAGCTCTATTATTCCTTCTTCCACATATATTTTCTGATCTGCAACCCCAAAATATCAAGTTGGCCTTTCTAAAATTGCTTACCCAAAAATATCAGTATTGGGGAAAAACCTACCCAAAAATATTGGACTGATGCCCCCGTGCAAAAGTCTTGAGTGCCCCCCCTAGGGTTTAAATTTTTAAATAATTGATATTAGGTTGGGTATATGTTTTTGAAAATTGTTATTAAGTAAGGTACTGTAACTTTTTTGTGTTTGGGTGGCTCATCCCTCACAAAATTTGATCAAGTGCCTGAAATAGGGATGTAGTTTCGACAACTAGATGTGTGGCAGCCAAAAAATTAGCAGTGTAGCATATGTCACAGTTGGAGTGCCATCATTCATTATTGCATGCATTCAAAGCCAAAAAATAGTCAGGATTCTTTGATTGTTAACTTTGCCTTTTAGACAGATAAAGCTGTTCTTTCAGAGCCAAATGTTTTTCACTTGAAACATGAACCATTCAAATGGGTGGTAAGTTTTGCAATGTGTTTTTAAAACTAGTTTTTCAACAATCTGATTTATCTTTCACATTTTTTTTATAAGAAACCTGGCTCGGGGCCTAGTTCTAAAAGTTTCTTAATTTTTGACCCAATTTTAGTTCTAAAAGTTTCTTAACAGTTTCTTAATTTAATGGAAATAAATTGCAGTAAAAACGATAAAAAACAAGCAAGCAAATTATTAATATTATTGTCTTTCAAAGAATTAGCCATGCTGGTGCGAGAAATCGCATGGAAATGCTTGAGAATTGATTACTACGTCCACAAATGTGAAATCAGTATGTTGGAGAACTGACACAAAAATTTCTCAAGTTTCTTAACTCTTTCCTCCTAGTTCTAAAAGTTAACTTTTGGGGTGTCTAGTTCTAGGTTTCTTATAAACCGTTTTCTTATAAAAAATGTGTACAGTTAAGCCAAATCTTGCGTGCAATGAGTTATTAACTGTCTCTTCAGGTTTTCTGCCCTGTTGGTCCAGTGAACAGAGAGTATGAGGATGCAAGAAAGTACCAGGATGCCACAATTGCAGGAGTCAAAAGGTATTACAGACAGATAAACTCTTATGTTACTGACAAATATAGGTAGAATAATTGAAACGTTACCTTGCTGATTCTTGGGGAATTTACTAAATTTTCTAAAAACTTTTTCTTAAATTTAACAAATAAAATTAGATAAAGACCACACCCACTCTAATTTGGCCACACCCATTTTGCTGGCAATTAGATAATTGGTTCCTGACATTGATTTCTCCTCTTATGATTGTACATTATCGTATTCTTTACAGAGCATTAAAAGCTGGTCATCGTAAACCATTACTGTTAGTACCTGGCAAATTCACATTCCCTGATCATGCGCTTGTTATATTGTTGGCAGCTCTAGAAGCGTGTTATGTGGTGAGTTTTTCCTTTTAAGTGATCAAGATCGATAAAGGAAAGTATGAGTTCTGTGCTGTAAAATTCCGAAACCATTGCACGTTTTCGAAAGAACATAAGAACCTTGGTTCAACTATACTTCTCCTCAGATTAATCTTCAGAAATCGACCAAAACTTTTTAATTCGTACCCATACTTGATCGAAATGCAGCTACGCATATATCTGGTGTTCTGCTAAGCAATAATAGGCTATGCTTTTTAAGTATATTGCATTTGACATTGATAACTGAAATTTTCACTGGAAAACCTCATTTTTAATCGTCATAATCAGTCTGTCAGAAATTTCGACCACCTCGGCTGGTGGGTGATTTTCAAAATAGACCTCTGTGAGACAAATTGTTTCCTTTAGCAAAGACTTCATAGGTACACTTGGGTTTATTTGCTCCGGCCCCAGTCATTGAAGAGAGCCTTTGTAGACACAGCTGGTTAGCGGTCATGGTCAATGATTAGTGTATTATCTTTACCTTAGTTTTTCTGTAATCTTTGTTTATTTGGCTCCCGGGGGGGTACTTCCATTGTTCGTTATACTAGACGTGCCGTCCAAATGGGTAACTTTTTCAGCCCCAATTTCCTTACATATGGGTTGATTTTTTGTAAAGAATCTCTACACATGGGTAGTAAAATATATATAACATTTTAGACATGCATTGCTTTGAAAAGCCTGATAAAAAGTGCGTTTTAGTTTTCAGCGTAAATGACTTTTCGACTCATTTAGATTAGAGTTTCCTCAGGCGTTAAATTGGGTTAAAAAATTTGAGATATTGGTACAAATGGGTAAAAAATTTCGTTGCTTTTTCTATACATGGGTACCACGAGTAACATAATTTATCGGTAGACATGGGTGGGTTTGGAAAAACTGGGCGGCACGTCTAGTCTCTTGAACAATGAAGTACCTACCCTGGGATTTGGCTATGTTTGAATTGTACGCTTACCTCACAACTGGTGGCCAATTGTCTTTGAATATTTTTTTCAATTTTTTAGCCTATTGAGGTTCGTGAAGATGTCCCTGAAAGAGCAACTAAAGTTGACCAATTGGGATTGTATATTGGAGGACCAAACCCAGCTGATGTAAGTGTGTTGCATCTTATTTAAAAAGTTTCTTTTATAAAGATTTTTGATCTGTTAGAGAAATTTTTTTTCGAACTTTTCTGTGGTAAAATTCCGATGACGTAAATGTGTCCGGAGACATGTCTGCCAAAAGCGCACTTATCTCAGAAAATCTTTAAATTTTATGATACTAAAATCGCTCTGACTCAAATATGCAAAATCTAGCTACCTGATCATTTCGTTTTACCGACCAAAGCAAAACGCTTTCCCGTTTCACAAACAGATTCATTTTCACCGATTAGCTTTAAAGTGGGGCTACCTTACCAACCCCCATTGTGGCTTGCCCCTACAAAATATGATCTGAACAAAATAAGATATGAACAACAAACAAGTAAAACCTTGTCAGCCGCTTGCTAAAATACTCATTATCTTAAGGTTTTAACTTTCCTTTTCGAAATTTACTCCATAAAATTATATATTTTCAGGATTACTGCCTCGACTCATCCATTGTTGAGCAAGCGGTAGCCATGGAGTGTGGAAGGTAAAAGATTGATAAAAGAAATAGAATCACAAGAAAGTTATTAAATCATTGAAGTTTTTAAACGGTAAATTTTAGCTGCTATGGAATGCTGACGTGCTGGTCAAATGCCTTTTGTGACAAAAACAAGTCATCTTTGCAGGGTGCAATGCAATTTTTCGCTGTAACGATCAATAGAAGTGGAACTCTATTTTAGCTACTTTTTGCAAAGAATGCGATTCTTTAAAGGTATCACTGCAACGTGTGACACATGCAATGTGCAACACAATTTTTTGCTACAACGATTACCAGAAGTAGAACTCCATTCTACTTTCTGCAAAGATTAAAATCCTTCATAAGATTACTGCAGTGTGTAACGCATGTATCTATAGTTTGCTTTGTTATCCTCAGTTAAGTCTTTGAGAACTTTGCTTTGAGTTGTGCAAACCTTTAGTATTGCAAAGAATAGCGAAAACATCTTGGAACTTACTACGTTAGCTATATCCTTCCACTTTTTTCAATCCCCAATCGTGATAAACGTTGCAGAGGAAAGTTGCACCATTCAGCACAAGCTTTACCGCTGATGGTTTTTCTATTCGATTTAATTTAGAATCGTTGCACGAGACATCGGCGGATCCGACCCAGAAAGAATGGCTGCCAAAAGAGTGGCCGAATATCTTCAGAATGTTTTCAAAGACTCTTCAGTTGAGGTAAGGGGGCTGAAGTCTTTACTGTTTTGAGTACGGTTTGATCCCAAGAATTACTGTACCTTTAATTCATGCTGATGTGCTTGTTTGTGATGCCTACTTTCTTTCTAGGTAGCAGTTGAAGATAATGCGGAAGTGTTTAGACAGAAGTATCCTTTACTGAGTGCAGTGAATCGTGCTGCAAGTCGTAAGTTTCAGCTATCTTGTACATACCTCTCCCTGCTGCCCACTGCCTCACTGCCGCATTTCTTGATGAAGTAACCGCTCATGCACTACCGATTCCTCCCTGCAGAAGCTAATTAAGATTTTTTACGTATATGGGCTAGAAATTATAATTCTAAATGCGCTGCTATGTTGTTCTGTAGCTATAATCTTCCACCGCATAGTCCTCTGTTTTACTTATGTTTGTTCATTCTCCATTCTCTATTATTTTTATGATTTAGTTCTAGATTATTTATTTTCCATTTGCCTGTATATTAAAGCACCTTAAACTAAAAATCAAAAAATGATATCACCTCTTGTCGTGCTGCTCTGAATCTTCGATCTTGATTGCTCAATCTTTTTTACCGAATCATGTAGATTCCTTTCTACTATTAACCAGTATTTTGTTTCTATTCTTTTTAGACGTTGAAAGACACCAAGCAAGAGTAATCAACTTGACATATGTTGGTGCTGGAGATGTCAAAGCAACTTACTTGTTTGTTGGCAAAGTATGTTTACATTTGTGAATTATTTCTCTGGTTCTGTAGCACAAATGCCTTTCTTTCTAGTTGAAAACGATAATAGGTTGATATTGCCCTCTCTTCAATATAACGTAATGATTATGTGCGGAGATTGTAGCTTGCGGGTATTCAGTAGTGTGAATTATTGATATAATTGTTTCTCTGAGTGGTTGGATAGCTTATATATGAACTGAGATACGTTTTGCACTGTTTAAGACTCTCCAAATATATGCAAACCTCTCCCTACAGTATCTCAAATACAATCAGTGGATGATGTTGTCTCTTTTTCTATACTATTATGCCTTTGAACAGCAGACCCCGACTACTGCAATTGTTAGACTAATGAATTCGTTATTTGTTATTTGTAGGGTATCACTTATGATACTGGTGGTGCTGATGTCAAAGCCGGAGGACACATGGCAGGAATGCATAGGTAGGAAATTGCGAGTTTAAATTTGATGTATTTTGTGTTTCCTAACTCAAGTACTGGTTTTTTTACCATAGACTATAATTATACAGGGTGTAGTCGGCGAAGCCGCCGTTGGCGATAAATGTAGAAGATAAGCAACAAGAAATATATCAGCTGTATTGAAGTGCAGAGCAGGAGAGGTAGTTTGGTTTTTGCTATAGGTATAAGAGATGTAGCATAAAAGCTAGCTTTGCCTGAAAAGGCCGGGGAGCATTTCACTGTTTAAAAAGCGCATGGGATATCCGTTAAATTTCCATGTGATCTCTATGAAAATAATAGGATTTCCAGCAAAGGTGTACGAGATTTCAAAGGAGTCATTGCCAATCGGAAAAGGCGAGTTTTCTGGGCAATAAACGAATAGTATGACTAAGTGATAAGCTCATCTTGTTACTTTCCAGAGACAAATGTGGAGCTGCCACAATTGCTGGATTTTTCAAGGTAAAATAAAGCTGTCTACCTAATTTACTCTTAACAGATAAAACACTTCAATATTCCTTAACTGCATAATGACATGGCTTGTTTTCCCTTTTTAGGTATTTTGAAACTTATCCAGTGCATGCATTTTTTAAGATACCTTTTTCTGTTTCTTCGAAGTGTTGTAAAAATTACCCCAAGTTTTTTCTTATTGATGTACAAAAATGGTAATAAAATCTATGAAGTGTATGATTAAATAATCTTGTATTTATACTTATTATCATTATGATTAATTTTCAGACAATTGACGCAATGAAACCAAAGGGTATGAAATTTGTTGCCAAACTGGCAATGGTGAGAAACAGCATCGGCTCAGGTAGGCAAAATGCAAAATAACCCTTTACTTGCAAAATGCCAATTACTGTAACTACTTTGATTTTTGTTTCACATTGGCACTAACATTAATTGCATAGCCAAGTTGCTTTGTTAGATGTTCGACTTAAGTCTGATTGGGATTGTTCGCAGACGCCTGTAGGCTACAGAGGTAGTCTCCTCTTTGCGAATTTGTTGAATGAATGGGCTTGATATTTTGTAGAATTCTTTGGCAAAAACTGTAGTCTTAAGAGAGCCTGTGGTTAGCTGAGTCAATCGAGCTGTAAATGAAAAAAATTATATTTCTACTCGAATGGTTTAACCCTGCGTTACACGAACAACAATTGTCCTTAATAAATGAACAAGTGCCATCGGAAACTGTCCAAGGTCATTGTAAAACGTGTATAAATTTCTGCATGATCATAAGCGTAATTATACATCAACGAAATTGTAATCGAATAACACCAAAAATGCAACTCTCTGCTGTAATGCTATTAGCCACTTAGTTACTATAAATCTTTTGTTATGAAAAAGCTCACTTGTTAAGAAATTATTCTAGCTCTTCTAATGTTGCTGCCGGAGTTCTGCTTAACGAACAAAAAGATGCTTAATTTTTCCGCATCTTTTTCTATTTTAGACAGTTACGTTGCTGATGAGATCATAACTTCTGCTGCCGGAGTTCGTGTACGAGTTGGAAATACCGATGCAGAAGGAAGAATGGTAATGGCAGATCCACTGCATCATATTTCAAGACAGGTATTTCTCTTTCTTTCCATTTCACAATAGCGAACTTATGCACACTGCTGTGGAGGATACGCACTTCTAAGGCGAGTTATTAGGCTTGATCCAATGGGTCTATATGCTTGATGTGGTGAATAAGCACTACTGTGGTGGTTTATTAAAGTTGATGTTGTGAGTTGTTATGCTTGAATTGGTGGATACGCACTACTGTGGTTGGTTATTATGCTTTATGTTGTGGGTTTTATGTTTCATGTGGTGGACACGGACTACTATGATAAGTTATTATGCTTGATCCGTTTGGTTTTTGCACTATGATGTGGTAGATACGTACTACTCTGTGGCAGGTTTTGATGTGTTGATTGCCTTGTGTGATGGATAAGCTCTACTGTGGTGGCTTTTCTTGATGTGGTGGATACGCAGTCATCAAGCATCAATACATCAAGCAAAAACCCACCACATTAAGCAAAAAGACCCACTACATGTGTGCGTATATACCGCAGTAATGCATATAGGTTTGCTAGCGCGCATTTGTCAATTTCATTTATTTTCGTTTTCTTAACAAATGGTAATAAAAAACTGAGCAGAATATGACTTATTATTTGTTTTATGCCAGGCTCTGAATGAGGTCAATCCACATATAATGACAGTTGCAACTCTAACTGGACATGCAATAATTGCTGTTTGTGAAGCATATACAGTGAGTAATCACCACTTTTTTGATAAATGAATGCGTTTATATGATTTTATCATCATTTAGATGCGTTCTTGCTTTGATAAGCATGTCACTTTGGCTTCAAAAACGATTTTGAGTGTCTTGCAATACTGATTGCGCTTTTAGCAAAAATAATATGTAATAAAGTTTTAATGTTTAACCTGTGCCCTAGCACCATTTTCATCCTCTCATGTTATCACATACTAACATCTACCTCCCATCTTTTTTGCAGATTGTTCATGATAATGGTCCTGCTCGTGAGAAAGGCTTTGCTCAAAACTTCCAAAAAAGTAAACAAAATCTTTAATGATTTTTAATAGATATATGTTCTAGGCTATTTGATTAGTTTTTATTTATTTGATCACGCATTTATTTATTTCCAGATTCAATTGAAACTTATTCAAATTTGATAATCATTCACGAAAACATATTCAGCAGGATTTTCTTACTGTAGCGACTTTCGAGCAGATTATTGAATACCTTGCCTGTTATAGGGATAATGATACTTTCAATGAATCAAATCTTATTTTTTTATAGTTGGCGATGGCCTTGCTGACCCTGTGGAAATATCTACGATCCGTCGTGAGGTAAAGAATAATTATTAATGTTCTGTTGAGGTCTGATAAACCGTCATTTGTTAACGAGGCTCTCCAAATTTTATTCTTTCTTGGAACCTTTGACTATGGCTTAGAAATTTTCTGCGAAGTTTTTCAAGGGTTGAATTTCAAAAACCCTAGTTGCGACTATCCTCTACCCTCCGCTAGACTGAGACCTGCTGCTTTAATCAGATAGTATTCCTAATACAACAGACTAAATATCAATTTTGTTTGAAAGCTATGATTTGCCTCCTAATTTTCATTTGCTTTGATTAGACCATTTGTAGCCCAGAATTAACTGTCAGGGAGGGCAGGGGGTGAAAAAGATTTTCTGCCAAATTGATCTTAATAAAAATTTCTAGAGTTCATCGTTATATCAATCCTTGTCTCTTTTTCTGCAAAACTTTCTGCGAATATTCTTTCTCCTAAAATTTCTTGAAACTAGGTTCCCAAATTCCGATACATTCTCTAAACGTATTCATCAGGTCCTTAGCTGGGATCAAGCCTTGGGTACACACATTCATTGACATTGACCCTCCGCAACATCCTGTCTTCTGCCGTTCGTATCCGCTTCTCAATTCCAGGTCTTCAAACCCACAATATATATTAGTTCGCAAAAATGTATAACAGATAGATTAGTTATTCGGTTATTCTTATTTTCTACATTTCTTATTCTTTATTATATATTACCCTTTTCTTTATTAGAGGTGTTCTATCTATGTACTTCTTTTTAGAGGATTACCTATTTCTTATTTCTTTTACAAAAGGATTATGAAATGGTTGCTGGTCCTAGTGAATACGAACATGTACTCCAATGTAATAATAAGCCATCATCTCAGACACCACGTGGACATCAGTTCCCTGCTGCATTCATGATAAGATCATCTGGTCTTGATAAGGTAAGAATTTTTCATTTACACTTTACAAACGACAGTATACGGTATGTCACTGATACTGTTAGCATACCATTATACCAGTTATTCTGTATTGGTGAACCTATTGCTTAAGAACATACTTCCAAATGAGATCTGATATTAGATGCTGAAAACCCTATCCACAACAAATAGTGCTGACAGTTAAACACACATGAGCTTCAATGGCTGCCAAAAGTAGCAGTAGCACGTCTATTCCACATAGTACCACATGTGACACTTATAGCTTGAACATCCTTGAATCAATTATTAGAACTTGTGGATGATCTAGCATCTGCAAGATACAGACACATTGTTCCCCTTGCACAGTGTTGAGAGAGCTATCCCAGAGATCACTCAGACCCGAAAACTAGCTAATTCAGCTTACTCTCTAAATCGAAAACTAGTTAGCTTTGTCAACTTCTTAGTCAACTTTGTTCAAGGGATAGTAGGGAGGCGGGTAGTAAAATCAGCTAAGTCACAACACTTTTTGCAATTCTTAAGTATCTATAGCTAACATTCGTGCATTTTTCAAACAACACTGCATTTGCTAGCACTTTCATGGCATGAACTAATGCATTGTTACTGATATCGCAGTGTGGTGCGTCTTTTTAAGAACGAAATGCTCCACGTTCTTTTAAGAACATCCACGTTCTTGTTAGAACGAAATGGTATAACATGAGCGTAACGCTCTTTGGAATCCTAAGAACCCTAGTCATTTGATTGCATTTGATTGCCTATGAAGGTGAAAAGATGTTTTTAGAGCCAGTCGCTAGGATCTCAGAAGTAAATGAACTAACGATATCTCGACCTTTGCCGTGATATTACCGTGTCTTGCATCGTATTAGTGTTACACACATCTGTTCTAACGAACGGCTTCATACAGCGTGATCGTTCCTTTATCTTATCCCAACAGCATGGCCTTGGTTCTGAAAAGCCACTTGCTTATTCTCATCTGGACATTGCTGGTTCTTCTGGTCCATTCCCTGGAATACCTACAGGACGCCCTATAGTTGCTCTTGCAAAAACTATTGGACTTTTCTAGAAAAATACGTTAGCTCGGCTAGCATGAATTGAATTGAATTAAGAGCTGTAGAATGTCCTTGAAAATACGGAGCGAAATTATTTTGAAGATAAATTTTATCAACAAAGAGGAGTTAGTTGTTTTTGTTTCAAATTTGTACCATTAACTTGCCGTGGCGATGTGTATGGGGAATTCCCTAGCGTGTCTCTGTTATGAACCTCGCTTTCGTACCAATGTCACTTTGACGTGTAGGTATTTAATATGAAGATTCCGATCAATTTCTTTTCGTGCAAAAGCATATGTTTAAGAAACATTCGTTTCAGCTAAAGTATTTCAGAGGTGCCTTCTTTGCAATTTAGGATATTTGCCTTTAGTTGTCGGGGAAACAACAGGTCCCTTACCCTTTGCTCAACTTATTATTTTTTTTTATTTTGTTCTGCGGTTCCAATCTTGAGGCTCTGGTACCCAGGGTACAGGTCCCTTTGAGTTTGTGAGAGCCGTAAGCTCTGCAAATCCACCAGTGCTATATACTTGACTATAACTTACTGTAGCATGGTTACAAAGTTGTCTTTTTAAGGTTTTGCTTCATCTTTTGGTGACACCGATTGTTCTGAAAATTTAATTATGCGACTTCAATCATTTCCTTCCTATTCCCTCGAGTCTTTCTTTGAATTACCCACTTTGATTGTTGCTGATTTCTTTTTCCGACTATTCCGAGACTACTGCTTTGATATTGGCACTAACGCTTAACTGTTTTCAGTGTTAGTTGCCACTTCACTCTTCCTAAAGTATGTATAAAAGAAGAAGACAAATACGGTTTTGCCAAAAGCAAGAGTGAAGATGGTTCTCTATAATTACTTTATTCATTCATTCGTTACTTCATTCATTCATTCATTCACTCATTATTTCATTCATTTATATTGTCATTTCTTTCATCCATTCATTTTCTCCGCTTGCGCCACGGAACTAATATTTTTCCAGTGTGGTATCTGGTATGTTCTCATGGTCAGGCTGTAAAATCTATCTTTTCTTAGATCCTTAAAGAGGCATGTCTTCGCTCGTAACATACCAAAATACAAAATTTCGACATCGAACACTCAAATGAAAGGATGCTTACCACAAATGTGTATCATATACAGCAGTAAGAGACTCAGGAATTTTGAGAAATTTCGTGTTAGTTTGGCTTGAAATGACATTTTCCGTTCGCTTCTATTGCACTACCTAATAGGTGTGCCAGCTAAGTTTAATCTAAGAGCATATATAGGCCTATACGATAGCTATTTCAAAATGTTAGTTTGTCCTTGAATATAGAAGACATCTGCAGTTGAGGACAGTTTCAGATTCAAATTCGTTGTCTCTAATTCCAGTCAACGGCCAAAACAGCAGCCTACTTTTCAATATTTCACATTTAGATTATATATTGGACAAGGAAGGTTGTTCCCGTGTTTCCAATTATAATTTCTCAACCTGTACAGCTCCCTTGTTGCAATTTTCAATTCATTAATGGTCTTCACTGTCACTTCATCATTCCCATCAGGATCAATGTAGGTAATGCTGACGCTGCCTGGAAATCTGTTTCCCACACCAAGTTCCTGCTCGATACAATCTTGAATCGGGTTGAAGTCGAAAACAATCTCTCCGTCTGGTGGCGCCCGCCCACCATCTATAGATATTTTACGAGTACAATTGGGAAATTTGAGTTTTAAAACCAGTTCTACAACTGCCATATTGCAGTGAATGTCAGCAGGACATAAATGAGCACGTTGTTGCTGGACTCGTTTATCGTATGATTCAATTCTGTTCTGTGGTTTAATCTTGATTTGATGACGTCGTTGAAGGTTTATGAACGGAAGTTCTTGGAGAAATGCATAAGCACGGATTATTTTGTTTAATGAGATGAACTAACACAACATTGATCTAATCAGATGCCTGATCACATGATAGCTGGCGAAGAAGTCTCTTCTGCTGCAAAAGTTTCTCTTCTTCTTCTTCTTCTTCTTCTTCTTCTTTTTTCTACTGGCGAAGAAGTCTTCTTCTTCTGCTATTTCTTCTTCTTCTTCCTTTCTCTACTTCTTCTTTCTACTTGAAAAGTAGTTTGTTCTTTTTCTTCTTCTGCTGCTGTTTTCTCTTCTTCTTCTTCCTTTGTTCTCTTCTTGCAACTTGGTGATAAGGGCAAAATTTCAGCGGAAAATTGGCAAATACCTAGTTAGCAGGCTTCCATTTTTACAGGGCCCGTTATCGCACGGCGTTTCAACGATTTCCTGACAAAGTTTGCAAAACCGAGCAAGCTTGCCCGGATACAAACGGGCCGGGCCAGTTTTTTTGCCGACTAAGACCAAGAGGCGAGTCTGTTTGCCGAAAGGTTTGCGCCATTGGCAGAGCAAACTCAGCTTTTGACCAAATGATCTATTGCTTTTCTTCCGTTCGCCTTGTGTGGCGCATTGCATTGGCAATAAGTTGCTAAAGCCAAAAAATGCAAAACCGCCGCGCAAGTATGACGAAGACAATATGGAATATGCAGACGTTAAAAGTTTCATCTTTTATCGTTCTAATTTTTCATGAAAGCAATTAAACAACAACAGTTTATAGTGAATTGCTATGCCAGTCAACCTGAACCATTGGAACTCGTCTATCTATTAAAGTAAGCATTAAAATGCACCCTTTCTAAATCGTGATTGTTAAAAGGCATAAAGCATTTGCTGCATTTCTTCACTGCTTTATCAGCATTAATACACTTTCTACAAATAACATGGTTACAAGGCATTTTAAAAAAGCCAGCATCATTATTGACTTCTTTACAAAAGCAACAAAAAGGCTGCAAGCTGTCTTTGATACAATTTGCCTTACGTATCATAGAGACCTTACTAACAGCATTTAGAGCTGTTTCTAGACTTTCTTTAAGGGTATCTTCATGACAAACATATTCTGAGTTATTTCTAATTTCACCTGACCAGTTTGTGTTTAACCTTTGACTTTTATCATCAATATCTCTCTGAATTCCAGTTTCTACATGACATTGTACATTGTCTCTCTTCTCTTTGGCCTTTTTATTGATACTTTCTATATTACCACAAAATACAGCCTTTCTTTTCATACCCTTTACTCTGTCTATTGTCCCACCTTCAGATTCTTTTGTTCCAATAGTATTTCCTACTGGTTTTGATACTTTAGAGATCTTTCCACTATTTCCCAATAAATACTTGTCTAATCTAGCTTTCAGTGAGGTATTAGGAACAGGGTTGTTATTCTCTGTAAAGGGGACACCAGTAAATGGATCTGATGGAGGCCTGCCATTCATCCTGTCTTGTGCAATGCATTTCTCTAATGTGGTATTATCAATGGTATGTCCTGAAGGTAGCAACATTGGTAGAACCATTGCATCAAATGTTATTTTATCAAGGAATTCCTCAGGGATGGCACCTAAGTTCTTTTTATCAAGAAATACCTCAGGGATGGCATCTGAGTCCCTTTTATCAACTTTACATTTGAGGTTGGAAGTGGTTGTACTGGCACATTGTTCCTGTTCATTGCTAATTTTCTTTTGGCTACTTGTTATTAAGTCATTTCTAGTAGCACATTCAGCATCTTTTGTTTGTTTATGATTTCTGTTATATAGACTATACACATGATCTTGTATAAATTTGCTGTTCATTCTAAAGGGCTTACCCCAAACCTCAAGTCTTTTCACAGCTACCACTGTTGACCCCTCAGTTCTAAGCACCCTAACTATAAGATGACTTGCTCCATAAAGATATTTCAAGGAAAAGAAATTCATTGTTCCCATGCCTTTTGTATGATACTCATTTCCCTTTCCTCTTGAATTTCTTGGGTTTTTGAAAATCACTAAATCATTCTTGAAGTACTTTGCATTGTATCTTCCTACCATATTTAGAGAAGAAATGTTCTGCTTTCTAATTTCCGTTGAAGAAATATCAGGAATGTATTGAACGGGATAGTTTTTAAGTTCTCAAAGCTGTCTGATAA
Source organism: Chrysaora quinquecirrha (assembly GCA_014526335.1). NCBI lineage: Eukaryota > Metazoa > Cnidaria > Scyphozoa > Semaeostomeae > Pelagiidae > Chrysaora > Chrysaora quinquecirrha. The sequence goes on along the minus strand of JACTAT010000059.1, from coordinate 2,986,337 downwards.
ACGTTTTGAATCCAATTTGATATCTTCGCACCGATTATTATCATCTGTACCTTCTGAACATGGCTTTGAACATGACGTTGACACATCAAATTGTGATACTTTTTTACTCCCACTTCTACAATTTACAACTAAACAGTCTATGTCAACTAGGCATGGAAACTGAACAACAATATCTACTGGTGGTTTTACAAAGTATTCAGCCATGAATCCGTTATTTCTTGGGTTGATCATGCTTAATGCTGAGGGATAATTTGAAGTGGAGATGGTTTCATCTTTTAGAAGGTTGTTGGTTTCATACCCATCTGCTGTGACAACATTGGTGTGAAGTGAAGTTCCGAGGCTTTTGCAAAGAAAATTGATATAATCCATTCTTTTATCATGATATAGATGCTATTACTTCCAAGATTATTCAATAAGTAGGCGGCATTTAACACGTTGGTGTCCGCCATTAATTTGCCTAGGCCTCTTTTTTGCCCAACATTCTGATTCGTTAAAAATTTTTTGAAAGGTGAGGCCAAAAAGGGAATCTTCTTTTACCTGAATCGTACAAAATTCTTGGAAATCTGAAAGATGCAAACAGAAAAACCATCGTAAAAATAAATGTACAAAAAATGCTTTATTCATTAGGAGACGATAGAAAATCTTTCAGCAGGTAATCTGCCTGTCCCTGTGAAAATCCTGATTGAGAATTGATAAATTGCTGGTACGAGTTCAAAATTGCTTCGAGGCGATTTTCGGTTTGTTTTCGCATTTCTTCTTGACGCGTAATCTCTTCCGTTAGCTTTTCACTTTGTTGTTTTTGCTCCTCAATTTCTCTTAATTTTGCGTTGATTTCTTTTTCATGGTCAGCTGTCAGCTGGGAAAGCTTTTTCTTACAGTCTGCTTCCATACTTGATTTCATGCTATTGAGGGCTTCCTCTTTTTCGATTGTCATTGTTTGTTGCAGCTGATTTAAGGCATTCTGTAAGTTAATAGACGAGAAAATGTTAAGACAACGTGGAAAATAAAACATTATAGAAAATGTGGTTAAGATGAAATATTATCAGGCTATAAGGTAAGGCAGTAACTCAAATCAAGGAACGAGGCGAAACAAGACGGGACTATATTCTTGTAATACCTTATTGATTTAGATTACATTCTTATTCGCCCTTAGTTTTCTTCTTTAGTTGTGCTACCTTTATTGCTAATTACGCAAAAACTTTACTTTAAAAAAGCTGATAGGCACATACATCACCTTCCCACAAACTCATGCTCTTAAAGAATATCTATTATCACTGCATCAGTTGTCGAACTCAAAAGGATGACTACCTAAGCTTGCCCTTTCCGACTGTAGAGTTTTGGGCAGAAGTAAATATCTATACAGCGTCAGTTTGTTGACGCAGAATGGGACTTGATACAGTTGATAAGGAACTGCTGTTGTTCCCCAGACTTATTTTCCAAAACAGATACCTTTAGCGGACCCTTACACGCTAGCGAATCTATAATCACTACTGTGGTGGATAATCACTACTGTGGTGGTACTATTTGCATACTGTGGTGGCAGTTTTGGCGTATTGTGGTGGATAATCACTACTTGTGGTGGTTTACTATGCTTGCGGTGGTGGCAGTTTTGGCGTACTGTGGTGGATAATCATTACTTGTGGTGGTTTACTATGCTTGCGGTGGTGGCAGTTTTGGCGTACTGTGGTGGATTTTGTGGTTTTTTCTTGCTTGATCTATAGAGTTTTGCTATGATTTCGTATTCACCACATATAGCATTATAACCCACCACAAGTAGTGATTATCCACCACAGTACGCAAAACCTACCACCACAGTACGCACCACCACAGTAGTGATTATCCAAAACAGTGCAAAACTGCTACCACCGCAAGCATAGTAAACCACCACAAGTAGTGATTATCCACCACAGTACGCCAAAACTGCCACCACCGCAAGCATAGTAAACCACCACAAGTAATGATTATCCACCACAGTACGCCAAAACTGCCACCACCGCAAGCATAGTAAACCACCACAAGTAGTGATTATCCACCACAGTACGCCAAAACTGCCACCACAGTATGCAAATAGTACCACCACAGTAGTGATTATCCACCACAGTAGTGATTATAGATTCGCTAGCGTGCCTTAGAACTTAGCTATTTACCAATCTCCGTCGGAAGAATGGACAGCTGAGTTGCTTATGGGCTTGTGGAAAGTGATTGTGCTTCCGACGTAATTGGAGCCCGCGACCTTTCAATCGTGAATATTTATAATCTGGCGCAAAAACCACATTGACCTTTTTCGTGAATTCAGCTTCTAACTTCAACTTCGCAATATTTTCTTCTTGCTGTTTCATTAAGGCATTTATTTTATCCATTGAATAATTTTGCTCTTGTTGTCTTGCTCTCGCTACAGCAGCTTCTTTTTCTTTCTCAAACTCTTCTCTCGCTTTCTCAAGTGCATTTTGTAATCTCAGTTCTCCTGCCTTATGCTCTTCCTCCACTTGCTTTTTTGCAACTTCGATCATATTTGCTTTGATTTTCTTTGCTTCATCTTCCAACATTTTGTCCTGTGAAATAAACAGAAACCTATTACATTTCATGCACGGCAGTTTAATAGTTGGTCTGTTGGAAAATGGATCTTGCAAGCAAGCAATAAAACAAGCATACATTCTTTATTTGGTATCGCATGTCGGGGGTTCTAGCAACTTTCCGGCTGTTGTTGTGGACCTGCAGCTTGTTCCCCAAGACTGATGGTACCCACATAAAGACCTCGATGGGATTGACAGTTGAGTGGAAAGTTGGCTTGTGGAAAGAAAGCCCGTGTGAAGAGGTTAAGACGAGAATCGCGTCCACGACCGACCGATCGTGAGCAATAGTACGATAATCATACGATTTTATTAGATTTTAATCTTGGAAAGTAATCTTCAATTGAAACGTATCGCAACCGAAATCGTAGCAGCCGTGCTGCCATGTTGAATCTTTTCCTGCTTTCTGGAGTCTGCAATAACAATTTCATGATCGTTCGATTCCACAGAAATATGATAATTTAACCCTTGACATGATCTTCAAAACCATCTTTTCTGCATTGAACAATTAAGCAACTTTGAGCTCTAAGTGGTGGTCTAATTCTGGCATACAAAAACATTTATGCACCACCCATTAACTTAGATGATTATTTTCTACTTCCAGCAGATATCTGAAGGAAAAATGAATTACACCCTTGAATTACCCTTTGTTTTTCTGCTTTTTCCATTGCTTTTTTCAACTCTAAATTGGCTTTAGCTGAGGCTTCTTCCAATAAAGCCTTCTTCTCTGCTTCAAATTTCTTTTCAAGCTCGACTTTAAATTTTTTGAATTGTTCACTGAAGCTTGCATTCTTGTCTTTGTTGTTTTTCTCGAATATCTTATGCCCAAGAGCTAGAAAAACACAGCAAAATCACACTTTTAAAATATGGTCCTGAATTGATGCTTTGTTAAAACAAATCTGGCTAAAAGGTGTGACTGTGAGAAACCCTGTATTTTGTTCACTGCATGATCCAAATGGGTAAAATGCAAAATATGTCGGGGTCTCTGTCCACATATATTCTAACTATTTGACATTGCTTTTGGCGACAGTAAAGATTTAACGATGAATGATGGGCTAGTCAAGAGAGACTGTAGATAAAGTAACGAGACTTCTTGTGGCCCTAATCACACAGTGATGTTAAGGGGGTTTGAACTCCGAGGACATTAGCTCCACTCACTGACAATGCAAGGAGCTACATTAGACCATGATGCCACAGCATCTTTGGCACTAGCACACCAAATTAGTCCTGTGCCAGGGTGTACTTGACCCTCAGTACAAACCCCTTTCTTGGTTCTTGATGCAAGCTTTAAGCAGTCACATGATGCAAGCTTAGCTGGCTGTTACACAGTAAAACTATAAAGGCTAGGTAGACCTACCAGCCAAGGCTAAATAAAACTGTTTGCCCCTGGGGCCCGGCCCACCCCCTCCCTCCCTACTCGCTCCAAAATAAATTTGGCGAATGCTTTCCCCTGTCTTTCTTGTCCCTTGTTTGTTACTTTGATTAAATCATACTACCTAATATTTCTTCGTGTGTCATTCGCTGGGTCTTCGAGATTTTGACATCATCATATGACTTTGGAAGAACAGATTTATCGTTGTTCGCCACATAAGCCGCCATTGCTGTTTTTCTGATCGATTGCTCTTTTTGGGTGCCGAAATCGTTGTCACGAAACCATAGCAACAGGAATCTCATTTGGACCATCCTGATAGAGGCAGATTGGCCTAGGCAGAAAGAGTGAAATTGGCAAAGCATGTCCAAATTCCATCAGAGAAAATAAAACGAATTAGATCTCGGAAAGAGAGGTAAATATGACAGCTTCTGAAATTTTTAGGTTTATTCAACCATACTGTATTCAGGTTGCAAAAGAACCGTCCTTAGAAAATGTAACTGCTTTACAAAAAGCTCTATCAGGTTTGGAAATGTCAACTTTTGCAGAAAAGAACATGCTGGACTACATTATTTTTCCTCTCAAATTAACAATCCAAAGAACACAAATTACAAAGGAAAATATAATCATAAAGTCTCTAGATTGTATGGCATCTATTTTCAGCAACGTTATTCTAAAAATAATGATCTTTTTATGGAAATGTTTGATACTTGTTGCATGTTAATGAGCTCCAAAAAGCATTCAAGCGGAAAAGAGATGCTTATAAATTCATCAGAGGAGTTCAAAGCTAGCATAATTAATTTGTTAGCTGAAGTTCTCAAGCAGAGCCATGCTGATACCTTTTGTCATTTATATTCTGAAAGTAATCTTCCAAGGCTTGGACATGCTGTATCCCTTTTATTAGCTATTTGTGAATTTGAAAAAGAAAGAAGTCTTAGGGTTAAGTCCTTAAAGTGTCTTAGACAGCTGATTGGAGAGGGTAAAGAATTATATCCCCAACAACAAAAAATATCAAGTAAAGTGTTCTGTTCGTTCATTCCTGGTATATCAATAACATTAAGTAGAATCATTATCAATGACCCTAAAATTGGTCAGCAACTTTATATTGATGTAATAAAAACTTGGGAGAAGTTCTTAATTCATGTAATGAAAGACACAAATTTCAAGTTTTTTGACAAATCTGAAGCAGAAGATAATGTTTTAGAAAGAATGAATGAATTGAAATCCAAATTGAAAAGTGATGAAATAAAACCTTCTTCAAAAAACGAAGAAGAAAGAGAGAAACTGTTAATCAAAAGAGACAAAGACTGGTGGGAGAATACTCAGTCTAAATTGAGTATGATTCTCAAAAGTTTCTTCCTCTGATTTCTCAAAATGAACATGCAAAGATCCGTCTTGCTGCGATATCATTTATAAAGGCAATCATGAAAAATTGTAAAAAGTCAATGTCTAGCTCATTGCCAAAGGCAGTTGAAGTTCTTGCTGGGTTACTGAGAGATGATTATGAAGAGGTATCAAAAGAGGCATTCAATGTACTGAAACTTGGACAAGATGTATTTAGTCAGAGTGAGTTGAAGTCTTTGTTATTTTACAATACTGTGTACGTCCAATGTTTTTTTTTGTTTTCAAGTCTAATTTTATGAGTCATTAAATAAGTTATTTTCTATCATGTTTAAGCATTCAGCAACTGTCAAGCTTATTACCCTTGCCCTGGCTGAATTCTCACACACACTCCTTTTCAGAGGTCAAATTAGAGCTGAAATTAAGGAGATGCACTAAAGGCACAATTAATGTGTGGTTTCCAAAAATGGCGTAAAATTTAACAAAATTCAGTTTCTCAGTTATGCACCCATTTGGACTTCAGTGTGTTGCCCTTACAATTTTTGCCCTCTTTGAACTCCTAACAAAAGCTATCACAGCTGCTGTCATGCCTTGTCTTCAATATTTAGGAAGGTCAAGGAATCACTAAGTGTGGTGATATTGAGAGGAATGGCTGGGATCACACTGCTTAGATTAGCCCTGGGCTATTTAGTGGACCCCTCTGCTTAGCACAGAAACCCATACCTTGCAAAGACAGTGATTATGTGTACCTAACTAGCAAACTAACTAACTAAATAGTTAAAGAAGTGGTCAATCAACTAATCATTCAACAAATCTTCTCTTTTTAGGCAACCAGTCTCTTAATTCAGTAATAGAAGACAGCTTATATGAGAGTCTGCTATCTCTACCAAGAGTAATGAGAAGTGCTGATGACAAACAGAAGCTGACAGTTCTTAATTCAGTCCTTGGGTATATAACATTTCTTGGCAGTCAGATTGCTAAGGTCTTTAATTCATTGACAATGCTAGAGAAAATTGTTAAAGCCTTTCTGCAGGTATGTAAAATTACAATAAATTATGTTTGTTGTGTTGAATTGAAAAAGATTTACTTCAATTGAAATTCCCCCTTCTTTTTATATGCTTCTCTTGAATAAATAGCATTCTAAAACTTGGATCTCAAAGATCTCCTCTTTTGTTTGAAAACAGACTTTCTCTCGAGTTTTTCCATTGTGTACCAACCAGCATTAAATTCAAATTTGCGACCGTTGGTATATAGTAGTCTCAATACTTAACGGTTGGTTTGAAAATAAAACCGGAAACAGCTCTAAAAATTTAGAGATTTTGCTTCAAGTTTTTGGTACAATGGAATGTGTTGAAATAACAAAGATGATAAGCAGCATCATTAGATAAGGGTACATATGTTCAAATTCGTCACAGAAAACAAGGTCGGGGTGACAGCTTTGCAATACTCCGTTACAGAGCAACCAGTACATGGTATGATAGGCTAAAAACCGGTAAAACGGTACATTGACCATAGCTGTCACCCACCAAAACATAATACTGTACCTTCATTTGTCTCCTTTTTTTCGAAGACAGTTCTTCTAACTTTCTCCTAATGTTTAACATTTTCATTTTTCCTTATTTACTTCTACTACTGAAAACTCTGTTCATTTCTTTTAGGCATTGGAACTTGATGTTACTGACATTAAAATCGTAGAGGAGAAGAGCGTTTTATCATCAGAAGAGATATCTGAGGACCATGCGACTATTTTACTGATTTCAAAAAGATTTTTCGAGCAGAGATTCAAAAATTTTAATGATGCAAAAATTCTACGAACAATCAAACAGATTTGCCACGCTATTGGGAAGTACTCTGATTTACAAGTCGTTGTCGACTATCACTTAGAGGTATTTCGTTCTTCTTCAATGTATAGAAAAGAAGCTGCGTTACTTCTGAATGAAATACTTATTGGAAGAACAGATCTCGAAAGTGGACTAGAGCAAACTTTGGTAGTATCAGGTAATTTACACCCAAACTGCTACGAATCGCTTTGTAAAGATCTTCCAAACTCTTTCTTTCGTAACCTATTCCGACCAATCGTATTTTTAGTGAAATCTCTATCTAAATCGTACTTTTGTGAAGAAGCACCATCAGAAAACTCGATGCACTTTAAAGACCAGGGTCTCATAGATGATATTCGCTTACAGGCCTGAAAATGTTTGCTGTAAAGCTGTGGCTGAACTAGGAGACATGTTGCGCGTGACCTTGTATTCGGCGTGTCTCTCAGTTTGGTTAAACATACCAAGCGAGCAACATGTCCCTCGCGTCACAGAGACAAGAAATGTTTCTGTTGTCTCCCAGAAACATTTGCGTGTCTCTCGTTACAATTTTGTCGCACGCTACAAAGTTTCCGAGGTAGATAAACTTGGAAACATCAAGGGGACAATGCTTGATATGTCTCCTAGTTTAGCCAGGCCTTAAGGTTTATTATTCTCTTATAAAATTATACAAAAGGATCTGGTGTCTTTCCAAGGACTAGTCCAGCTAGTTAAGTAAATAATGAAACGACCACAAGTATCTACATTTGCTCGAATGCGTTAAATGGGTTTCGAAAGGGTGATGATGATATATGCCCATTTCTTTGGTTACATGACAGGAAAAGTTCAATTTTTTAGACAGGCTATTGATTCATTGAATATATATCCTATATATATGTTTCTATACGAAATTTTTAGGGACCGTTCATTATTAATATGTATAATATGGGTTTCGTCTTCCTTCCTAAACCAAAGGCTGGATTTCTGCTTTACCATATGTATTCAGAAACATGAGCAAGATAAAACAGATTTGCCTTGAGAAAATACTGTATGCAAATCCGAAATATTGGTATAATAGAGCGTTATTCATTTTCATTTTGTATATTTTCTCTTCCGACTCTGTGTTGGTTGTTTTTCTTAGCAAATACCCAGCGCATGCGTCTGTTGTGATAAAACTATATTGCAAAGCTATTGATATGTAAACACGGTATATTTCTTGTTCACAGACATCGCAAGACAGAATCCAAAATCATCATCAGAGCTCTTATCATCGATAGCTGAACAAGTAATTGCGACATATTTAAGCGAGGAATATTGGTATTTGCCAACAAGTAACATAACTGGAGTGAATACAACAGAAAGAGAACTGCTTGCAGATCAATTAGCACTGATCAAACTAGAAGACAGCAAGTACGATTACTGGGAGAAAGGCATCTCTTTTGAGCAGCTTAATAGTAACATACAGTTAATCTGTCTTTTGATGGAAGGATTAGCAATCTGCTCTGCTGTTTTGAAAGACCAATTCAAAGTTTTCTTAATCAAAGTATTGTATCCTCTACTTGAGAAACATGGAAACGAGAACGCACAGATCGCAAGAAGCGCCCATGAATCACTTGTATCGATCAGTAGAAACTGTAGAGAGGCTTCAGTAGCAGATTTGATAACGCATAATGCAGACTATATCATCAATGCTGTTTCAATGAGTTTCAGGCATTTGACATTGTTCTCATCAGCACCATGTGTTTTATCCGTCGTACTGGCGTATTGTGATGCAGATATATTGCCACTGATAACTGACGTTCTTGATGATGTGTTTTTGTGTCTTGATACCTACCAAGATGATATTGTGTTTTCTCTTATGAAAGTTCTGCGAAGTCTTGTTAATTCAGTAAAGGAATGGTTTGCAGATAAAGAGATTGAAGACAATACAACGAGGAAAAAGACTGATACTAAAAAGGTAAAGGAAAATATAACTTTTTACTTACATTGGTTACTTATAGAGTACCTAAGTCGTGACGTCACAAATCTATTTTTAGAATTTTGAAATTTTGTATTTTGCGCCTTGTTCAAAACATTATGAACCGAAGCAAAATACAGTGATTTCCCATTGAAATGTATTTCTTCTGATGGCCTTATCTCAGCCAATGATTGATATATTTGACTGATTTTGCACGTTTACGCATTATTTTTACGCTCTTTTGCAAAATGAAAAGCAAATTTTGAAATTCTGAAAATAGATTTTTGATGACGTCACACTTAGGTACTCTATACATATTATAATGTTGCTCTGAGATCGTGTATTCAGCGCCAGTTGCTAGGATCTGCTCAGACAGCATTTATCTCACTAACACCACCCATTCAAGGTCTTATCATGTAGACTCTGCAGGCAGGAGATTAATTTAAAAACAAGTTCCAGATTATATGCCTAGACTCAATAATCGTGATGTAAGAAATTCCATTAACAATAGCTGCAAATCAACTCCAGACCAAACTCTATCGGTTAGAATAGCTCCAATATAGGCTGTATATTTTTCATGAATAGCAAAAACTGGGATAGATTTTTCTACGAGTGGCATACCCTACTACAACAGATGGGATTCAGACCTGGACTGCTTGATTGGAGAGCAAACGACGTTTCCACTGAGCTAATAAACTTCAGAAGCAAAACAACTCAAAATTTAATGCATAGCAGATTAAACCACTTTCTAAAATCCAGTTTCTTTTGTTAGAAAATAGAAATGAAGCAGAAATTTGTACGGCCATCTTCTCAGGAGAACAACATGACTTGCTGCATTGGTACAGTCTGTCATTTCCCTCAAGACAGTTGGTGGGCTTTGTTAGCAATAACTGTAAAGCATGTCTCATAACGTTAGTCCGACAACATGATATTATTAGAATTGTTCTTTGTTTCTTTTAGAGAACTGAACAGTCACTATCTCCCACTGATCTTCGTGATTTTCTGTCTGGATATTGTAAATTGAAATTGGAAGCACTCGGAGAAGTAGATGAAGAGTTGCAAACTGACGAAGACACTGAAAATGCACATGATGACAGCAACGAAACAGAAAAAGATGAGAAAAAACCAACTCCTCGTCATTTTCAAGCTGTTATAACGGTATGTTTAAAACTTGTTTTTGGTAGATATATTCTATTATTTCTTCAAGGGATAAACCTTCAAAAATCTTTTAATCTTTTCCCTTTTTTAATGGGTGTTGATGTTAGGTTCCTATTAAATATTTCTTATTGCGGACTGTTTCATATAACTTACACTCATATAGCAGTATAAGGTTGAAAAATGTTCTCTTTGCGTTGGTAGAACGACGGGACAGGCATTTAATTATTCTCACTTGGAGTCTTTAATTAATTCTATTGATCTTCCTGCTGCATCCCGCTAGCTGATTGGTGTTTAAAACACAATGCCAATTTGGCTTCGCTTTCTGATTGGTGCATTTCGATCAGCATCTGGGTATAAACTCCGCCTTAGTCATACGTTTATACTCTGAAAAGTGCCAGACGAAAAAAGCTTTTAAGTATGTCTAAAAATGTTTCCGCTGTTTATCGCAATTCTGAATTTAATTATTCTTCTGCAAACATAGGGCTTTAATTCGGCGATCAAGCTGAGAAATGGGACATTCAGCCTGGGCCTTGGGTGTCTTGTACCTTTTTATTTTATCATTTCGCAACGCGTTTATATAGTTGGAATTTTCCTCTATTTAACAGACGCTTGAAAAATGTCAACATTTCCTACCGACAAAAGATATGAATCTTAAATTGCTTGTCTTGGATGTAATTGAATTGGGAGTAAAAGCACTACGACATAGAAAAGATGATCTTTTGCCTGCCATTCATAAACTTTGGCCTTCGATTGTTCTACGTCTAAAAGATCAACAGCCGGTAAATATGCGTTTTATGAAACCGAAGCTTCCTTTTATCTTTTTCGTCGAACTCTATGTTTTCACAAATACTCTCTTTATCATTGTTCCTCTCTTTCATTTTCTTGATCTTCTTTACAATTTCATTCTTGCAACCTATTCTATACTGTCTTTACTTCATATCTTCTTCTTTAATAACTTTATCCTCTCTCCATTCCTTTTGTCCTCTTCTTAAAACTCTAATTTTCTTTCATCAGTGACCTCTGCAATTATCTCTTTCTTCATCAACGCTATAATATCTCGATTCCTTTATCTTCGTCAAACCCTAATTTACTTCTTCATGAATGCTCTGTCTTTTCATTGTTCCTGTCTTCCATTTTCTAAGTCTTCTGTTAAATTTCATCCTTTGAACATATTCTATTTACCTTCTTTATTCCCTGTCTTCTTCTCCCTCATCATTATCTTCTGTCCATTCCATTTATCTTCCTCGTCAAACTCTAATTTACTTCTTCATCAGTGCTGTCTTTCCCACTGTTCCTTTCTTCCATTTTCGTGGCTTTCTTCGTTATAATTTCATCCTTAAAACATATTCTATAGCTTCTTCGTTCCCTATCTTCTTCTTCATCATCTTAATCTTCTGTCCATTCCTTTTATCTTCTTCATCAAACTCTAATGTTCCTATTCATTAGTGCTCTCTTTGTCATTGTCAACGTCATTTCAACTTACTTTATACTTTCTCCATTCCCTGTCTTCTTCTTCGTCAACTTTATCCTATCTCGGTTCATTTTATCTTTTTCGTCAAAGTCTAATTTCCTTCTTCATAACTGCTCTCTTTCCCATTGTTTCTATCTTCCATTTTCTTGGCCATCTTTACAATTTCGTCCTTTCAACCTACTTAATTCACCTTCTTCATTCCCTATCTTCTTCATCTGCTGGTCATAATTATTACGCTTAAGCGGTACCTTTGCTTACACCCTAAAATTTTGGATTGACGTAAAAGACCATGTACAAGGGTCATTAGTCTCATTAATCCTACCACCACCGTTGATTAAATTTTGCTTATGTACATGGGGCCTAAGCGTGTCCAGTTCTATAAGTGATCTTGCTTTTCTTTCATAGGTTATCATCACAAGAACACTGGAAGTCATTTGTGTTATGATAGATTCTTCAGAAGACTTCATGAGGCAGCGCATTCGCAAAGATTTCCTACCTGTTGCTGCCGAATACCTGAAAACCCAACATAAAATGAGCCAGAAAAGCAACTCTTTGTACAAGTTCAGTCATGCATGCAAATTGCAGTCGAAATTGATTGATTTGATTGGCTGCATGGTTGTACAACTTGAATTGACGGATAAAGATTTGGCTGCTGCTGCTGTAAGCTGTTCTGCATATTTGGACTGCCGTCAACCACAGGTGCTCCAGAATGTGAGTTGAGTAGCGGTCTTTTCTTTGTATAAGAATCTCTAATTCTACCGTATCAAAAGATTTCATTTCCTGCATAGAAGTCCGATTGCCCATTCCGTATGTCTGTTTGTCAGTTTGTTTGTTAACGGTAATAGATTGCCAATACACGGAACCAGCTTAAACTTATTACTCGAGTCGTAGTTTTCGCTGCCTCAATACAATTCATTCAAAAAAATGTAAAATCAAAAATAGCTCAAACTATGTAGTATGAGCGGGCTGTGTTTTGTTGGGGGGCTGGGGGCTGGGAGCGAACCTACGACTTTTGTAGTGAGTCTAAAACCAGCTTAGACTCGGTGGTCGCAATTGATATAAATTGCTGGACGCTCAAACCACTCTGAGCAAAGAGCTTTAGGTTTTTATTGCTTTGGCGAAAAGCGGGAATCCTGTAATAAGTCTAGACTCAGCTGTGAGAAATCCAGAGGTTCTAATCACCAAACAAGAAAAAAACTGCAGAGGGGCAGCAAATGTTACAAAAGCAAATGTCCTCAAGATCTGGCTTTTTGATTTTCTTAAGTCTGACTGTGGAATGACTAGTTTTAAATGATGACATTTCTTTTCATCGAGTTCAGTTAACCTAACAATTTTTTTAAACCATTTTCTTGTAAAGTAAATTGAATGTGCATTGCTTTGAAATTGCTTCAAAACGCCCAATTCTTGTTGAAACGAGCATATCTTGTAATGCAACACCTGGGAATGCCATCCTGACTTTAATCGTCCAGTAAGACGTTTCTGAGGAATCGCTCAAGATCATGTTACTTTTCTCAATTTCGAACGCACTGTTTGAGCAGTAGTTTCCATTCTGCAATTAATCAACTATAACCCTTGTCAAAATGCTGGGAAACTTTAGATTTTCTTAATAATATTCTCTTTAACGAAACATTAGTCTGCCCCCAACACAATCTACAATCACAGTTGTAGATTAGTTACTTTAATATTGAGTCGAGGAAAGAATTTTAAAGGGGTTTTTAATTTACAAGTAAAACTTTATCAAAACCACGAGAAACTTGTCTTTTTGACTTTCTTTTTAATACTAAAACATTCTTGACAGAAGTTTCTCATTTTTACAGGCAGCAGTAAATGCACTGAAGAAGATGAAGACAATTGACTTGGGATACATATGGCTGTTGCTTGTCAGTCTTTATTCACCTACGAAACTTAAATCAGAAAACTCTAATTTCAAAGATATTCCTCTTCTACCAAGGTCACTGGTAAGAAATGAATTTACAGACAATGTTATGAAAATTATACAAAATCATATATGATTTTATATGCAGAAATCGTAGAAAAAAGGCACCAGTTTCTGTACTTGTATCACAGCTTTTTAATGACTTTCTAGTCATGCTACACGATACATTTGCAACATATATTGGCACTGCGCATTACCAACATAAATCAATGGGCCAGGGAAATAATTTGTATAATTCATTTTCAATCCTTTGCCATTGAAGCTTATTTTCCGTAATGACCATGTTTGCTCAGTAAATTAGAAACACACAACATTGCTCCTACGAGGTTCAAAATCGTCTGTTCAAGCATCATCGGAGACCGAGACGTTAATTGAGAAATAAAGTTCTATTCTGTAAATAGGAAATATCAGCCAGGAGCTGGGTCCACCTCCATTTCCATTGCCATCTCATTCTTTCTTGCTATCAGACTTTTAGTCCATTCAATGTCTTCCTTCCACAGCTGAAAAAAATTTATGGCATATGATGAATTTTTAACGATTAAAAATCATTTTTAAGGGCAACAATGTAATAACTAATGCTGCAGAAAGCGAGTGGAAGCATTATCACACACTACTGAAAGCTTATTCACTTCACGCTCTTAAGAGTATAACAAGGGTTTGTTCTTTTGGGACAGTTTCTCCTTTTTTGGGGTCTTTCGAGATATCACAAGACTGTTCTTTCGGAAAAATCCCGAAAAATCGGACACTTTTTGGAAGTTCAATAACTCTTCTAATTCAAGAGCTGGAGGATTTCACGGACTTTGTAGAGAAATTGTTTCCAAATCAACTTCTCGAGCGGATTGGTTCCCAATAAGATCACGACAGTCGTGAAACGATTTAATTCGTTTTCTGCAAAAACTGAAACGAATTTTGTTTACGAACGATAATATAGGGGCATGTAAATTCATTAATGTGTAACTGCATGAAAAATCCACACACAATTCTCGCATGGATCCGTTTTTTTTGGAAATGGGATTGTATCTTTTTGGGTAAGCTAGGAAAATGGATCAATTACGTTCTCGATCCATTCCAATGTAAACACAATGAAATCGTCCCCATATCATACCTGTATAGTTCTTTTTTATCCAAATCTTTTGCTCTTCTGTAAACGAGATCTAAGAGTTCCGCTTTTCAAGAAAGTGATTGTATCTTTTTTTTCGATCCATTCCAATGTAAACACAATGAAATCGTCCCCATATCATACCTGTACAGTGCAGTTTTTTTTTATCCAAATCTTTTGCTCTTCTGTAAACGAGGTCTGGAATCAGAAACCTTCAAAACCCCAAGAGATAAAGTCCCAAAAGAACATACACTGGCATTAGTTTGATGCAGGCTAAAAACTGATGAAACTGGCAGTTGGCTCACCTCTGGATCATCTGGTTTAAGATGCTTTGCTCGTTCAAAGGATTTCAGTGCCTGTGAAAAGAAAAATAATCCACTTTAAATCTTTTCACATGCATGATTTTTCTAATGCTTTTCAGAATACCTTGTAGGTGGTAGGTTCAGCCTGTTTTTTATACATATGGTGGTAACAGTTGGCAACATATCATTAATCAATGGGCAACATATTGATGCAACCATATTGGTGCCTTCATTGCATCCAATGTGCCACAGCATTAGCATAATGCATCATCTCAAGCAGATCAAATGGCAAGCTGCAATGCAATGATCTTGCATTGCTCTTGGAGATTGTATGATTCATTAACATGGTACGTGCATTTTCTTACTATTTCAATCTCTCCTATATTCAGCTGTGCCCTCCCTAGTGTTTGATAAGCTTCAGCCCATGTTGGTTTGATTTTGATTGATTTCTCTGCAGCTTCAACTGCTGGAAATATTTCTCCAAGCTCCATCAAGACTTGAGACATCATTTCATGAATTTTCTCATTAAGAGGTGTGATTTCCAGTGCTTGTTTCCAACGGTCAATTGCTTTCCAGTACCTAAAAATTAACAATGCATTCAAGTTTTGTTCACCATTTTTAGGTTAAAGGAATAAAGGTGCTGACCAAGTTGAGACAAAGGGGATGATAAGATGAAACTTGATCAGGAAGAGAGACTGGAAAATTGAGATTATGGAAGCCTGCAAAGCAATGAGATGCCAACAGGGAGCAGTTTCAACTGAGGGATTCATGATGGTTTTTTGCAGTGCAGTGGTAAGTCACCTTTATCTATCGTGAATTTTTAGTCGTTTTAAAACTTTTGACCCTTCCACTCAAACATGAGTTTAAGTATACTCAAACATCTTTCCCAATTATTCAAGGCCCTAATTGTTACACTGGGAGCTGGCTCCATACCACTGATAGCCATTAATGTGTTTCTGAGTTATCATTAAACACAAAACCATGACCATCTCTATGACTATGACAGGGATGCCGTGGTGGCTGGGGCTTAAATCCCAACCTCCCTGATCTCCTGAAACCATGAGCTACAGCTAGCTGAATTTAGACCATGATGCAACTGGACCTTCTAGGAACGTGTACCTTTCCTCCTCTGCTAATGTGACGCCTTCATTATAAAGCCTTTCACTTTTCTCTTTTGGTTGCTCTTGTGTTAATGGCTTTCCTTTATTAACAAGACTTCGCCAATCAATGTTGTCTAGATTAACTTCGTTGCTATCGTTATCATCTTCAATGCTATTAAAGGCAGAATTGGTCTTAATTCGATCAGTTGCTTTCTTCTTCCACCCAAAATTAACAGAGCTCATCTTCTTGACACAATATGTTATAAGATGAGACCTTGCTAATTTTACATTCTTTTTATGAACTTATTATGGTGATGGTGGCTGGATTATATTGAGAGAATTTATATAGCTGATTGAATTGAACCAATTTTGGCTTAGTTTTTACACCAATAGATAAAGTCTTATATTGCATTATCTGCTCTATTTTTTGCTTTGCGAGTTAGCTACAGGCTACAACATAACTTCACTTTTCCATATCACAACAGCATGACCAGACTTCCATTGCGATCTGTTTTTTTCTGCCCCCTTTTTAACAGGACTCGTATTGAGCATGTAACCGAGATTTGGAAATGGCGGAAAAATTTCATTTTAGCGGGAAATAAAGTCCAAATGGAGCACAATTGACTAGGCTGTCAGCATTAGAAAATCTAGAATAAAACCGTATGTTTCTACCTTATAACAGAGTCACTTTGATCTGAATATACCAAAGAAGATTTTACAATGGAAGAAGATGAACAAATATCCCAGGTTGCCGAGAAAAGCAAGATGGATGATGGAAACGGAAACGCAAGTGATGATGACGACCTTCTCTCACCAACATTTCTCTCCTTTGCTCTAAATCACAATGCTCAAATTGCTACTCCAGAAAAGGTATTAACCCCGGCGAATAATGAAATGTCACCTATAACTCCCTTGGAAGGAAAGAGAAAAAAGAAAAGGACGACAAAATTCTCTGTAAAAAAACTTTTGATCGAGAAAACGACACATCAAGAAGTGGATGACAAGCTCACGAAAATGGATGAAGAGCTGAAAGCTGGAATCGAGCAAGGTCTGCTTTCATAGAAATTACTAAATAGACTAGTACCCACGTGTGACGTCATCAAAATCTATTTTTAGCATTACGAAATTTGCTCGTCATTTTGTGAAAGAGCGTCAAAAATAATGCTTATTTGTGCAAAAATCAGTTGAATATATCAAACATTGACTGAGATATGGCCATCCAAAGAAATACATTTCAATAGGAAATCACTGTATTTTTGCTTCTGTTCATAATGTTTTGAATACATCATTTTTTGTGCCATATTGGCATCTTCTTTGCCTGAGAGTCTGTCACATTTGCCTGAGGGTCAAAGAAAGTCTGCTTAGAGCAGATGATCAATTTTGATTTTGATACTGCATTTATTAATACACTTCGCTTTATCTAAATTTTATAACAGAAATATTGCAGCTCTATGTAAATTCTTTATTTCTTCTGTTATTTAGGTGGTATCTTAAATATGATAAAGCAAAGACCAGCAGATGAGTCACAAGATCTAGCAGAAGTTTCCCAAACAGAAGATTCACAGGAAGACTTACTGCCACAGCACCAAATTGAACTTCAAAAGGTTTGAATCTTTGTTAGACTTAACAAGTATGTCAATTTTGAGGCTTGTGGCAGTCCTCATTTGGATAAAGCTCTTTGAGGCAACACTGCAATAATCAATGATTTCTCCACAACTTTCAGAACTTCTTAAACCTTTTCCTATCTCAACTTTTATACCTTGTTATGGCAGCAAGTAAGTATAGTAGATTGAATGTTGTCAGAGTTGACCAGAAATTTGCTCATCTTTTGATAAATGCTACCAGTGAAGGTATGGGTGGACCCTAATCCTAATCCAGATCCAATGACCATTTACCTTCATTTCTGGGTGGTAAGCAGACAGGCAACAATTGCCATATTTGAAGTCTTTGGTATGCCTGTTGTATCTGTTTCCTCTAGAAGAACCCCCCTGCCCCTCAGAAGGCTGATAGTTCAATAAGCGGTGGTATTACCACTAAGATTCTCTTGTGTACTGTAAAATGTAAATTTTCATCATTCTTTAAAAGCATTGACCTCTTATTTCTTCTAGGCCAATGAAGGATTTCTAAATGATTTTCCTGATGGATTCCCTGGTGAAAATGCCTTCATATATCAACAAACAACAGAGACACTTCATTTTCCAGAGATTCTCACAGATCTTCTTGATATTCCAAACACAGGAAGAAATGGTTCTAAAAACTCGGAAATTGATTCATTCACAAGAGAAATACTAATGTCTGGGTTCATTGTTGATATGGTTACGTTTCAAGATATAGATGATTCTGTGATTGACTGGTTGCTAACCTGTATCTGTCAATCATCTGATTTTGACGTAATTGAAGGAGCTTTCAAAGCATTCTGGGCAATTGTGACTTTGAAGAAAACGGTATGTTGATATTTAATGATTAATTCATTTTTTATGTTAGTAGTACTGACTCTCTTTATATTTAACATGTTTTTCCTTTTCCCTTGCTTCCAGTTTGGTATTTAGCTACTCAGCACCCCTTCTTTCTGAATTCATCAGATCAATGTACTTTTACATTGCAGAGTTGATTGTCCAATGGTACTTTTTGTCATTTTTCTTAAATGAGACAATTTTCGAATTTATGTGAAATCCCTTTATTAAATTGCGAGAAACAGCAAAAACATTTGGGACATACTTTAAAGCAGGGAGCCCTGCTTTAAAGCTTTTTTGTCCGACGTTCCACAGTCTACAAACGTCAGGAACAGACCGAAACAATAGCCTTGGCGGAATTTATACCATCAAAATGTAGATCGAAATGTACCAATAAAAAATGAAGCCGAATTTGCCAGTTGTTTTGGTCTGTTTCCGACGTTAATAGTCGGAGGAGTTTCAGGCGACAAAAGCTTTTCAGTATGTCCAAAAATGTTTCCGCTGTTCCTCGCAATTTTAAGATTTTATACTGCTCAAAGATAAAGCCAGCGGAATCGTGACTTTCTGAGATTTAATTTTCTTTAATGACGCTATTTTCCCCTTATATATTGGTATTCTACCATCTACTACAAATCTCTAAGACAAAATTTGTTGAGAAGTAGCGGCAGGAAATGTACTGTTCCGTCTTTTTGCCAATTGGCAAATATGTACTCAAAACCCCTCATCCAATGCTGGTTTTAATTTCTTTGGAAAAACAGCTAATCGATCCTGAAATGCTTTTTAGCGATTTCAACATTGATTTGGGAGAGGGGGTTGATTTTGACGGTCAATACAACTGAGATCGTCTCAACAGTTTGCCTAAGGTAAATATGCCACTAATTATCAGCAAGCAAGCAAGCAAGCAATGTTTATTTGTTAAAGCAGGTCGGCAGCTATGCAGCTGATGTGGACCTGCAGCTTGTGCCCCCAGACTAGTATTCTAGAACGAATACCCTGGGTACTCATTTGCCGACCTCGGAAGGATGGACAGCTGAGTTGACTGTTAGGCTTCTGGAAAGTGGTCCCGACGAGATTTGAACCCACGACCTCACGATCGTGAGCCGAACGCCTTGACCACTCGGCCACACCACCCTGATTATTGAACTTTGAATTTTCTTTTCTTTTCAGGCTAAACGAGATTGCAAATGGGAGTTCACAACACCAATGTTCCTAAAGCGTCTTATAAACATGGGTACCTGTGTAGACACGTTATTTGGAGAACCAACTCTTAGAGATGAATTCAAAACCTACTTGACAGAATTAAACTTAGATTTAGATCGACCAAAGAAAGCAGAAGAAAACTTTGGAATTATAGATCAAATTTTTGCTCTACGTTTTCAAACACTGCTTAAATGCTATACTTGTTGTATGAAACATTTCCCAGAAAAATACTCCGTTAAAGATGCTACATGCACTGTTGTGGTCGCATTGAGACTCTGCATTGCATTGGAGATCATCACTGCATCGTGGGAAATACAAGTTTTAATTGGATGTGCAATTGATTGTTATGATGAAGAGCAATGGAAAGCAGAGGTAAGGTTTTATAGGCATCAGAGGAGCTATCATCTTGATGCACTTTAATGCTAGGCTGAGGTTCTTATTCCCGTAAGACAGGCTTTAGCTGTGGCTGCTAACTAAAGTCGACATGTCATCAAATGATCAGAATTTATATATAGGAGATAATTGATCTTGATTGCAAGAGCGCTTGTGACGACTGCGACTGACGGGAATCAGTTTTCAACTAGTAGCATAAGAAGAAAATTTCCAATTATCTGCAACTGGGCACCGACTAGTTGCCGTAAAAAAGGAACTAGTTTCCAATTAGTTGCCAAAGAGCTTTTTTCGACAGGTCCGCTGCGATAAATTAGTTCCAAAAATCGCCGATTAGGAGTCGGCAACCAGTTCTGACTGTGCACAATGTCGATAAGCCTGACTTTATATACTGCATTGGTAAGCCTTGAGGAGCGACTATTTCATATTTCTTCGAGCTGTTCCTTGAGTACCCCTCGTACCCCCTACTTTTGATGAAGCTCCGTCAAATTGCTATTTAGCTCGGCTCGATGCCTTGCACAAGCAGTAAAGCCATGGCTACATGTTCCACTTTTTGCTTGAAATGGCGACAAGACATGATAAAGAATTGTCGCCGTGACAGTAAAACTAAAACTCGCACGTGAGCCAGGTATGGATTATCGGTCGCAGAACAGTTATTTGGTTGAACTTTTCGCGACATGTTTTGGCTTTTCGCCAACAATGTCGCAGCGTGTAACCGGATTTTTGCACTGGCGACACATTGCCTTGTTCTGTGCGTTTCCTGGAAATTTTCTAAGACCCATTCTGCTTACCGTTCAAGCTGATTGTCAATCGCAAAACGTCTGTCACAGCGTTTTTGTCGCAGCGTGTAGCCACCTCGGGATTTCTCAGAAAAAGACATTTTCAGGTATGTCGCATTGCCAGAACAGGCGAAAAATCGCACACGTAGCCACGGCTTAAGAAAGCAAAGAGCTATAATTTATTGCTAATGTATTATGCTACTAATTTTCTTCTTTCTCCATCCTAGGCTGAGAACATTTGTTGCCATGCTGTTGAAATCAATAGTAACCACAGCAATAGACTTCAGATGGTTGAAGCCATTCCAATTACTGCACGTGGAAGAGAATTGAAAAAGACTCTTGCTCTGAAGTTAATTTCTATTGAATATCCATGCCCTGACACACACTCCAAGGAATCACAGGTATGTATACATATAGTACATTATTTCTAGTATAAGAAAGGTCAAGTGTAGTGCATTGAGTAAAGTCAAGGCCAAAAGACTAAAGGACGTGATAGTGAAAGGGTAGACTTATTACATGGGTTCAACTCATGGCAAACAGCAGCAACAACAACAACCCCTTCAGCTGTTTAAAGTACTGTAGTTTGAGCGTCCACCATAGACTCAATTGCGATAACTAAGATTCAAGTATTTCGGAATTGATTGGCGTGTCCTAACGAAAATTTACCATCGTCTCTGTCCGACACTCCTCATAGTATAAACGTCATAAACAGAACGAAAAAATTGAAAAGGTGGAATTTACACTCAGATGCGGATCGAAAAGCACCAATCAGAAAGTATCGCTGAGTTTGCTTTGTGTTTAAACACCAATCAGCTTACGGGATACAAGACCAATAGGAGAGTCCAAGAGAGAAAACAAATTCTTTCTGTCTACAAAGGAATGGCCTTATGATTCCCTTTAGGCTACATGTAGATTCCCTTACTTCAGGAGTGGAGTATAGTATATAGTATAGTATATAGTAAAGTATAATTAATACATTTCAATAATTAATCGTGGTTTGGATTCCCATGGAAATTTTCATAGTTTGTTAATCATGCCGGCTTCTTTACAGGTGGGAAAAGTGCTTCAAGCTGTGAAAACAATCCATGTTCACCAAGAAACCGACTACCATCGCTTGTTTTCTACGATATCATTGATTAATTATTGCTTACCTGATGATTCAATCGCTGCCAGTGATAAGGTGATTTACTAATTTTTTACATTTGCGTTTTTAGCTTGTTTTAAATCAGCTCAAGTCAACCAGTATAAAGTAAAGTAAAGTACAGTAACGTTGCAGTTCTATAGTCTTATTTCTATTAAAGTAAAGTTGGTCTGGATGCATTTGCATATAGCAAGGTGCAGCCATTCACGGCGCTCATAACTACCAACTAGGTACCCATTTATACACCTGGGTAGAGAGGGGCACATTTGTGTTAACAACTTGCCCAAGGTTGTTATCTCTGCAACACAAGTTGAAAGGCCGTGGTTCGAACCCACAGCATTGTTGTTGTAAGTCCTGCACGCTAAATACTGTGCCACAGAGACAAAATACTTTAAATCCTCGAGTTAGCCCCCCCCCCCTTGAATAAACCATCCCCTGGAATTATCCCCTACCATAGAGCGAGAATTTGTTAATGAGTCCCCCTCGAATAAGTCCTCGTTCCCTGACATGCTGATTTTAGCCATTTGAGTGCATATTGGTACTTTATCGAGTTATGACAGAAAAACTTTGTTTAGTCGTCGATAAATCACGATTTGTTGACTGATTTTATAAGCCCCCCTCCTTACTCGAACCCACAACATTCTCGTCCAGCACGCTAACCACTGCGCCACAGAGACCACGAACCTTAACTTAGATACCTAGGCAGAACATACCTAAGCTTAGATGTATTTTGCATCTTTTTTATAAATTTAATTTAGCGACCTTAACCTGATAACCTTGCTTTTCGTGGGCCGCGTAAGACATATGATTTTGCTTATGAAATTAAATTGAATTCAATACTCTACTAAGCTAAAGAGAGACTGTATTTCTAGGCATCTGCAATGAAAACGACTACACAAACTGATATCGGAGTTAAACTATCTATATTTAAGAAAGCTTATTGTCTGTACAGGCTGAACTTCTATCTATCTTTGTCCGTCCGGTTAAAATGAATATTTCTCACTGGATGAAAGTCGCTCAACTTCTGCAAATTTCCAATTTGTGTAGTAGAAGGAGAGGTCTTTCTTTTTCAGTTCAATGATTGTGTTTCCCAGTTGTCAATGTTGTAAGTTCGAGTCTCGTTAGGGCCACGTGTGTCACAAGCCTACAGTCCACTCTGCTGTTTTTACTTCCAATATTGGTTGATAAATACCCAGGGTACGTATGCTAGAATATCAGATTGGTGGCACAAGTTGCTAGTCCACAACAGCTGTAATGCTCCAGACTACTGGACCTGTGCGAACAAATAGAAAGTGCTTGATTGCTTTCTTTCTTTTGAAGCTATATGTTAACAAATCAGTGATACTAAGTTTTTTCTCGTTTCTCACAGAAAAAATTGGAAAAATTGATAACAACTCTTCGATGTCTAAATGGAGAGATCAGAGATCCTGGAGGTCGATTTATGAATCGAACAAAGGTAGGATATACTTATATTTTACTTCCTTGTGATGCTGCTGTGAATATTGAATTGAACATTGAATTGAATCTTGAGGCAATTGACTATATGCTTTTCTTTTCAGGTTAAGGATTTGATTGTAAGAGTCATAAGCAGATTGTCTTACGTTTCAAGAGGACTGAAGACTCAGGTCAGTATTCAGAGACATTTGTAAGACGTTACTTGTTACTCGTTACTTGTTACTCGTTACTACAACTATTTCTCCACGAATACCGAATGGAACAGCACGTTAATAGAACAATACGCTCAGCCCTGTCTGCCCTGAAATGTCGGGCGATTTCCCAGCGATGGGAGCTAATGGGAAATCGCTACCAATGACATGTCACACTAATCATAACGAACTGCGTATCACCATTGAAAATCGTTCAGTGAGACATTAGCTGCATAGATAATGAATTCAAGACTGCATGATCTGAGAGCAAACGACGATTCCACAGAGCTAAAGACAAAAGGCCCTATAATCGTCGAGTTACTTTCTACGTCATACAGTTCCAGGCTGTCCTTCCATTTGGCTTTGTGTTTCGAATATGTTAAGCCTTTTACATTACCATACATATCTGTATACATTTTTCATGAATGGCTAGCACTGATGACCGACGAAGATTCCACAGAGCTTCCCTCTCTGATAATGCATTATTGGATTTGAATCGCATCGATTCGATTGTGGTATGCTACTTGTGGAAAAATCTATCGTAGTATTTGCCATTCACGAAAAAAATGTCTATAAATATGTATGGTACAGAAGAAGGCTGAACATGGCCGAAACGCAAAAAAATGGGTTGAGGGCCTTGACCTGTATGGCTCGCAGAGTCACTCGATTATTTCTCCGGGCTTTTTAGCCCAGTGGAATCGTCGTGGGCGCTCTGATCACGCAGTCCAGATTCGAATCTCAACTATTGTGGTACAGCACTAATGGAAAAGTCTAACCTAGGGTTTGCACAGAATCAGGAAAAAGTTACGGTCACACGGTCATTGACCGGAGGAAGGTCCATTAGAACAATAGAAAATATTGTGCCGCACCCAAACACGCCCATTTTTCATTGTTAAGTGAGGAAGCTTTCCAGCTAGGGGTATTTTTGTCTGGAGGAAGGTTGAACACTTTTCTGGACTCTGGACTCATAAAAGCTATACTAGTATCAAATTCATTCACAGACTTCAATTTTAGGTTATACAGCTAAGTTAAGGTCTTTCTCTTGTTTTCTTTTCAATACAGTCAAGCCTCGATCAATTCTTCAGTGAGTCGAAAACTTCCTTCGATGAGCTGCATTTCGAAACACTTCAAGATGAACCAACAAAAGCTGTAGAACCAGAAGAAGACTGCGAAGTTGGAAACGAGACTGGTGTACAAGAGAACGAGAATGCCAAACCGTCTAGCCTCGATTCATCTCCTGCGTCTATCGATGATGAAGACTCTGATGATAGCCTGGGAACTAGTGAAAACCCGTTGATTGACTTAGAGAATAAGAAAGAAAAAGGACGCATATAGTAGGTGCTTGAATTTACTTTTTTTTCCAATTCCTCTCCGAACCCCTTTTTAATTTTGCCTACTTGTAAATAGCCATTCGCATTGTTTACCAACTCAAAGAAGCCTGCAATTCTCATTAACGTCTTTTATTTCGTTCAGTTAGATTTGTGTTTTCTCCTGCCTGTGTTCTCATATAAGATAAGTCCAAAGCTTTACACAGCCTTATGCTCATTCACATACTTATAAACATTCAATAAAACTCCGGATCATTGATGATTTTCATCCACAATTTTATTTCTTGATTATGTTCTGCTCTGATGCTCTGACAAATGATTATGATTACTTTTCTGATCTTTCTTTTGCGATCTTTCGTGCTCGTTCTAGGGTACTAAAGACTCCTTTCATTGTCCGATCACATCCAACTCTTGGCCTCCCCCTTTTCCTTTCCCCCAGAATGTATTTTTCCGACATTCTTTTCAATGCTGTTGCTATCATGTCGCATCACTTGTCTAAAGCAATTGCTTCACATCTAATAGAAATTCTGATTCCTTGTTTCAGTCACTGTTTCTTTGTTTGTTGGTTCTGATAATCAACTCTGATTAACAGTCTTAAAAATAGTCTCAATCATTGAATGTGATTATTTCCTCTAATAAACATCTGTCATAATCGCAACTCTTGCTTCTGACGATTCATTAATAATCATAGAATAGCTTTCAGTCTAACCTGTCGTGGTTGATTCTAGACGATTGATTCTGGTTAGTCATTTTGATCGATGATTCTGACCACTGATTCTGATCACTGATTCTGGTTAGTTAGTTTGATTGATGATTCTGATCACTGATTCTCATCACTGATTCTGGTTAGTTAGTTTGATTGATGATTCTGATCACTGATTCTGATCACTGATTCTGGTTAGTTAGTTTGATTGATGATTCTGATCACTGATTCTGATCACTGATTCTGGTTAGTTAGTTTGATTGATGATTCTGATCACTGATTCTGATCATTGACTCTGGTTAGTTATTTTGATCAATGTGATTATTGATTCTGGTTAGTCATTTTGATCTATGATTCTGATCACTGATTCTGATCATTGGTTCCCATCAGCAGTAGGTGGCGTTTTTACGTAAGCAGGCTCCAGGTGCCTTCTCAGACATTCAGATTAAAAAGTATGACCATCCCTCCTATATGTTCGTCTTGTGAAACCACAGTAAACAAGAAGAAAACATGACGTATAGTAGGAAAATAACAATTCAGAAAACGTTTTGATAACAAAGTTGAATCAAGAGGGGGTGGTGAAAGAGGAAGTTTGTACGTGAATGATACGCATAAACATTTACTTGTAAGTGCAATTGGAAGATAAGCAAGATTGGGGAACAGGACAAAGACACAGGCTGAGGAAAATCAACAATTCTACTACTGAGGAAAAGGACCAGAACATGAATGAAGAACAGCACTAAGGAAATTAACTAATACACGACTAATAAACAGGGCAAAGCAAGACCACGAAAAACATGAATAATTCTATCTTAACGAAACAGGGCCGATGGACTAAGACCTTGGATAGTCCAAGGACCAGGACCTCGGAATGTGGAACGAGACTTTGAACAATGACTTACAGAGAGATCTGACGACCTTACAGAAAACTAACGAATTTAGAAGAGAATTTTCAAGTTCTGAGAAACAGCAATGAACAATTTCTAAATTTGAACGAATATACTGCCTATACTATGGAGCAACTTAGAGGCGGAGGTCTGTCGAAGGAGGCGGTCAGAGACGAGCATGGGGCGGTGGTCAGAGACTGGCATGGAGTAGTGGTGAGATACAGGCTTTGGGCTAGTATCTGAATAATTTTCTTGCTATCACGTAACAACAAACTACCCTCCGACATTATTCTTACAAAATATCTTCCTTTACTTAAATTATGCAGCAATGTGTCGCATATTTGTTTGTTCGCCCCGCCAGCAGGTAAACTTATTTATCTTCAATTCAGTTACAACGTTTATATGATGCATGCATCGAATTTGAGATTGTCAGCTTTTTGACTGACTGAATGCTTGCATATAATTGAATGCAAACACAAAACGTAAATGGTCTTATAAAATATTAACTACGCGAAAATATTACGATTCAAATTCTGATTCATTAAAATCGAACCAAACCATTCAACTTTCATTAATTTTAATTGGAACCTGTCGTATTTATAAAATCGTAGAGCGACAAACAGACGAGATGGAAGCAAAAGCTAAACTAGGTGTTAAAATTTAGTCTTAATTCTTGTTCACAAATTCTTTGGATTTGCAATTTGTTTTCGTTAGACTTCTGCAGCTGGCATCTTAGATATGCCTCTTTTTGATATTTTGACCAAAAGATGTAGCCATGGCAAGTCAGCCTGAATCTGAATCTGTTGGTGATAATGATGGAGACACATCGTCATCGGGTATGACAGAAATTGATTTCAATTATATCTTCTTACCTTAAGAACTTTGCTTATTATTTTTGGTTTTTTTGATGAGAAATATCTGTGCACAATAAAACCTCGTTTTTTATGTTATAAAAAACAACGAAAGGTTACAAACATCGTCTCTTTTGTTCAGGGTCCCTAATTATTGTTTTCCTATTTTCAATCTGACTGACGGTATATCTTATCTATCTTCTGTTGAATACGATCTGTATAAAATCTTTCTAACGCCTTCTTCCTTATTGCTCGTGATCGAGTTCTTTTATATACATATTTTCATGAGTTAATGTTAAGTCGCATTCCATAGTCATTTGGACATGGACTCAAACCCTCGACTGCACGGAGTTGGTGATAGAGAGCTGACGACATTTCCACTGACCTTAAGAGCTTAATTAAATTGTCTAAAAGCTTTGCAAGATATTGTTTCAATCCTTATATCCCATTGGCTAGGTGGTTAGGCTGTATTGAGCCTTCGTCAGTGCTCTACTTATTAACGTTCTTATGTCCTTGAACATTGAAATTTGCTTCCAACATTCTTAAACACATTTCTCCTTTATATTCACTCATTCTTGAATTCGAATTAAGCTAAGCTTGTGGACAATGCTTTAGGACGAGAGTGCCAAAAACGGAGTTACCAAAATCCTCAAATCCGCAAATTTTCAAGTCAAAATCTGCAAATCCGGTAGCCATTTTTTCCTCGATTGTACCTTCTGGAACCTGAAAGAACCAAATCCGTATATATCTTTCAATGACGAATCAGGACCCAATTGCTTTTTCGCTGAAAATCTATAGTCCGCTCCCCATGCAGAAATTAACCGAATCCGAAAGTCCTTAATAATTCATGATCTTCATGAAAAATGGCCGATTCTTGGTTCCGCATGCCCCCATTTCCATTTCCCGTTCTTTCACAAGGACAAGGGTATTTACTGACTGTATTCCCATGTGAAACTAGAAATATTGAATATTATTTCATTTGGACTTTCAGTATTAAGTTTTTTATGACATGACAACTTTTCGTGTTTCTCACAAACATAGGTCAAATAATCTTAAGATTTGGCATATGTTTTGGATAGGCTAAGCAATAAGCTCCAATTTCGGTATCTTCATAATTTTAGTAAAGGCTTATCTTATACACCTGTACATTTTACATTATTGAATTGCTCGCTGTGACAGCTGAGAGATAAATTAGAGAACTCTACAAACCTAAGTAAGTAAAGCCAAATTTATTAAGCTCGATAGTCTTGGATCGGTCTTGGATAGTCATCGATTATTCTGGATAGTCTTGCTCAAGGCGAGAGATGTAAAGAACGTAAAGCAAGTGGACCACGGTGAGAATTTTGCTGAGCAAAGTGCCAATCGTGGCAGTTTGCTCAGCGAAATTCTCACCGTGTGCGGCAAACTAATGTGATACGTGAGTGAAGCGAATAACGTGACAACGACGACTACAACTACGACTGATTAACTAAAGCGGAAATGCTACTGAAATACTGGTTAAAGTAAGAGGTAAAGATCTGGTAACGAGTTCTTGAAAAGAGACCTCGTACTCGAGAGATCTCGTACTGTCAGCTGCCCCCTCTGTTAATACGAAACTGTAAATACGCAAAAGCACCTTATTTGACATGGAATTACATGATTCCAAAGAGGTTATATTCCTGCAGGGAAGGTGACACGTGAATGCTGGCATTTGCTGGAGAAAGTTTCGTTTAGCGCTAAAAACTGCCTCAGTTAAGAGAATCACCCATGCGCGCCAGAACTGCGAAAGAATATTTATTTGGGGTTGGATTTCCTATACCTGTAATGGCACCAGTAGGTTCTGGATTGTTTCACCTCACGAGTCGTTGAATTCGGAGTTGATATTTTCATAAATTTGTTATAGATTATAAACCTAAGATCATTTTTCTTTATATCTGGTTGGTATTCAATTTGAATCAGATGCAGGTAGTTTGCTAACGACTGATAATAGTGACGTCAAAGAATGTAACAGCGAGGTTTACCCGACTGTAGGAGTTTGGAATTTATTGTAATATCCTCTGGTGTACACAGAGTGACTGCTACATCTTGGAATCAAAACTACTAGAATGAACCACTGAATAATGCTATTTCCACATTAACGTACCTGTATAAAGACACAGGTGGTACTTCTAGTAAGGCATAGTAATTAAGAGCATGAAGACCAGGCTCCAAATACTAAGTAACGGTAACCAATATTGTTTGATACATAATTTATGTACAACATAAAATGTTTTTTAAGTCTTAACTAACTTAGTTCCCAGTTTTAGTGGGTTATGCGATGGTTAACGGTTTGAAAAGTACAAATGATGGACCCTATGTGGAACGTTTTAAGACGACGACGTTGACGGTCTAATGTGGATACGAGTACTTTGTAACTTTGGAAGTCAAGACGACCCGTAGAAACAATATATACTGCATAAAGTCCTGGCTAAACCAGGATACATGTGCGGCGTTACATGTTCCCTTTATACAGGGAGATTAAGTGGCAGAAAATCCTTGAAAAATCACCAGACCTAATCACTTAATCTCCCTGCCTTTATATGTCTCCTAGCGCGCGACAAAAGAAACATTTCTTGTCTCCGCGACTTGGGGGTATATTGCTCGCTTGTCATTTGCGCACGTTTATCTCGAAGACATTCCGAGTACAATGTCGCTCACGACTTGTCTCCTAATTTAGCTTCTTTGAAATATAAATTAAGACTTTATAGTTATGAAGACGCTAAATCCTTGAATGAAATTCCCTCAAGAGGAAAAATCTGGAAGGGTTTCGAACAATATCGTAGGCAGGGAGCTTCCTGATCGTAAGAGAAAAAGATGAGCGGCTCTAAACGAGTAAACCCAAACCATTCGACAATGATGCGTTCTCTTTTCGATTTTCGATTGCGAAAAGACGGTTTATCTTCTAAATACGTTCGAATAGCTGTAGCCTCTTTTCTTGTGCATTGTACAGTTAATAGTTGATAGATGATAGACAGAAATGTTTGAATCAAATTGTCGCTGAAATCATGTGAATTTAACTGCTGGCCTATCCGGCCGGCAGGCAAGATGCTAACTTCAATCATGAATATTTGTAATAAAGGTAAGAGTTGTGGGTTTCGGCTTTAAAGTCTAGTCTAACTAGGCGGCTCTAGTACCCAGGGTATCTTGCTATAAGTAAATACGGATACCAATTTCCCCTGCATTTCTGGTATATAATGCAGTTTAGCAGGTACCTACAAACAGAGAAACAAACACTATCCTGACCCTAGCCCTCACACTATCCTTATGCTAACGCAAACACTAGCCAATGCCCAACCACCCTTGCAATGCCTATCTCAGCTCACTGAAGAGAACTTCATTCTAGCCAAAGCCCTAACGCTAACCCTAATCTTTGAAAAGAAATAATTGTGAAATATTGCGTGGTATTTTCATCCGATATTAATGGATAAGGCTTTCTGTTAAATACCCTAGCAGATGTTTTGATATTTAATGCGATTGTGTGAAGCAAATAGATTCTGCCTTTCCATCCTTGATGTTTGACTGTCAACCTGCTTTCTACTAATATGCTAAATATCGCGTGCAATTAAGAATTCAAACAACCTTGCAGAAGTTGATGTTTTCCAAAATCCAGGATCAACTCACTGCGACTCTTTCTAATTTTATGATTCCTCACAATGTGCATAGCTATTATGTGTAACTGTAGGCTTGTTTATTTTACTTTCAAAGTCTTGTGAAGTGAATTACTCCATTCAACTCAATTCTCATCTATCGCGAGTAATGTGCTATTACCTCATATATCCACTTTCCCAGGCGTTTACCAAGCCAAAGATGCTGGGGCTGTGCTGCATCAGCTATACGCGTTAGCACAAAACACAAAACAGCATCTATTGTAATCTATTTAGTAACTTGTACTTCAGAGTACCCTCTCCTCACTGGTAATGGTAAATTCTTGCACAGAGATGAACTGATGCGGTTTGTAATTACTACCAACACCGTCATCATAATCATCATCATCATCATAATCATCATCATCAATCATAATCATAATGAATCAGAATAACGATCATCATCGTCATTGTTAATCACACCCATCATAAATCATAATCTTTATCAATTTTAATCATCGTTATTATCTTCAATCATGATCATAATCATCATCATCGTCAATTATAATCAGCATCAGTCATAATCTTCATCAACCACAACCACAATCATAATCATCATCCTCATCATCATTAGCATCGTCCTCACCACCATAATCATCATCATATGACTTGAAATAAACTATAAACCCTCTTAAATAACTTCGAAATTAAACAGGACAATATCGTATGCGTATCTTAGAATATTTTAGCGACTTTTGTGGTAACAAGGATTCACGTGATGATATTTTTCGAATGTTTAATTGCTTCGAGTTTGTTATGTGAAGTTGTTATGCAAATGTCCTTTCGACTGGATTTGCCTAGGCGCGGTTACATGTCGATAGAAAACGTTTAGTTTTTATAAGTGAAATTCACCTGTGAGCCTTTTAATCTATTTCAATCTACTGAGCTTACAAGTCATCTGCGACGATTCTGTCCTCTGTCTATAGCGAAGAAGAGCTATTACAAAATAAGCCTACTTTGCGACTGTTATTTTGTAAAATAGCTTGTTTCTACTCATGCGATAGAAAATGTCCACCAATGGGTGAAGAGAGATTTCTATAACAGGATTCATGCGCAGCGCAGGTCGACATTCGTCATCAATTAAATATATGCATTGCATTGCTAAAGACTAAAGATATCCCCAATTGAAATGACATGTCGAAACCAGAAGCACTGACCATCTGTTCTTCAAATCCTATTGTATTTGTGCGATAGATAAAAATCGCTTGTCGACGGGCGCTGTCGTAGAAAGCCTGATTGCAGCTCATGAATGTTTGTGATTTTATGAAGAGGAAAGTTTTAGTTTATTTGTTGTGATATAGTCAAATGTTCCTACATGATTCCAAGGAGAAGAAGACCTCAGTCAGAATACAGAGCTAGTCCGGTTGCCAGTCCAAGAATTGGCCGAGGTAGCTATTACTATTACGAACTTTTAATGTGATATTATGTGCCTATGAGCAGGCCAGTTTCACGAGGCCTAGTTTATGATCAGTATTATAAACTTTTTTCTTCAGCCGTTATACTCTATAGCTAACAGTAACTGTTGATGAGCACATATTCAAACATCTTTTCGTAATACTGAAACTCTTTTAAACACTGAACTCGATATAATGATGGGGTTTTCTCTTATTTCATTTTTTGCTTCAGAATTTTCGCTTCAAGTTGTGATGACATTCGCTCAGGTTCCTTATCTATAAACCTGCAATGGTATACTGGCCCGTATCTATTCAGACACAATACTATTACCAATACAAAACTATAAACTTTCTGGTTTCTTTTAAGCTTAGAAGCTACAAAGCTGATTATGCTTGAGAAGAGAACTCTACCTTCCCAATATTCTTCTATATCCTAAGACGTATTTTCAGAGGACATTGCGCTACCTTCTTTATACGCTATTTATTCTGTGTTATCTATGTTGTTCTTCTTAACCTTCACGGCTAAAGAATATTCAGCTAAGCATGTTCTTCGATAAGTATTTTCTTTGTACCTGTCAGAAATGAATTCATGAATTCTAGCGCAGAATTTATGTACCAAAAAAGGGACTTAACTCCAAGTTGCCTAAAGCTTTTCTCCAAGCTAACCCCGAGTTACCTAGTTTGCGGCTAGGAAGATACAGATTGTTTCTCTTTGTCTGCAACTATGTAACCGTTTTCATTACTTTTTACCTGAAAGATTTCGCAGAATAGCGGCTAATATTCGGGAAATGAACACGTGAAAGCTAGCGTTAATTTTGAAAGTGAACCTTCAACTTAGCAAATGTTAATTTTTGATGAAGATAGATCGTGACTTTTCATGACAATTTTTGGCTACTTTTTCTCGAGAATTTGGTACGATTTCATGTCTTCGGCAGCAGGTCAAAGTTGCGTCTCTGGCACAATGTTACACTTTCTATTGCGAACCCAGTCAAATTAAACTGTTTTAACTGGTGGCAACACTTTATTCTTCTTCTTTCTTCTTTTGTTTTTATCTATACGATTGGACAATGGTACAACAAAGCCTGTTGCATAATTTATTTGGTTTTGGCTTTTTTTACAATGAAACTTTTCTACATCCGGAACCGAGAGGCATTTCGCGCGCTCTGTCCTATGACGTCATTATCTAAATGCAGAAAAAGACCGAAAGAGCTTTTTGATAGTTCCTTTATTTCTCTTCTAATTCATATACCTTTGACAGTCTAGTTTTTGCATCATATCTGCAGAATGTGCTATGAACGTGCTATGAATGTGCTATATGCTAAGATATCTTCAGATTCTGTCGATTTTGTGCTGCACTCTGCCTAGAAAGAAATCGCATGCATCCTTGCATGTACGGACGTTTTTCGTTAAATCAAGACCTTTACCCACAACCTAAAGCCTAAAGCATTGGTGTGAGTGGATGTGCGTTATTGGCATGTCTCAAAGCAATTGCAGGGCTATCGTTTTTGTCTACTGCAACTTTTGCTCCGCCTGGCTTCGCCGCTGTGAGCCAGGGTATTTAGAGCAATGTTAATAGGTCCTTTTTCACGAGAATCTCGTAAACAATTCATGGACAGAGCTTCCTTCTGAACAATGCTGTGTCGCAAAGATATTGAGCCTGAAATGAGTGAAAATACAAGTAGCAAAGAGTGCAATGTTGGATGCATAACGTTATCCAACATCTGTAGCATATCGCTTGGGGTTGCTTGACGGAGTTCAGAATAAGGCCACATTTTTTACTAAATAGATGCCTGATGAGGGCTCTCTGTAAAAATATAGGTTTGCTGTCATGAATGGTTTATTCAAGCGTATTGAATTGCGGAATGGGGCTGCATCTAGATTAACCTTTCTCTTTAAACATTACAGACGCTTAGCCTGCGTACAGACTCTATAATCAGTGCCTCCAGGAAGGCTACAGTCGCTAGGATCTAAATTTCTAACACCTTACAATCTGGAAGCTTAAATTGAACAAATTTAGCTACGACTTCGGTTATTGCAGCATAGGAAAAGGGAATTGCAGATATGTCTCTTCTGTAGTTATTGCAAGAGACACCAGATTCGGGCAAAACCGAGTCTTGCAAGCAGCTGGCAAATTAAATAGTCAGACTAAGAAATAAATATTAATAATGCAATAACGATAACATTAAAACTCTACGCGAAATTTTCCTCATTTCCCCTCGTGTTGCAATCACCTAACGGTTGTTTACTTAAAGCCTAATCAAGTTAAAAATGAAAAATAAAAGAGAGGATTTTTGAGACATACAAACGAAGAGTAAACCGAATCTTAATCTTGGTAGCAGGTAGTTATTGCTAAATTCAATCACAGAATGTATAATTCATAAGATTGCAGCTTTTCTTAAAACCGTTCTTAGATATAAAGCTTATGAGAGCCTAACCAGCTGCTACAAATCATTCAGTTTGTTGGATATGTTGTGTTGATGAAGGTGCATAAAAAAGAAGTTCAAAGAACCAACTGTTTTCTTTGTTCGTTGAAAGATGGATGAAAGAATAGACTGTCTGGACTGCAGTTCATAGATGACCTGGACCAAGAAGGCGAATGTGTTTCAACCCCTTCATCCCCTGCAGTAAACAATTGCAGGAAAGGTGGTGTCGGGGCATTGACTAAGATGCATTGCGTTCTGCAACGGACTTCGAGTGCTTCTTTGGAAAATAGCATGATGATGATGATGCACGATGTTAAATTAAATGTATATATGATGACAAAATTACCCCCAACTTCATCTTTGCCGTTGCTAATGTTAAAATTGTTTCCATTTTCAACTTTGCCACGCTAGCAAATCTATACACGCACTACTGCGATGGATACGCATATTTCGATGCCCCCAAGGCAGTTGCAAAGTCAGGTTGTCAAATTGTCCCCAACCAACCAGTGGCCATCGTAATCTTACGCTGTGTTAGCCATGAACATTGACACGTGGCATATCACCCCTTCAAAATGCATCAAACACTTTAGTCCAACCATTAACTGTGTTTCAATTGCAAAACAGTCACTGTCTCTCTTTGGTCATCGATACCATGCAACGAGCTAAGTTGCAAAATATTAATATTAGTGATCAAGGCTTTAAAGAGACTTCCTCCTCAGAACATCTTAAGACACCATTTGTGAAGGCGAAATAGTATTTTAGCGCCTGTCGCTAGGATCTGAGTAGGTTAACTAATCGAGACCTCGACTTTGGCTGTGAAGCTACCCTTTCTGGGCTCGAATCCTGACCACACTGAGCTCCTGACACGACAGGTCCGCTGGATTACCCCACGCGACGCCACCGCACCTTCAGATCCAATGAGCATCGTCCGTTCAAGGGAACGAAAAATTAAGTAGTTGGTATGGCGGGAAACTTGAGATGTTGAACCACTGCAAAAGAGGTGCATTACGCTCTTTCCATTAAAAGATTAGGGATTTCCAAGGAATTGTCACGTGAGATTTCAAAGGGATTTTGTTAAAACAATAGGATTTCTATCGAAAGGTTAAAGATTTTACGAGATTTCAGCAGAGTTCATTAAGCTACCCATCGAAAGCAAAAATCAGCCGTCTTATCATTCTTTCTGAATAAAAGTATTCTCCTAAAATTGCCCTAAGTTGATATTTACTAAAACAAAACACAGTTTTTTCTTGAAGTGGATTATTTGCCTTGGAGATCTTCATCCAAGTCGCCTCGAAGTCGTTAGAAAATAACGATGTTTTACCACAAAGAAATCTATGAGACAGATGTCACATCTGGGATAACTGAGAATTAATTCTTCTCCACCACATCGTCCACATTACCTTATATGGGGCTTTTCAAAAGGAATTAAATGGAGCAGGGTGGTACAATCTTTTCCATGCTTGGTGCGCGCGTCGCAAACTCTTCAACTCGTTTTGCTAATTTTTGCCGAAATGCAGTGTTATGAGTGCTTTAGAGAGACGGGTATTGTGCGTGCACGTTCATGCGTCCGTAGTCCATCTATGTAGTTTGTACTGAGCAAATTTATAGTTTGTCTTGGTCTCTATGTCTCTGTTTTTAGAAGTCGGTTGGACTTGGACATGAGTTAACCTCTAGTCTGCACTTTGAGCTTCGGTGATCTGATGCTCCACTTCTACAGCACAGGGTAATGTTGGGCAAAATGAGACAATGAAGCAAATCTTCATTATTTTTTAAAACATGAATAGGTGAATATATAAACCAAAAAAGTCTATGATATGATGTTTGAAGTACACAATTTACAATAAAAAAAGCAAAATCTCTCTAACACATTATAAACTTAAGAATTATCTTCTTTATTTGCAATAGGCCGTTTGACTCATTTTGCCCCGCATTTGGGGCAAAGTGAGACACACGATATTATATATATTCTCAACCCCTAAAATTCAACATTGATAACAACCTGTTTGAATGCCATAACACTCCCTCGGGATGAACACTCCCTACCTGGCAGAGGTTTTTACTAACAAATGCTTGGTGCTTGCTTTATGCAGTTTGTTTGAGCTTGGCACACCAAAGCATAATTACATCTATAAATCTCTAGCATCACGAAATTGCTCTGCTCCGGGCATGCTCCCCATCCAGGAAGCATCTCATGTTCCCCATCCCTCTTACTGTCCTAGATGTCCTTCGTGTCCTTAGTGTCCTAGATGTCCTTAGTGTCCTTGCCGTCCTAGATATCCTTACTGTCCTAGATGTCCTTAGTGTCCTAGATGTCCAAAAATTTGTAGGCTAGATTCGTAATGAAACAAAACTGACAGTTGATAAATTATTGTTCAGATTTCAAATGCCATTGACAAGATGCAATCACTGCGAAATTCAATCCCATTCAATGCAACTGTTTTCACGTTTAAATTAATTTGATTTTAACAAACTATAAGAGAGACTGAATTCGATCATTTCATAAAATTACACTAAGGACATCCAGGACACTAAGGATATCTAGGACGGCAAGGACACTAAGGACATCTAGGACAGTAAGGACAATAAGGATATGCCCCCTACTCAGTGTTTATTTGTCCCACCTTTAGACATTGTCATAAGTAGTTATGCATCCCACCTTTGCGTAAAACCTTCACTGACTGCTGCGGGACCTCGAGCCTCTGCGATAAACAGGACAACGAAGGGTTTCAAACGCGCGGATATGATGTTGTCGCTCAACTCAAAGTGCAGGGATTGTTTCTTGACTCATAGCACGAAAAACAACGTATGAATTCCATGAAGTGTTTCACCGTAAAATAACACAGCAGGAAGCAATGATATCAAAAATCGAATCTGATAAGGTCAAGAAAGTTCTCTAGCAAGTTTTCGATGTGATCGCCTTTCTTGTTTTGCTGCCGCCTGTGTGCCTTGGATATTTTGTTCAATGTTGGCCTGTTCACAGAAGCTGGGAACTCATAAACCTAAAGAGTTAAATGTATTCTCACTGTTTTACAGCTGACAACAATTTTGTTCATCATCAAAGTTTATAAACCATCTTCTACCGGCCTAAATATCACTGAATTTTTTTGAGAAATTTTGTTTTGGATTGGAGAAGAGGCGAAATAAACATGTCCGCGAATACGAAGCAAAAACCGTTCTATAACTTCAACTTTTGTGCTACTTTGAATAAAGTTAAAGGTATCAAATTGGCTGGTGAGTATAATTTGTCTATCCTAAAGTTGAAAGCAGAAGAAAACTCTTGACTTTACAAAGCCAAAACTCTCCATTTCAAAAACAGCTGTTTGACACAACAAGTTGTGGAAAACACTTGTTGAAAAAATTTCTCGAGTTTTAAGCCGGTTGTGGCTGTTAGTGATTGATGGGACGAAAGTCGCAAAATTCATTCATTTAATGCTTTAGGGAAATCGAGTTTTCAGATCTGTTTTCTAGTGGAAGATCAACATTTCCGGAATACTGTATGGTTTTGCGCAAAAATAAATACAAACAATTTGGTCAATTGTTTATTTTGATTCAGTATAAGAAAATTTCACGCCTTTTATCGCTTCCTGTCAATCCATAAATATAACATTTTCCTATCTTGAATCAGGTGGCAGTGACATGCCCACATGCCCCTTGGTTCTATCACATCATCTCAGCTCTTGCTGGAAAAACTCATATCTTCGAAGCCTTGCCTTCTACATTGAATGTAAAATATGGTGCAAGGTCTGAAATACCCAAGTATGGAATTTGTGCCCAAGTGCACAGAAGGGCTTTTTCCAAATAATAGGCTTGGTCCTTATTGTCAAAATCGCCAATCAAAGTTCTTTGGTGTCCACAAAAAATTTATTCTGCAAAAGAGATGAAACATTTCTCTTCAGAGACAGGAACAAAATAAGTAATTTGATTGTACAGTTCAGATTGAGTATGATTTGATTCATTATACAAAAACCTCACTAAGAAACCCACATAGACACTCTTTGGAAAATACGGGGCCTTACCCCTCCTCTGAAAACCTGTTGCGACATCATTGCCTTTGCCAGAGACTGCCTTTGCCACTGACTACTCCAGCCTTGGCTTCATATGAGATCGCACTTTCCTGTGGGAGACCAAGGGGTAGTCTGGGGCATGCTGCCCAAAAATTGTTTGATTTTGGGGAGCTAGAGCTATTCTGGTGGACTATTCATTACTAAAAAGGCAACATTTTAAAACAGGATGCAATTTGCTGATCAAAGGAAGGTCTTCTTCCCTTTTACCAACCAACCCATGTTTGCTGGTCACCAATTTTGGTGAGTTGGAGTACTATTGCACCCCCATATGCGTCACATTAAGTACCCCTCTGTTGTTGTGACTAGTCCATGTTTTCAACAACACCATCCCCTTGTGTTTCTTTGTGCAAGAAATTCTTTACTTGGTTCATATTCCCTTGATTCCAAGATCAACAAATGAGTTTCAGTGCACGGTTGGCTTTTTTCTTGGATTTCCTACCTGTAAACACAATCTGCAAGGTCTCTGGAACATCAGCCATCTCTTGCTTTAGCTGTGTAAACCTGGAAAATTGGTAAATAATATAAGGGGGTAAATAAAGGGACAAGAGAGGGCAGTCTCCTTTCTCGGTCATTTCAGACAGGTTAGCTACAAAGCCTGCTGAAAAATTGTTGTATGATAGTAAATACCTGCCATGCATTTTGTCTGAAAATCAATGCCTTTGTTTGACCATGCTCCTTTGCTTCTGTAGCTTGGAACCTATTACAAAATCTTAATGCATGGCTTTTTGCTTTCTTGTTTTTTTCTTGTAACGATAACAAATTTTGGTATGCTATAACAATTTAAAGACAATTCTTTCTTTGAGCGAGTAGCTGAACTGAAGTCTTTTATATAATTTTTGTAGGAGCTAAAGTAACACTCAGCTCTACACCAAGAGAGCAACCACCATCATCACCGCAGCTGTCGCGGATTCCACGACTGTCCCGGCGTCCGTCGGCAACACCAGTTGTTGAGCAGCAAGATGCGCCAGTCAGAAGCAACAGTCAAGTGAATCTAAGCGTCGTATCGAATTCAATATCATCGCCAGGGCCAGAACAGAATTTAAGTCCCAATACAAGGTAAGCATTTCGCAATGCGTTTTTTTATTTAAGTTGTTTGTTGCGTTGCGCGTATTAGCTTACGGACCGACGCTTCCAGAAAAGGTGAACTCAAATTCTACAAAAGTATATTACTGAAGAGTGAAGGAAGTAAAACCGCTAGAAATTTTGGAATTTTGATAGGGTTTCATTAAAAACGTGCGCTGACGTGACTTTACTTTAGCTTTAACGCATTTTCTTCTCATATATAAGCTGAAGGGTTTCACGTTTTACGAATTTTTAGAATCGATGTTCAATCTCGTATGAATTTCGTTCATATTAGATCTTTATAAGACAAACTGTACAAGAAGAGTAAGAAAACGAGCATG
The DNA here is from genome assembly GCA_014526335.1 of Chrysaora quinquecirrha. Taxonomy (NCBI): domain Eukaryota; kingdom Metazoa; phylum Cnidaria; class Scyphozoa; order Semaeostomeae; family Pelagiidae; genus Chrysaora; species Chrysaora quinquecirrha. The sequence continues at coordinate 2,945,914 of JACTAT010000059.1, read as the reverse complement.
ATTTCAAAACTTTTACGAAATATTTTAAAGAAATGGCCTATCTACAGTTAGTTCGGTCAAGGTTTTATAAAAACAAGCACCTATAGGCATAACAGCGTTACTTTAATACCTCTTTTGCTCGAGAGAATAAGATACGGTTTCAAAAGATCCGTACCTTTCGGGTACAAGATGGGTACGATTTCATTGCGTTAACACAGGAACGGATCGGGAACGAGTCCAAATGGATACACTTTTATAGCGTACTACCCAAAAGATACGATCCGGTTCCCGAAATGGAAAGGGTCCTTTTTTCCCCTTTAAACGAAAAGTCTATCGTCTTCTTGGGAACCGATCCACTTAGATCTGTATCCGCGTGAACGGAGTTAACATACGTCTGGTTGGAGAAACTGTATAACTCCTCTTCGAAACAGGATCTTTTTCTTGTGCAACATAAATTGTTGATGTTTACATTCAGGGTAACTCACTCGTAGAGGGATGAATCTGCTTTGCCACTAGCTTCTGTTTTTCTGTTTGCAAAGCAGTGACGATTTGAAGACACACAAAGCAGTAGGAATTAGGGAGGAGGGCAAGTTTCATGTGTTGATAACATTAGTTTGGGTATTTTTGATTTTATGAATTTGTACCATCGCTTTTTAGCCGATTTTCCAATGGCAAGAAGCGTTTGTCGATCAACGACATACACGTGGAGACGCCAAGAAGAGGCAGCGTGCAATCGATAAACGTATATGATCGTGAGAAAATCGGCAGCAGGAGTCAAAGTAGAAGACCAAGCTTCTCCGACAGTGGAAATGGGACATCTCTGTCTTCATCCCTCAATTTCTCGTCATCGAACATGCCTGGGTCTGGTCACAGCAGTCCGAGAAGACGATCCTCGCTCAGCATTGATCAGGATGTGGCTCAAAGAGAAGGGGTCATCAGCTTTAACCCGCAGATCAGGACAGCCCCTGTTGCTGGTGAGTCACTCTTGGTGCAGTCTATTATTCTACTGTCATTCTTGTTGTCTATTTGCTAAAGAGAGTTAGGGAGCCTTGTAGTATAGGGTTCTGCAAATCTTCCAGTCTTTATACTTATACACTTAAGAATCGACTGCTTTGGCTACTAGACTCTTTAATAGCTACAATCGTCCCTTTTGGTATAGAAAACGGATGCAAAACTTTATCTATAGGCTTAAAGCATACTTTGTCAGGAATATCAACTTAAAAGGAGGCCAACATTGAGAAATTTGGTCTGAAAATCCTCTCTTGAAACCCTGATTATGAATTTCCAGAATCGGAGGAGTACAACTATGCGTAATACGTATATATTGACATATATAATAAAGCAATGCATCTATGGTTGTTTTATTTAGGTATGCTTATGTGTTCGCATTTATTCAAAAGGCATGTTGGCTGTGCAGTTGATAATGGCAAACGTAGTTGCTATGCATCTCAGCCCAGTATAGTATTTCCTGTCTATTCAGTTCTTATAGACCAAAACCATGCGGCTGAAACGTAAATCTGAGCTTAGCTGGCATCAGAAAATGCGACTCAGTGGAGTTTCAACATTCTTCTAAAGATCTTTTGATTATCCATTTAGTTATCTTGTTCATTGCTCCCACGAGATCTCATCATGGGGTTGAGGCTGATAGAAGGCTTCAATGTGCTTTACAATAATACGAAACTTGAATTTTGTGCTTCTGTACAATGAAATGTTTGTTCCGCGCAACTGGAGACTTAAAACTCCATCTAAACCTCCTATTACTACGCTGTGAATTGTTTTCCTTGGCTTAAAATAGCCACGGTTGTTCGTTTGCTCGTTCTGATGATGTCATTGTAGCTAGGTCAACCTTGCTTTCCTAAAAATTTATAAATATGCCTAAGTATAACAGCTATATAAACTAGAATTTATGCTACGCAAAACGAGAGGGAAACTTTCCGCCAATTTTCGAACTTCCACATTTTTGTGAATTAAATACCGTTTTTAAATGCTCCACGATGTAAAACCTTATTCGAATGTATGCAATGACACTGACGATACTTTACTTTCTTTATGCATCATTAGATGTTCTTTTCGTACCTTATGAAATGAACATCTTCTTTGAATAAAGTATGAAATCAACTTGCTGACGAATCCCGCGTGAAATGAGCATGCTGACGAATTCTTACTGCATGTAATCGGACGTGTTGATGCTGACGAATAAGGGATGACACGTGACGATAAGCTCTGGAATGAAGATGGTCGACATGGAAAGACGACACTGAAGTCTAACTATTGAATACGATTTGAAATGAAAAGGCATTACTCTGAGAGCTTTAGGAATACTTTTAACGTATAAAGACAGCGATGCATCGGTTTTGTTGCTGAATCCTCATTGATAATGTCATAAGCGCCTCTTTGAGTCAAAAAGCATCGATTGCATATACATTACTTACGCAAAGCGAAGCTATAATACCGGGACTGATTGACAAATGAGTATTTAACTTGTATATCCACATCAAGGCAATCACTAAATGATAAAATAAATCACTGGTTAGCTAATCATATTAATTAGATTAATCAAGAAATAATTTATTTTTGAATTACAATCATCGCTGTTTAAGGGAGTGAGTAAGTGATCCGTGTTGGCAGAAGACGTATATGTAGATCCTCCTCTTTTGAGCTCAGCTATCGAGTGGTTATACTGGGTAAGAATTGTTGGAATGGCATGAGACGTTTGAAAAGAGATTCCAGACAGCATTAAGACATATATTTTCATTCCAGCTTTTCTTTATGTTTACATATTTGCGCTGCATGTAGCAGGACAGTGATTGTTGCTGTAGGCTGATTGTGGTTAGCTTCTTAAAGGTGAAATTCTGCTTTCGTTAAACCAACTGACTTTGTATAAGCTGATTTCCTGATCCGAGGTTACATATTAGTTTTGAAATAATTTAATTATTTCAATACAATCTCATTATGCCTAATGATATCTGGATAGTACATAGATATAAATAGTTTTTTTGGGGAATTTGTATTGAATGTATGAGAGATTGATGAGGTGAGATAGTTCATAACCAATTACGTCACGGCTAAAGCAGCACTATAGTTTTTTAAGTCACATCTAGCCATTAACTATGAAGTAGCTCTCATTGCTGCTCAGTACTAAAGCATTTGGAAAAATGTGGGAAAAAGTGAAGCTTTATCCTTTTCTCTTATCCTTGTTTTCCTGAAGGCTTCCAAACTAAAGACAATGTTACTTGCCCAAGTGTACTGTCCTGCAACTGTCGACTAAAGGAACCACAGCTCCCCTACTCATAGCTCCCCTGCCAACTGCGATTTCCTTTTCGCGGTATTTTGAGCCTGGATAAGTCTCACTCCCCAAAGAACCTAGAAAATGACAATGGATAAGCGAAAATACAGATAAAGGAAAGACGGGATTTGTCACTCGAGCATAGCGGCTTATGCTTTGGTAGAGAAATCTCAGTGTTAAGATAGGCCTTAGTATAACGTCATTGAATCGAAATATCTTTATTTAAGGGCAGAAGTTTCTGAACTGGCAGAGATTGTAGAAACAAGTAGGCTGATAACATCGTGGCGATCGTTTGATCTAGTTATGATGATGTTCAGGTTTAATTTCTTATGTGCTGGCAATGGGTGCTAAGAACGATTTTGAAACCAAGTGTACTCAAGCAATATATTGAAGTCTGCATTCTATTTATATTCGAAACTGGATTAATCAACACTGGATTGCAGCAACGGGGTTCAGGCGACTAGGCCGCACGACTCCAGGAATTTCGATGGATTCCATCGCTGCTTAGGAGAGTAACGTCTTTGGAACAGAACACTCAGCTCTTAACGAGCGACATAATGCCTCAATGCCTCTACCGTACCTTAGCTTACGGATCATCTCAATATGATTTACACTATATTAGTTCTAGTGAAATTTACTGGACTTTGCTTTGGCGTGAAAGATATCTTTCAGTGCATCTAGTCAGTACGACAGATTTAGTTTAAGAATGTATCTACTGTGTTCATCGAAATGAAGGATTCTTTGGTTGACGAAATGTTCGGTGTGAATCATGAGTGTCCCTTTTGTCAAACGAGTGCGAGTCTCCACAACTGTCCATGTCACAAAATAGGTGAGACAATTTAAAAGGGATCGAGCAAGCCCGACATTTTATCTATCCACTGCCGTAGAGTTTTGGTACGTTGACTGTTGTGGGCTGTCGTATACACTATGGGGATAGAGGGCAAAGTTATCCCTGAAGGAGCACACGAGATGACTGAGCATTTATTTTTCCCGGTTTCGTAAATTTGGTGACATTCCAGCACATATATCGATTCTTGATACAACTAGATGTTGGTGTGATAAAATCTGCAATTTTCGCAGCAAGGATGGTTCGCTCAACTTTGAGACTACTTATTGAGGATAAACAAAAATTTCAGATTGTCATCCTCTTGTGATTGGGCTATGAATCTCCAGCTCTCTTGGACTGTGATCACAATCATATCCAGAAACATGAACAGTTTTACGAAGGCTGTCGACGATTCTTTAGTTATAGACTTTGGCTTTCACTTATTACTGCAACCTTGCCTTTTAGATCCTGGACGTGTTCAGGTGTTCGTTAGAGTGCGACCGAGAAACGACGATGAAGAAGGAAGAGGGGATCCAACTGGGGTTAACATCGAGGATCAAGCAATGACACAGGTAAGAGCAACTAATTCTGATTAAGATCCCATTGATTTCATTAATGATGTTCTTATGTTGTGTCCTATGTCTAATGGCAAGAAACTTTTCTTCAAGTCTATTGTCAACTGGCGTTGACCTACCAGACGATAGAGTGCAATCCATGTAGTCTTTGTCGTATGACTGCCTGACTCTGAGCAGTACTGCCTTCAAAATAATGTAAAATCTGCTTCTGGGGTGCCTAAATTTAGGAATCGCCCACAACAGTAAATCTTCGATGGCTCCCCCCTTCGAGTTAGCCTCCCCTCGAGTTAGCCCCCACTCTAGAGCGAGAAAATGTTAGTAAGCCTCAATCCCTGACATGTTGATTTTAGCAAGTCCATATTGACGTTATCGACTGCTGTCAGAATAATACTTTCTTTCAGTCGTTGATAAATCACGATTTGTTGACTAATTTATTATAAGCCCCCCTTGAAAAAGCCTCTCTCCAAAACAATAAAAAATAAGTAAGCCCCCAGGATAGGATGGGTGATTTGAGGATTTGCAGTCATTTATTCAATCTTGTTTCTTTTCAGTTAAAAGTGCTTGATGGGAAAAACGACAGACTTTATCAGTTTGATGGAATTCTCTCAGAAACAGCGACAAACAAAGAGGTAGGCTAGTATCATTGCTAGATATTTTGCTGGCCAAGATCAAATGCTCTTGGTCAAACATTTGAAAATTGCTTGTCAAACAAGCTGTTTTGCAGTTTTGCCACGTCACAAAATATTGCTGCTAAAACACTTTTTGTGTTTGACAAGCAGGAAATGTTTTTTACATGTTTCGAAATCCTCGCCCGACAGTTCCGGCTTGTCAGGAAATGTTTTGTGACATTGCAAAACGGTCAAACATTGTCCTTGAAGCAAATATCGAAGTGTTTGACCAGTGTTTGATGGTAAACGAGGCCCTAAGAACACGCTGGTCAAGGTCAAGCCATCTAACTTGCTTCAATGTAATGTAGTTTGTGTTATTAACTGCTTATTAACTATATTGCGTAGCATTGTTGCAAACAGTGAGATTCTTAACAGACTTCTTTAACAACTTCAATATTTTTTTTAGGTCTTCAAGATCGTTGCACAACCCTTCTACATTCAGCTCTAAGTGGCTTCAATGGAATTCTTATGTGCTATGGTCAGACAGGAACGGGTATGTGTCTAAATGAGTTTTACAGCTGCATCTTTTAAAATTTATCTCAAGGCAAAGGAGCTTGAAGTGGGGAGCATTTGGAGAGCTAGTTTAGCAAATTTGCTTCAAATTTAAGTGAAGTTGAAGAAAAGTGGAAAGAAATGATTCAAGTCCCACCTTAGCAGCTAATGAAGCATTAAATCTAGTATTCTCCTTTTTACGAGTTACTTGCATTTTGTTTCCTGATTCATTTTCTCTCCTTTTCTTTCGTCATTCGTGAATTTGAAGCAAAATTTGCTGCACCAGCTCTTCTTAAGCGACCGCGATCCCGGTCGTTGCACTCGGAGAGGAATTTCTTACTCAAAATTTCCGCCATCTTCCAGAAAAATGTCGGGTCGACACAGACCCCTTTGAAAAGGTCTTTTAAGGACGAACTTCGACATCTTTTTAACAAAATGCTCCACTATTGACGTCTGATAGAAGATCATTGTTCTTTAAAACCAACGGGCTTCGTTCTATGAAAACCATGAACTTTCTTGTGCTACTGTTGAACTAAAGGCCTTGTTGTCGCGATCTATCAAAATTTAGGATGTACAACAAAGAAAAGTCAATATTCTTTAATTTCGATGTTAGCTTTATTTCATTTATTCATGGCAACTAAAGTAACTATTTAACTAAACTCAGAATGGCGGAAACATTGGGTTTATATTTCTGAAATTTATTATTTTCTTTCGGTTTCTAGCATTTCATTCCACTAAAAGTGTTAGGGTAGGCGAATAAGATCCAAGGGAATCTGTTCAACGATATATTTTTTTCCGATTCCAAATAATCTGTTGTTGTTTTGTTAATGTTGTTTAAACACGACATTTCACAAGCTGTCAATAACCCTTGACATCTTTTCTTTACTGTTCTTATTATATTCTTTTTTACTCTTCTCGAACTTGTAGATCACCAAATATTCGAGAAACTCCAGTACTAAAAATTGCATTTCTTATTCAATTTAGTGCTCATCAAATAGGCCTTCCCTTGGATGGTAAAAGAATAATGTTTACCTTTTTGTTTTTAAAGGAAAAACATACACGCTGATGTCGAACGATGGAATGACAGTTAGAGTAATACACAAATGCTTTAGAGTTATAAATAAAGATATCAAACACAGATACACAGTAAGTATTGTTGATGCTTCTTTTTATTTTCATTAAATCTTCAGTCATTATAATCAAGCATAAATTATTTTTCGCGAAGGAAAAGTTAAATTGATTCAATTATTGGGCGAATGGGACTATTTGTCTAAACCATGGGCTTGGTTTTAAGGAAAACTACCAAGGATCAGGACCTGGAAACAGGACTGAGGACCATGATTAAAACTACGTTAATTATAATCAAGCAAGAATAATTTTTTGCAAAGAAAAACGGGCAAATGAGACAGATTTGAATAAGAACAGGGCTAACTAAGATACTGCTCTTATCATGGGCCATTTTTAAGGAACACTAGCAAGAATCAGGACCTAGAAACAGGACTGAGGACCAGTACTAAAGTCCAGGCTGGTATGACGAATGGGAAACAGAACCTAAAGTCAAGACTTAATGTCCACGAAAGAGAAAGAGTAACAATGAATCACGCTGCATTTTAATGACTCGCTTCTCAATAAACACTTGAAGACCGAGAAGCTTAAAGAAGGAGCTCATTGCGAGGGGGTCCAAAGCAACCTTCGATTTTTGCACATCACATTAAAGGAATGAAATACATTTGTTTCTTTAAATGTTTCCAATCCCTTATAGTAAAACCTCACACCCATCCTGATTTGTTTCCGCCCTCCGCCCTGGTCCTTGTAACAATTTATGACGGCTTCCAAACATATTATTAATTTTCGCAATTATTTTTGGAAAATCTTTCATCTGAAGCTGGCCATGCTCTTATGTTAATTTTACTTTTGATAAGTCGAACCTTGATGTTCTTATAAAATGTTTTATTATAAGAAAGCGAGTGTATATGATTTTCATCAGTGGACGTTTCATTATAATTCAAGCTGTAGCCTTCGTGCAGAAATACACCTACAGAAATAAGGTTTATAGACGTGGTAAATGTATAATTTGTGTCACTTTGTTTTTAGGTAACTTGTTCATACTTACAAATTTATCAAGATAAAATCTACGATCTTTTAAATGCAACCAGAACAGTAGATCTGTCACTGAGAGAGCATCCAAAACGAGGTAGGTCTATCCTTGTGTTTGCCATTCATGATAAATACATATAAATAGTTATGATGCTAAAGAAAGGCTCAACAAAGCCTATGCACAAAAGCCAAAGAGTTTTGGGCTGTATGACTTGGAGAGTTATTCGACGATTTCATTTAGCTCTTTAGCTCAGAAGAATCGTCATTGACTCTTTGATCATGCAGTCTTCGGTTCAAATCCTATCTATCATGTTTCTTCATCTTCAAGTAATCCATCAAGTAAAGGCAACTTTGTTAAATTGGTCTACCGTTTCTTAAATTATTTTATGGTTTCTTCCGCAGGCGTCTATGTAGAAAATTTAACGGAATATGTTGTACATTCACCAAAGGAAGTAATGAATTTACTGAAAGTGGGAAGAAGAAGGCTAGTGTTTGCTGAAACTCAAATGAACCGTGCATCAAGCAGGTATGTCTTCCTTATAATTGTTTTTCGCTTAAAATGATGGGGATGCTAGCATCATATTGACATCGTGTCATGTTTATAACAAAAAAAGCTTTACATCTACATGGGGTATGTGTGGAGAAAAAGAAATAATAGAACATAGAAAAGCGAAAAGATAATACAGGTCGTTGAAAACATAAAAGCTGGAATTGGGAACTAAAGGCAGCTCGTAGTTGCATTGAAAAGGCATTGATAGAATAATGAATTCTTTATAGATGCTCAAGTCGACCAGTTTTAGAAGGGATTTTCTTAAACCCACATGAGCTGGGTACTTTAGAAAGTATGCCTGATTGTCTTCTGGGAGCTGTTATTTCACATCGTTGGTACTGAAGCCTCGTCTTTACTGTTATATAAAGCTGAAGCTATATGGATGATTTCCGTGCCCCACTGACGTCCAAGCGTCCAAATATGCTTGTAAGTTCACGGGAGGAGTTGGTATTTGTGGTTTTGAGGTATCTCAGCCCTAAAGATACCCACGAATGGCTTCGTCGAGCTGCTCCCTCGAGTTGTACAGTGGTGCAACGTGGCTATTTTTGACTATTTTTCTTATTTCTTTTGCTGTTCCTGAATAACTGTTATTCACTCCACTTTAAGGTCACACGCAATATGTGAATTACGGCTTTTGAAGGAGCGAGAGAAAGATGTTGGAGGTATTTGCTCTTATTTACAATCATTGAGTTTAAGATATTCATGGATTTAAACTTAAGTATTGCTGTCGATTGCTACTTTTCTTCAAAACCATTTAAGGCAATATTGCATGAGTTTGATTAATAAATAAGCTTACTGATGTGGGGCCTGTGTTTTGTGCATAGTGGATTCTAATTTTTAAGGCTGTTACATAGTGACTACGTTTTGTTCTATATTGCTCTTGCATACCATATATCTATAATAAATTTGATTAAGATCAATTTCAGAATATAATCCACAATCCAGAAACATTTGGTGCTTGTTGTAACAGTCGTCTTAGCATTCTATTTCATATACAATCATTCACATTTCAAATTGCGATAGAAAGTGGACGGGGTATCTTTTTTGTGGTAGCCAGTTGTTTTGGGCAGTTTCTGGAGTTTATACTCTGAGGACTGTCAGACGAAAAGGCATGAATTATGTTCAAAGATCCTTCCCCTTTTTGTCGCATATGAAATTGTAGTGTACGACTCAAGGACTATTTTTTCATTCTCAGACCGCAGTCGATCCCACACGCCAAACTTTAATGGACTACATACACCAGACGTTGACTTGAATGCATCATGGAATCACGATTTGACGAATGATGATGATTACGCTGAAGACGATTTTTTGGGAGATAGCATGGTAAAAATAACTGATTTATAACTTAGAATTGTTAATCTTTTTTTAAATAATGTGGACAACATTTCACCTCCTCAAATCAGATGTCGGCTGGAAATTCTTTTATAGACTTGTTTCATTTCAATCCGCCCTTCTCAAACAAAGACTCACTACATAATCCCCACAAATAAACCCGATGTTGTTGTTCCATTTACAATAGCTCAGAGTAACAAATCAAACACCGTGAAGCGTAAACTAGAGGCTCCTGTTGTAAGTCTACCCCAAACAGCTAGAGCAACTTCTTGCAGCAATATCAACAGCAGCTCAAATCCAAATTGCACGAGAGTGGGAGGGACTCGTAACCAAACAGTCGGAAATCCGGTGTACCTTCTTAAGTCCTGGGCAACACTGTGACTGGACACTATCTAAAGCTATATATAATGCGTCAGTCGTGTGAATCGAAATTGGAATCGTATATTTAGCGCCAACCGTTAGGATTTCAGTAGCAGGTTAACTAATCGAGACCTCGATCATGGTTGTGACGCTACCGTAGCTTGGACTCGAATTTTGACCTTGAATTTGCTTTCTAATGCTTTTTTGAAATAATGTAAATTTGCCGTTTTATAATAATTTTTGTAATGGTATATGTAAAATAAAACAGGGATGAATTGATTGAGATTGTTTTATTTGTCTTGCAGAACATTAGCAGGAATTCCTTCGATATGACAGAAGATGAGGTGGGTTTTTTATTGGCAGATTTTATTGAATTGGTACTTTAATTCATCACGTTCTCTCAATTTTAATTTCCATTCGTTTTGTGCTAGCTCAAAAGACTGACAATTGTCTATGTTCGTGCATTATGGAATCCCTTAGTATGGCAAAAATATTCATTTTCTCTTGCCATTATTGCCTCCAGTTAAAACTCTTTAATTAAGATGGAGATGTCCCTGTCAATTTTTGTTTCAACCTTGTTCTGTTTCCTTTCAGGATGACGCAGAATTCCTTGAAGGCCTGACTGATCTCGATGACACTGTCACATCTGTTCGAGGCAAGATTTACATGTGAGTACTGTAACTATGATATATACTACACAATCCTCTCTACCACTCCACGATATATGGAAATGCATCTGTTCTGATAGAAAAATCTTACGTAGATATTTATTGGTACATAACGAATGATCTTGGAGGGCCTCCACCAAACCCCGCCTCTGTTTTTTCACCCCCAATCTTCCGTTGTCTTTACGAGCCTCTGTAGTGACAGGTCTTATGGCTCTTTCTGTAGCGTTGACGGATGTTAATTCCACAAGCGTTTGAAAAAGCGTCTCCCTTATTTGTACTGTTAGAAAGGGCTGCTCTCTCTTTAAAACTGTCTCTTTTGCCCGTAGTTGTGACTTGGCTGGAAGCGAGAGAATAAAGAGGACAAAAGCATCCGGAGAAAGACTACAAGAAGCGCAGCACATCAACTCGTCCCTGCTAGAGCTCGGGTAATTTTGTGTTTTGTTTTTAGAACCCATTTCGCTCTTCGTTCACTGAAAATTAGGCCCGTGTCTATTTAATACAATTTCTATACATAAAGATAATTTCACGTTTGTCCATTTTCGCAGGAATGTCATTCAAGCATTGGCAGAAGGCAATCGGTCTCATGTTCCATTCAGAAACTCAACCTTAACACGACTGCTACAAGAAGGACTGTCTGGAAATTGTAAAACTCGTCTAGTGGTAAGTATATTAGCAAATTCAGTGATAATTGCATCTCTAATGACATTTCTCGTTTCTGAAGACCCCATTCTATATTGAGAACCATTTCAAGTTTTCAATGCATGCAGTTTATTTGATTCTATTTTTGATTCAAGGTGTGTGTTGCACCAACTATGAAAGATGTCCATGAGACAAAATGTAGTTTGAATTTTGGATCAAGAGCGATGAAAGTACAAGTTACTGCTCACGTGAATTATGAGGTACTACAATCTTACTTTTCATTGCTATTTATGTAAAGAATTATATATTGGTGCTTGTTACCCGCTTAGAGGAGAGGTAAATAAAAGACAACTACTTGTCCTGGGGTGAAATCGTGCGTGTTAACTCGAAAAAAACCGTGAATGGTCTCTCTTGAATTACTGCGTAAGTTAAGCACCTGCCCGAAGGTGCCCAAGCTCAATGCAGTTACCGCTTCAACACAGCTTACACTAACCGTGCTGCTTTCGAATCTATTGTTCGGCTGGCATCCACTGTTGGATGTAGCCCTCTTGCCGCCTCTACCATTAAGATTGGTATTGCGCACTCCTCATCATCATCCAACGAAGTTCTCTCTACTGCTCTCTATTTGAGGCTTTTTCTTCTGGTTTGAAGTTGTCTAACGGCCGGTCGCTGCAGGAACGATACTTTGAACGAAAATCTCTCGTATCTATCTGATGATAATTAATTGCAATGACGAAGCAAGGCAGATGTTTGTTGATTAATACCAATTGAAATGTGATTGTTGATTATTTGTAATTCCATCGATAATAAACAATACGTGGTTTTGTGTATCGCTTGATTTGAAATGAGAATTTTTCGATGCTTGTTATGGCAAGTTATCATGAAACAAGAAGGGTTACTTGAGATTCTGCTTTGTTTACTTCTATTAAATATTGAAAATTTGTGAAGATGTTTCGGAATTTCAGACAGAGAGTTTCATATCTGTTATCTTCCGTGGTACTGGTATGTGAAAGTGCTTTGAAGAAATCTCATGATTATTTTTGTGGATTAGAAATTTAATTGTTGTGGCCATCGTAGGACATTGCTTTAAAATACTCACAAGAAGATGCTAACTATAAACGTGTTAATCTTGTCTACAGTAACAACCCGAACATGAGAACCTATGTTTTTTAACACAGCCTGTTTGGGCTCTTATGAAATTAGGTGTATACCATGATCAGATCTGGAGGTTCTTAAAAGAGGTTCTAAAGCAAATGCAGGAAAAAATAAAGCATTATTAAAGGTTTTAGCACTTTCGAAGGCCTCTGCTTCTCAATGTTCAAAATGCAATGTTTTTGGAGCCCATGAAAGAGATCAATCAAAGTATAAAAGTTGCATTCAAACCCCAGTGACTGATTTGAGATCGATTTGATAACACAAATAGCTTCTCTGTATCTTTGCAAAATTGAGTTTCGTTTGCTCTTGTAAATATTTTCCTTGCTGCAGATGTTGAGCTTATTCCTTTTCTTTACTAGGTTGATTACAAGAAACTTGCAGAATGTCTTGCTGCTAAGTTAGAGTCTTTAGGTGAGTCTCTTAATACTTTGGAAAGATTTTGCAAAACTACGTAAAGAAACAATGTAGGAGCGAGCACTGATCCCTGTAGTGCCACCTAGATTTTGTTTATGTAATACAGGATATTTTTGACTACCTTTAACATAGACTGGTGAATCTTGTTTAATCCTTTGAAATGGCGTTGCAAAACTACGTAAAGAGAAAATGCTGCTTGCTGTGCATTGTTATAGTGTTATCGAAGCAGCGAGCATTGATCCCTGTGGTACCTCCTAAACTTTTGTTTGCTATAAGGATATTTTGACTACCTTCAAAGACTTAGGTGGATCTTCTCTAATCCTTTGAAATGACGTTGCAAAAATAGAAACAAAGCAGGGGCGAGCACTAATGCCTATGGTACCAGCTAGAGTTTCATTTATGAATTAAGGGTATTTTGAACTACTTAAGAAGCCTTAACTTGTATACTGATACTCACAGATTTACAGGGTTTTCAACTGATTTTGCTTCCATACTATTGACCTACCTGAGAGTAAGCCATAAGAATCTTGAACGAAAGATGCTTCCTTTGCTATGAAATTCGACTCCTATAAGTTTCAAGCATTTCCTTTTCTAGTAATTTGGTTTTGATTTTATTAAATCTCGAAAAATCTCAGATTACTAGCTTAATTAATATCATTAGTTCTTTTGATCGAAATAAAACTCGATAACGTGATTATTTTACTTATTTAGACTACTAATTAAGTTCCTAATTGATATTACAAACTTTCCTTCATTTCATTTTAGAAAATTTAAGAAATAAATCCGTCTAGTGATACCTTCTATTATATAGTGATACCATCTATAATCTTGAGTTTCTCAGGTTGGTTTGTTCCTAGGTCATATAATCGGATAGGAAATCTAGTGTAGATTAGTGGCTTGTTTTTCCTTCTTTAAATGGAAACGCTGATGGTTTCAGTTACTACAAAATGTACAGGTTGAGGTTGAGATATGCTTAGTTTTATGATTAGTGGTAAGGACGTACTGTGTTGAAGCTCTATTGAATCTGCGCTTTAGTTTCTTGCTAGAATTGAGGGGAATTCTTCGTGAGGACATGGGATTTTTGTATCGGCTAAGCAAAGCTTAGGGTGTTAAATTCATTAGAAATTTTCAGAGAGAAAGATTGAAACTTTTATGCCGTTCCTGCTTGGCTGCTTTGACGAATACTAGACTACAGTTAAACTTTCTATCAGCAGAATTGTTATCAAGTAGGATACTCACAGTATGATAGATCTTTAGCACGTTTTGTATCGTTTTGTCAGGTTCATTCACAAATAAATGATACATAGTACAGAATCGTAAGGTACACTATCTATGAGTAACAGACTCATAGTTGTAGCCCAAGTGAAAGCAGCTATCATGTATGAACAAGTTCTTTCTTTTCTAGAGTCTGATTGGAACGTGCAAAAGGAGAATACGAAAGGTTTATCCAGTCTTTGAAACATGAGATTGCAAACAGAAAAGGCTCTGTACCAAGGCTTACAAGCAGTAGTAAGGTAAGAATGTTTCAAATATCATTTGCCGTAAATCGCCTCACATACGTCTTGGGCTTATCTTTGGGCTTTTGCTGCAGTTTATTGGCCAAGGAACTGTATCTAATGTATAGAGTGGCTAGTGCTTTGAATTTATGGCCTTTTGTCTAATTTGTGTTAACAAAATTCTTATAGGCATAGGTACAGGTATTGGTACAAGTATAGGTATAGGTATAGGTGTATGTATAGGTAAACATATGTGTGGTAAAGGTGCTATAGGTATAGGTATAGGTATAGGTAAATGTGTTATAGGTATAGGTATAGGTATAGGTAAATGTGTTATAGGTATAGGTATAGGTATAGGTAAAGGTGTTATAGGTATAGGTATAGGTAAAGGTGTTATAGGTACAGGTATAGGTGTAGGTAAAGGTGTTATAGGTATAGGTATAGGTATAGGTAAAGGTATAGGTATAGGATAGGTGTAGGTAAAGATGTTATAGGTATAGGTATAGGTATAGGTATAGGTATAGGTATAGGTATAGGATAGGTGTAGGTAGAGATGTTATAGGTGTAGGTGTAGGTATAGGTATAGGTATGGGTATAGGATAGGTGTATGTGTAGGTGTAGGTAAAGGTGTTATAGGTATAGGTATAGGTAAGGTGTAGGTAAAGGTGTTATAGGTATAGGAATAGGTATAGGTATGGGTATAGGTGTAGGTGTAGGTGTAGGTGTTAGCTAAGCAAACTGTTTCACCGTTTGAGCACGTTGTAAAACATTGTTCATCCAACATTTTTTGCTTGTGTTGCTTTGTAACGAATTTCAGATGTTTGAAAAATAGTGTTTGATCGTTTGGCCAGGGCCTTAAGCCCCGGTAGTGAAAAGTTCGTCAGAATGTTCAAAGCGTTTGGCCATTAGAAGGAACAAAACTGAACAATGTTGTGATTTGTTCAGTGAACACACGCCAGTATGTTTGCCCCAAATCCCCAATCAAACACGCCCTGGAATCGGGCACAACTTATTGTAACTATTCGGTTAACCGTTAGTTAGTTCTGTGGCCTTTATTTTCATTCCATGCTGATGCAATTGCGTCAGAAATCAGCGGGAACCAAACTAAGCTTGATTGCATGTGTTCATTATTCCTTTGCATTGAATTTGCTGGGCAGCTGGTTATGAATTAACTCAGCAAAACAACTAGTCATTGACAACAGAAATCATGTAATTCTTAAATCAATTCTTGTCAACCTTACTGTGCGTTCTGCAAACTTTGGTTTTAATAACTGTGAAGTTTGCTATCAGTATTGCCAAGTTTATGATGAAAGTAGTTATATCCGTTTTTGCTTTGTGCATGTTATTGTTAAGGAGATTTGTCCGCACTATCAGAAGCTGCTATGCTAGGAATAAAGTTACACTAAACGTTCATTGCGTACATATGAGTTTGGACAGTTCTGTTGGGCGCAAAAGCTTGCTACAAGAAGCCAATGGTGTAGGTGTAGTTCAGAAGATGTAAATGGCACAATGGCATAGAGAATATTATTTTGCGTATTACTGGTGCTGGCAGATGATGGATCGATTAAGCTATGTTTGTTCAGAAGAAATGCAATGCTTTTTAGTCTGTTTGGTAGATATTGTATTACTGATATTGATTCAGTTACTTTGACACGATCTTGCTCTCGAAATGAAACTTGCTGCTAAGCTCTTTTGAACTAAGTACGACAGGGTAAGAATTTCCAACAAGGGAACAGTCTTTTAAAATGGGAACTGTCTTCTCACTGGTTTTCTTCATAGATGGAAGGTTTATATGTTGTTGCGAGTCTGATATAATCTCTCCTGAATATTCAAGCGACGCGGTTTGATTTCTGCGAGATGAATTGTTGCTGATTTCTACGTATAAAATTTCAAAGGAGACCTAGTTTGTAGTTTCTTTCGGAATTTCCGTTTTCGTGGTTTTTACTGTATGTGCCAGCAAGAGACGTATTTTAGACATGATATTTGTAGGTTTCGCTGAACGACTACAGGTTTTACGAACAAGATTTTCTTCCGTCCATAGGGTGTACCAACGGTCAATGTAAACCCTAGGAAGACGTAAAAATTTTACAGAAATCTGTTCTATTTTTGATTGATTTCCTTGGTAAGAAAAAGCAAGATTTGGCCTTTGGTTGAAAATGATATACCTGTTAAAGAAATTTTCCTTCCTTATAGCAAAGCATCTTTTGAAGCAGGCGATGAAAGCCGTTGCGCTCCATTCTTCCCTCATGTCTGTGTCCCATTGTTCATCACAGGCAACAGTAGATATTTTATCATTTTTCGTATCCCTTTGCCCTGGTTGTTTCATCACTGTTCTCTTTCCTATTTTTCAGTTTTCAGAAGATGATAAGACTAACATAGACAAGCCTCGTATCCAGTCGTTGTTAGTAATGGAACTGATGACATTGCAGCTATTTTACGGACTACATGGAAAGGGTCATCTGATTGGCAAAGAAGAAACTGGTCATGCGCGGATCACAATATTATCTGACGATAATAAGGACATGCTGATGCAGAGTATGGAAGGACTTCTTGAGGTGAGATATGATGTTGAATTCAAATAGACCCTTTTCAACTTTTAAAAGTATTATTTGGGCTATTTTCATTTCAGATCGAATTCAACAGGTATAGTTTGAACAAATCTTATTTCTGTCATCAAATTAAGGCCCTGGCTAAACGATCAAACATTGTTTGTCAAACATTTGAGATTTGCTTCTAAAGCACGTTGTTTGCCCGTTGAGGCTCATCACAAAACATTTTTCGTCAAACATTTTTTGCTTGAAAAAACACAAACTGTTTTGAAATTTTTCAAAAGCATTGCTGAAGAAAGACTGCTTGTCAAACAACGTTTTGCAGCGTGGCCATCTTGTCAAACAATGCTTGTATAGCAAAATTTCAAATGTTGAACAAACAATGTTTCATTGTTTGACCAGGGCCTCAAAATCTATTCTATTGACCCAAAGTATTTTATACCATACTTGAGGGGGGGGCTGTGCTGTGGGTGATACCATTCTATACTTTAGGCAATTTTTGATCGGCTAGACTCGATATACTTAGTCTTGTAATATTTGAGTGTATTCAAATATCTAGAAACAGGTACAAATAGATTCAACGTTTAGGTGACAGTATTCGAAATATCAGAAAAAAATTGAAATAGATCTAGTACTCTAAGTAATTGTCCAGGTTTGCGTAGACCACAAAGGTGTAGTTGTTCAAGGTTTTTAGCCAAGCGTCGTCAAAACATACAGTAAATCTCTCTTGTTATTAGTTTTTCTTCGATACGCTCTAAAACAACTAATTCAACCATCCTTTCTCTAGCTTTTGAATGACTACGAGCGTGGTCCAACCGTAAAGGATGCATCTCGCACATCAAGTACTGGCTCATCAGCCATCACCAGTCCGGACTACATTGAACACAATATCATGGATGGAGTTGATTTGCCTTCGACGCTGGAGCCAGTCGCAAGATTCCTGGAGCATGCCCAGCAGATTGAAATGAAGTACAAAAACAATGTTGTTGCTGAAAAGATAACAAGGGAAAGAACTAGAAGAGTGTTGGAGCAACTTGCAAATTTAAAAGAATCAGTGAGCACGTCAGCATTGACATTGTTGCATAAAGCATTTGAATTCGATGAAGATTTAGCAGGTAATGTTTGCTTGGTATTGTCATTCACGTAGCGTTCATACCATACAATTTTGAATGTAGTCATTGAATTTTAGTTTTGTGCTTGCACAGAGATTTTTCGTAATAGAGGTGAAATGGCTAGGCCTATTACCTGATTCGTAGTTATCGCCATTGAATTGAACTGCTGGGCACTCAAGTCAGAGCCATCTCGGTTTGATGTTTGTCTCGGTTTGATGAGCGAGACTGGGACTTGGACTCAGGTAGTAAGTCTGTGAAATGGCAATGATTTTATAAACAGCATGATTTAAAGCAATGTGAGTTGTTGAGGTTTGAAAGCGTTTGAGAGCTCAGACCAATAAAGCTTTTTCAAATGTTTACTTGCATATGTTTGTTGACATTTTTTGTCCCATGTCACCTCTGATATCCTTTCTTCCTACGTATTTCATGCTGCTGTCCCTCCTTCAGTTCCTCACTGTTCATATTACTTAAAGGCATTTTAAACATTACAGTCAGTCCCTGTTTTCAAGAAAGAACACCTTTTGCTGCAACCAATTGTTTCAAAGCAATAAACCATTGTGTTCCCTATTGTTTTACGGATGATCTAAGCCTGCATACAGACTCTACGGAGGAGGGAAAAAAGACAGGAGGAAAAGTAGTACATTTCCTCCTTTTTTCCTTCTGTCGCAGTGTCTTCAAACAGGCTATATTTTCTGTGGTTTCTTATATCTCTGCCTCCTAATTGGAATTAATGTTGAAGATGAAGGTGAAATTGTGTTTTAGTGCCAGTAACTAGGATCTCAGTAGAAGTTAACCAATCGAAACCTCGACCCTTGCCGTGACGCCACTGTGGCTGGGCTCGAGCCTTGACCAAACTGAGCTTCTGACACCACGAGTCAGCTGGATTACACCACAACGCCACAATGTTAATGAAATTTGTAGCCTAATTTTATAGATGAATATGGGCTTTTTTTAAAACACAAACTTCTATTTTTTCAGAACATCATACATCCACGTTAACATCAGTTGAAGATCTCATATCGAACCTGACTGCCAAAAACGGTAAGTTTATTAAAATCTGATTGCCTTCTCAATCAATCTTGGTTGAAATATAGCAGCATAAGTAACTTCGGAAGCATTTTCTTCGAGAACATTTAAGAGATTGGTGCGGCATGGGAAGGTCAGGTCCAGAAACTTTTGCCGTCAGATTGTGGGATCTCTTGTTTCCTTTGCATTCCGTATCACTGGGTAGCTGCAAGATTTTCCTGCATGTGCCAGTACCCAGTACAACTGGAAGTCGTAAACAACTAAAGCCTGTTAGCTCAAATGGTTGGACATTGCTGCACGGCCTAAGTTTGCTTAGGTATTTTGATGCTGCATCAAATAATGTAGATATTTCAAGAAACTAAATATTTCAGAATATATGTTTATTTACCTTTCAAGTTGATATATTCTGTCGAAACAACCTTACGAAATAGCTTGTTTCATCGAACAGGACTGGTCAAACAGGGATAGCAGCAGACTTGAAGTTTAATATTCATAATTATATCTTAGTCTGTGCTTGTTATATCTGAACTCTGTGTAATTTTTTTTCTATTTCAGAGCTTGTGATGCGAAAAGAGGCAGCCGATGATGTGGCTATATTAGAAAACTCGTTGTATTATCTTCTAATGGATAAAGCATTGCTCAACTGCATTCTGCTCATTGGCAGTCAATCTGATGATTTTGCAAAGATATGGGGTCAGATAACGATGACTAGAATCACTGAAACTGACGAAGATCGAAAACGAATTCTGGAAGAAATGAGAACAGAAAAACGAGAAAAAGATAAATTGCAGACAGAATTATTCAATGTGAAAGAGGAGAAGAATTCTAATCAAGAGAAGTTGAATGATCTTGAACTTGAATTGAAAACAGTTAGAGAACTGAAAGGAAGTCTTGAGACCAAGTTATTTGCTTTGGAGAACAAGAATATCAAACTGGAGCAGCAAGTTGAGCATATACGCAAAGAGAAAACTGAGCTGGAGGGTAAGATTATCGAGATTGAGAAACGGAAAGTGATTGTTGAGAACAGCTTGAAATGCAGTGAAAATAATAATGCGAAGAAAGAGAGAATGATCGTTGATCTGAGAAATGAAAAAGTCGCTCTGGATAGTATTGTGTCTACGTTAAAAGACGAGCTTACGATTCTTGAGAAGGAGAAACTGAGAGATCATGATGAAAGAAGAAGAATCGAAAACGAATTAGATGATGTTAGAGATAGGAATATCATTTTAGAAACAGAATGGTCATGTTGTAAAGAAGAGAACGGCCTCTTGGAAACTGAGCTTACAGCTCTCGAGGAAGATAAGGCGGATCTGGAAGATGAGCTAACGAAATATCGCGAAGATGTCAAGATGCTGGAAGAAGCATTGGATATATTACAGAAAGAAGCAGAAGATTACAAAGCTGAGATTAATAATCTAAAAACCAAGGAAGAAAAGCTTGTTAATGTTATCAAATACGAAAAGGAGAGGTTCGCGAAAGAGTTGACAGCCATGAAACAAGAAATCTCAACTCTTCGTGTCGAAAAACGAAAATTTCAACGAGATATTTCCGTTTCGAAAACCGATAAATCAAACACTGAACGAGCTTATAATTCTCTGAAAAGCCAGAAGGATGCTTTACAAGGCGATATTACGGGAATGCGACATGAGGAGAAGCGACTACACCGAGAGCTCGCTGCATTGCGAAATGATAAAGCAAGACTAGAGCGAGAAGTTTCGAGTTTGAAAGCCGAGAATAATCGATTGAAGACCGATCTGGCAACAGCCGAGAAGATGAAAGCCGATGTGCGTATGATGCAGCGAAATGAAGAGAAAATGACGAATAATTTCAAGCAAGAGAAGGAAAAACTCACCGAGGACATGAAATCGTTGAGAGATAAATATGGGCAACTTGAAACTGATTTTACAAAGCTTCAGGCAGAGAAAGACAAGATTTGGCTTCAGTTAAAGAAGTATGAACAAAACTCAGACACAGTTATGGATGGTAAAGGTAAAAGAAGGTTGAATAACCTTCAGACAAGGTCATGCTCAAGCCCTGATAAGAAGTTCAAAACAGCTCTTGCCAATCGACCTTCAAGTTTCGGATCAGTTACAGAAATCGAAGGAAAGGTCTTAGATCTGCAACGAAGGTTGGCTTTTTTCATGGCAGAGAAAGAAGACATGCAGAAAGAATTGATTGTATCCAGAGAAAAAAATAAAAAATTGAACGAAGAATTGAGGACTTTAGAACAGGATACATCGCATATTCAGGGATTATTGACGGCGTTAAATGAAGAAAAGAAAGGCCTACAGAAAAGAATAAAAGAAAATGATGAAAATTGGAAATTATTAGAAGCAGAAAGAGACCAGCTTAGAAAAGCTGTGAAGACATCGAAAGAAATAAACAGTAAACTGCAGACTAGGATCGATGAAGTTTGCGAAAAGAATCGTGCGATTGAATGTGATAAAGCATTGCTTGAACAGAGCATGAAGAAGCTGCATGGGGAATCAGCAGTCATGGTAGCAGAGAATAAACATCTAAAGAAAGAACTTGATCGTGTGGAGAATGAATTAGATGAAACAAAAAAGAACATTGTAACCCTTGGAAAAGATTATGAAACGATACAGCAAAAACTTAAAGATTCAGAGGGAAAAGAGAAGGTAGCAAATGAGCAAATACTCGAACTGCAGTCTGAGAATCTGAATGTTAATGAACAGCTGAAAGCATGCAAGAACGAGGAGAAAGGTCTGATAAAGCAACTGGCAAGCCTAACTGATAAATTCAGCAATCTAGAGAGGAAAGTTGAAGAGATTTTGATCGAGAGAAGTGTCATGATTCAGCAGTCCTTTGAGAAAAGAGCTGTAGCAAAACAAACCAAGGAATTGAGAGAAGCAAACGGTATTTTGGAGCAGAGTTTCCAGGATTTGAGATTGCAAATCGAGAAACTTAATTCGGATATAGAAGATCTTAAAGAAGAACGTAAAGAAGTTGAGAAATTATCCGCTGCTTTTAAAGATGAGATGGGACAGAAAAATGAAAAGGAACAGAGGAAGCTGATTGATTCTTTAAAGGCCCTTAGAGTTTGGATTCTCGGCTTGAAAGAAGATAAGATAAACCTTGCAGAAAAGACAACGAATCTAGAAAAGCAGTTAAAAGAAATCTGCAAAGAGAAAGATGAGCTTAGTCATATTGCTGCTGAAAAAGCAGAGAGGATCGAGCAAGAAAAGGCTTCGTATCAGGAGAAACTACGTGAACTCTACAAACAACTTGAGAATGTTATCAAAGAGAAGAAAGGTCTCCAAGCAGAGATCGATTTTCTGAGAACACAAAACTCTGAAGTGCGTGCAGAGATAGCAATTGTTCTAGAAGAGAATGAGAAATTAGAAACAGAACTAGAGGAGTTAGAAGATGATTTTGAGAAAATGGAAAATGAATTGGATTCGTCGAAAGAGGAGACTAAAAGCCTTCTAAGACAGCTTTGTTCTTGTGAGACTAAAAATCTTGTACTGTGCACTGATTATTCTAATATTCAAGACGATTTCGAGAAGCTGAAAGAAAAATGCGACCATCTCAAGAATGAAAATGAAAAACTGGAGGCGAAGGCGGAACAGTGTGAAAATGACAAAATAACGATGCATGATCGAATGCTAATGGCAGAGCTGGAAGTTTCACGAATGAAAGTTGAATGTGAAGAGCTGGTCACGCAGAGAAAACTCTCTGAAAATGAGCTTTTAAATGCAGAAAAAGAAAATAATATACTGAAGACAGAGATCAGGGGCTTAGCAAGAGCGTTGTCGCCACTGAAGAAGGAGGTTAAAGCTGCTGTTGAAAGGCAGTTAGGACAAGCACAAGAATGTGAGTCAGTTCCGAAAGACAATGATTCAGTTGAGGATTCGGATATTGAAAGTGAACTGCAAATGGTTCAAGAGGAACTGGCATTGTTTAACATTGAAAAGGCTGACTTAACAGAGAAGCAGTCAAGTTTAGAAAAGAGAATCGAAGTTGCCGAAGCTGCGAAGTCTGATCTTCGAAAGAAACTTCATGAGCTTATACTAGAGATGAGTAATGAGAGTGGACGATTCAGTCCAGAGCTGAGAGATGAAAGCTGTGAAAACGGTAGCAGAGCCTCTGAGGATTCACTGGATAATGATGAAGATAAAGAGAGTGGTCGTAGCGAGAATCTCTGTTTAAAAGACGTAGGGCGTCTCGTGGAGAAAGCTGAAGTATTAACAGAGGAAGAGAATATGTTGAAGGATGAGTTAGACGATGCCAACAGAGCAGGGAGCAGAAGATCCCAAGAGCTGACGTCTGTCTGTTACGAACTGCAATCTGCACAAGAGAATCTATCACTGGCTACGATTGATAGAATGCAACTATCTCAAAGGGTTCATGAAGTCAGTAAGAACGCAAAGGATGCAAAGGAAGGCAGTGGTACTTTCGGAATCAAGGAAATGCAAAAGGGTATCGAGGTACTCAAAGGAAGCATTAAAACGTTTGAGAAATCTGGTAGGACGGTACTAACAGAGCTTACACAGTACAGTTCACAACTTGATAACGCTGAGAATAATCTAGTTAGTATTGGACATTATAAATGTGTTATTGAAAGTAATTTGAAAGAGTATCGAGAAAGGAATTCAGCATTAGAAGGACAGCTTAGGATGTTGCATAATGATTTAGTAGAAATGGAACAAAGACTACCAGATACAAAACGAAAGAGTATGCAGTTGCTTATGGAGACAATAGCACTTCAAAAGCAGTATGGAGGACTTGAAGAGGATCTATTTAATTATGAAAAGAGCAATGAAGAACTAAAGGCTGAAGCGAAAGAATTATCAGAAAGATATGAGGAATTAGAAGCAGAAAAGAAAATAACAAACACAGCTCAGGATACTTTGGAGGACAGTTTAGAAAATCAGCAACGGAAGATTTCACAGTTAACAAAGGACAAGGAAACATTGACTTATGAAAAGAATAAACTACAAACCAAGTTATCTTTGTTTAAAGATGATAAAAAACGCCTACTGGAAGATTTTGTCAGGCTGAATAAGAGCTTAGCTGCTTATGCAAAATATAATGGTGAACTCGAGGAGAAACTGGAGACGTTTAAAGTCGATTTGCATAATTTGGAAGAGAGAGCGTCAGTTGTTGAGAACGGCAAAGCGAAGCGGTTCGCTAACGGATTTTCTGCCGCTGATAAAGTCAAGCAGTTGACTCCAAGTATGCTGTGCGAATCATGCCAAGGCAATGTACAGAAAAGGTTCATGGGTGTTAATAAGAATACTCAGCTGTTGGGTGATGAGTTGCTGGATTGCATTGAAGATAACATGTCATTAGAGACAGCAATTTTGACATTCATTGATCAGAAGTCGAAATTACAGGAAGAACTGATGGTAATCGATTCTGATCGAAGAAGTCTGGAGAATCTACTTCAAGCTGTACGTGATAAATCTCCATTTGAATTGTCAGATTCTCAGATGTCTTTGAGGTAAGCAATCTGTCTCCTTGTCTTCCTGTTCTTTTCTTCATCTGTTTATTGTTGAGTTGCTTTAAAACGTGCACTGCTAGCTTTTGTGTAATAGAGAACATCATACTGTATAAAGATCCCTATAAAGAATGGTGGAATGGTGGTTAGTTATGTTTAAAAATCAAGAATTCTACTTCGAGAGATTTTTTATTTCAAGTCAGAACCATGACTTTTGTGATTTTATTTGCTCTTCACTTGTAGGCTAACTCGATTTCCCCTAATTTCTATCTGGAGCATTACCACAACTCTGACTGGGACTATGGTTGTGGCAATCTTGTAAGAAATGCCAATTGGTGCATATGGTTCGGAAGTCAACTGTAAGGGCATACATTGTATTCGAATACTTGGCTAAAATCATGAAAAGCAATCTTGATGAACCCTCATTTCTTGAAATTTGCTCCTAGTTTCAAGTTATCCATTCACGTATCAAAAACAGGCGGGAAACAGGCAATTCTTATCGCCTAAGTTCCTTTTTAACTCTCGGAATATGTACTGCGAGCCAGATCAGCATGAAATAATTTATTGAAACGTTCAAAAACTTCCTTTGAGTCTGCGCTTGAGAAACTGATGCTCACTGAAAAATAGCGTATTAGCATAAGAGATACAATTAATAATTACTGAAAAGTCTTGTCTTTGTTATCATGATTGCTTGTACAAAATAAATGATATATCGTTATGATTTTTTTTAGGACGAGTACACCCTTTATGTACTGCTCAGGACACCTTTCAAATCGAAGCAAATCAATGACGTCACATTCTGGAGATTCTTTTGTTGGAGATGTGGAATTACCTCCCAGCACACCAATGCGTTGCCACACAGCATTAGGTATCTGCAGTTCATCTTCATCACTGAGTCAAGAATACGTGACGGGGGAATCTGCAGAGTCACTCTGTGATAGTGGTGCTATTTCATCAACCCCCGGATTTTCATCGCCAAACACTCAGCGAACCAGTCTAGATGAAGCCTATCAAAGTCAGGACACGGGAGATTTCGTGGATGAAAATCGAAATGCGACCGGAGGTTTTGAAACAGTTCATGAAGGACAGTTGTTGGACTCGCATGAAAGACATGCAAAAGGTAAAAATATCACAGGATTTTTAAAGAAATTCACTTCAAGTAAACGCAAAAGAGCGAATAAAAATAACAATACAAATACACTATAATTAATTAATTGAACTTAAGCATGAACCAGTACATTTTTATTTAGCAAATGTATTAGTAAATTAAATGAAATGTCTTCATGTTAATGGCGAATTTTAAGTAAGTTGGTAATGAAAGTTTGCCCTTCTGCTAATCAATGCATTAAAAGAAGAATTTAAATTGATAAACGTTATGAACATAAGCTATGCAGATATGGGAACACATATATTACCCAATAGGATGACTTTAGCTACTATTCCTGTTTTGAACTATTCCTATTTTGTAAAGCGATTTTGAACAAGGTGCATTGGGAAACCCGATCCCTTTTTCCATTTCCAGCGCAAATTCATCCAAAATATGACGTCATAGAATATGGTGAAAAAACCGGATTAAATATTACAAGACATGTAAGCCACAGAGAGCTCTTATTCTTCTTGCAACTAGTGTCGTTTCCATCTAAGGAAACTAAGTGAGAAAACAGTATGTACCACGTGAAATCTCTATTAAAACCCATTTACCTATTTCATAAGAAGTTTTGAATGTTCCGCTTAGTTTGTTTTAAAATTTTGCTGTTTTAGACTGTATGATATGCAGATAGATATTCAAAATAGTATTATTGCACTTATTTATAATTTTATTTCAAAAGCTGAACATAGAATATGTGAATGTCTATAGTGTCGTTTTTAGCTTATTTCTTCAACACCTAAATTATGTATTTATTAATGCGAATGCTCTGCATGGTTTTAAATCTCTTGTTTTCTTTGCCTCTTATCTGCGAAAAGCCATAATTCAATAAATATTCACAGGAAAGTATAACCCTATAATCTGTACTGGTCAAAGCCCAACCGGAGCCCAAGGTAGAGGACATCACTAAATGCAAGATGTCAGTGACGTGTTAACTTGTTTGGCATGCCCTTGGTAAAGGCTTAACTTCATTTTGCGAGGCATTTTGCATTGGCATTCATCTCATACATGATTTTTAAGCAGCCCATGAAACTTCAATCTAAGAGGCATTTTCCATTGATATAACTAATTCTAATAACTAGCTGTTAACATCGTTAAGGAAATGCTGCTCCGAGGTAGAATTCAAGTATTGCAGAGGACTGTCATGAGTATATCGAAACCCAGTCAATAGAATAAACAGTATTTACTGTATTGACTATGATTAAGTTGAAGGCAGTCTGTCACCTTGAATTTCAATAGCTGTATTTCACTCCCGTGAAATGTGCAGTGAAATGCGCGTGAGAAATTTTCGCAAATCGCTTTGTCTTTCAAGCCAATCAGGGCCCATATCAACAGTTTTCTGCACAGCGCGCGACTTGCGAATCCAAAGCAAAGTGTGGCACAGTGGCCAATGGGGCAATGGCGGAGCTACCGAAGAAATAAAGCCGGAAAAGTGCTGAAAATGCTGACAGAATTCATTCGAGGGTTATCATAAGCTCAAATCAAATATGATTGTGCCACAATTCTTGTTTGGTTCTTGTTTGTTTGTGAGATATTCAGGACATTTGCTCTTATTTACTGCCTTGAAAAGTCCGTTTGCGGGGTTGGTTTCAAAGTAGTTGGGGCTGGGCGACACACTTTCTTTCTGGTGGAAAGTTTTCGTGGTAAAAATTTTTTGTATTGCATGGGACTGTCGCTGCAAGTTTAAGTTCTGCTGCTGCAAGCATCTCTATGGCTGCAAGACGCAGTGATTATTCATTATTCAAACGACATTCAAATTTGAATAAATCAATTTCTTTGTTCTTTCAAGCAATAGCTGGAGGGGACAGACTGCCTTTGACCCAAAGTTTTCTTTGTACATATTGCATTACAAGTTTGGACGTACAAACTGTATACAAAAAGATTCAGTAAAAGGAAGGAAGAAGAAATAATTGAATCGGATATTTGACATGACAGCACGAAGTTTCTAAATGATCACAAAATAGCCGCTTTTGTTATTTGGATAAGCCATGCACATAGCGCTTCTCCCAAAATGAAAACAATAAAAATTTCATGTAGAAATAGCACGGACATGCGCCGAAGTGTAAATGTAGACTTAAAAAAAACTTTTGTGATCCAATCACTGATGCAAAGTGGTAGTTTGAAATTCAGGCCGTTTAAGGGCCCATGCACTGACGCCTACTTCCTGAAAACATTTGAAGATATTCATCAATGTTATCTTGTAAGTATCTCTCATGGTAAGTATTAATTGTCAATTTTGTCTTCGAACAGAACCATTGAAGTCCGAGAGTAAAAAATGTAGCGCATGCGCGATAAAGTTTCCCACAATTGTCTGAATTTTTTGAAGAAATTCTGTTAGTATTAAGACGGCATCTTTACATATTGATTCAGTGTGTGAGTTGGAAGCTGGCGGGATATCCAAGCGTAAGCATATGGTCTGGGGGCCGGATAGTCCCACCCCCTTGGCTGGCCGAAGATTCACGGGAGAATAGCGATTTCCTGTAACGGGAGCCACCGTAAGATGCGACACCTCAGCCACATTGTCTCGGCATTGTGGATGCAAGTGGGGAGCATTCATATCCAGCACTGAGCAATGCTTTTGCTTTTCACGCCATTTTGATTTACTACAAATAGACTCAATACGTACACGAAATGCATGACAGCAACCGCAACAACAGTGCCGCAATCAAACAAATATACAAAATTCCAATTTGTGCAAGAACATAATGCTGCTATGCAGGGTCTTCGCGCAGCTCCGCAGCAATTATTATAAGAATATAAATTTTGCTGTTATTTTAACATTATGCCAAAGACTAATTTTGGCTTACATACAGTAAGCGAAGTTTTTTCTTCAATCAAATCAGACTAGCCAATGAGTATGACAATGGTTCGTTGGCATTCTGTAGGGTCTTTGTTCCCTGTAGACAAAGTCCAAGTTAGAGACTCAATTCTTTTGCCACTTTGGATGAGAAACTTTTTCTCCTAAATCATTCTATTATGAAGTAAACGTAAAAAGACTGTATTTGCCAATACGTAGCTTTTCAGGTAAGATTTTGATAGTTTTGCATGGAATTTTTCTTTAAAAATAAAGTTAATTTCTTAAAGCACGGCATCCCGGCAGCCAAATACTGATCTTTATGAAAAGAGCACAGAGTGCTTCTATACAATATTTTGCACATTTTCCTATAGTTCTAAAGATAAATACAGCTTTCTGCTTTTTATAGGGTTTATAGGGTTTCTGTAGTTTACTTTTTTAGCCCGAGCTGGAATTTCAGCTCGGTTAGCAAGGTTGAAATTGCTAAAATTGGCATGTCATTATATGAACGTTTCCAGCCGGGCTAAAAAGAATACGAAAGACAAATGGTGCCAAATTGAAACGTTCAGGGGATATTTGTACCTTTGGTTTTTATTTTGGAAAAAATAAGAGTTTTCAAAACCCCTAATTTTAGCCCATTCTTGGCCATTTAGCAAGGCTATAGACTTACCTTTTTGGCGATTTTTTGAGGGAAATTCTTTCTCCGTTATTCGACCCAATATGCTCAAAAAATACTTTCTATAGCCCCTAAAGGTTACTCAGGGGGTATTTCATAGTTTTAGTGGTTATTTTTGAAGAAAAAAGTGAGATTTCAAAGCCCCTAATTTTAGCCCACTTTTGGCCATTTAGCAAGGCTATAGACTTAACTTTTTGAAGATTTTTTGAGGGATATTTTTTCTTCGTAATTCAACCCAATATGCTCAAAAAATACTTTCTATAGCCCATTGAGACTATTCAGGGGGTATTTGATAGCTTCTAGTAGTTATTTTTGAAGAAAAAAGCGAGTTAACAAACCCCTAATTTTAGCCCATTTTTGGCCATTTAGCAAGGCTATAGACTTACCTTTTTGGCGATTTTTTGAGGGAAATTTTTTCTCCGTTTTTCGACCAAATATGCTCGAAAAATACTTTCTATAGCCCCTAAAGGCTATTCAGGGGGTATTTTATAGCTTTTAGTAGTTATTTTTAAAGAAAAAAGCGAGTTTTCAAAACCCCTAATTTTAGCCCATTTTTGGCAATTCAGCAAGGCTATAGACTTACAATTTTGGCGATTTTTTGAGGGAAATTTTTTCTCCGTTATTGGACCAAATATTCTCGAAAAATACTTTCTATAGCCCCTAAAGGCTATTCAGGGGGTATTTTATAGCTTTTAGTAGTTATTTTTGAAGAAAAAAGCGAGTTTTCAAAACCCCTTATTTTAGCCCATTTTTGGCCATTTAGCAAGGCTATAGACTTACAATTTTGGCGATTTTTTGAGGGAAATTTTTTCTCCGTTATTCGACCAAATATTCTCGAAAAATACTTTCTATAGCCCCTAAAGGCTATTCAGGGGGTATTTTATAGGTTTTAGTAGTTATTTTTGAAGAAAAAAGCGAGTTTTCAAAACCCCTAATTTTAGCCCACTTTTGGCCATTTAGCAAGGCTATAGACTTACCATTTTGGCAATCTTTTGAGGGAATCTTTTTCTCCGTTATTCGACCCAATATGCTCGAAAAATACTTTCTATAGCCCCTAAAGGCTATTCAGGGGGTATTTCATAGGTTTTAGTAGTTATTTATGAAGATAAAAGCGAGTTTTCAAAACCTTCAATTTTAGCCCATTTTGGCCATTTAGCAAGGCTATAGACTTACCATTTTGGCGATTTTTTGAGGGAATTGTTTTCTCCGTTATTCGACCCAATATGCTCGAAAAATACTTTCTATAGCCCCTAAAGGCTATTCAGGGGGAATTTTATAGGTTTTAGTAGTTATTTATGAAGAAAAAAGCGAGTTTTCAAAATCCTTAATTTTAGCCCATTTTTGACCATTTAGCAAGGCTATAGACGTACCATTTTGGCGATTTTTTGAGTGAAATTTTTTCTACGTTATTCGACCCAATATTCTCGAAAAATACTTTCTATAGCCCCAAAGGCTATTCAGGGGGTATTTTATAGGTTTTAGTAGTTATTTTTAAAGAAAAAAGCGAGTTTTCAAAACCCCTAATTTTAGCCCATTTTTGGCAATTTAGCAAGGCTATAGACTTACCATTTTGGCGATTTTTTGAGGGAAATTTTTTCTCCGTTATTGGACCAAATATTCTCGAAAAATACTAACTATAGCCCCTAAAGGCTATTCAGGTGGTATTGTATAGCTTTTAGTAGTTATTTTTGAAGAAAAAAGCGAGTTTTCAAAATCCCTAATTTTAGCCCACTTTTGGCCATTTAGCAAGGCTATAGACTTACCATTTTGGCGATTTTTTGAGTGAAATTTTTTCTCCGTTATTCGACCCAATATGCTCGAAAAATACTTTCTATAGCCCCTAAAGGCTATTCAGGGAGTATTTTATAGGTTTTAGTAGTTATTTTTGAAGAAAAAAGCGAGTTTTCAAAGCCCCTTATTTTAGCCCACTTTTGGCCATTTAGGAAGGCTATAGACTTACCATTTTTGCGATCTTTTGAGGGAATCTTTTTCTCCGTTATTCGACCATATATGCTCGAAAAATACTTTCTATAGCCCCTAAAGGCTATTCAGGGGGTATTTCATAGGTTTTAGTAGTTATTTATGAAGATAAAAGCGAGTTTTCAAAACCTTCAATTTTAGCCCATTTTTTGCCACTTACCATTTTGGCGATTTTTTGAGTGAAATTTTTTCTCCGTTATTCGACCCAATATTCTCGAAGAATACTTTCTATAGCCCCTAAAGGCTATTCAGGGGGAATTTTATAGGTTTTAGTAGTTATTTATGAAGAAAAAAGCGAGTTTTCAAAATCCCTAATTTTAGCCCATTTTTGACCATTTAGCAAGGCTATAGACTTACCATTTTGGCGATTTTTTTAGGGAATCTTTTTCTCCGTTATTCGACCCAATATGCTCGAAAAATACTTTCTATAGCCCCTAAAGGCTATTCAGGGGGTATTTCATAGGTTTTAGTAGTTATTTATGAAGATAAAAGCGAGTTTTCAAAACCTTCAATTTTAGCCCATTTTTGGCCATTTAGCAAGGCTATAGACTTACCATTTTGGCGATTTTTTGAGGGAATTTTTTTCTCCGTTATTCGACCCAATATGCTCGAAAAATACTTTCTATAGCCCCTAAAGGCTATTCAGGGGGAATTTTATAGGTTTTAGTAGTTATTTATGAAGAAAAAAGCGAGTTTTCAAAACCCCTAATTTTAGCCCATTTTTGACCATTTAGCAAGGCTATAGACTTACCATTTTGGCGATTTTTTGAGTGAAATTTTTTCTCCGTTATTCGACCCAATATTCTCGTAAAATACTTTCTATAGCCCCAAAAGGCTATTCAGGGGGTATTTTATAGGTTTTAGTAGTTATTTTTAAAGAAAAAAGCGAGTTTTCAAAACCACTAATTTTAGCCCATTTTTGGCCATTTAGCAAGGCTATAGATTTACAATTTTGGCGATTTTTTGAGGGAAACTTTTTCTCCGTTATTCGACCCAATATGCTCGAAAAATACTTTCTATAGCCCCTAAAGGCTATTCAGGGGGTATTTTATATCTTTTAGTAGTTATTTTTGAAGAAAGAAGCGAGTTTTCAAAACCCCTAATTTTAGCCCACTTTTGGCCATTTAGCAAGGCTATAGACTTACCATTTTGGCGATTTTTTGAGGGAATTTTTTTCTCCGTTATTCGACCCAATATGCTCGAAAAATTCTTTCTATAGCCCCTAAAGGCTATTCAGGGGGAATTTTATAGGTTTTAGTAGTTATATATGAAGAAAAAAGCAAGTTTTCAAAATCCCTAATTTTAGTCCATTTTTGACCATTTAGCAAGGCTATAGACTTACCATTTTGGCGATTTTTTGAGTGAAATTTTTTCTCCGTTATTCGACCCAATATTCTCGAAAAATACTGTCTATAGCCCCCAAAGGCTATTCAGGGGGTATTTTATAGGTTTTAGTAGTTATTTTTAAAGAAAAAAGCGAGTTTTCAAAACCCCTAATTTTAGCCCATTTTTGGCCATTTAGCAAGGCTATAGACTTACCATTTTGGCGATTTTTTGAAGGAATTTTTTTCTCCGTTATTCGACCCAATATGCTCAAAAAATACTTTCTATAGCCCCTAAAGGCTATTCAGGGGGTATTTCATAGGTTTTAGTAGTTATTTATGAAGATAAAAGCCAGTTTTCAAAACCTCTAATTTTAGCCCATTTTTGGCCATTTAGCAAGGCTATAGACTTACCATTTTGGCGATTTTTTGAAGGAATTTTTTTCTCCGTTATTCGACCCAATATGCTCAACAAATACTTTCTATAGCCCCTAAAGGCTATTCAGGGGGTATTTTATAGGTTTTAGTAGTTATTTATGAAGATAAAAGCCAGTTTTCAAAACCTCTAATTTTAGCCCATTTTTGGCCATTTAGCAAGGCTATAGACTTACCATTTTGGCGATTTTTGAAGGAATTTTTTCTCCGTTATTCGACCCAATATGCTCAAAAAATACTTTCTATAGCCCCTAATGCCTATTCAGGGTGTATTTGATTGCTTTAAGTAGTTATTTTTAAAGAAAAAAGCGAGTTTTCAAAACCCCTAATTTTAGCCCATTTTTGGCCATTTATCAAGGCTATAGACTTACCATTTTGGCAATTTTTTGAGGGAAGTTTTTCTCCGTTATTCGACCCAATATGCTCGAAAAATACTTTCTATAGCCCCTAAAGGCTATTCAGGGGGGTATTTTATAGGTTTTAGTAGTTATTTATGAAGATAAAAGCGAGTTTTCAAAACCCTAATTTTAGCCCATTTTGGCCATTTAGCAAGGCTATAGACTTACCATTTTGGCGATTTTTGAGGAATTGTTTTCTCCGTTATTCGACCCAATATGCTCGAAAAATACTTTCTATAGCCCCTAAAGGCTATTCAGGGGAATTTTATAGGTTTTAGTAGTTATTTATGAAGAAAAAGCGAGTTTTCAAAATCCTTAATTTTAGCCCATTTTGACCATTTAGCAAGGCTATAGACGTACCATTTTGGCGATTTTTGAGTGAAATTTTTCTCCGTTATTCGACCCAATATTCTCGAAAAATACTTTCTATAGCCCTCAAAGGCTATTCAGGGGGTATTTTATAGGTTTTAGTAGTTATTTTTAAAGAAAAAAGCGAGTTTTCAAAACCCCTAATTTTAGCCCATTTTTGGCAATTTAGCAAGGCTATAGACTTACCATTTTGGCGATTTTTTGAGGGAAATTTTTTCTCCGTTATTGGACCAAATATTCTCGAAAAATACTAACTATAGCCCCTAAAGGCTATTCAGGTGGTATTGTATAGCTTTTAGTAGTTATTTTTGAAGAAAAAAGCGAGTTTTCAAAATCCCTAATTTTAGCCCACTTTTGGCCATTTAGCAAGGCTATAGACTTACCATTTTGGCGATTTTTTGAGTGAAATTTTTTCTCCGTTATTCGACCCAATATGCTCGAAAAATACTTTCTATAGCCCCTAAAGGCTATTCAGGGAGTATTTTATAGGTTTTAGTAGTTATTTTTGAAGAAAAAAGCGAGTTTTCAAAGCCCCTTATTTTAGCCCACTTTTGGCCATTTAGGAAGGCTATAGATTTACAATTTTGGCGATTTTTTGAGGGAAACTTTTTCTCCGTTATTCGACCCAATATGCTCGAAAAATATTTTCTATAGCCCCTAAAGGCTATTCAGGGGGTATTTTATATCTTTTAGTAGTTATTTTTGAAGAAAGAAGCGAGTTTTCAAAACCCCTAATTTTAGCCCACTTTTGGCCATTTAGCAAGGCTATAGACTTACCATTTTGGCGATTTTTGAGGGAAATTTTTCTCCGTTATTCGACCCAATATGCTCGAAAAATACTTTCTATAGCCCTAAAGGCTATTCAGGGGTATTTTATAGGTTTTAGTAGTTATTTATGAAGATAAAAGCGAGTTTTCAAAACTTTCAATTTTAGCCCATTTTGGCCATTTAGCAAGGCTATAGACTTACCATTTTGGCGATTTTTTGAGGAAATTTTTTCTCCGTTATTCGACCCAATATGCTCGAAAATACTTTCTATAGCCCCTAAAGGCTATTCAGGGGAATTTTATAGGTTTTAGTAGTTATATATGAAGAAAAAAGCAAGTTTTCAAAATCCCTAATTTTAGTCCATTTTTGACCATTTAGCAAGGCTATAGACTTACCTTTTTGGCGATTTTTTGAGGGAAATTTTTTCTCCGTTTTTCGACCAAATATGCTCGAAAAATACTTTCTATAGCCCCTAAAGGCTATTCAGGGGGCATTTTATAGCTTTTAGTAGTTATTTTTAAAGAAAAAAGCGAGTTTTCAAAACCCCTAATTTTAGCCCATTTTTGGCAATTCAGCAAGGCTATAGACTTACAATTTTGGCGATTTTTTGAGGGAAATTTTTTCTCCGTTATTGGACCAAATATTCTCGAAAAATACTTTCTATAGCCCCTAAAGGCTATTCAGGGGGTATTTTATAGCTTTTAGTAGTTATTTTTGAAGAAAAAAGCGAGTTTTCAAAACCCCTTATTTTAGCCCATTTTTGGCCATTTAGCAAGGCTATAGACTTACAATTTTGGCGATTTTTTGAGGGAAATTTTTTCTCCGTTATTCGACCAAATATTCTCGAAAAATACTTTCTATAGCCCCTAAAGGCTATTCAGGGGGTATTTTATAGGTTTTAGTAGTTATTTTGAAGAAAAAGCGAGTTTTCAAAACCCCTAATTTTAGCCCACTTTTGGCCATTTAGCAAGGCTATAGACTTACCATTTTGGCAATCTTTTGAGGGAATCTTTTTCTCCGTTATTCGACCCAATATGCTCGAAAAATACTTTCTATAGCCCCTAAAGGCTATTCAGGGGGTATTTCATAGGTTTTAGTAGTTATTTATGAAGATAAAAGCGAGTTTTCAAAACTTTCAATTTTAGCCCATTTTTGGCCATTTAGCAAGGCTATAGACTTACCATTTTGGCGATTTTTTGAGGGAATTTTTTTCTCCGTTATTCGACCAAATATTCTCGAAAAATACTTTCTATAGCCCCTAAAGGCTATTCAGGGGGTATTTTATAGGTTTTAGTAGTTATTTTTGAAGAAAAAAGCGAGTTTTCAAAACCCCTAATTTTAGCCCACTTTTGGCCATTTAGCAAGGCTATAGACTTACCATTTTGGCAATCTTTTGAGGGAATCTTTTTCTCCGTTATTCGACCCAATATGCTCGAAAAATACTTTCTATAGCCCCTAAAGGCTATTCAGGGGGTATTTCATAGGTTTTAGTAGTTATTTATGAAGATAAAAGCGAGTTTTCAAAACTTTCAATTTTAGCCCATTTTTGGCCATTTAGCAAGGCTATAGACTTACCATTTTGGCGATTTTTTGAGGGAATTTTTTTCTCCGTTATTCGACCCAATATGCTCGAAAAATACTTTCTATAGCCCCTAAAGGCTATTCAGGGGGAATTTTATAGGTTTTAGTAGTTATATATGAAGAAAAAAGCAAGTTTTCAAAATCCCTAATTTTAGTCCATTTTTGACCATTTAGCAAGGCTATAGACTTACCATTTTGGCGATTTTTTGAGTGAAATTTTTTCTCCGTTATTCGACCCAATATTCTCGAAAAATACTGTCTATAGCCCCAAAGGCTATTCAGGGGTATTTTATAGGTTTTAGTAGTTATTTTTAAAGAAAAAAGCGAGTTTTCAAAACCCCTAATTTTAGCCCATTTTTGGCCATTTAGCAAGGCTATAGACTTACCATTTTGGCGATTTTTTGAAGGAATTTTTTTCTCCGTTATTCGACCCAATATGCTCAAAAAATACTTTCTATAGCCCCTAAAGGCTATTCAGGGGGTATTTCATAGGTTTTAGTAGTTATTTATGAAGATAAAAGCCAGTTTTCAAAACCTCTAATTTTAGCCCATTTTTGGCCATTTAGCAAGGCTATAGACTTACCATTTTGGCGATTTTTTGAAGGAATTTTTTTCTCCGTTATTCGACCCAATATGCTCAACAAATACTTTCTATAGCCCCTAAAGGCTATTCAGGGGGTATTTTATAGGTTTTAGTAGTTATTTATGAAGATAAAAGCCAGTTTTCAAAATCTCTAATTTTAGCCCATTTTTGGCCATTTAGCAAGGCTATAGACTTACCATTTTGGCGATTTTTGGAAGGAATTTTTTTCTCCGTTATTCGACCCAATATGCTCAAAAAATACTTTCTATAGCCCCTAATGCCTATTCAGGGTGTATTTGATTGCTTTAAGTAGTTATTTTTGAAGAAAAAGCGAGTTTTCAAAACCCCTAATTTTAGCCCATTTTTGGCAATTTAGCAAGGCTATAGACTTACCATTTTGGCGATTTTTTGAGGGAAGTTTTTTCTCCGTTATTCGACCCAATATGCTCGGAAAATACTTTCTATAGCCCCTAAAGGCTATTCAGGGTGTATTTGATTGCTTCAAGTAGTTATTTTTGAAGAAAAGAGCGAGTTTTCAAAACCCCTAATTTTAGCCCATTTTTGGCCATTTAGCAAGGCTATAGACTTACCATTTTGGCGATTTTTTGAGTGAAATTTTTTCTCCGTTATTCGACCCAATATTCTCGAAAAATACTTTCTATAGCCCCTAAAGCGAGTTTTCGTTTTTATTTTATAGGTTTTAGTAGTTATTTATGAAGAAAAAAGCGAGTTTTCAAAACCCCTAATTTTAGCCCACTTTTGGCCATTTAGCAAGGCTATAGACTTACCATTTTGGCGATTTTTTGAGTGAAATTTTTCTCCGTTATTCGACCCAATATTCTCGAAAAATACTTTCTATAGCCCTAAAGGCTATTCAGGGGTATTTTATAGGTTTTAGTAGTTATTTATGAAGAAAAAGCGAGTTTTCAAAACCCCTAATTTTAGCCCACTTTTGGCCATTTAGCAAGGCTATAGACTTACCATTTTGGCGATTTTTTGAGTGCAATTTTTTCTCCGTTATTCGACCCAATATGCTCGAAAAATTCTTTCTATAGCCCCTAAGGGCTATTTAGAGGGTATTTTATAGGTTTTAGTGGTTATTTATGAAGAAAAAAGCGAGTTTTCAAAACCCCTAATTTTAGCCCACTTTTGGCCATTTAGCAAGGCTATAGACTTACCATTTTGGCGATTTTTTGAGTGAAATTTTTTCTCCGTTATTCGACCCAATATTCTCGAAAAATACTTTCTATAGCCCCTAAAGGCTATTCAGGGGGTATTTAATAGGTTTTAGTAGTTATTTATGAAGAAAAAAGCGAGTTTTCAAAACCCCTAATTTTAGCCCACTTTTGGCCATTTAGCAAGGCTATAGACTTACCATTTTGGCGATTTTTTGAGTGCAATTTTTTCTCCGTTATTCGACCCAATATGCTCGAAAAATACTTTCTATAGCCCCTAAAGGCTATTTAGAGGGTACTTTATAGGTTTTAGTAGTTATTTATGAAGAAAAAGCGAGTTTTCAAAACCCCTAATTTTAGCCCACTTTTGGCCATTTAGCAAGGCTATAGACTTACCATTTTGGCGATTTTTTGAGTGCAATTTTTTCTCCGTTATTCGACCCAATATGCTCGAAAAATACTTTCCATAGCCCTTAAAGGCTTTTCAAGGGGTATTTTATAGGTTTTAGTAGTTATTTATGAAGAAAAAGGCGAGTTTTCAAAATCCCTAATTTTAGCCCATTTTTGGCCATTTAGCAAGGCTATAGACTTACCATTTTGGCTATTTTTTGAGTGAAATTTTTTCTCCGTTATTCGACCCAATATGCTCGAAAAATACTTTCTATAGCCCTTAAAGGCTTTTCAGGGGGTATTTTATAGGTTTTAGTAGTTATTTATGAAGAAAAAGGCGAGTTTTCAAAATCCCTAATTTTAGCCCATTTTTGGCCATTTAGCAAGGCTATAGACTTACCATTTTGGCGATTTTTCGAGGGAAGTTTTTTCTCCGTTATTCGACCCAATATGCTCGAAAAATGCTTTCTATAGCCCCTAAAGGCTATTCAGAGGGTATTTTATAGGTTTTAGTAGTTATTTATGAAGAAAAAGCGAGTTTTCAAAACCCTAATTTTAGCCCATTTTGGCCATTTAGCAAGGCTATAGACTTACCATTTTGGCGATTTTTGAGTGAAATTTTTCTCCGTTATTCGACCCAATATTCTCGAAAAATACTTTCTATAGCCCCAAAAGGCTATTCAGGGGTATTTTATAGGTTTTAGTAGTTATTTTAAAGAAAAAGCGAGTTTTCAAAACCCCTAATTTTAGCCCATTTTGGCCATTTAGCAAGGCTATAGACTTACCATTTTGGCTATTTTTTGAGTGAAATTTTTTCTCCGTTATTCGACCCAATATGCTCGAAAAATACTTTCTATAGCCCTTAAAGGCTATTCAGGGGGTATTTTATAGGTTTTAGTAGTTATTTATGAAGAAAAAGCGAGTTTTCAAAACCCCTAATTTTAGCCCATTTTTGGCCATTTAGCAAGGCTATAGACTTACCATTTTGGCGATTTTTCGAGGGAAGTTTTTTCTCCGTTATTCGACCCAATATGCTCGAAAAATACTTTCTATAGCCCCTAAAGGCTATTCAGAGGGTATTTTATAGGTTTTAGTAGTTATTTATGAAGAAAAAAAGCGATTTTTCAAAAACCCTAATTTTAGCCCATTTTTGGCCATTTAGCAAGGCTATAGACTTACCAATTTGCCTTTTTTGAGTGAAATTTTTTCTCCGTTATTCGACCCAATATTCTCGAAAAATACTTTCTATAGCCCTTAAAGGCTATTCAGGGTGTATTTGATTGCTTCAAGTAGTTATTTTTGAAGAAAAAAGCGAGTTTTCAAAACCCCTAATTTTAGCCCATTTTTGGCCATTTAGCAAGGCTATAGACTTACCATTTTGGCGATTTTTCGAGGGAAGTTTTTTCTCCGTTATTCGACCCAATATGCTCGAAAAATACTTTCTATAGCCCCTAAAGGCTATTCAGAGGGTATTTTATAGGTTTTAGTAGTTATTTATGAAGAAAAAGCGAGTTTTCAAAACCCTAATTTTAGCCCATTTTGGCCATTTAGCAAGGCTATAGACTTACCATTTTGGCTATTTTTGAGTGAAATTTTTCTCCGTTATTCGACCCAATATCCTCGAAAAATACTTTCTATAGCCCCTAAAGGCTATTCAGGGGTATTTTATAGGTTTTAGTAGTTATTTATGAAGAAAAAAGCGAGTTTTCAAAACCCTAATTTTAGCCCATTTTGGCCATTTAGCAAGGCTATAGACTTACCAATTTGCCTTTTTTGAGTGAAATTTTTCTCCGTTATTCGACCCAATATTCTCGAAAATACTTTCTATAGCCCTTAAAGGCTATTCAGGGTGTATTTGATTGCTTCAAGTAGTTATTTTGAAGAAAAAGCGAGTTTTCAAAACCCTAATTTTAGCCCATTTTGGCCATTTAGCAAGGCTATAGACTTACCATTTTGGCGATTTTTCGAGGGAAGTTTTTTCTCCGTTATTCGACCCAATATGCTCGAAAAATACTTTCTATAGCCCCTAAAGGCTATTCAGAGGGTATTTTATAGGTTTTAGTAGTTATTTATGAAGAAAAAGCGAGTTTTCAAAACCCCTAATTTTAGCCCATTTTGGCCATTTAGCAAGGCTATAGACTTACCATTTTGGCGATTTTTTGAGTGAAATTTTTTCTCCGTTATTCGACCCAATATTCTCGAAAAATACTTTCTATAGCCCCTAAAGGCTATTCAGGGGGTATTTTATAGGTTTTAGTAGTTATTTATGAAGAAAAAAGCGAGTTTTCAAAACCCCTAATTTTAGCCCATTTTTGGCCATTTAGCAAGGCTATAGACTTACCATTTTGGCTATTTTTTCAGTGAAATTTTTTCTCCGTTATTCGACCCAATATGCTCGAAAAATACTTTCTATAGCCCTTAAAGGCTATTCAGGGTGTATTTGATTGCTTCAAGTAGTTATTTTTGAAGAAAAAAGCGAGTTTTCAAAACCCCTAATTTTAGCCCATTTTTGGCCATTTAGCAAGGCTATAGACTTACCATTTTGGCGATTTTTCAAGGGAAGTTTTTTCTCCGTTATTCGACCCAATATGCTCAAAAAATACTTTCTATAGCCCCTAAAGGCTATTCAGAGGGTATTTTATAGGTTTTAGTAGTTATTTATGAAGAAAAAGCGAGTTTTCAAAACCCCTAATTTTAGCCCAATTTTGGCCATTTAGCAAGGCTATAGACTTACCATTTTGGCGATTTTTGAGGGAAAGTTTTTCTCCGTTATTCGACCCAATATGCTCGAAAAATACTTTCTATAGCCCTAAAGGCTATTCAGGGGTATTTTATAGGTTTTAGTAGTTATTTATGAAGAAAAAGCGAGTTTTCAAAACCCTAATTTTAGCCCATTTTTGGCCATTTAGCAAGGCTATAGACTTACCATTTTGGCGATTTTTTGAGTGAAATTTTTTCTCCGTTATTCGACCCAATATTCTCGAAAAATACTTTCTATAGCCCCTAAAGGCTATTCAGGGGGTATTTTATAGGTTTTAGTAGTTATTTATGAAGAAAAAGCGAGTTTTCAAAACCCTAATTTTAGCCCATTTTTGGCCATTTAGCAAGGCTATAGACTTACCATTTTGGCGATTTTTGAGTGAAATTTTTCTCCGTTATTCGACCCAATATGCTCGAAAAATACTTTCTATAGCCCTTAAAGGCTATTCAGGGTGTATTTGATTGCTTTTAGTAGTTATTTTTGAAGAAAAAGCGAGTTTTCAAAACCCTAATTTTAGCCCATTTTGGCCATTTAGCAAGGCTATAGACTTACCATTTTGGCGATTTTTGAGGAAATTTTTCTCCGTTATTCGACCCAATATGCTCGAAAATACTTTCTATAGCCCCTAAAGGCTATTCAGAGGGTATTTTATAGGTTTTAGTAGTTATTTATGAAGAAAAAGCGAGTTTTCAAAACCCTAATTTTAGCCCATTTTGGCCATTTAGCAAGGCTATAGACTTACCATTTTGGCGATTTTTGAGGGAAATTTTTCTCCGTTATTCGACCCAATATTCTCGAAAAATACTTTCTATAGCCCCTAAAGGCTATTCAGGGGGTATTTTATAGGTTTTAGTAGTTATTTATGAAGAAAAAGCGAGTTTTCAAAACCCTAATTTTAGCCCATTTTTGGCCATTTAGCAAGGCTATAGACTTACCATTTTGGCGATTTTTTGAGTGAAATTTTTTCTCCGTTATTCGACCCAATATTCTCGAAAAATACTTTCTATAGCCCCTAAAGGCTATTCAGGGGGTATTTTATAGGTTTTAGTAGTTATTTATGAAGAAAAAAGCGAGTTTTCAAAACCCCTAATTTTAGCCCATTTTTGGCCATTTAGCAAGGCTATAGACTTACCATTTTGGCGATTTTTTGAGTGAAATTTTTTCTCCGTTATTCGACCCAATATGCTCGAAAAATACTTTCTATAGCCCTTAAAGGCTATTCAGGGTGTATTTGATTGCTTCAAGTAGTTATTTTTGAAGAAAAAAGCGAGTTTTCAAAACCCCTAATTTTAGCCCATTTTTGGCCATTTAGCAAGGCTATAGACTTACCATTTTGGCGATTTTTCGAGGGAAGTTTTTTCTCCGTTATTCGACCCAATATGCTCGAAAAATACTTTCTATAGCCCCTAAAGGCTATTCAGAGGGTATTTTATAGGTTTTAGTAGTTATTTATGAAGAAAAAAGCGAGTTTTCAAAACCCCTAATTTTAGCCCATTTTTGGCCATTTAGCAAGGCTATAGACTTACCATTTTGGCGATTTTTTGAGGGAAATTTTTTCTCCGTTATTCGACCCAATATTCTCGAAAAATACTTTCTATAGCCCCTAAAGGCTATTCAGGGGGTATTTTATAGGTTTTAGTAGTTATTTATGAAGAAAAAAGCGAGTTTTCAAAACCCCTAATTTTAGCCCATTTTTGGCCATTTAGCAAGGCTATAGACTTACCATTTTGGCGATTTTTTGAGGGAAACTTTTTCTCCGTTATTCGACCCAATATGCTCGAAAAATACTTTCTATAGCCCCTAAAGGCTATTCAGGGGTATTTTATAGGTTTTAGTAGTTATTTATGAAGAAAAAGCGAGTTTTCAAAACCCTAATTTTAGCCCATTTTGGCCATTTAGCAAGGCTATAGACTTACCATTTTGGCGATTTTTGAGTGAAATTTTTCTCCGTTATTCGACCCAATATGCTCGAAAAATTCTTTCTATAGCCCCTGAAGGCTATTCAGGGGGAATTTTATAGGTTTTAGTAGTTATTTATGAAGAAAAAAGCGAGTTTTCAAAACCTTCACTTTTAGCCCATTTTTGGCCATTTAGCAAGGCTATAGACTTACCATTTTGGCGATTTTTGAGGAAATTTTTCTCCGTTATTCGACCCAATATTCTCGAAAAATACTTTCTATAGCCCTAAAGGCTATTCAGGGGTATTTTATAGGTTTTAGTAGTTATTTATGAAGAAAAAGCGAGTTTTCAAAACCCTAATTTTAGCCCATTTTGGCCATTTAGCAAGGCTATAGAC
The DNA here is from genome assembly GCA_014526335.1 of Chrysaora quinquecirrha. Classification (NCBI taxonomy): domain Eukaryota; kingdom Metazoa; phylum Cnidaria; class Scyphozoa; order Semaeostomeae; family Pelagiidae; genus Chrysaora; species Chrysaora quinquecirrha. The sequence continues at coordinate 2,902,551 of JACTAT010000059.1, read as the reverse complement.
TTACCATTTTGGCGATTTTTGAGGGAAATTTTTCTCCGTTATTCGACCCAATATTCTCGAAAATACTTTCTATAGCCCTAAAGGCTATTCAGGGGTATTTTATAGGTTTTAGTAGTTATTTATGAAGAAAAAAGCGAGTTTTCAAAACCCCTAATTTTAGCCCATTTTTGGCCATTTAGCAAGGCTATAGACTTACCATTTTGGCGATCTTTTGAGTGAAATTTTTTCTCCGTTATTCGACCCAATATGCTCGAAAAATACTTTCTATAGCCCCTAAAGGCTATTCAGAGGGTATTTTATAGGTTTTAGTAGTTATTTATGAAGAAAAAAGCGAGTTTTCAAAACCCTAATTTTAGCCCATTTTGGCCATTTAGCAAGGCTATAGACTTACCATTTTGGCGATTTTTTGAGTGAAATTTTTTCTCCGTTATTCGACCCAATATTCTCGAAAAATACTTTCTATAGCCCCTAAAGGCTATTCAGGGGGTATTTTATAGGTTTTAGTAGTTATTTATGAAGAAAAAGCGAGTTTTCAAAACCCTAATTTTAGCCCATTTTTGGCCATTTAGCAAGGCTATAGACTTACCATTTTGGCGATTTTTTGAGTGAAATTTCTTCTCCGTTTTTCGACCCAATGTGCTCGAAAAATACTTTCTATAGCCCCTAAAGGCTATTCAGGGGGTATTTTATAGGTTTTAGTAGTTATTTATGAAGAAAAAAGCGAGTTTTCAAAACCCCTAATTTTAGCCCATTTTTGGCCATTTAGCAAGGCTATAGACTTACCATTTTGGCGATTTTTGAGGAAATTTTTCTCCGTTATTCGACCCAATATGCTCGAAAAATACTTTCTATAGCCCCTAAAGGCTATTCAGAGGGTATTTTATAGGTTTTAGTAGTTATTTATGAAGAAAAAAGCGAGTTTTCAAAACCCTAATTTTAGCCCATTTTGGCCATTTAGCAAGGCTATAGACTTACCATTTTGGCGATTTTTTGAGGGAAACTTTTTCTCCGTTATTCGACCCAATATGCTCGAAAAATACTTTCTATAGCCCCTAAAGGCTATTCAGGGGGTATTTTATAGGTTTTAGTAGTTATTTATGAAGAAAAAGCGAGTTTTCAAAACCCTAATTTTAGCCCATTTTTGGCCATTTAGCAAGGCTATAGACTTACCATTTTGGCGATTTTTTGAGGGAAATTTTTTCTCCGTTTTTCGACCCAATGTGCTCGAAAAATACTTTCTATAGCCCCTAAAGGCTATTCAGGAGGTATTTTATAGGTTTTAGTAGTTATTTATGAAGAAAAAAGCGAGTTTTCAAAACCCCTAATTTTAGCCCATTTTTGGCCATTTAGCAAGGCTATAGACTTACCATTTTGGCGATTTTTGAGGAAATTTTTCTCCGTTATTCGACCCAATATGCTCGAAAAATACTTTCTATAGCCCCTAAAGGCTATTCAGGGGTATTTTATAGGTTTTAGTAGTTATTTATGAAGAAAAAAGCGAGTTTTCAAAACCTCTAATTTTAGCCCATTTTTGGCCATTTAGCAAGGCTATAGACTTACCATTTTGGCGATTTTTTGAGGGAAATTTTTTCTCCGTTATTCGACCCAATATGCTCGAAAAATACTTTCTATAGCCCCTAAAGGCTATTCAGGGGGTATTTTATAGGTTTTAGTAGTTATTTATGAAGAAAAAGCGAGTTTTCAAAACCCTAATTTTAGCCCATTTTTGGCCATTTAGCAAGGCTATAGACTTACCATTTTGGCGATTTTTGAGGGAAATTTTTCTCCGTTATTCGACCCAATATGCTCGAAAAATACTTTCTATAGCCCCTAAAGGCTATTCAGGGGTATTTTATAGGTTTTAGTAGTTATTTATGAAGAAAAAGCGAGTTTTCAAAACCCTAATTTTAGCCCATTTTGGCCATTTAGCAAGGCTATAGACTTACCATTTTGGCGATTTTTTGAGGAAATTTTTCTCCGTTATTCGACCCAATATGCTCGAAAAATACTTTCTATAGCCCTAAAGGCTATTCAGGGGTATTTTATAGGTTTTAGTAGTTATTTATGAAGAAAAAGCGAGTTTTCAAAACCCTAATTTTAGCCCATTTTTGGCCATTTAGCAAGGCTATAGACTTACCATTTTGGCGATTTTTTGAGGGAAATTTTTTCTCCGTTATTCGACCCAATATTCTCGAAAAATACTTTCTATAGCCCCTAAAGGCTATTCAGGGGGTATTTTATAGGTTTTAGTAGTTATTTATGAAGAAAAAGCGAGTTTTCAAAACCCTAATTTTAGCCCATTTTGGCCATTTAGCAAGGCTATAGACTTACCATTTTGGCGATTTTTTGAGGGAAATTTTTTCTCCGTTATTCGACCCAATATTCTCGAAAAATACTTTCTATAGCCCCTAAAGGCTATTCAGGGGGTATTTTATAGGTTTTAGTAGTTATTTATGAAGAAAAAAGCGAGTTTTCAAAACCCCTAATTTTAGCCCATTTTTGGCCATTTAGCAAGGCTATAGACTTACCATTTTGGCGATCTTTTGAGTGAAAATTTTTCTCCGTTATTCGACCCAATATGCTCGAAAAATACTTTCTATAGCCCCTAAAGGCTATTCAGAGGGTATTTTATAGGTTTTAGTAGTTATTTATGAAGAAAAAAGCGAGTTTTCAAAACCCTAATTTTAGCCCATTTTGGCCATTTAGCAAGGCTATAGACTTACCATTTTGGCGATTTTTCGAGGAAGTTTTTCTCCGTTATTCGACCCAATATGCTCGAAAAATACTTTCTATAGCCCTAAAGGCTATTCAGAGGGTATTTTATAGGTTTAAGTAGTTATTTATGAAGAAAAAGCGAGTTTTCAAAACCCTAATTTTAGCCCATTTTGGCCATTTAGCAAGGCTATAGACTTACCATTTTGGCGATTTTTGAGGGAAATTTTTCTCCGTTATTCGACCCAATATTCTCGAAAAATACTTTCTATAGCCCTAAAGGCTATTCAGGGGTATTTTATAGGTTTTAGTAGTTATTTATGAAGAAAAAGCGAGTTTTCAAAACCCTAATTTTAGCCCATTTTTGGCCATTTAGCAAGGCTATAGACTTACCATTTTGGCGATTTTTGAGGAAATTTTTCTCCGTTATTCGACCCAATATTCTCGAAAATACTTTCTATAGCCCTTAAAGGCTATTCAGGGGTATTTTATAGGTTTTAGTAGTTATTTATGAAGAAAAAGCGAGTTTTCAAAACCCCTAATTTTAGTCCATTTTTGGCCATTTAGCAAGGCTATAGACTTACCATTTTGGCGATCTTTTGAGTGAAATTTTTTCTCCGTTATTCGACCCAATATGCTCGAAAAATACTTTCTATAGCCCCTAAAGGCTATTCAGAGGGTATTTTATAGGTTTTAGTAGTTATTTATGAAGAAAAAAGCGAGTTTTCAAAACCCCTAATTTTAGCCCATTTTTGGCCATTTAGCAAGGCTATAGACTTACCATTTTGGCGATTTTTTGAGTGAAATTTTTTCTCCGTTATTCGACCCAATATTCTCGAAAAATACTTTCTATAGCCCCTAAAGGCTATTCAGGGGGTATTTTATAGGTTTTAGTAGTTATTTATGAAGAAAAAAAGCGATTTTTCAAAACCCCTAATTTTAGCCCATTTTTGGCCATTTAGCAAGGCTATAGACTTACCATTTTGGCGATTTTTTGAGTGAAATTTCTTCTCCGTTTTTCGACCCAATGTGCTCGAAAAATACTTCTATAGCCCCTAAAGGCTATTCAGGAGGTATTTTATAGGTTTTAGTTGTTATTTATGAAGAAAAAAGCGAGTTTTCAAAACCTCTAATTTTAGCCCATTTTTGGCCATTTAGCAAGGCTATAGACTTACCATTTTGGCGATTTTTTGAAGGAGTTTTTTTCTCCGTTAGTCGACCCAATCTGCTCGAAAAATTCATTCTATAGCCCCAAAAGGCTATTCAGGGGGTATTTAATAGCTTTTAGTATTTATTTTTAAGAAAAAAGCGAGTTTTCAAAACACCTAATTTTAGCCCATTTTTGGCTATTTAGCAAGGCTATAGACTTACCATTTTGGCGATTTTTTGAGGGAAGTTTTCTCCGTTATTCGACCCAATATGCTCGAAAAATACTTTCTATTGCCCCTAAAGGCTATTCAGGGGGTATTTTATAGGTTTTAGTAGTTATTTATGAAGAAAAAAGCGAGTTTTCAAAACCCCTAATTTTAGCCCATTTTGGCCATTTAGCAAGGCTATAGACTTACCATTTTGGCGATTTTTGAAGGAAGTTTTTTCTCCGTTATTCGACCCAATATGCTCGAAAAATAATTTCTATAGCCCCTAAAGGCTATTCAGGGGGTATTTAATAGCTTTTAGTATTTATTTCTAAGAAAAAGCGAGTTTTCAAAACACCTAATTTTAGCCCATTTTTGGCTATTTAGCAAGGCTATAGACTTACCATTTTGGCGATTTTTGAGGAAGTTTTTCTCCGTTATTCGACCCAATATGCTCGAAAAATACTTTCTATAGCCCCTAAAGGCTATTCAGGGGGTATTTTATAGGTTTTAGTAGTTATTTATGAAGAAAAAAGCGAGTTTTCAAAACCCCTAATTTTAGCCCATTTTTGGCCATTTAGCAAGGCTATAGACTTACCATTTTGGCGATTTTTGAGGGAAATTTTTCTCCGTTATTCGACCCAATATGCTCGAAAAATTCATTCTATAGCCCCTAAAGGCTATTCAGGGGGTATTTTATAGCTTTTAGTATTTATTTTTAAGAAAAAAGCGAGTTTTCAAAACCCCTAATTTTAGCCCATTTTTGGCCATTTAGCAAGGCTATAGACTTACCATTTTGGCGATTTTTTGAGGGAAGTTTTTCTCCGTTATTCGACCCAATATGCTCGAAAAATACTTTCTATAGCCCCTAAAGGCTATTCAGGGGGTATTTTATAGGTTTTAGTAGTTATTTATGAAGAAAAAAGCGAGTTTTCAAAACCCCTAATTTTAGCCCATTTTGGCCATTTAGCAAGGCTATAGACTTACCATTTTGGCGATTTTTGAGGGAAATTTTTCTCCGTTATTCGACCCAATATGCTCGAAAAATACTTTCTATAGCCCCTAAAGGCTATTCAGGGGTATTTTATAGGTTTTAGTAGTTATTTATGAAGAAAAAGCTATGAAGAAAAAGCGAGTTTTCAAAACCCTAATTTTAGCCCATTTTTGGCCATTTAGCAAGGCTATAGACTTACCATTTTGGCGATTTTTGAGTGAAATTTTTCTCCGTTATTCGACCCAATATGCTCGAAAAATACTTTCTATAGCCCCTAAAGGCTATTCAGGGGTATTTTATAGGTTTTAGTAGTTATTTATGAAGAAAAAGCGAGTTTTCAAAACCCTAATTTTAGCCCATTTTGGCCATTTAGCAAGGCTATAGACTTACCATTTTGGCGATTTTTGAGTGAAATTTTTCTCCGTTATTCGACCCAATATGCTCGAAAAATACTTTCTATAGCCCCTAAAGGCTATTCAGAGGGTATTAAGGCTATAGACTTACCATTTTGGCGATTTTTTGAGGGAAATTTTTTCTCCGTTATTCGACCCAATATTCTCGAAAAATACTTTCTATAGCCCCTAAAGGCTATTCAGGGGGTATTTTATAGGTTTTAGTAGTTATTTATGAAGAAAAAGCGAGTTTTCAAAACCCTAATTTTAGCCCATTTTGGCCATTTAGCAAGGCTATAGACTTACCATTTTGGCGATTTTTTGAGGGAAATTTTTTCTCCGTTATTCGACCCAATATGCTCGAAAAATACTTTCTATAGCCCCTAAAGGCTATTCAGGGGGTATTTTATAGGTTTTAGTAGTTATTTATGAAGAAAAAAGCGAGTTTTCAAAACCCCTAATTTTAGCCCATTTTTGGCCATTTAGCAAGGCTATAGACTTACCATTTTGGCGATTTTTTGAGGGAAATTTTTTCTCCGTTATTCGACCCAATATGCTCGAAAAATACTTTCTATAGCCCCTAAAGGCTATTCAGGGGTTTTCAAAACCCATTTTAGCCCATTTTATTTTATAGGTTTTAGTAGCCCCTAAAGGCTATTCAGGGGTATTTTATAGGTTTTAGTGTTATTTATGAAGAAAAAGCGAGTTTTCAAAACCCTAATTTTAGCCCATTTTTGGCCATTTAGCAAGGCTATAGACTTACCATTTTGGCGATTTTTGAGGGAAATTTTTCTCCGTTATTCGACCCAATATGCTCGAAAAATACTTTCTATAGCCCCTAAAGGCTATTCAGGGGTATTTTATAGGTTTTAGTAGTTATTTATGAAGAAAAAGCGAGTTTTCAAAACCCTAATTTTAGCCCATTTTGGCCATTTAGCAAGGCTATAGACTTACCATTTTGGCGATTTTTGAGTGAAATTTTTCTCCGTTATTCGACCCAATATGCTCGAAAAATACTTTCTATAGCCCCTAAAGGCTATTCAGGGGTATTTTATAGCTTTTAGTAGTTATTTATGAAGAAAAAGCGAGTTTTCAAAACCTCTAATTTTAGCCCATTTTGGCCATTTAGCAAGGCTATAGACTTACCATTTTGGCGATTTTTGAGGGAAATTTTTCTCCGTTATTCGACCCAATATGCTCGAAAAAACTTTCTATAGCCCCTAAAGGCTATTCAGGGGGTATTTTATAGGTTTTAGTAGTTATTTATGAAGAAAAAGCGAGTTTTCAAAACCCCTAATTTTAGCCCAATTTTGGCCATTTAGCAAGGCTATAGACTTACCATTTTGGCGATTTTTTAGGGAAACTTTTTCTCCGTTATTCGACCTAATATGCTCGAAAAATACTTTCTATAGCCCCTAAAGGCTATTCAGGGGTATTTTATAGGTTTTAGTAGTTATTTATGAAGAAAAAGCGAGTTTTCAAAAACTCTAATTTTAGCCCATTTTGGCCATTTAGCAAGGCTATAGACTTACCATTTTGGCGATTTTTGAAGGAGTTTTTTTCTCCGTTATTCGACCCAATCTGCTCGAAAAATTCATTCTATAGCCCCTAAAGGCTATTCAGGGGGTATTTTATAGCTTTTAGTATTTATTTTTAAGAAAAAAGCGAGTTTTCAAAACCCTAATTTTAGCCCATTTTTGGCTATTTAGCAAGGCTATAGACTTACCATTTTGGCGATTTTTTGAGGGAAGTTTTTTCTCCGTTATTCGACCCAATATGCTCGAAAAATGCTTTCTATAGCCCCTAAAGGCTATTCAGGGGGTATTTTATAGCTTTTAGTAGTTATTTTTAAAGAAAAAGCGAGTTTTCAAAAGTTATTTTAAAGAAAAAGCGAGTTTTCAAAACCCCTAATTTTAGCCCATTTTTGGCCATTTATCAAGGCTATAGACTTACCATTTTGGCAATTTTTTGAGGGAAGTTTTTCTCCGTTATTCGACCCAATATGCTCGAAAAATACTTTCTATAGCCCCTAAAGGCTATTCAGGGGGTATTTTATAGGTTTTAGTAGTTATTTATGAAGAAAAAAGCGAGTTTTCAAAACCCTAATTTTAGCCCATTTTTGGCCATTTAGCAAGGCTATAGACTTACCATTTTGGCGATTTTTTGAGGGAAATTTTTTCTCCGTTTTTCGACCCAATATGCTCGAAAAATACTTTCTATAGCCCCTAATGCCTATTCAGGGTGTATTTGATTGCTTTAAGTAGTTATGTTTGAAGAAAAGAGCGAGTTTTCAAGACCCCTAATTTTAGCCCATTTTTGGCCATTTAGCAAGGCTATAGACTTACCATTTTGGCGATTTTTTTAGGGAATTTTTTTCTCCGTTATTCGACCCAATATGCTCAAAAAATACTTTCTATAGCCCTAAAGGCTATTCAGAGGGTATTTTATAGGTTTTAGTAGTTATTTATGAAGAAAAAAGCGAGTTGTCAAAACCCTAATTTTAGCCCATTTTGGCCATTTATCAAGGCTATAGACTTACCATTTTGGCGATTTTTTGAGGGAAATTTTTCTCCGTTATTCGACCCAATATGCTCGAAAAATACTTTCTATAGCCCCTAAAGGCTATTCAGGGGGTATTTTATAGCTTTTAGTAGTTATTTATGAAGAAAAAGCGAGTTTTCAAAACCCTAATTTTAGCCCATTTTGGCCATTTAGCAAGGCTATAGACTTACCATTTTGGCGATTTTTGAAGGAAATTTTTTCTCCGTTATTCGACCCAATATGCTCGAAAAATTCTTTCTATAGCCCTAAGGGCTATTTAGGGGTATTTTATAGGTTTTAGTAGTTATTTATGAAGAAAAAGCGAGTTTTCAAAACCCCTAATTTTAGCCCATATTTGGCCATTTTGCAAGGCTATAGACTTACCATTTTGGCGATTTTTGAGGAAATTTTTCTCCGTTATTCGACCCAATATGCTCGAAAAATACTTTCTATAACCCTAAAGGCTATTCAGAGGGTATTTTATAGGTTTTAGTAGTTATTTATGAAGAAAAGCGAGTTTTCAAAACCCTAATTTTAGCCCATTTTGGCCATTTAGCAAGGCTATAGACTTACCATTTTGGCGATTTTTGAGGGAAATTTTTCTCCGTTATTCGACCCAATATGCTCGAAAAATACTTTCTATAGCCCTAAAGGCTATTCAGAGGGTATTTTATAGGTTTTAGTAGTTATTTATGAAGAAAAAGCGAGTTTTCAAAACCCCTAATTTTAGCCCATTTTGGCCATTTAGCAAGGCTATAGACTTACCATTTTGGCGATTTTTGAGGAAATTTTTCTCCGTTATTCGACCCAATATGCTCGAAAAATACTTTCTATAGCCCCTAAAGGCTATTCAGGGGGTATTTTATAGCTTTTAGTAGTTATTTTTGAAGAAAAAAGCGAGTTTTCAAAACCTCTAATTTTAGCCCATTTTTGGCCATTTAGCAAGGCTATAGACTTACCATTTTGGCGATTTTTTGAAGGAGTTTTTTTCTCCGTTATTCGACCCAATATTCTCGAAAAATAGTTTCTATAGCCCCTAAAGGCTATTCAGGGGGTATTTTATAGGTTTTAGTAGTTATTTATGAAGATAAAAGCCAGTTTTCAAAACCTTCAATTTTAGCCCATTTTTGGCCATTTAGCAAGGCTATAGACTTACCTTTTTGGCGATTTTTTGAGGGAAATTTTTTCTCCGTTATTCGACCCAATATGCTCAAAAAATACTTTCTATAGCCGTTAAAGGCTATTCAGGGGGTATTTTATATCTTTTAGTAGTTATTTTTGAAGAAAAAAGCGAGTTTTCAAAACCCCTACTTTTAGCCCATTTTCAGCCATTTAGTAAGGCTATAGACTTACCTTTTGGCGATTTTTTGAGGGAAATTTTGTCTCTGTTATTCGACCCAATATGCTCAAAAAATACTTTTTATGGCCCCTAAAGGCTATTCAGGGGGTAATTGATAGATTTTAGTAGTTATTTTTGAAGAAAAAGCGAGTTTTCAAAACCCCTAATTTACCCCATTTTTGGCCATTTAGGGAGGCTATAGACTTACCTTTTTGGCAATTTTTAGACGGAAATTTTTTGCTCCTAATTCGTCCCAATTTGAACAAATAGTTTTTTATAGACCCTAAAGGCTTTGCAAGGTAGTGTTGGTGGTGTTTAGTATTTATTTTTGAAGAAAGGACGAGTTTTCATAACTTCTGATTTCAGACGATTTTTGGACAATACAAACTATAGTATGGAAGTATCGATAGGAACCTATTAAGAGGATTTTATTTATTATTAATTTTAGACTTCTTGCATCTATGATGTATGTAATTTTTAGACCATTGTACGTTGTTCCTTAGTATTTCTGTAGGTCCACATCAGCTCTTCTAAGCTGCCTCAGACTTATATCAAAAAATAAACTTGTGTTGTATTTGTCATGTATAAGCCGAATAAGTATAGTATAGGTATACATATTCTTATTCACGTTTTATATGTATAGGCTGAAATAAGCGAGTTTGGACTATTTTACGGTTATTAGGTAATGCCGATGCTGAATGCTGAGCCGTGGTCTCTCTTTCTCATCTTACAATTTGATCAAAATCCAATCTGACACTGAATGCTGGAAGGGTATGTCTTATAACAAAGAAATCAAGGCAGAGTACACGCACAAAAAAACTGATTATAAAATAGCTCCACATATTTCAAAAGAACTTCATTCTAACAGTTACTCTTGAAAACGCAAGATTGCTAAATGAGAATAGGTTTGATTAGAGTGTTTCTCGCTCGCAAATAATCTTGTCGCTTGCTTTCATACATACAAGGATTTCACAGTGAAAGGGCAAGGTATAGACTTGTTTTGCATCCTTTTGCTGCAAAGTGTGATTGGAGATCTTGCAAAGCAAGGAGAAATTGAAGGAACTTATTTGTAAAGGGTATAGCATGCCTAACTGTTGGATTTAGAAAATTTAAAATATGGTATTTGGAAGACCCTTAAGATGCTCTTTTAATAAAGATCTCCTTGCATGAAAGCAGCCACAGGACAAGTTGCAGGCCATTATAAACCATGCTAATAGTATATAGTAAATAGTTTTAAGTATAATATCAAATGGATATAGTGTAATAGCAAATACTATATATTCTAGAAACTACGACTGTTTGTTCGATTGATTTTCAAGCGATCTCAGAAACTACGACAACAACGTGAATAGGTAATGTTTTGGCTAAGGTCCTGGCCAAACGATCAAACATTGTTTTCAAACAATTGAAATTTGCTTGCAAGCAAAACGTTTTACTGTTTGTCCTTGTCGAAAAACAATGCTCGTCAAACATTTTTTCCACTTGCGTCAAGCAAAAAATGTTTTTGATTTTTTTTCAAAAACATCGTGCAACGAATTCTGTTTATTTATGCTTGTCAAGCAATGTTTTGTGACGTGACCAAACGTTCAAACATTAATGGACAAGCAAATATCAAATGTTTGATAAACAATGCTGAATGGTTTGGTCAGGGCCTAATTACCCAAAGAAGGGAAGGTATTTCTTTTTTTCAAGACTCCAAACGACATGTTTTCAAACATTTTCCCACTATTCCAGGCCCTTTCCCCAGAGCTCTTGCTTTGCTGTCCTTGCATAAGGGACCCATATTACTAAATTCCTACGGGCTCCGGGCGTGTATGTTACGCCACTGATGGAGCATCAAGTGTTTGAATTAAGGAAGGGGACTTATGATTTTGCAGCAGCCTAAAAGTTGCCTTTTGGTGGGTTCTTAAATACGTAGCGTTAATGCACTTAATAGCAGTCTTCTCCAAATTTAGGTTCATAGTTGCCTGATCCCCAAAATGGTAGTTAATGTTGGGGCTTTAATACCTAACTTCTTTCAAAAACTATTTTAAGTCAAATACGGTACCTAAATTGTCTTTGTCTTTGCTAAATACGCTTTTAATTAAATGTCATTTCTTACGATTGAGTCTCGTATTTCGTTTTCAATGTTCTGCTGATGTAATCCCAATAATTCTTTCTAATTGAGTCTGCATCATTAGCCAGTCGATCGCACAGCTAGGAAAATACATAAGAAAAAATCAGATTTAAAAAAAAGCAAATTTCAAATGTTTGGCAAACAACGCTGGGCTTTTTGTCAGGGTAAGGGTGGCAAAAGTAGAGGAAAACAAAATTAACTGGAAGACGACTGTGGTGAGGGATCTGAGACAGATGGGGACCAACTGGTGTTTGGTGAAGCACTGCACTACATGAGCGCAAGAGCGACAGAGCGAGTGGCCAAGCTTCTCAGTCAGCTCTCGTTAGACGGCTGAAGTTAAGCTTGGTCGTGTAAGGTGAGCATCTGGATGGGTGACTTTCCAGATGGATGGCTAAACAAATAACTCTGTCGTACTTCGGAAAGGACGTTAAACTAGGGGTCCCATGCCTGGATGCGGCATGCATAGTAAGCCTAAATTAGCTGAAAAGGTCTACTGAAATGAAAATAATTGTCTACTGAAAATAAAGTAACAAAAACTACAACAACAATAGCAAGTTGGACGGTTTTCTGTGCCCGAATAAGCAAATCTACTGATATCAGATAATGATGATGATGATGATGATGATGATAATGATGATGATAAAGGATGCAATCACAACCGTGAAAAGAAGGAGTAGGGGTGTAAGAGACAATTAAAGGTAATTTAGGTATACACGTGAAGAATAATCATACCTGCAGGGCATTGTCAAGAGTTTCCTTTTTTGCTTCACATTCTAATTCAGCTTCATAATAATCGACGAGGAAACCAAGTAGATATGGAGAGTCGATCTTCTTTTCAAGCAGATCAAAAACAGATTTGATGAAGCTAGGCCGTTTCATAAATCCACCAGAAGCACTCAGTACGCTAAAACGTAATTGAATAAAAATGAAAGAATTTTGAGGCTAGTAGATAGTAAACGGCAAAGTAAAATATCATGGTAATTCAAGGAAGTCGGAAAAATATTACACACTGCATTTAAAATAAATTTTCGATCTCGATCAAGAAGAAAATCAAAATAATGGAGATGCAGTTGGGTCACCTTTGCATTTCAAATCTAATGTTGCATGATTAAGGGCAATTTTAACCAGGCTGGAGTGCTATTAAGACTCGAGAGAAAACATAGGAACCAAACAAGAATCCAGGGGTAGCTCCGTCAAGGGTAGTTCCCGCAAAGCGCTAATTCAAATAAGGGTTCTTTTTTAACAGGAGCGACCATTTACTCTGGATCTTAGGCGGCGCTCATGGGGGTTATTCAAAGCTGTTTTTCTTAAAACGGGCGCTCCTTTGGCGGAGGCGCTCTCTCGAGGCTGGGCACTAGTACCTGAAATTTTTCAAATACACAAATTAAAAATGCACTTATGGAAAAATAAATCTTTGCGTTAGCCGTTGCAAAAAATACGGCAGTGATGAAGGCTTTAGCATAGCCGAAAGACAAAAGTCAAGTGGGATGAAAGCCTTGGGCTGACGAGAGTTTTTCGGTCATTTCATTGAGCTTTTTAGCTCAGTGAAATCCAGAAGCCTCAGTCATCTGATCATGCTGTCAAGGTTCGAATCCTATCAATTGTGCTATGCCACAATATATATACAGTATGCCAATATCTATGGTCCTGAAGAAGGCTCAACATAGGAGAAACACAACGCCAACCAGGAGGATAGGGCTGTATGACTTGCAAACTGCTTCGGAAAATTCATTGAGGTCTTTAGCTCAGCGGAATTGATCTGATCATACAGTCTAACTTCGAATCCATTCAAATGCGGTATTAAAAATCGTGAAAAAGTCTACCCTATTGTTGCTCTGTGAAGATCAAAATAATCAAAAAAGACAAATTAAGTAGAGATTTTCATGTTGATCTTCCAATAGATTGACACGATGAGCTGTTTTGAATAAGAAAAACAGCCACATTATTCATAATCGTGTGAAAAGTTCGTAAAATGCTTCTTGAAATGCATCTGTAGAAAGATATAATAGCCGTGGCAGGTGATTTTTCCAGTTAAGATGGTCTTATCTTGGTGAAATCATTAGCTATTGAAGTTCATCATATCTGCCGGCGAACCAAGAAACTCAGGACTTTTATCACAGCTCCACTTGGCTTTACACCAATAACGAGATATCAAGCCTCAAAAAAGTCTTTTTCGGATCAGTAATGCCTGCCCGAGAAGAGCACCGCTGTACTACATAAATAATTCAAAGTTGCTACTAGGGTTTATCATTCCTCAACGTGATTTATAACTGGCGAATGAAGAATTAAGACTGCTCCAAGCATGGGTTGTGACTTTAGCAATTTGAATTCTTACGTACAAGGCGAAGAAGATGTGACAGAAAAGTCGACATTATTGTTACTCGGTTCTGCGAACAGTGGAAAAACTACACTATTGAAGCAAATGAGAATAATCAACATGGAAGGATTTACAGACGAAGAACGCCTGCAGTTTCAACCGACAATTTTAAGTAATGTTATTGGTGGCATGCTGTCTATAATGAAATTGATGCAAGAAATGGGTATAGAAGTGGTGGACAGTGGTTTATTTCAAGAAAGGCTTGAACAGATCATTGAAACAACCAATTGTAAAGCAATATTTGAGCAGGAAAACAACGATTTATTTGAATTCATCAAAGAGTTCTATGGGAAAGAGAGCGTCAAGGAATTTCTAGTAAAGAACTTTGACTGTGTTCAGTACGCTGAGACAATCTCGTACTATCAGAATCATATTGATACTATCTTAAGCAAAAGTTATGTCCCAAATGTTGATGATATTTTGTACTGCCGTTTGAGAACGACAGGTATTCATGAGATAAATTTCAGTTTCAAAGCAGCGAATATCTGTATGGTTGACGTTGGTGGGCAAAGATCAGAGAGACGAAAATGGATACATTGTTTTGAAGATGTTGATGCAGTGATTTTTTGCATTTCGTTGAATGAATATAACATGAAGCTAGATGAGGACTGCACGAAGAATGCTATGCAAGAAAGTTTAGATATATTCAAATCGATTATCAACTCAAAATGGTTCAAGAAAACACAAATTCTCTTATTTCTCAATAAGATCGATATATTCAAAGAGAAGATTGCTAATTATCCGTTAACGGAGTACTTTGTAGATTTCACAGGGCAACCTAACTCGGTTGAGGATTCTGTTGAATACATCAAAGAGAAATATTTGAGTCTTGATATGCAAGAGAATCGAACCATTTTTGCATATCCCACGTGTGCAACGAATACTAAGAATATAGAGATGGTCACGTCACTGGCTTTTCAGAATGTGCTGAAAAAAGCTCTTGCAAAGCTTGGAGTATTCTAGCAAGAAAAAAGCTAAAGAAATCTTAAACTTAAAAACTATTGACGGTAGTTCTTTGATAAATTATTTGTGGGTGATTAGCTTTTTGTGGAACTTTTCCTTTATAACGTCGGTACTGATTGCTTACTTAACCAGCAGATGTATACTATTGATCAGACTAATCTAAACGGTCAAAATATTACTTCTATTCTAGGTATAATTGTTGGTATATCTTATCTGGGTATAAATACCGCCTTAATCATTTCTTTTGGTCTATTTCTGACGTTTAAATTCTGAGGAGTGTCAGAAGAAAACAGCTTTTTTAAGTATGTCCAAAAATGTCTCCACTCTTTCTCGCAATTTTTTAATTTTGTACTACTCAAAAACTAAACACCATTTAGGAAGAAAATAAACGGGCCAATTGAGTTCTAGCTAACGTGGTCATGCTAACGTATTTTGAAAAAGAGTGACACATGATGAAGAAAAAAGTGATGTTTACGACAAAAATCTACAAATCAACGTCTTTTTACAAGAAACCGTTGCCAAACCTTTGGGCTAAGGTAAATTGTCTCAAAATCAACAAACAGGGAATTAAGACAAGCTCTGGGGGTTAAGATAGGCTCCGGGGATCTCTGAAAATCCCAAAAAAGACCAACGCCCCTCATGTACTTGAAGGCCGCTCCGCTGATCAACACTATGAATACAGACGTCTATTGGCGTCAATAGCACTTACTGAAGCAAGATGTGAACTTAATTGACACGGAGAGCAAATTTTGTGATTTACCTTGGCAGAAACAACGATAGAAAGTGTTAATATGAATAAATGAACAAATGAATAATCGTGATTACCCTTTGGCGTAATTCCAAGCACTTTCATTGTGAGGAACTTTCTGAATAATCGTCAGTAGATACCTGTCAAAGGCGAGAAAAAGCAATTAAAGAAATGCACTAAAGAAAGAGAAAGACCCACGAAAAAAGATTAATTATGAAATTAAATATTTGAACTTTGTTACTTTGTAAGACTAATTATTTCAACTTCGTAGCCCTAAATAAGGAATTTAGCTGATAAGGCTAGATAAACTAGTTACTCATTACTTCTATTCTTGTTTTGTTATTTATACCATCTCCATTTGGGGACTCGTAGTGGAAAATCGTGATCTTATTTGTTAGCAGCCCCTTCTATGCCCCTAAGAGACCACAAGCTCTCAGGGTTTCGAACTGGAGGTAAAGGACTTGATATAACAGAACACCTAGCTGATACTCTGGGATGTACATAAGAGTAATAAGGACACGCGCATCTCACTCGATGTTGAACCCGTGATGATTGCTATCACGATGTATCGATGACCCCTCAATTGCCAACCGCATGCTTCCTATCAAGAAACCTCCTTGATGCTTTCGCAGCAATCTCTCTGAAACTGCCAGTACATTTCACATAAAAAATCATCCTGATATAAAGTAATGACGTATAAGCTGGAAAAAAAGAACAAAGTTTCCTTGCTGCAGTAATTTACAGAAACATGGCTCCTTTTTCTATTTCTTCCAGATGGACTGAGATCGGCAAACAAAAATAAAACGATTTAGAATTACAATAGGAGATTCTTTTTTCGGAAACATGTTTCTATCAAGCGATCATGTTCAGTTTGATATAGCGTACTATATTTTCTCAAAAAAAGCTGCACTCATCTAAGAAAAAAATTAATAGAAGCCGCAATTGAGCATAAGCCGCATGCAAAAGCTGTTGGTAACATGTTTTAAGTCCAATATATTTTTGTAGGTAGATATTGATTTTTCTTAAATTTTTGGCACAGTTTAAAGTAGTAGCCCCACTCGAATCGGAGCCACCCTGGAATAGAACGCTGCAAAAGAAGCTTGAAGATAAAAAGCCAAGTTCTTTCTTTTCGAGAAAATACGGTAGTCGCTATTGCACGGTTAGTGCAACGAGACAACAATAAGTGATAAAATAAAAAATTCTGTAGAGAATCGCATAAAAAGAAATCTTACTCGAGCTCCTTCTCAACAACGTCATCTGTGAAACCTGTAGTGTTGGCGATTGTATAATATCGCTGGTTCCAAGCAGAATTATTTCTGAGATCTTCTTCTAACAACATTGTAACAAAACTCAGTTCACCATCCCAAAGATTAAAACCACGTATAACAGACTGCCGATGCTGCCAAGCGTGGTAGTTCTTTGCATCTTTTCGTAAAATTTTAGCAGTGAAATCAAGCTCTTTTGAAGGATCACCAAGCCATCCAACTATAACACCCCGGTGATACCTGAAAAGAAAGGAAGACTTGCCAGCAATTGGAACAAAACATGCCTTCTTCAATCACACTAGAGCTACAGCTATATAAAAGCTATATAATGCCTGAAATAAACAGGAACTAAGTCGAATACAATACGGAACAACAAAATGTTTAATCTAAGGATCAACTAACAAGGTGATAAGAAAGGCATTCCTTTGATCTCATACTTCCAACTTCTTTAAGTAGAATTGCCTCTGATCATTTGTACTGTATCAAACCTAAATACTTTTAATGTATCCAATGTTACTACACATAACACTGTTGTTTATTATTTGAGTCCATTTTCAACATTCAACACCAGAAAAATGAGCATCATATAAGATAAGTATGGTCCAAATGAAAATGTTTAGTAACTTTGTAGGCAATTTAACAATGAAATCACTTACCAAACTTGATAATTCTTTTGTTGATCTTTTATAATATGTCCAATATAGTTTAATTCATCGTTCAAATCTTTGTCTAATGATTTCAGAATTTCTCTTCGGTAATGCCTGCATAAGATAGAAAAGAAGAACAATTCAACTGTCTTGTTCTTTCTTGACGCTTGACTTACAATGATGCAAACCATTAATCTTGACTAAATTAAGAAGCACCCTGCACCTCTAAAACTGTGTTGTTTATTTATTCATAGACACAATCTTTAGCAATGAATTTAGGATACATTGAAGGTTAACAAACAGGGAGAGTGAATAACTCAAGGATAGTATCTAAGATGTATATTTCTGTATTTAACTTTGTCTATCAGAGTTCAGTTTCATGAAATTATGAATTGCCAGCTAAATGAGCATTTTCTCCAAGAAGTTAGTGATAGTCAAGCATTTGTGAGCAAGCGAGCAATGGCAGATTATTTGTGAAGAAAGGAAAATTTTAGTAGTTCCAAGAGACAATAACCTTGGATGCACCAAACAAATTTGCCAACAAAATGTGTTTCACAATCACAACTTGTCCATTAAGCCTTGGCCAAACTTTTCACTTGATCCTTCTTTTCTAAACATTTTATTTCAAAATTGAGCAAAAATTGAGCAAGGGTGGCAAAACAATCTGATTTTTCTCTCAATTTTCTCTTGATCTTTTCACTCCCACGTTGGTTGTTCTCTGCAACTTCCCATGGAAAGACATTCAACTCACTTCACAAGATTGCCAAACAATTCTATTTTTCACTCGATTTCTAGTCAAGTGAAAAATTGGGTGAAAAATCTAGTCGTTTGGCCAGGGCTTAAGATTGACCAACTGACAAAATATTTACTTACAAAGTACCAATACAAACAGACTAGTACTTTGATTGAAATTTCATGTCCTATCCTAACAACACAATCAGCTGGTCATCTTTTGTGAAAGAACATTCTTTTTAATTGGAAAGGAGGATAGATATGGTAATACCACAAGCAATGAAAGAAGTTTAGTTGATTTGCACTAAGCTGAAAGCAGGACATTTAATTCACGAGACATGAAGGAAAACTATCCAGCAATAAGTTCACCAAAAGATCAAATCCCTAAATTCCTGCAATATATCAAAGACTGCATTTTCATAAAACTCACCAAGCTGTGTAATTTGCTGGATTCAGTAACAAAGCATCTTGTGTCAACTGTAAAGCTCTTTCACTTCTTTCATCTGCTTTCATTACTGCTCTTAAATAATCATAGACATCTCGAACTGCAATGAAGTAGTAAACAAGTTTGATAAACAGCATTACATTGCACTGCATAATTTGTAAGTTGAATAATCAATTTGGCAAAACAGGCAAAGACAGTAGATGTTCTATGGATTATCCAGTTCACAGAAAGAAAGAAGTTTTGACCTTTTAAGTTTCACCCTTCCAGCAAGGTTATAAATTGAAGCCCTGACCACAAATTATGCTTGGTGTGTAACAACAGCACCATGCTTATCCACAAATCTAAGTATATGGCACTTTTGGCAAACACCTAGTGCAGTGAAACTATAGGACTTTATTTACTGCATGCAGGGGTTTCTAGTCAAGTCACCCCACTTGCCCATCCTCAAAATCCACACATTTTTAAGGTAAACATGCCCCACCTCTAAAATCAACTTGCCCAAAACAAGAAGTAAACTCCACATTTGACAGATTGGACAAGTGGGGGACTATTATAGGTTTGCAGCTTCATGGCTTTGAACCCTATTTTTTGTGCAGCTTACGGATTTTGCGAAGCTTTTTCTACAGTTTACGGCTTCAGAATAAAGTTTTTTGGTGTGTATTGACATCAGTTTACGGATTAATACAAGAATGCCTTTTTCTTCTCGCTAACTATATACAGAATGACATTCACTTTGAATATTCAAAAACATTCACTGTTGTTCAAATTCCAAGATTGTGTATATGAACAGTTAGAACCAGAGTAGCTATTGCTGAATATGATTATTTTTCAAACTAAATTAGAAATTTAAGGGGGTGGGGTGCTTTTTTCTCGGATCAATGAATTAATTCCTTCAATAATCGCTATAAAATCTACGGAAACCGAGAGAGGCTCAATCTTGTGTTGAGCAGTAACTACAAGCGCCAAAGACTTGTGTAATTAAGTTTTGAAAGTTGCCTGCTTGCTTGCCCAAATAGTATCAGGGGGTTACTTACATAGTACAGGACAACAGTCAAAAACGCTCTAGAGTTGATAGAAAGAGTATCTTAGCGAACAAGCATCATTTTTTGATTGAGAATGGCGTAAAATGGGTTAAAGGTTTGTGTAATTTTGTTTTGGAATTCGTCCACAACTCGGTAAATGATTTAAGGGGGTGGGGTGCTTTTTTCTCTGAACGATAAATTAATTCCTTCAATAATCGCTAGAAAATCTACGGAAACCGTTGATAGAAAAAGTTGATAGAAAGAGTATCTTATCGAACATATGACAAGAAAGTAATAATATAAATGAAAGAACATGCACAGTTGAAACGCTCGCAGTGCACTGAGGAAAATTTCAAGCGCGCTTGCGCTTTCCTCTATTGTGTTTCCTATCCCGTCATTCATTGTGAAGAGACCCTGCTTGATCTTGATGTTGACCATATTTGGAAACTATAGAATTTATTAATATACTAGGCTAAGATAAACCAAATGAACGCCCATGTTGCACAGTTGCACCGACTGTAAGCAAACATGACGGTTGCTTCTTGGCATCGAAAAACGGTTGCGGAAACTTTTCTTTGCAATATGAGTGTACAAATTTCTATAAACATGTCATGCTGTTAAGAACAGAATACATCTTACAAACTGGCGCGGCAAGCCGAACTTGGGGTGTTCGTGGCAATGATGAAACTGGAACGGGATGGCGCGCAAGGCCTGTAAAATGGAAGAAAGGCGTGAGTGGCAAGCAAAATAAGGATTACAACAAACCGAAAGAGCCATGCGATGATCTGGTAAGCGCGTTTTCCTTCTTTTTTCATCTATTGCTATTTTATGCTTCAACACCCAGATTTCATATAGAAAAAGGGGAGAACTTGTGCAAAAATATCTCTGGATAAAGAAGACAACTATAACAACAAGTTCCTTTTCGTTGTACCTTCTTTTTTTACCTTCCATTATACATCTTCCGTTTCTTTGCTTTTTGTTCAGTTTATCTTATTTGAAACTTTTTTATACCTCATGTCGTTTCGAAAAAAAAAATGAAAAGTATTTAATTACATGTACGATAACTTTGGCTCATTTCCTTAGCAATATGAATAGCCTTTCCTGCTCGTCAACACATTTACTTTTTCTTGACTTGGTTCTCATTTGAAACTTTTGTTAAAAATCATGTCGTTGCGAAACCGTAATGAAGACATGTACTTCATTATATGTACGAGAACTTTCGCCCGTTTTGTTAGTAACGTGAATAGCCTTTCCTAATGGTTAACACAGTGTCGTTTCCTTCTAAAAGAGTTATTAACTCTAAAATAGAAACCTATTCGGCTCAACCCAGGATGCGACTAACGTAATACAATACTCGATGCTTTATTTCTAATTCCATACATTCTTGAGACCTGCGAGTTTCTTACCATTTTTGGTCGAGTACTGAAAGTTGCTTACCCAATATTGATCTCAGTACTGAGTTTCTTAGAAATGGGTTCCTTATAAAAAAAATGAGTGTATACCAGATAGTATATAAATCAAGATAGCTTTGAAATCCGACCTTATTTATTTCACTAATCCGACTATGGCGAAGGGCATTTTACTTTTGGAAATGTGTTCAAGATAAAGGAATTAATTTGCAAGGCATTTCAATAGACCATAAGATCGCCAACAAATGTTCCACAAGACAATAAGATTGCGAGCAACAGTATACGACATTTCCAAAAGTACTCAATTGCCCCTCGTGTTGTAGTATATAGATTATATATGAAGTATGAAAGCATTGGTATTAATAATCATTTGTCAATGCTAAAGCTGTCGAATGGAAGTAGATGTCTTATAATGTTTTGTGTAGATAATATACGATGTACAATATTTAAGTCGTTCAAAGTAGAAGTACCACACAACAAATGTTGTTTAAGCAGCAAACGGGTGCCTTTTTAAGATTGATGTCGCATACCTGTCAAAAACAAATCAATTTTGCATCTCGAAATCAAAGAGCACCCTTGTTTGCCTAAAGTCCAGCTCTCTGATTCTGAACCGGTAATTTAATTATAGTTAACTACGCTTTAATGATTCAATAGATACCCTCATTTTTTCTTGCGAAGACTGCTTGTAATTCTAAATTGGTTTGTTACAGTTTGTTTTCTAGACACAATGTATATCTACAATGTATGCAGTAATGTAGTTATGTATTTGCATGCATTAATCGGATTAGTAAGCTTGCGAACTATTTACATTACCGAGTTGCAAGTATAGAGATATCCGATATTTGCTCATGATGTTAAAGAGGAAAATTTTAAGTTATGTTACTGTACACTTTTTATGGCGTCTCTGCTGTTTTTTCACCCCATCCTACTACGTTTTTGACCCCCCTGTAACATTCAAAGTTAATTACTGCCACCCTTCAAAACATAATTACACAAATCTGTGACACCTATACTATGTGCCTGGTGCTTCACAAATCATTTCCTAGGCACTGTAGATTTTATACTGATTATTGAAGGAATTTTTTTGTCATTTTGTCAAAAAACCATGCAACCCCCTGAAAAGATAGAAAATGCGAGGTAATTCTCTCCAAAACTTAATTACACAAACCTCTGGCATGCTGCTAACTGTTCTAGACCTTGAAAGAAATCGTTGAACTTGTATGAAACATTTTATACACTCTTTGCTGTATTTTCACCCCATCGTACTACGTTTTTGACCCCCCTGTAACATTCAAAGTAAATTTTTGCCACCCTTCAAAACATAATTACACAAATCTGTGACACCTATACTATGTGCCTGGTGCTTCACAAATCATTTCCTAGCCACTGTAGATTTTATACTGATTATTGAAGGAATTTTTTTGTCATTTTGTCAAAAAACCATGCAACCCCCTGAAAAGATAGAAAATGCGAGGTAATTCTCTCCAAAACTTAATTACACAAACCTCTGGCATGCTGCTAACTGTTCTAGACCTTGAAAGAAATCGTTGAACTTGTATGAAACATTTTATACACTCTTTGCTGTATTTTCACCCCATCGTACTACGTTTTTGACCCCCCTGTAACATTCAAAGTTAATTACTGCCACCCTTCAAAACATAATTACACAAATCTGTGACACCTATACTATGTGCCTGGTGCTTCACAAATCATTTCCTAGGCACTGTAGATTTTATACTGATTATTGAAGGAATTTTTTTGTCATTTTGTCAAAAAACCATGCAACCCCCTGAAAAGATAGAAAATGCGAGGTAATTCTCTCCAAAACTTAATTACACAAACCTCTGGCATGCTACTAACTGTTCTAGACCTTGAAAGAAATCGTTGAACTTGAATGAAACATTTTATAGACTCTTTGCTGTATTTTCACCCCATCGTACTACGTTTTTGACCCCCCTGTAACATTCAAAGTAAATTACTGCCACCCTTCAAAACATAATTACACAAATCTGTGACACCTATACTATGTGCCTGGTGCTTCACAAATCATTTCCTAGGCACTGTAGATTTTATACTGATTATTGAAGGAATTTTTTTGTCATTTTGTCAAAAAACCATGCAACCCCCTGAAAAGATAGAAAATGCGAGGTAATTCTCTCCAAAATTTAATTACACAAACCTCTGGCATGCTGCTAACTGTTCTAGACCTTGAAAGAAATCGTTGAACTTGTATGAAACATTTTATACACTCTTTGCTGTATTTTCACCCCATCGTACTACGTTTTTGACCCCCCTGTAACATTCAAAGTAAATTACTGCCACCCTTCAAAACATAATTACACAAATCTGTGACACCTATACTATGTACCTGGTGCTTCACAAATCATTTCCTAGCCACTGTAGATTTTATACTGATTATTGAAGGAATTTTTTTGTCATTTTGTCAAAAAACCATGCAACCCCCTGAAAAGATAGAAAATGCGAGGTAATTCTCTCCAAAACTTAATTACACAAACCTCTGGCATGCTGCTAACTGTTCTAGACCTTGAAAGAAATCGTTGAACTTGTATGAAACATTTTATACACTCTTTGCTGTATTTTCACCCCATCGTACTCGTTTTGACCCCCTGTAACATTCAAAGTTAATTACTGCCACCCTTCAAAACATAATTACACAAATCTGTGACACCTATACTATGTGCCTGGTGCTTCACAAATCATTTCCTAGGCACTGTAGATTTTATACTGATTATTGAAGGAATTTTTTTGTCATTTTGTCAAAAAACCATGCAACCCCCTGAAAAGATAGAAAATGCGAGGTAATTCTCTCCAAAACTTAATTACACAAACCTCTGGCATGCTGCTAACTGTTCTAGACCTTGAAAGAAATCGTTGAACTTGTATGAAACATTTTATACACTCTTTGCTGTATTTTCACCCCATCGTACTACGTTTTTGACCCCCCTGTAACATTCAAAGTTAATTACTGCCACCCTTCAAAACATAATTACACAAATCTGTGACACCTATACTATGTGCCTGGTGCTTCACAAATCATTTCCTAGGCACTGTAGATTTTATACTGATTATTGAAGGAATTTTTTTGTCAATTTGAATGTTCTGAATGTTCCGAATGTTCCTGAAACATTCGCGAATATTGGCCTAGCTATAGCGAGCCTTTTCTTCTACAAGAATGCAAGAAAAAGGCTACAGCTGCTACATTCTTAGTTTCATAAGGAATGGGCGTGAAAAGGGCTCTGTAGTGCTAGAAAACAAAGTAGGAAATGCAGCTACTAAGTGACCCAGCGAACAGCAACCAGATATTTGTCTACTGACAAGCTATTGGAGCTATTGACACTTTTCAGCTGCTGACTAAGCAGAACAGCCAAGGAAAGAAATTGACAAGGGGCATGCCCAGTGCATTGTGTGCAGAACATGCAGAAGCATGCTGGTCTTTTGTTCTCTTTCTTTTGTTCTCTATTGTTTTCGATTGTTAACAAAAGCATAAGCAGCACCGCCACTGGCACCGGCGGCCTAGCACCTTGCCCCCTTCGCAGCAAACTTTGCTCATATCATGGAAGTAAAACTTACATTTATCCGTATATGCAATCGAAACAACAGGATTTGGTCCATCATCCTGTTCAATTGGTGTAACATCTTTCCATTCATCGCGATCGCTGTAAAAAGTCCACTCTTCGCTATCAGAATCAGAGGAAGACATTTTGGCAGGAGAAAACCAAACCCACAAGATGTTGAGGAAGCATGCGCTTGCGCATTCTATTTGGGAGTGACTGAAAATAATGGGAGGGACTGAATAGCGCCAAGCGTTGGCGTTGTAGCGTTGCAGCGAATTGAAGAGTGCTTTACATTTCGTTTTGTCTTCTAACTTATCTGACAAATGTCGTGGTCATGCAACATGAGTCAAAGTCTGGCTTCTTATGAAATAATATGAGTAACAGAAGCAGAAGAAGAAGAAGAAGATGGTGCTGATGAAGATGATGATAATGACGATGATGATGATGATGATGATGATGATGATGATGATGATGATGATGATGATGATGAAGATGATGATGATCAAGAAGTAGAAGAAGAAATTTCGAAGACGAAGAAAGAAGTAGTAAAGAAGAAGAAGAAATAGTAGTAGTAGTAGTAGTAGTAGTAGTAGTAGTAGTAGTAGTAGTAGTAGTAGTAGTAGTAGTAGTAGTAGTAGTAGTAGTAGAGTGTAGTAGTAGTAGTAGTAGGGTAGTAGTAGTAGTAGTAGTAGTAGTAGTAGTAGTAGTAGTAGTAGTAGTAGTAGAAGTAGAAGTAGTAGTAGTAGTAGTAGTAGTAGTAGTAGTAGTAGTAGTAGTAGTAGTAGTAGTAGTAGTAGTAGTAGTAGTAGTAGTAGTAGTAGTAGTAGTAGTAGTAGTAGTAGTAGTAGTAGTAGTAGTAGTAGTAGTAGTAGTAGTAGTAGTAGTAGTAGTAGTAATAATAGTAGTAGTAGTAGTAGTAGTAGTAGTAGTAGTAGTAGTAGTAGTAGTAGTAGTAGTAGTAGTAGTAGTAGTAGTAGTAGTAGTAGTAGTAGTAGTAGTAGTAGTAGTAGTAGTAGTAGTAGTAGTAGTAGTAGTAGTAGTAGTAGTAGTAGTAGATGAACAAAACGAAAAGGAGAAGAACTAGTAGTAGAAGAAGACGAACAACAGGAAGAAGAAGTAAGAAGAAGAAGAAGTATTACAAGAAGAAGATGAAAAGTGGCAAACTTCTGAGCGATTCAAAATTTATAATTCTATAGTGGACAAGTGCCCTGCTAAACCTGTCTACCGATCGATGTATTTAGCAAGTGAAAAAAATTCAGTTCTTTCTCGGGATATTGTAAATTTACAGTATATGAAATTTTTTACAACTTAAATTAAAAATCCATAAAGATATAAATTCAGACAAGATTATCCTTTCTAAAAACAGAAAGGAATCGTTGCTAGATATTGATAATTATAAAATGATTAAAACAGTAAACATAAATTTCTGCGTAGATAACAGGTCCATGTAGGCCCACAATGATTTCTCGTCTTTAATGCTAAATTTTTGGCAGTGTAAAAGCAGATTTTACTCTGTCTTCTCTCCGAACGTAACGCACGTGCAATTCTTCTCCATCAGCCATTTTGCCATTTGAGCGAAGTTTCGTTAGCGTGTTAGCTCGAGGCTTTCTTTCAAAAGGGACACATAGGTTTTTCAAATCTTCGTGTGATTTTGAATATCGAATGCTTCCTTTTATTTTTGGTTTATCGATAGATAGACGACTCATGCTTTGCACACCATTTTGAACATGATTTTCTTGTAATGCTTTCGGATTAGTTATAAACATACTCATGTTGGGTTTGTTATTGTTCTTCTCCGTGCGAACAGGAGATTCAGTTTTTGTGTTATGATCTGCATCTGCAATGCCGGATAAACTGCTCCAAGATTTCGACAAAGCTTTAGTCGACTTTGCATCAAATTTCATCTCAGAGAATGCTCGTATGATAGGGGGACTTGGGAGTGTACTGGTCGTCGAAATTGTGCTTTCCCTCGACGAAAGACGAGGAAGAGAGGGTGAATTACTTGCTGATTTAATGCCTGAAATGCAACTAGATGAAGCGCATTTTTGACTCAAGAAATGCACTTTGTTGCATTTGCTTTTTAAATTGTCCATCTTTCTTTGTATTTTCTTCATTTCTCTATTGATTTCTGCAGTTTGATAACTACATTGTTTATTGATGTGTTTCAATTGTTTTGAGTAGCATTGAACTTCGTATAAATTGGATGCATATAAGTTACCAATGTCAGATTCTTTCTGTAAAAGAAAAGATTCATAGAATGACTCCTCCGCAGGGCTTCGCTTGTGATTTGTGACATCTTCGTGCGAATAATGCCGATATTCCATGTTTCTCTTGCTTTTCTTTCTAACAACTTCTTTTATATCCAAATCTGAAAGTTAAAAAGATCGTCAAAACTTAGTAAAAGATGAATTCTTCCACTTAAAGTACTAAAAGTAGGAATTATGGCTTCTGTAACAGCCTCATACAGTGGCACATGCGATGCCCCAGCGGGAGACAGGGAAACTGATTTTTCCTACGCAGAAAATTGTGTAAATCCTTGCTGTAGAATCAATACCTAAACGAAGAGGAGCAGCTAAGAATGTAGATACTTGAACCATGCCCATGCCTGATGCATGAACGTCGAACGACGGCACCAACGAAACAAAGTAGCTATTAGCTAGCCAGCCCCCCCCCCCGGGTGGGTGTACTTCATTGTTCAAATGACTAGACGTGCCGCCCAGTTTTTCCAAACCCACCCATGTCCACCGACAAATTTTGTCAGTCGTGGTACCCATGTAAAGAAAAAACAACGACATTTTCTACCCATTTGTACCAATATCTCAAATATTTGAACCCAATCTAACGCCTGAGGCAACTCTAAATGTGGCGAACAGGTATTTGCGCTGAAAACTTAAATGCATACTAAAAGGCCGGGGGTTAGCTAGCTACACTACATTACGTCGTTTGGCTTTATTTACAAGCATTTCATAGTGGCCATATTTAATGTAAAAAATCTCCGATGACAGAGCTAAAACGAACTACAGTTGAAGGCCTAAATCACAGGGTTGCGTTGTGGAAATCTGAACCGCTGGGTACCTGGGGCAGGTCACAAAAATACCTGTCAGAATGAATGTACTGGACGAGAACTACGTATGCTTCATTCAGAATGATACAATACTCGTCCAGTCCTCCCAACCAAAAATTCCCAAGCAACTACTATAAAGATTGCAAAGTATTCGCTTTAAATAAAAACAGCAACCAATAGCTTAGTGATAAACTTGTAAAAACCTTGTTGAGTGACAGTAAATTGGATTTTCAACGTAAATTATACACTGTATAATCTATAATTATATACAGATACAACAGACACAGAAAGCTTGAAAGTGACGGGGCAGAATTTCCTCAATCTCTGAGCTCGAGTCAAATCGTACTAAGGAGCTAAACTAAATAAATTGTTACTGTGTAATCAGAGTAGGACTTATTTCAAATGAAATCAAAAGTTTTATATGAATTCGTGAGCTCGCTAATACCTGTTTTTGCGATGAGATTTCGCCAAGACACAACGCACGAATGTCTAGGACAGCGAGACGCATCAGAATTGACTTGGAACTAGTGAAGTTTGGTAAAATGTTCAATATTTTGAACTAGAAATCCAGCTAATGTGGTCAATCTGTCAAGAAACAAATCGATCTGTTTACATTTTCTACTTTCCACAAATTTTGTACACACATGACAAAAGATACGGCAGTTACTGACGTGGGAAATTTCAGAAAATTAACCAAGGCGTTATAATCAGCTTCAAAGCTCCTAAATCGTTTCTTTGTTCTACGATTGGCCTAAGCGGCGGCAAACGTCCCTTCAGTTTCATAGGGAATTCAACAACGACTTGACTTCCAAAGTTCAATCAAAGCAAGTTGAAGGCAAATTCAACATTGACTCAACGATTCATTCTTCAGTCTAGTAAACATATACTGCTTATTTAATTTGCATTAAGAAAATGGAAAACACTTTTTCCTGGACCTTTTGTAACCGCGTGTAAACTTTGTAATTTTATTGCAAAAAACAAGAAATTCGGAAACTTGTTTTCGCCATTTCTGACTGTTTTTTAATCCATTCATCTTGTAAGAAGAATTTTCGTCAAGAAAAATATCCAATTTTAGTATTTTAGAAATTAATTCATTAATGAAGTAGGTCAAAGTCCCAAAGTGTGGTACGCAACCATCTGCGATGCGAGGGTCGATTTGACCCCAGAAGAGATTTTGCTGCATACTGTATAGCTAGTTTATCAAAATGCTCTGCAGCAGTGTCCTCGTTAAAGACAGATGCAATTTTGACTTGATAATTCATGTTGGATTCGTGTCACAACTATATCTTCTGGATCATATTTGACAATACTTGTATGCATGAGGCTTAAAAGCTGAAGCAAATATTTGAAGGGCATCCCACATTCTGTGCCCATGAAAGGAAAACGCCTATAGATTTAGGAGTGGAATAAGGGAATGTATTGTTAGACATTCAAACATATCTAATTATTGAGACCGTTCCATATGCACAATCGTGAATATCGACACTGTTCCTTGTACCAAAATCATGTCCCTATAGTTGTCCCTAAATCATGTACCAAAATCATGTCCCTTAATTATACATAGTGCCCCAGGGGACTATTTCAAAGCATGAAAATAAAGGCAGAGCATGTATGACCACTTCACATATCCTACTAGTGTTATATCCTCCTTTAGGAGGGGTACTTCGGGGGGGTCCCAATACCGCAATACCGCGCGAAAAAATCGCCGAATCCCGAATACCGAACGAAAAAGTTGCAAAATACCGCAAAATCCTGAAAACTAAAAATGTCAGTATTGTTTATGCGATTATGACACAGACCATCAGTGTATAAGAACTTGAATCCATTTGAAACGCACTTGTCCCATTTCTCCTATCACGGCCGGGCTCGAGATCTCGATTAGTTAACTTAATACTGAGATCCTAGCGACTGGCGCTAAAACATCAATTCACCTTCACCTTCATCTTTCGTGATTCCACAGACACAATTCCTTATTGGCTGTTCGGAGTTAGAATAAAATTCGGTTCAAACCGAATCATGTTCCCATTGTATCCACTGGCAACGCTTCATAGAGGTAGCCCAGGTTGCCCAAAAATGACGCTCATTCTTGCATTTTGGAAGTAATTCCTATTCAATTAGCTTGGGGATCGTCAACGTAAACAACGCTGCCAAATTCAAGGACTAGTGACATTTTCTTCCTGGCTTTTTTTTATTAAAAAAGAGCAACTTCGATCGTCACAAGGCTTGATTTCAGAGACTGGAAACCTTTTTTCATTTGAAAAAAGTGCACCAGAAGAACCAAACAGGGTACATACGAAATACGAAGGGCTCATTCATGTGACTCAAATTCAAGACACGTACATTATTTGCAGTGCCCATCGGGTGCCGCCCTTAGATACTCCAACATCATGGGAAATATAAAAGAATCCATCATTGAAGCACAAACTGTAAACATCACTGCAAACAGTTTAAAACGTCACTCGCTTCAAGGCATTGAACAGTTTTTTAATATCTTTGTTTGCTGCATAAACGTTGCTGCTGTTTTGACAAACATAGCTACATTGTATGGCCGCGCCAAACGTTAAAGAGGGGTACTTCCAAACAGGTCTTGTCAATTTTGCCTTCGAACAGAAGCATTTAAGTCCGAGAGTCCAAAAAGTATCGCATGCGCGATAAAGCTTTTCCCACAATTGCCTGAATAACTTGAAGAAATTCTGTGAGTATAATGACGGTGTTGACTAATAATTGATTCAGTGTGTGAGTCGGAAGCTGGCGGGATATCAAAGCGTAAGCATATGGTCTGGGGGCCGGATAGTCCCTCCCCCTTGGCTGGCCGGAGATTCACGGGAGAATAGCGATTTCCTGTAATGGGAACCACCGTAAGATGCGGCGCCTCAGCCACATTGTCTCGGCATTGTGGATGCAAATGGGGAGCATTCATCTCCAGCACTGAGCAATGTTTTTGTTTTTCACGCTATTTCGATTTACTACAAATAGATTCAATACATACACGAAATGCATGACAGCAACTGCAACAACAGTGCCGCAAACAAACAAATTTACAAAATTCCAATTTGTGCAAGAATTTGATGCTGCAACGCAGGCGCTTCGCGCAGCTCCGCAGCAACAAGTTACACTGATGCTACAGCTGGCGATAAATGCGCCGACGGCGTACAGGACCCGGACCCCAGAGATGTTCCTAATGAGGGGGGTCTGGGGAATGCTCCCGCAAAAAATTTTTCAAAATACAACCTCGAGATTGGCCTAGATTGGCTTTTCTTGGCAGTTTTCTTTTAAGAGGAGATTGTACTAGGGGGCAATTTTATGAAACTAGGTGGGCAATGATAGGGGCTAGGGGGCATTTGCCCCTCTAGCTTCCTAGTTACTATGTTAAAAGAGGCCTTGCTGTCTGCATATGTGTAACTTGTGCAGAAAATTGTTAAGTCGTGCAACCAAAATGTAAAATCGCGCAATAAATAGCAAAGTCGTGCAACCAAAATGTAAAATCACGCAGCAAAATGTGAGGGCTCTTGCCACCCCCTGGTTTTACCCCCGTGTAAATTTTTATTGGATTTGTAATTCGACGCTCGCAGGAGTGGCGTGATGTGATGGATTGAGGAGAGAAAATGGGAGCAGTCGTTAGGTCGTCGTGCCTAAGATTTGTTTTCTCTATGTTATATTATAAAGATGGTGATATAGTTTGTGAATCGATATAACCTTGTTTTTTGTGTGTAATTTGTCTGCCGGAATACGCCACAAATTTGGTGACCACGACGTGACAGGCGTGACTGGGAATTTTGGTTACAGTTTCAAGGTTGCATGTGAAGACGACTGTGAGTAAACTTTATTTATTTGTTGAAATCGTGAAATCGTTTGTTGTTTCTTGGATCGGAGCACACCGAAGAACAGAAGAAGGATGAAAATGCTGAAGATGTCAAGAGGATATTCTATGTAAATATTGTAAATAGTCCTTCTGTTCAAATTCAAGACTAAAAACTTATCGTACTTGTTGTTATTTGTGAAATATTCGAAATTTGCATTGGTGACGATTTCTGACTGTGTGTTTCTCTTTGATGATATATGAACTTGAAAAACGTTTACACTGAAACCGAATAATCAAGAAAATGTCAGTAACAAGTGAAGTAGAAGAACTTCAGACGAAATTAGCTGGGTTTATTGTGCCCCTCGGAAAGGATAAATTGTGCGAACTTTGTGTTCATTTTAAAATTCCAGAGGCCGATTTTGAAACCAAAACGCGGCTAGGATTGACAACGTTCCTAATTTCAAAAATTGAACAATTGGTATCTGATTTGAAAGAAGAGGATATGGGACCCTTTCTAAAAGATTGTATTAATGTTGTTGCACAAATGAGAGAAGGAAATGACCCAGAACAAGATCGAATAAAAGAATTAGAAGACAATATTGCTGCGTTGAAAGCAAAACAAGAGAAAGAGTTGGAAGCCGCCAAGGAGAGGCTCAGAGCCGCTAAAAGCGAGACGGGGGTCAGCCCGGACGGCTCTAGCATTTCGAATTTAAAGTCGATTTTGAGGCGCGAATTCCGAATCGTTGGGGTCTTGGGGCCTCAGGGGCAGAAAGACAATTTGTCCCTCATGAGCTTAAATAGACAAATAGAGGAAGGATTAAAAAAGGGCTATGAAGAGAAAGAGGTTATTGATGGGATCATCAGGTGTATTTCATCAAGCCTGCCCTTGAAAGATTACATTGAAGCCATGAGAGAATCAGGGTTAGAAACAATCAAAAAGATTCTGCGTGCCCATTTTCAAGAAAAGAACGCCAGTGAGCTCTACACTAGTCTCACCAGCTTGGTTCAAAGCACTAATGAAGAACCACAGAATTTTCTTCTCCGTGCGATGAATCTAAGAGAAAAGGTCATTTTTGCCTCGAAAGCAAGTAACGCAAAAGTCAGGTATGAGCCTGCGCAGTGCCAGTCAATGTTCCTGCATGCTGTAGAAACAGGATTAATAAGCAATATATTGAGGACGAGAATGCGACCTCATCTTCAAAAATCAGGTGTTACTGATGCTGAGCTAATTAATGAGCTTAATATTGCTGTAACTGAAGAATCTGAACGCAATCTAAAGTTAGGCCTGGGCCAGAGAGGAAAGGCCAAAGTAGTCCAAGTCCAGGCAACCACAGATATCAAGATCGATGAGAAAAAGAAGAATGATGAGGCCTTTTCAGTCAAGGAGCTCATTGCAGAGGTTAGGGCACTGAAAGGAGAAATGGTTACACTCAGAGGAGAAGTAAAGCAGAGTCAGGGGCAAGGAGAAACCCGAGGCAGAAGGCCATTTGGAGCTTTCAGAAAGAAGCGTAGAGGCTGTGAAAAGTGTCAGGCTGAAGGATGTGCAGAGTCATGTCGTCACTGCTGGAAATGCGGAGAGGATGGACATCTCCTGTATAATTGTAAGAATTCGGGAAACCCTCCTCGGCTGCTGTCAAGGGACAGACAGTAGCCGAAAAAGGAGAACGCAAGTCCCATTGCTGTAGTTTTTGTGGAGCTGAGAAGGATGAGACAATGCTTTTCTGTTGCGGTGCTTGCAAATGTGTAAGTTATTGTGGCAAGAAATGCCAAGTTAGTGCCTGGGGTCAACATAAACCCATCTGTCTGGCGATACAGAACGTTTCTGTAGAGAGAAAAGAGTCTGCTATTGAGCCAAGTTCTATTGATGGTGACGGTCCGGATATCTATACCACGCATATAACACCGAGGGAAAAGGCAAAAGTTGCTAAATTAATTGGAAACAAATGTATTGTCCTTTGCAAGTTCAATGGGGTAGAAATCCCTGCATTATTGGACACCGGAGCCCAAGTGTCGATTATTAGTTTACAACAAGTAAACAATAATTTAAAAGGGACAGCAATTAGAAAGATTGAAGATCTTCTTGACCCTGGTGCAAACCTTGAACTCAAAACAGCTAATGGGACAACCCTGCCCTACGTAGGCTGGATTAATGTCAAATGTGAACTCAAGGGCGATTCTAACAACACAGGGGTTATCAACTTACCCATGCTCGTTACTGAATCCAATATTGATAATCCAATCATAGGTTACAATGTATTGGAGGAACTAGTTGGTAAATATAACAATAGCTCAGAAACTGATGAAATAACCTCGATATTAGCAAACAGTTTACCTCAGACAATTGCTGGAAATATTGATGCTGTAATAAGCTGTATTCAAGCTCAAAGTGATCCTTATTTGTGTGCTGTAAAAACACTGAAAAGAGACGTTATCATTCCTGCTGGAGAAGCAAAGAAGCTATCATTTCGCATTAACTCAGGATTTTTAGAGAGGATACTCCGGTTATCTTTGAGCAGGAGGTCTCTAGTTCCCTACCAAGTGGTATTGAAATTGATGACACGCTTATTTTCTTGAAACGTGGAAACAATATACGAATCAATCTTATCGTCTCAAACACTAGTGCCCATGATATCCCTTTGAAGAGTCGTACAGCAATTGGAACGTTACAGCTAGTGAGGTCAGTGACTCCAGCTGATGTTGAATTGAAAGGGCAAAGGAATAACTCAAAATCTGAGGGCAACATTGAAACACCTACAGCTAACAAGGAGCCTGAAGGGTCAATAATACATCAAGATGACGTTGTGCCAGAGGTTGTTTTGAATGATCGTCTCACAGCTGAACAAAACAGAAAATTCGTGAAATGCTCATTAGAGAACGTGATTCATTTTGCAAAGATGATAACGACGTCGGCTGTGCAGATGACCTGCAGATGAAAATAGAGCTAACTGATGACACACCAGTAGCTAAAACCTATTTAGGTGTTCCACGTCCATTAATTGGCGAGCTGAAAGAGTATGTTGAAGATTTACTGAATAAAGGATTCATCCAGAGATCAAGATCTTCGTACAGCAGCCCTTGCGTAGTAGTGCGAAAAAAGGATGGAACTATGAGGCTCTGTGTAGACTACAGGCAGTTGAACAGCAAGACGATCACAGATCGTCATCCTATCCCAAGAATACAGGACACACTAGATGGCTTTGCTGGACAAAAATGGTTCTCAACCTTAGACCAAGGTAAAGCCTACCACCAGGGGTTTATGCATCCCGAAAGTCGAAACCTGACAGCATTTGTAACCCCTTGGGGCTTGTTCGAGTGGTTAAGGATTCCTTTTGGGTTGAAAAACGCACCCAGCGAGTTTCAGAGATATATGGAGACTGTGTTAACTGACTATCGTGATAAGTTCTGTGTACCATATTTGGACGATGTGATTGTTTATTCTAGAACATTTGACGAACATGTTGAACACGTAGGAAGGTCCTTCGAAAGCTACGAGAGAGTGGAGTAAAGCTCAAGGCACGGAAATGCCACCTTTTTCAAGAAGAAGTAAACTATCTAGGACGAATAGTTTCATCAACAGGATACAAACCTGATCCTAAACATACCGACGCCATACGAAGTCTTAAACATTGGGTGCCAAAAACAATTGGCGAGATTCGACACCTCATGGGACTACTGGGATATTATCGGAGATATATTGCTAATTTTTCAAGAATTGCGAAACCGATATATGATTTATTGAAAGTAAATCAGTCTGCAGCCAATTCGAAACCAGAAACGCTCAAGAAAGTCACAGTCTGTCCAAGCACCAGCAAATGAGCCTGTGAAATGGACAGATTCTCATAAACAATCTCTGAATACATTGATTGATTCGTTAATCAACCCACCGGTGATGGCATACCCTGAGTTTGACAAACCTTTCGTCCTGCATACAGATGCCTCTCAAGAAGGTCTCGGTGCTGTTCTGTACCAAAGACAAGACGGAATTATGCGCGTTATAGGTTACGCATCAAGAACGCTAACACCAGCAGAACGAAATTACTACCTACACAGTGGAAAGCTGGAATTCCTTGCTCTTAAGTGGGCCATCACGGAGCAATTTCGTGACTATCTAGCCTATGGTCCAAGTTTTACGGTTTATACAGACAACAATCCTCTTACATATGTAATGTCAACGGCAAAATTAACAGCTACCGGACATAGATGGGTCGCGTCCCTCGCCGATTTCAACTTTTGTATAAAGTACCGACCTGGCAAAGCAAACAAAGATGCCGACTTTTTGTCACGAATGCCCCCTGATATCAGTAACTTTATGTTTGAATGTACGGAAGAGATTTCTTCGAGTGATATCAAAGCTTCAATAAATGCCAACTTCGCACAAAACGCTGCCAGTTCAGCATGGATAACGTCATTGACAGTTAATGAACAAGTCGTCGACGCATTTTTCAAACCCCCGACCACCAGAGAGTATTGGCCTATGAAAATAGATTTTATCAGAAAAGCACAGAGAGAGGATGCAGTTATCAGCCGATTGATTTATTTCAAAGAAAATGGAAAGCCTACACAAGAACAATTGCGATCAGAAACACCAGCAGTACGTACAGCCATGCACGAATGGTCTAAATTCAAAATAGAGCACGATGGAATTCTATACAGGAAGACAAGTGACAGAGAGCAGTTAGTACTCCCACAAAGACATCATCGATTAGTACTACGACATCTGCACGAGGAAATGGGTCACGTTGGAGCAAACAGAGTAATTGAGTTAGCAAGGGAAAGGTTTTATTGGCCCCATATGGCCAGGGATATAGAACACTATGTCACTAAAGTGTGTGAATGTTTGAAACGGAAAAAGCCAGTTGTTAATCAACGTGCTCCAGCTCAGAGTATAAAGACGAGTGCACCGTTTGAACTTGTCAGTATTGATTTCGTACATTTGGAGAAAAGCTGTGGAGGATACGAATATATCCTAGTAATAGTTGACCATTTCACCCGTTTCGCACAAGGTTATGCAACTACAAATAAATCCGCTAAGACTGCTGCTGAGAAGCTGTTTAATGACTTTATTCAAAGATTTGGATACCCGCAAAGGATACATCATGACCAGGGAACCGAATTTGAGAACGATTTATTTCACCATTTAGAACAGCTAACTAATATTAAACGTTCACGGACAACACCTTATCATCCAATGGGCAATGCTCAATGTGAGCGTTTTAACCAAACTCTTTTGTCAATGCTACGCTGCCTCTCTGATTCACAAAAGTCGCGATGGAAAGATCATGTAAATAAGTTGATTTTTGCGTACAATTGTACTCGAAATGACTCTACAGGTTTCTCACCCTATGAACTGTTATTCGGGAGAAAGCCAAGGTTACCGATTGACATTATCTTTGGACGCACAAAAAGTACCGTGTGTAAGAGATACCCACAATACTTAAAGGACTGGAAACAAGCAATGGAAGAAGCATACAAGATCGCTGCGCAAAATCGGGTCAAAGTATGGAGAAAGGAAGAGAACGCTACAATGAAAGAGCTTTTGCCACGGACTTGAAACCTGGTGACCGTGTGCTAGTAAAGAGATTGTTAGAAAGAGGAGGACCAGGAAAATTACGATCCTTTTGGGAAGACGATGTGTATGTTGTTATTAGGAGACCAGATCTCCACAACGCAGTTTATGAAGTCGAACGGAAACGGGCATAGGACGGAAGCGAATGCTTCATCGTAATCTGATGTTGCCTTGCCCATTTCTGCCATACGAAGCTGAGGCAGAAACACCTCCAGAAACTCGTCATCGTCGCCTAGCGTCTACTTCTCGCAATCAACGTCAATCAAATTCTGTTGTCGAATCAGAAGAAGAAAGGTTAGCGGATGATTACGAATTCGACCTAAGCCTTGACCCAAATCAACTTACTGAAGTCACGCGACATATTCATAACGACGATCCACCTGCGGAAGTGGCCGATCATCGAGATACAGAGTTACATTCTCAGATACAACGTGATAATTCAGATTATGAAGCAGAGGAACAGCGAGATAATGAGGAACCAAATCGTGTAACAGCTGATATCGCAAATACACCTTCGGACCTGTCGACGCAACCGCATGTTACCCAACGACCTCAAAGAATACGTAACCCACCTGTGATGTTTTCATATTATGGATTAGGTCAACCTGCAGACATACGCGCACGTATTCAACCAATAATGCCGCAGATGTACCCCCCGCAAGTCATGTACAACACTTCGATGAATAACCCAAGATACTTCGGTCCACAAATGAACGCGTTTGCACCACGTGGATTTGTACCACCTTTATATTTGCCGATTCATTAACATCCTGAAATATTGAACAGCGATTTACGCATTATTTTACGATTCTTTGAACAGCGATTTCCGCACCTACGATGATTTTGCATTTGTATATACTCGTTGTTAAAAAAAAAAACAAAAAAAAAATGGAGATCATAATACTATATCGCTTCCGAATATTGCTGTATTCAAGACTTATTCGACAATCGTTGATGAATGCTTCGAACAAGAGGAATTGAAATTATGCTGCGCAGCTTGACATTTGAATTATACGTCGTTACTGCTGATCAATGGCTTATATTGTCAGTGGAAGAGATTCTTTAATTTGAAGAAGAAGATTTGAGGAAGACGTGTTCGAAGAACTTTGTAGATTAATTAGTTTTACTAGGAATGTCAGGAGACATTTATTTTAGAGGGGGAGAGTGTGAGGGCTCTTGCCACCCCCTGGTTTTACCCCCGTGTAAATTTTTATTGGATTTGTAATTCGACGCTCGCAGGAGTGGCGTGATGTGATGGATTGAGGAGAGAAAATGGGAGCAGTCGTTAGGTCGTCGTGCCTAAGATTTGTTTTCTCTATGTTATATTATAAAGATGGTGATATAGTTTGTGAATCGATATAACCTTGTTTTTTGTGTGTAATTTGTCTGCCGGAATACGCCACAAAAATTATAAAGTCGTGCAAGCAAAATGAAAAGTTGTGCAACAAAAATGCTATGTCATGCAGTAAAAACATAGAATCGTGCAGAAAAATATTACAAATTTCTGTCAAAAAGTCATGTTTTTGGCCGGTTTGGTGCGCCGAAACAATGGTTGAATTCACAATTCAATACATAAACCTTCGCTATCGTCATTTCGACTTCTTTTCATGTAGCTATTGGTCTCTGGTAAATTTAAGTTTCCTTCAGCTACTGTATGGCTTTTTAACTGTTTCTTTAAAGGTTCGTAAAATACTAAATACCGCACCGTAAAACTTCAATACCGCAACACCGCAAGGATTTTCCGTCAATACCGCAATACCGCGCATATTTTACCCCCGATACCGCAGTACCGCAAACCCCGAAGTACCCCTCCTTTAGAGATACCCCTCTCCGACCCACTGTACTCCACTGCATATAAAATAAATAAAATGGAGTTACATTCAAGAAAAATAACAGCTACTTACTGTGATCTGTCCACTCTTGGCCATATATTATCCATTATAGTCTTCCATTTCTTTACACTTTAGGTTGTGCCTAGTACACGCTAGCGAGTCTATAATCACTAATGTGGTGGATAATCAGTACTGTGGTGGTACTTTTTGCGTACTGTGGTGGTAGTGCGTACTCTGGTGGATAATCACTACTTGTGGTGTTACAATGCTTTATGCGGTGTACGAAATCATAGCAAAACTCTATAGATCAAGCAAGAAAAACCACAAAATCCACCACAGCTCGCAAAAAAACCACCACATCAAGCATAATAACCCACCACAGTAGTGATTATCCACCACAGTACGCCAAAACTACCACCACATCAAGCAAAGTGACCCACCACATCAAGCATAATAACCCACTACAAGTAGTGATTATCCACCACAGTACGCAAAAACTACCACCACAGTACGCAGAAAGTACCACCACAGTAGTGATTATCCACGGAGATGTGCCGCCCACACTTTACAAACCTATTCACTTCATAATGTAACCACATCCCTTACAGTATCTTTATTTTAAGAGTAATGATAAAAGGAATACGAGAGTTTCAAGACTTAGGCGCTATTATTTCTTAAAAATTGTTCTACAATTGAGCATCTTGGAGAGAAACGCAACAAAAATCTCTCAGGTCTTTTGTAAAAAAAACTCTCACGTCCAAAATTCACAGCTTTGGACCTAAATACCTCACTATACACGCTCAAGTGTTTAATCAATGGTTACACTCTTTTTTTTATAAGAATATTGTTTATAAGAATATTCAGGCTCAGAATCATCCAATTTTTAAGAATAATGTAAGAATATGCTCAGCCTCAGCTTGCATATTGGTGTCTCATTTTTCAGCAGTTGCCTGTTTTGCAATGTTAAAACGAAACTTCATGATTGTTAAACAACATTTTATTGTTATAATAGTTGAATTTTTCTTTCGCTCTATCAATTCCTCGTAATGAGATAATTTTTCTTTTAACTATGTTCCCCTGAAACCATATCATGTTTGAAAAATAAGGATATTTTAAGAATATATTCAGGCTCAAAACGAAAATTTCTTAAGAATATTGAGGCTGGGCAAAATACAGTATTCTTATAAAAAAAAGAGTGTACACAAGCTTTGCCGGGTGCATTTTGTCAAAAGCTTGAGCCCCACGTCAAGGGAGCACCCTTTGCTCAAGCTTTTCCTTTTTCAGTCGATGGAACTCCTCAACTTTACCACTTGTGGCCAAAATGAGTCTACTTACGAAAAGGCGACGAGCACAAAATGTTTAAAAGATGAAGCTTTCTTGAACCGGAAAAACGATGATGATAAATATAATTAATTGTCATGATTACTGATTAATACTTGACAATTTTTAAGGTTTCGAAGGTTTTGAAAGTTTTTAAGATTTTAAGTTTGAAAAAGTTTTAAGATTTGAAGGTTTTAAGATTTTAAGATTGTATGGTTTTAACGGTTTTAAGGTAATGAAGACTTTTTTATGAAGTTTTTCAATTCAGTTTCTTTGCCATCGAAGTTTATTTCGTATTCATTTTCAATGGTTTTTATATTATATTACAGTATTTTATGGAATTTTTTATAACAATAACAAATAATTGTCATTATCATCATCGTTCTTTCCTTTCAGCACGATAAGTTTATTCCGATCGCTATGGCTAATGCTGATGAAGTCGAGGAATTCTATCCACAAATATCAGGAAAGGAAATCCATACTCCCATAGGCAAAATCGGAGAGCATGTCAAAGCATAACTGATTGACAAGGCAGTACCTTAAATTCCGTATGTATCAGTATTTGTCAGGTGAAAGATTACCCCCTTTATGTCCACGCAGGACGAACTGCTCGAGGCAGTACCTTAAATTCCTTATGTATCAGTATTTGTCAGGTGAAAGATTACCCCCTCTATGTCCACGCAGGACGAACTGCTCGAGGCAGTACCTTAAATTCCTTATGTATCAGTATTTGTCAGGTGAAAGATTACCCCCTCTATGTCCACGCAGGACGAACTGCTCGAGGCAGTACCTTAAATTCCTTATGTATCAGTATTTGTCAGGTGAAAGATTACCCCCTCTATGTCCACGCAGGACGAACTGCTCGAGGCAGTACCTTAAATTCCTTATGTATCAGTATTTGTCAGGTGAAAGATTACCCCCTCTATGTCCACGCAGGACGAACTGCTCGAGGCAGTACCTTAAATTCCTTATGTATCAGTATTTGTCAGGTGAAAGATTACCCCCTCTATGTCCACGCAGGACGAACTGCTCGAGGCAGTACCTTAAATTCCTTATGTATCAGTATTTGTCAGGTGAAAGATTACCCCCTCTATGTCCACGCAGGACGAACTGCTCGAGGCAGTACCTTAAATTCCTTATGTATCAGTATTTGTCAGGTGAAAGATTACCCCCTCTATGTCCACGCAGGACGAACTGCTCGAGGCAGTACCTTAAATTCCTTATGTATCAGTATTTGTCAGGTGAAAGATTACCCCCTCTATGTCCACGCAGGACGAACTGCTCGAGGCAGTACCTTAAATTCCTTATGTATCAGTATTTGTCAGGTGAAAGATTACCCCCTCTATGTCCACGCAGGACGAACTGCTCGAGGCAGTACCTTAAATTCCTTATGTATCAGTATTTGTCAGGTGAAAGATTACCCCCTCTATGTCCACGCAGGACGAACTGCTCGAGGCAGTACCTTAAATTCCTTATGTATCAGTATTTGTCAGGTGAAAGATTACCCCCTCTATGTCCACGCAGGACGAACTGCTCGAGGCAGTACCTTAAATTCCTTATGTATCAGTATTTGTCAGGTGAAAGATTACCCCCTCTATGTCCACGCAGGACGAACTGCTCGAGGCAGTACCTTAAATTCCTTATGTATCAGTATTTGTCAGGTGAAAGATTACCCCCTCTATGTCCACGCAGGACGAACTGCTCGAGGCAGTACCTTAAATTCCTTATGTATCAGTATTTGTCAGGTGAAAGATTACCCCCTCTATGTCCACGCAGGACGAACTGCTCGAGGCAGTACC
The DNA here is from genome assembly GCA_014526335.1 of Chrysaora quinquecirrha. Lineage (NCBI taxonomy): Eukaryota > Metazoa > Cnidaria > Scyphozoa > Semaeostomeae > Pelagiidae > Chrysaora > Chrysaora quinquecirrha. Next base: position 2,860,536 of record JACTAT010000059.1, on the reverse strand, counting down.
TTAAATTCCTTATGTATCAGTATTTGTCAGGTGAAAGATTACCCCCTCTATGTCCACGCAGGACGAACTGCTCGAGGCAGTACCTTAAATTCCTTATGTATCAGTATTTGTCAGGTGAAAGATTACCCCCTCTATGTCCACGCAGGACGAACTGCTCGAGGCAGTACCTTAAATTCCTTATGTATCAGTATTTGTCAGGTGAAAGATTACCCCCTCTATGTCCACGCAGGACGAACTGCTCGAGGCAGTACCTTAAATTCCTTATGTATCAGTATTTGTCAGGTGAAAGATTACCCCCTCTATGTCCACGCAGGACGAACTGCTCGAGGCAGTACCTTAAATTCCTTATGTATCAGTATTTGTCAGGTGAAAGATTACCCCCTCTATGTCCACGCAGGACGAACTGCTCGAGGCAGTACCTTAAATTCCTTATGTATCAGTATTTGTCAGGTGAAAGATTACCCCCTCTATGTCCACGCAGGACGAACTGCTCGAGGCAGTACCTTAAATTCCTTATGTATCAGTATTTGTCAGGTGAAAGATTACCCCCTCTATGTCCACGCAGGACGAACTGCTCGAGGCAGTACCTTAAATTCCTTATGTATCAGTATTTGTCAGGTGAAAGATTACCCCCTCTATGTCCACGCAGGACGAACTGCTCGAGGCAGTACCTTAAATTCCTTATGTATCAGTATTTGTCAGGTGAAAGATTACCCCCTCTATGTCCACGCAGGACGAACTGCTCGAGGCAGTACCTTAAATTCCTTATGTATCAGTATTTGTCAGGTGAAAGATTACCCCCTCTATGTCCACGCAGGACGAACTGCTCGAGGCAGTACCTTAAATTCCTTATGTATCAGTATTTGTCAGGTGAAAGATTACCCCCTCTATGTCCACGCAGGACGAACTGCTCGAGGCAGTACCTTAAATTCCTTATGTATCAGTATTTGTCAGGTGAAAGATTACCCCCTCTATGTCCACGCAGGACGAACTGCTCGAGGCAGTACCTTAAATTCCTTATGTATCAGTATTTGTCAGGTGAAAGATTACCCCCTCTATGTCCACGCAGGACGAACTGCTCGAGGCAGTACCTTAAATTCCTTATGTATCAGTATTTGTCAGGTGAAAGATTACCCCCTCTATGTCCACGCAGGACGAACTGCTCGAGGCAGTACCTTAAATTCCTTATGTATCAGTATTTGTCAGGTGAAAGATTACCCCCTCTATGTCCACGCAGGACGAACTGCTCGAGGCAGTACCTTAAATTCCTTATGTATCAGTATTTGTCAGGTGAAAGATTACCCCCTCTATGTCCACGCAGGACGAACTGCTCGAGGCAGTACCTTAAATTCCTTATGTATCAGTATTTGTCAGGTGAAAGATTACCCCCTCTATGTCCACGCAGGACGAACTGCTCGAGGCAGTACCTTAAATTCCTTATGTATCAGTATTTGTCAGGTGAAAGATTACCCCCTCTATGTCCACGCAGGACGAACTGCTCGAGGCAGTACCTTAAATTCCTTATGTATCAGTATTTGTCAGGTGAAAGATTACCCCCTCTATGTCCACGCAGGACGAACTGCTCGAGGCAGTACCTTAAATTCCTTATGTATCAGTATTTGTCAGGTGAAAGATTACCCCCTCTATGTCCACGCAGGACGAACTGCTCGAGGCAGTACCTTAAATTCCTTATGTATCAGTATTTGTCAGGTGAAAGATTACCCCCTCTATGTCCACGCAGGACGAACTGCTCGAGGCAGTACCTTAAATTCCTTATGTATCAGTATTTGTCAGGTGAAAGATTACCCCCTCTATGTCCACGCAGGACGAACTGCTCGAGGCAGTACCTTAAATTCCTTATGTATCAGTATTTGTCAGGTGAAAGATTACCCCCTCTATGTCCACGCAGGACGAACTGCTCGAGGCAGTACCTTAAATTCCTTATGTATCAGTATTTGTCAGGTGAAAGATTACCCCCTCTATGTCCACGCAGGACGAACTGCTCGAGGCAGTACCTTAAATTCCTTATGTATCAGTATTTGTCAGGTGAAAGATTACCCCCTCTATGTCCACGCAGGACGAACTGCTCGAGGCAGTACCTTAAATTCCTTATGTATCAGTATTTGTCAGGTGAAAGATTACCCCCTCTATGTCCACGCAGGACGAACTGCTCGAGGCAGTACCTTAAATTCCTTATGTATCAGTATTTGTCAGGTGAAAGATTACCCCCTCTATGTCCACGCAGGACGAACTGCTCGAGGCAGTACCTTAAATTCCTTATGTATCAGTATTTGTCAGGTGAAAGATTACCCCCTCTATGTCCACGCAGGACGAACTGCTCGAGGCAGTACCTTAAATTCCTTATGTATCAGTATTTGTCAGGTGAAAGATTACCCCCTCTATGTCCACGCAGGACGAACTGCTCGAGGCAGTACCTTAAATTCCTTATGTATCAGTATTTGTCAGGTGAAAGATTACCCCCTCTATGTCCACGCAGGACGAACTGCTCGAGGCAGTACCTTAAATTCCTTATGTATCAGTATTTGTCAGGTGAAAGATTACCCCCTCTATGTCCACGCAGGACGAACTGCTCGAGGCAGTACCTTAAATTCCTTATGTATCAGTATTTGTCAGGTGAAAGATTACCCCCTCTATGTCCACGCAGGACGAACTGCTCGAGGCAGTACCTTAAATTCCTTATGTATCAGTATTTGTCAGGTGAAAGATTACCCCCTCTATGTCCACGCAGGACGAACTGCTCGAGGCAGTACCTTAAATTCCTTATGTATCAGTATTTGTCAGGTGAAAGATTACCCCCTCTATGTCCACGCAGGACGAACTGCTCGAGGCAGTACCTTAAATTCCTTATGTATCAGTATTTGTCAGGTGAAAGATTACCCCCTCTATGTCCACGCAGGACGAACTGCTCGAGGCAGTACCTTAAATTCCTTATGTATCAGTATTTGTCAGGTGAAAGATTACCCCCTCTATGTCCACGCAGGACGAACTGCTCGAGGCAGTACCTTAAATTCCTTATGTATCAGTATTTGTCAGGTGAAAGATTACCCCCTCTATGTCCACGCAGGACGAACTGCTCGAGGCAGTACCTTAAATTCCTTATGTATCAGTATTTGTCAGGTGAAAGATTACCCCCTCTATGTCCACGCAGGACGAACTGCTCGAGGCAGTACCTTAAATTCCTTATGTATCAGTATTTGTCAGGTGAAAGATTACCCCCTCTATGTCCACGCAGGACGAACTGCTCGAGGCAGTACCTTAAATTCCTTATGTATCAGTATTTGTCAGGTGAAAGATTACCCCCTCTATGTCCACGCAGGACGAACTGCTCGAGGCAGTACCTTAAATTCCTTATGTATCAGTATTTGTCAGGTGAAAGATTACCCCCTCTATGTCCACGCAGGACGAACTGCTCGAGGCAGTACCTTAAATTCCTTATGTATCAGTATTTGTCAGGTGAAAGATTACCCCCTCTATGTCCACGCAGGACGAACTGCTCGAGGCAGTACCTTAAATTCCTTATGTATCAGTATTTGTCAGGTGAAAGATTACCCCCTCTATGTCCACGCAGGACGAACTGCTCGAGGCAGTACCTTAAATTCCTTATGTATCAGTATTTGTCAGGTGAAAGATTACCCCCTCTATGTCCACGCAGGACGAACTGCTCGAGGCAGTACCTTAAATTCCTTATGTATCAGTATTTGTCAGGTGAAAGATTACCCCCTCTATGTCCACGCAGGACGAACTGCTCGAGGCAGTACCTTAAATTCCTTATGTATCAGTATTTGTCAGGTGAAAGATTACCCCCTCTATGTCCACGCAGGACGAACTGCTCGAGGCAGTACCTTAAATTCCTTATGTATCAGTATTTGTCAGGTGAAAGATTACCCCCTCTATGTCCACGCAGGACGAACTGCTCGAGGCAGTACCTTAAATTCCTTATGTATCAGTATTTGTCAGGTGAAAGATTACCCCCTCTATGTCCACGCAGGACGAACTGCTCGAGGCAGTACCTTAAATTCCTTATGTATCAGTATTTGTCAGGTGAAAGATTACCCCCTCTATGTCCACGCAGGACGAACTGCTCGAGGCAGTACCTTAAATTCCTTATGTATCAGTATTTGTCAGGTGAAAGATTACCCCCTCTATGTCCACGCAGGACGAACTGCTCGAGGCAGTACCTTAAATTCCTTATGTATCAGTATTTGTCAGGTGAAAGATTACCCCCTCTATGTCCACGCAGGACGAACTGCTCGAGGCAGTACCTTAAATTCCTTATGTATCAGTATTTGTCAGGTGAAAGATTACCCCCTCTATGTCCACGCAGGACGAACTGCTCGAGGCAGTACCTTAAATTCCTTATGTATCAGTATTTGTCAGGTGAAAGATTACCCCCTCTATGTCCACGCAGGACGAACTGCTCGAGGCAGTACCTTAAATTCCTTATGTATCAGTATTTGTCAGGTGAAAGATTACCCCCTCTATGTCCACGCAGGACGAACTGCTCGAGGCAGTACCTTAAATTCCTTATGTATCAGTATTTGTCAGGTGAAAGATTACCCCCTCTATGTCCACGCAGGACGAACTGCTCGAGGCAGTACCTTAAATTCCTTATGTATCAGTATTTGTCAGGTGAAAGATTACCCCCTCTATGTCCACGCAGGACGAACTGCTCGAGGCAGTACCTTAAATTCCTTATGTATCAGTATTTGTCAGGTGAAAGATTACCCCCTCTATGTCCACGCAGGACGAACTGCTCGAGGCAGTACCTTAAATTCCTTATGTATCAGTATTTGTCAGGTGAAAGATTACCCCCTCTATGTCCACGCAGGACGAACTGCTCGAGGCAGTACCTTAAATTCCTTATGTATCAGTATTTGTCAGGTGAAAGATTACCCCCTCTATGTCCACGCAGGACGAACTGCTCGAGGCAGTACCTTAAATTCCTTATGTATCAGTATTTGTCAGGTGAAAGATTACCCCCTCTATGTCCACGCAGGACGAACTGCTCGAGGCAGTACCTTAAATTCCTTATGTATCAGTATTTGTCAGGTGAAAGATTACCCCCTCTATGTCCACGCAGGACGAACTGCTCGAGGCAGTACCTTAAATTCCTTATGTATCAGTATTTGTCAGGTGAAAGATTACCCCCTCTATGTCCACGCAGGACGAACTGCTCGAGGCAGTACCTTAAATTCCTTATGTATCAGTATTTGTCAGGTGAAAGATTACCCCCTCTATGTCCACGCAGGACGAACTGCTCGAGGCAGTACCTTAAATTCCTTATGTATCAGTATTTGTCAGGTGAAAGATTACCCCCTCTATGTCCACGCAGGACGAACTGCTCGAGGCAGTACCTTAAATTCCTTATGTATCAGTATTTGTCAGGTGAAAGATTACCCCCTCTATGTCCACGCAGGACGAACTGCTCGAGGCAGTACCTTAAATTCCTTATGTATCAGTATTTGTCAGGTGAAAGATTACCCCCTCTATGTCCACGCAGGACGAACTGCTCGAGGCAGTACCTTAAATTCCTTATGTATCAGTATTTGTCAGGTGAAAGATTACCCCCTCTATGTCCACGCAGGACGAACTGCTCGAGGCAGTACCTTAAATTCCTTATGTATCAGTATTTGTCAGGTGAAAGATTACCCCCTCTATGTCCACGCAGGACGAACTGCTCGAGGCAGTACCTTAAATTCCTTATGTATCAGTATTTGTCAGGTGAAAGATTACCCCCTCTATGTCCACGCAGGACGAACTGCTCGAGGCAGTACCTTAAATTCCTTATGTATCAGTATTTGTCAGGTGAAAGATTACCCCCTCTATGTCCACGCAGGACGAACTGCTCGAGGCAGTACCTTAAATTCCTTATGTATCAGTATTTGTCAGGTGAAAGATTACCCCCTCTATGTCCACGCAGGACGAACTGCTCGAGGCAGTACCTTAAATTCCTTATGTATCAGTATTTGTCAGGTGAAAGATTACCCCCTCTATGTCCACGCAGGACGAACTGCTCGAGGCAGTACCTTAAATTCCTTATGTATCAGTATTTGTCAGGTGAAAGATTACCCCCTCTATGTCCACGCAGGACGAACTGCTCGAGGCAGTACCTTAAATTCCTTATGTATCAGTATTTGTCAGGTGAAAGATTACCCCCTCTATGTCCACGCAGGACGAACTGCTCGAGGCAGTACCTTAAATTCCTTATGTATCAGTATTTGTCAGGTGAAAGATTACCCCCTCTATGTCCACGCAGGACGAACTGCTCGAGGCAGTACCTTAAATTCCTTATGTATCAGTATTTGTCAGGTGAAAGATTACCCCCTCTATGTCCACGCAGGACGAACTGCTCGAGGCAGTACCTTAAATTCCTTATGTATCAGTATTTGTCAGGTGAAAGATTACCCCCTCTATGTCCACGCAGGACGAACTGCTCGAGGCAGTACCTTAAATTCCTTATGTATCAGTATTTGTCAGGTGAAAGATTACCCCCTCTATGTCCACGCAGGACGAACTGCTCGAGGCAGTACCTTAAATTCCTTATGTATCAGTATTTGTCAGGTGAAAGATTACCCCCTCTATGTCCACGCAGGACGAACTGCTCGAGGCAGTACCTTAAATTCCTTATGTATCAGTATTTGTCAGGTGAAAGATTACCCCCTCTATGTCCACGCAGGACGAACTGCTCGAGGCAGTACCTTAAATTCCTTATGTATCAGTATTTGTCAGGTGAAAGATTACCCCCTCTATGTCCACGCAGGACGAACTGCTCGAGGCAGTACCTTAAATTCCTTATGTATCAGTATTTGTCAGGTGAAAGATTACCCCCTCTATGTCCACGCAGGACGAACTGCTCGAGGCAGTACCTTAAATTCCTTATGTATCAGTATTTGTCAGGTGAAAGATTACCCCCTCTATGTCCACGCAGGACGAACTGCTCGAGGCAGTACCTTAAATTCCTTATGTATCAGTATTTGTCAGGTGAAAGATTACCCCCTCTATGTCCACGCAGGACGAACTGCTCGAGGCAGTACCTTAAATTCCTTATGTATCAGTATTTGTCAGGTGAAAGATTACCCCCTCTATGTCCACGCAGGACGAACTGCTCGAGGCAGTACCTTAAATTCCTTATGTATCAGTATTTGTCAGGTGAAAGATTACCCCCTCTATGTCCACGCAGGACGAACTGCTCGAGGCAGTACCTTAAATTCCTTATGTATCAGTATTTGTCAGGTGAAAGATTACCCCCTCTATGTCCACGCAGGACGAACTGCTCGAGGCAGTACCTTAAATTCCTTATGTATCAGTATTTGTCAGGTGAAAGATTACCCCCTCTATGTCCACGCAGGACGAACTGCTCGAGGCAGTACCTTAAATTCCTTATGTATCAGTATTTGTCAGGTGAAAGATTACCCCCTCTATGTCCACGCAGGACGAACTGCTCGAGGCAGTACCTTAAATTCCTTATGTATCAGTATTTGTCAGGTGAAAGATTACCCCCTCTATGTCCACGCAGGACGAACTGCTCGAGGCAGTACCTTAAATTCCTTATGTATCAGTATTTGTCAGGTGAAAGATTACCCCCTCTATGTCCACGCAGGACGAACTGCTCGAGGCAGTACCTTAAATTCCTTATGTATCAGTATTTGTCAGGTGAAAGATTACCCCCTCTATGTCCACGCAGGACGAACTGCTCGAGGCAGTACCTTAAATTCCTTATGTATCAGTATTTGTCAGGTGAAAGATTACCCCCTCTATGTCCACGCAGGACGAACTGCTCGAGGCAGTACCTTAAATTCCTTATGTATCAGTATTTGTCAGGTGAAAGATTACCCCCTCTATGTCCACGCAGGACGAACTGCTCGAGGCAGTACCTTAAATTCCTTATGTATCAGTATTTGTCAGGTGAAAGATTACCCCCTCTATGTCCACGCAGGACGAACTGCTCGAGGCAGTACCTTAAATTCCTTATGTATCAGTATTTGTCAGGTGAAAGATTACCCCCTCTATGTCCACGCAGGACGAACTGCTCGAGGCAGTACCTTAAATTCCTTATGTATCAGTATTTGTCAGGTGAAAGATTACCCCCTCTATGTCCACGCAGGACGAACTGCTCGAGGCAGTACCTTAAATTCCTTATGTATCAGTATTTGTCAGGTGAAAGATTACCCCCTCTATGTCCACGCAGGACGAACTGCTCGAGGCAGTACCTTAAATTCCTTATGTATCAGTATTTGTCAGGTGAAAGATTACCCCCTCTATGTCCACGCAGGACGAACTGCTCGAGGCAGTACCTTAAATTCCTTATGTATCAGTATTTGTCAGGTGAAAGATTACCCCCTCTATGTCCACGCAGGACGAACTGCTCGAGGCAGTACCTTAAATTCCTTATGTATCAGTATTTGTCAGGTGAAAGATTACCCCCTCTATGTCCACGCAGGACGAACTGCTCGAGGCAGTACCTTAAATTCCTTATGTATCAGTATTTGTCAGGTGAAAGATTACCCCCTCTATGTCCACGCAGGACGAACTGCTCGAGGCAGTACCTTAAATTCCTTATGTATCAGTATTTGTCAGGTGAAAGATTACCCCCTCTATGTCCACGCAGGACGAACTGCTCGAGGCAGTACCTTAAATTCCTTATGTATCAGTATTTGTCAGGTGAAAGATTACCCCCTCTATGTCCACGCAGGACGAACTGCTCGAGGCAGTACCTTAAATTCCTTATGTATCAGTATTTGTCAGGTGAAAGATTACCCCCTCTATGTCCACGCAGGACGAACTGCTCGAGGCAGTACCTTAAATTCCTTATGTATCAGTATTTGTCAGGTGAAAGATTACCCCCTCTATGTCCACGCAGGACGAACTGCTCGAGGCAGTACCTTAAATTCCTTATGTATCAGTATTTGTCAGGTGAAAGATTACCCCCTCTATGTCCACGCAGGACGAACTGCTCGAGGCAGTACCTTAAATTCCTTATGTATCAGTATTTGTCAGGTGAAAGATTACCCCCTCTATGTCCACGCAGGACGAACTGCTCGAGGCAGTACCTTAAATTCCTTATGTATCAGTATTTGTCAGGTGAAAGATTACCCCCTCTATGTCCACGCAGGACGAACTGCTCGAGGCAGTACCTTAAATTCCTTATGTATCAGTATTTGTCAGGTGAAAGATTACCCCCTCTATGTCCACGCAGGACGAACTGCTCGAGGCAGTACCTTAAATTCCTTATGTATCAGTATTTGTCAGGTGAAAGATTACCCCCTCTATGTCCACGCAGGACGAACTGCTCGAGGCAGTACCTTAAATTCCTTATGTATCAGTATTTGTCAGGTGAAAGATTACCCCCTCTATGTCCACGCAGGACGAACTGCTCGAGGCAGTACCTTAAATTCCTTATGTATCAGTATTTGTCAGGTGAAAGATTACCCCCTCTATGTCCACGCAGGACGAACTGCTCGAGGCAGTACCTTAAATTCCTTATGTATCAGTATTTGTCAGGTGAAAGATTACCCCCTCTATGTCCACGCAGGACGAACTGCTCGAGGCAGTACCTTAAATTCCTTATGTATCAGTATTTGTCAGGTGAAAGATTACCCCCTCTATGTCCACGCAGGACGAACTGCTCGAGGCAGTACCTTAAATTCCTTATGTATCAGTATTTGTCAGGTGAAAGATTACCCCCTCTATGTCCACGCAGGACGAACTGCTCGAGGCAGTACCTTAAATTCCTTATGTATCAGTATTTGTCAGGTGAAAGATTACCCCCTCTATGTCCACGCAGGACGAACTGCTCGAGGCAGTACCTTAAATTCCTTATGTATCAGTATTTGTCAGGTGAAAGATTACCCCCTCTATGTCCACGCAGGACGAACTGCTCGAGGCAGTACCTTAAATTCCTTATGTATCAGTATTTGTCAGGTGAAAGATTACCCCCTCTATGTCCACGCAGGACGAACTGCTCGAGGCAGTACCTTAAATTCCTTATGTATCAGTATTTGTCAGGTGAAAGATTATCTGTCATGTAAAAACCCTCTATGTCCACGCAGGACGAACTGCTACATGTGAGGCAGTAGTTCCTTCAAAATTCACCTGTTTCTGTTGATTGCTGAAAAATTATTTTTCATGAAATCTTAGTTTTCGTTCTTGTAGAAGCTTGGTTCTTCTCGCCAAATCACAGAACGCGTGACTACTAATCTTGTCGAATAGCACAGTGTGTCATCAAATAGAAATAACCTTATGTCCAACATTATCTTCTTTATTTGACATTTGTCTTTTATACAATAATAATTATAAGGGACGAAGAGGCCGTCAGGCCTACAAAACCCTGTTAAGCTAACTAGAGTTACTGTTCATGGATTATTTCTAATTACTACAGCTTTTTTAAAACTACTTGAATAAAAATCTATTAACTCCTTCGCATTTGTCATATTTTATTTCGAATTGTTTCACAGTTGAGCAATTAATAACTTCACTTGGGAGTTTATTCCAGTCGTTTATTATTCTTTGTGAGAAGAACATTTTTCGCAGATTTGAGTTACATCTTTTTTTGAATAGTTTCAGTACATGCCCACGCGTGTTACTTTGCGCGATGTCAAAAAATATCGATGAATCAGTGTCTAGAAATCCTTTTAATATTTTATAAGTCAAAATCATGTCTCCACGTTTCCTGCGGTATTCTAATGAGGGTAGATTGAGTACTCTTAGTCTCTCTTCATAAGAATAGTTTTGATTTTGGGAATAAGTTTGGTTGCTCTACGCTGGACGTTCTCGATAGACTTAATATCTTTGACTAAGTTGGGACACCACACTGCTACAGATGATTCTAACACAGGTCTTACTAAACTTTTGTATAGCAATAGAAACACGTCTTTGTCCATATATTTAAATGTCCTTTTGATTGAAGCTAGCATCCCATTCGCTTTTCTGATACATTCTCCTACTTGCTTTTCAAATTTTGTTTTCCATCTATATAGACACCAAGATCTTTAACCACTGAAGCTGACGATATTTCAGAATCACAGTTCTTTTCTTTATTCCAGAGATTATAAACTCCACATCTTTCAGCCTTGTTCCCAAGATGTAGTGCATTGCATTTCTCTTGATTGAGCGAAAGTTGCCACTTTTTGACCAATGTTCGATTTTTCTAATTTCAGCTTGGACTTCGTCAGAGGTATTGCTAGAGTAAAGCTTTAAATCGTCGGCAAACATTTTGACCTTTGATTTATTTACAATTTCAGGCAAATCGTTGACGTATAATAGGAAAAGTAAGGGTCCGAGTACGCTTCCTGAGGTACCCACTTGTAACACAAGTCCACGACGATTTATATCCATTTAATACTACTTGCTGCTTGCGATTTGACAAAAACGAAGATATCCATGTTAAGACTTTCCCTCCAATTCCGAATGATTTTATCTTTTTCAATAAACGCCGATGAGGCACAGAATCGAACGCCTTGGCAAAGTCGAAGTAAATAACGCTAACAGATTGTCCTGCATCTAGTAAGTCTGTCACTTCTTCTAAGAATTCTAAGAGCTAGATTCTAATTCTAATTCTAATTCTAATTCTAATTCTAATTCTAATTCTAATTCTAATTCTAATTCTAATTCTAATTCTAATTTTAACTTCAATACTTCTTTCTTTATTTAGTTGAAACCTTCTGGGTTTCGCCTTGGTCTTCCCTTTGTAAATATTTAGGATACCAACCAGACAGGAACGGTTTAATTCACCTCAGTTGTCTTTAAATTCCATTGTTACCCTGTAAATAATCTGAGATGACGTTATATGATAAAACATAATGGATGAAATGCATTTCGATACATGTATGCCTATAAGAGCTGAACAGAGCGCAAACTCTAGCCCTATGAATTAAGAACTCTTATCAAAAATTATAAAGATGTGAACAAAATATCTATGCCTAGAATTATGTCTGTGCCTAAACTCGCATAATAGCGATTCAACAATGAAGATTTATATATTGCACTGTAATATGTCTATGCCTATGTTTGTTTCAAAATGCCTGTAGTTAAGACTATAGTTTCCAAACCAAATGTCCCGATGAATAATCCGTGTATTCTCCAACAAAGTCTTCTGCTTGAGATCTTGAAGGGATACCAGAACCAGGGACGCCTGCACATATGGAGGGCAAGGGGGGGGCAAAGGTTTGAAGAAGGGCAACTGAGGGGGTTTGGGGGCGCAGCCCCAAGAAAATTTTAAGTTACCACGCCCTTCAGAAGCCTGGAAAACGTGGGAAACGCCCTTTAAATGTTTTCATTGACAACAAAACTGTTTAAGATTTACTCGATTTTGCAATTCTTTTGCATTTAAAGTAAAAAGTTTAGTAATAAGATGCTGCTAGTGGTTTCCGAAAAATGATTTTCTCTGTTCATTATTTTTTGAAAAATTACGAGCGACAAGTTTGACATTGATTTTCCCTCGACCCAGAAACAAATAATGAAATCAGTATATTATGGTCCTTTCTTGCCTTTCTTCTATTCTACAATTCTACAATATTTATCAGACAATTTTAAAGCTATTTTAAAAATAATTGTTGTCGCTGAGGGCACATCTTGCCCCTCCTTGCCCCCCTTGGATAAGGGCAGGAGGGGCGGTCGCCCCCCTTGCCCCCCCACCGCAGGCGTCCTTGACCAGAACTTTAAATTTAGATATCCAATCATTAAATCCAGTTTTACTTCCAAAGAATCAAGTTTGAAAGGTGACTTTTGTCGTTTTTTGTACCAGGACTTCGCAATGTTTTTTTTTGATTCTTCTCTTACTTGGAGGAGATATTGAAAGTAACCCTGGGCCAGTTAATGAACGTCAACGCCTTCCACCAGAAATTTTCGAAGATTCCCAGTCTGTAATAAAATGTTACCAATTTGATCCGAACAATACCATTCCTCCTGTTCATCACTCAGTATTTCTCGACAACTTCAAAGATATGAGTAAGCACTGCATAACTACGTCCTATGATACTCTAGCAGATTACATCCTTGCCATCCAGAACGAGATTTATATACCTTTTGGTAATAGTGATAGCTATGATGTCAAATGGATAGATAAATACCAAAAGAAAAAGGTAAAGAAGAATTATGAAGAAATCTTGATTACTATAAGTAAAAAGGAATCCAACTCTTCACCCACACCATGGTTAGAAACACACATCCATATACCCTCAGCCTCCATCTGTTTTATATCTCAAGAAATTGACAACTTTATCACCTCTTACCTCCCCACCATCGATGCAAAAGTCAACAAAACTAAAACATCCACCGAAAACAGTAACCATGAAACAACACCAGACACATCTGTTTGCAGCACTAAGATCATGCCTGACCCTAACAGCATCACCAACACACAAAACAATCAAATGTCTGACCTCTTTCTTAACACACAATCTGTTTCCATCCTTGAAACTACATCCAGCAACAAACAGGCAGCTAGCTCAGATGAAATTCTTCTGATCTGGAAAGAGATGGAAAACTTAAGAAAAGAAATTGAAAAAATGAAAAAATCTAAAAATGACAATGATTCAGCACCACCAACACCATCAAGCCACATCCACAAAGAACTTTCTTTACAATATGAAATTAATGAAAAACTGGAAAAAGAAAATGAATCACTAAAGAACGAAATAAAGTCTCTTAAAGTTGAATTAAGAAATATATCCTCAAATTGGAGAACAGAAACAAGACCAAGACCACAACCTCAACTTCAACTACAAAACCCAAACTTTCAACATTCAAACTACTATCAAGTACTTGCCAACCAAGCCCAACATCTTTATCCATATCAGTATCCAGCAATCCAACAAAAAAATTCAACAATATCACCACAAGTCAGTCAACAACCTCAACATCATATTACCTCACAATCACATAATAATCACAGAACAGCATCAGCAATCAACCAATCCACATCACCAAAAACCAATAACAATACAACAATCCAACAAAACACAATAGCAAATACAACACAAAATCCAACAAACCTTGTCATCAACAATCAACATGTTATCTTACTTGGGGATTCTATGATCAAAAATATCAAAGGCTACAGATTATCTAAGAACAAAAAAGTAAATGCAGTCAGCATCTCTGGAGCCACCAGTGAAGACATCAAAGACTACATAAAACCACTCGTAAAAAAGAAGCCAGCAGAAATTATAATTCACTGTGGGACAAATGATCTGAGGGTTAACTTGAATACAATGGAAAATATTAAAGAAATTAACAACTATGTAAAACTTATGAGCCCACACACCAACGTAAGTTTCAGTTCCATGATTTTTAGGTCTGATAATGAATCATTAAATGATAAGCTGAAAGATATTAATGAAGCTCTGTTAAACTTTTGTAAAAATAACAACCTTAAATTCATAGACAATAGCAATATTACCACGTCTGAGCTTAACAGAAGCATGCTGCATCTCAACAAGCAAGGCACTGCCATGCTTGCTAAAAATCTGATCCAGCACCTTCTAATCAATTACTTGACAATTTTATAAAAACCTATGGTCTTTATAATTTAGTCAAGGAACCTACTTGCTTCAAAAGTGACACTCCAACATGCATTGATCTAATATTAACAACTAAAAAACACTCATTTCAAAATACGATTACTGTAGAAACAGGTCTATCAGATTTTCACAAATTGACAGCTTCAAATCTAAAAACCCAATACGTTAAAGCAGAACCAATTAAAATTAAGTATCGTGACTTTAAGAATTTTGATTTAGATGAATTTAATGCAGATTTAAACAGTAAACTATACTATGCCAATGTTGAGGACTACAATGAATTCTCAGAAATCATGGCTTCTACTCTAGAAGCACATGCTCCTTCAAAGCTAAAGTTGGTAAGAGCAAATAACGCACCTTTTATGAACAAGTCCTTGAAGAAACTTATAATGGCGAGATCAAAAGCCAAAAATAAATATTATAAAGAAAGAACAACTGTTAACTGGGAAAATTTCAAAAAACTGAGAAACAAATGCGTTAAACTTACACGTCAAACGAAAAAAGAATATTTTAGGAACCTAGACATAAAATTTGTTAGCGATAATAAAAGATTCTGGACTACTATAAAACCAAATTTCAATAATAACAATCTGAAACAAAATAAAATCATCCTGATTGAAGATGATAAGATAATCTCAAATAGCAAGGACATTGCTCAGATAATGAATAACTATTTTATAAATATAACTGACTCTCTGAATCTGCCGAAAACTGATCCATTAACAACTACAACTTGTAATCATCAAGCAAACGATTGTCAAAACGATGATGAGGTATTAAGAATAATCGAGAAATATAAAAATCATTCTAGCATTAAAATAATCAAAGAACAACTTGGTGATATAACTCCTTCTATGAACTTTCAAAATACCTATAACGGTTTAATCAAAAATGAATTTGTAAATCTCGACGCCAAGAAAGCAACAGGACCAGATGACATACCCTCAAAAATCTTAAAATGGTCTGCTGAGTGCATAGCCCCTTATATAAATAAAATATTTAATAAAACTATCAATAGCTGTACTTTTCCTAATGATCTAAAATGTGCTGATGTCTCACCCATACATAAGAAAGGCAGTACAACATCGAAGTCGAATTACCGTCCTGTTAGTGTTCTTCCTTCGACTTCTAAAGTTTTTGAAAGAATAATGGCAGACCAGATTAGTAGATATATGGAGGATAAACTCTCCCCACTACTCTGCGGTTTCAGGAAAAAATACGGGACACAGCACGCCTTAATACGACTAATTGAAAAAATTAAGCGAAATCTGGATCTAAAATTTAAAAATGGCATGGTTCTCATGGACCTGTCTAAAGCCTTCGACTGTCTCCCTCACGAGCTCCTGATAGCCAAACTTGATGCTTACGGGTTCAGCATGAATGCTCTTAAATTAATCAAAAGCTATCTCCAAGAAAGAACTCAACGTGTAAAAATAAACTCCAATTATAGTGACTGGATGCAAATAAAACAAGGGGTTCCTCAAGGATCCATTCTAGGTCCCTTGTTTTTCAACATGTTTATAAATGATTTATTGTTTATTATCAAAAACAGCGAACTTTGTAACTATGCTGATGATAACACAATTTGGATTAAGGATAAGGACGTTGACCAAATTACAACTAAACTAAATGAAGAAATGATTTTTATTAATAAATGGTTTAAAGATAACTCAATGATTTTAAATGGTGAAAAATGTAAACTTATGATTCTGGAAGCTAAAAATAATAGACAAAATAAAGCAGTAATGACAATAAATAACAATCCTCTCGAAGAAGTTAACGAAGCTAAACTCCTTGGTGTCACTCTTGATAGCCAGCTTTAATTTGAGAAACACATAAAAGCATTTGCAAAACTGCTGGGAAAAAGCTTAGTGCTCTCGCAAGATTAGCCCCATATTTGGATGAAGCAAAAAGGATGCTTCTCATGAAAACATTCATCCTATCCTATTTTAACTATTGTCCCCTTGTCTGGATGTACTGTAGCAAGAAAAGTAACAATCTAATCAATTCCATCCATGAAAGGGCTTTAAGATTAGCGTATAATAATAGTGAATCCCTTAGTTTCTCAGAGCTATTGCGAAAAGATAATTCAATAACAATCCATCAATTAAACATTCAAAAGCTCTTGGTTGAAATTTTCAAAACCATACATGGTATGAATCCAGAATTCATGAAAGATCTGTTTCTGACACACGAGTCTGCGTATAATCTGCGGACATCTCATTTTGAAGTCAATAAACCGGCCACAAATAGGTACGGTCTTGACACATTGACTTTCAGAGGCAGCTCGTCATGGAATCTGGTTTCTGCTGAAGCCAAGGCAAGTAGTTCTGTGCAGAGCTTTCAGCAATACCTCAAAAACAAATATCAAGAGGCAAAGCTATGCAGCTGCAAGCTATGCACACAATTTCTGCCAAATATTGGTTACATACCTAATAATTAGCTGTTTGTTTATAACACTTATGCATCTTTATAACTTTATTTTAATAGCTATCTTTTATTACATTTGAGACTACTGTTAGTTTTGTTGTTAGTTAGGTTGGTATGTATTAGCTCCAGCTTGTAGCTATTTGTAGAACCAACGGTAAATAAAGAAAGTAAAAAAAAAAAGCTTCTCATTTCCTGACTTTACTATAGTATTGTCGGATAGCACAGGTAGCCGTGGAATAGAAAGTACTTGTACCCCAAAATAGTATATTCGTGATTTGACGTTTGTCTTTTATCTTCAATACTTCTTCCTTCTTTAGTCGAAAATATTCTGGTTTTCGCTTTAATCTTCCTTCCTTTGCTCGATATTCAAGACGTGATCAGGCAGGAATTATTCGATTCACATCCGATGTTACCCTGTAAATAATCTGAGATGACGTTATTTGATAAAACATAATGGATGAAATGCATTTCGATACATGTATGCCTATAAGAGCTGAACAGAGCGCAAACTCTAGCCCTATGAATTAAGAACTCTAATCAAAAATTATAATGATGTGAACAAAATATCTATGCCTAGAAATATTTCTGTGCCTAAACTCGCATAATAGCGATTCAATAATGAAGATTTATATATTGCACTGTAATATGCCTATGCCTATGTATGTTTTGATATGCCTGTAGTTAAGACTATAGATTCCAAACCAAATATTCGGATGAATAATCCGTGTATTCTCCAACAAAGTCTTCTGCTTGAGATCTTGAAGGCATACCAGAATTTTTAAATTTAGATATCCAATTATTAAATCCAGTTTCACTTCCAAAGAATCAAGGTTGAAAGGTGACTTTTGTCGTTTTTTGTACCAGGACTTCGCAATGTTGCCAGACGGATGTCGTCATCATCAAATGAATGTGTAGCAACACAACAACAACAAAACAGCAACAATTCCAAAACATAGGTCGCCCTCTTTTCCGTTGATTCATCTATTTCTGTTGATTGTTGAAAAATCTCTACTTTACGATATCTTCCCTTTGGTTTTTCTAAAAGCTTGTTTCATCTCGCCAAATCTCAGCTCCTGACTTTACTATAGTATTGTCGGATAGCACAGGGTGCCGTGGAATAGAAAGTACTTGTACCCCAAAATAGTATATTCGTGATTTGACGTTGGTCTTTTATCTTCAATACTTCTTCCTTCTTTAGTTGAAAATATTCTGGTTTTCGCTTTAATCTTCCTTTGCTCAATATTCAAGACGTGATCAGGCAGGAATTATTCGATTCACATCCGATGTTACCCTGTAAATAATCTGAGATGACGTTATTTGATAAAACATAATGGATGAAATGCATTTCGATACATGTATGCCTATAAGAGCTGAACAGAGCGCAAACTCTAGCCCTATGAATTAAGAACTCTTATCAAAAATTATAATAATGTGAACAAAATATCTATGCCTAGAATTATGTCTGTGCCTAAACTCGCATAATAGCGATTCAATAATGAAGATTTATATATTGCACTGTAATATGCCTATGCCTATGTATGTTTTGATATGCCTGTAGTTAAGACTATAGATTCCAAACCAAATATTCGGATGAATAATCCGTGTATTCTCCAACAAAGTCTTCTGCTTGAGATCTTGAAGGCATACCAGAACTTTAAATTTAGATATCCAATTATTAAATCCAGTTTTCATTCCAAAGAATCAAGGTTGAAAGGTGACTTTTGTCGTTTTTTGTACCAGGACTTCGCAATGTTGCCAGACGGATGTCGGTCATCATCAAATGAATATGTAGCAACACAACAACAAAAAAACAGCAACAAATCCAAAACATAGGTCGCCCTCTTTTTCGTTGATTCATCTATTTCTGTTGATTGTTGAAAATCTCTACTTTACGATATCTTCCCTTTGGTTTTTCTAAAAGCTTGTTTCATCTCGCCAAATCTCAGCTCCTGACTTTACTATAGTATTGTCGGATAGCACAGGACAGGGTTCCGTGGAATAGAAAGTAAGTGCCCCAAAATAGTATATTCGTGATTTGACGTTGGTCTTTGATCTTCAATACTTCTTCCTTCTTTAGTTGAAAATCTTCTGGTTTTTGCTTTAATCTTCCTTTGTTCAATATTCAAGACGTGATCAGGCAGAAATTATTCCATTCACATCCGATGTTACCCTGTAAATAATCTGAGATGACGTTATTTGATAAAACATAATGGATGAACATGTATGCCTATAAGAGCTGAACAAAGCGCAAACTCTAGCCCTATGAATTAAGAACTCTTATCAAAAATTATAATGATGTGAACAATATCTATGCCTAGAATTAAGTCTGTGCCTAAAACTCGCATAATAGCGATTCACGATAAAGATTTAAATATTGCACTGTAAGAAGTCTATGCCTATGTATGTTTCGATATGCCTATAGTTAAGACTATAGTTTCAAAACCAAATATTCCGATTAATAATCCGTGTATTCTCCAATAAAGTCTTCTGCTTGAGATCTTGAAGGCATACCAGAATTTTTAAATTTAGATATCCAATTATTAAATCCAGTTTCACTTCCAAAGAATCAAGTTTGAAAGGTGACTTTTGCCGTTTTTTGTACCAGGACTTCGCAATGTTGCCAGACGGATGTCGTCATCATCAAATGAATGTGTAGCAACACAACAACAGCAAAACAGCAACAATTCCAAAACATAGGTCGCCCTCTTTTTCGTTGATTCATCTATTTCTGTTGATTATTGAAAAATCTCTACTTTACGATATCTTCCCTTTGGTTTTTCTAAAAGCTTGTTTCATTTCGCCAAGTCTCAGCTCCTGACTTTACTATAGTATTGTCGGATAGCACAGGGTGCTGTGG
The DNA here is from genome assembly GCA_014526335.1 of Chrysaora quinquecirrha. NCBI lineage: Eukaryota > Metazoa > Cnidaria > Scyphozoa > Semaeostomeae > Pelagiidae > Chrysaora > Chrysaora quinquecirrha. The sequence continues at coordinate 2,840,709 of JACTAT010000059.1, read as the reverse complement.
AATAGAAAGTACTTGTACCCCAAAATAGTATATTCGTGATTTGACGTTGGTCTTTGATCTTCAATACTTCTTCCTTCTTTAGTTGAAAATATTCTGGTTTTCGCTTTAATCTTCCTTTGCTCAATATTCAAGACGTGATCAGGCAGGAATTATTCGATTCACATCCGATGTTACCCTGTAAATAATCTGAGATGACGTTATTTGATAAAACATAATGGATGAAATGCATTTCGATACATGTATGCCTATAAGAGCTGAACAGAGCGCAAACTCTAGCCCTATGAATTAAGAACTCTTATAAAAAATTATAATAATGTGAACAAAATATCTATGCCTAGAATTATGTCTGTGCCTAAACTCGCATAATAGCGATTCAATAATGAAGATTTATATATTGCACTGTAATATGCCTATGCCTATGTATGTTTTGATATGCCTGTAGTTAAGACTATAGATTCCAAACCAAATATTCGGATGAATAATCCGTGTATTCTCCAACAAAGTCTTCTGCTTGAGATCTTGAAGGCATACCAGAACTTTAAATTTAGATATCCAATTTATTAAATCCAGTTTCACTTCCAAAGAATTCAATTAATCCAGTAAATCAAGAACCAGCTATAGCAATGAAGTCTTGAAAACCTCCGGAGTTGCTTAATTTCCAACATGCATCTCCAGAAAGAAGCGAAACACGTCTAAAAATCCAAAAAAATATCTTGTCTAGAATCCTGATGATAAATTATTATGATGTGCACAATATCTATGCCTAGAATGATGTCTTTGCTTAAACTCGCATAACAGCAATTCAACAATAACGATTTATATATTGCACTGTAACATGTCTATGCCTATATTTGTTTCAATATGCCTGTAGGGTAGTTAAGTCTATAGTTTCCCAATAGAATATCCGTGTATCCATGTATTTACGAACAAAGTCTATGCCTAGAATGATGTCTTTGCCTAAACTCGCATAACAGCGATTCAACAATAACGATTTATATATTGCACTGCACTGTAACCAAGTCTATGCCTATGTTTGATTTCATATGCCTGTAGGGTAGTTAAGCCTATAGTTTCCTAATAGAATATCCATGTATCCATGTATTTACGAACAAAGTCTTCTGGTTCAGGTCTTAGTTTGATATCCAAACAATCCAATTAATTCAGTGAGCAGCCAGCTATAGCAAGTTCCCCAAATAATTAAGTCTTAAAAACCTCCGGAGTTGCTTAATTTCCAACATGTATCTCCAGAAAGACGCAAAACACGTATAAAAATCCAAAGTAATAGATATATTTTTGTTTTAGAGAAAAAACTGTAGAAAAAATTCGCAAAGCAACAATAGCTGGAAATTTTTGTGGCCCTACATTTGTTCACGCCTGTGGCATTTATTGCGAAGCTTTCAATGCATCCGAGAACGCAAGTGGCTCATATCGTTATCAACGAATTCTCAATGAATTGTTTTAATTTTTTCATATTTGTTTTACGTTTTATTTTCAAAATTCTTATTTTTTATTTTGTTGAATTGTTTATTTTGATTTTATTGTTATTGTTATTATTATTTCGTCGTTAGATTGTTTAATTTATTTTTTATCAACAGACCACAGCGTTCTCAGATGCGCTGAAAGAAAGCTTTGGAAATGCTACAGAATGGCGCTAGTCTACAAAAGTTGCGGCGAAGAAAGCATGCGTCATTTGCAATGTGCAAAGTTTTTCCAAAAATTTTTCTCAGATTTCTCTTCTGAAACAAGAAGAGATCTGGGGAGATCTGAATAAAGAGATGACTGAATGCTTTTTTTGGATTTTCGGTTAGCTTTTCGCTTCTTTAGAGATACAGGCTGGAGAATCCAGCTACTCTGGGGATTTTAAGAGTTCTTTTTTGAAGAACTTCAAAATGGAACGATTTCAATCTTTCTTTTCTATTCTCTAAGTTAAACATGAGGTGTTTTCGATACATTTTTAGCTTTTGCCTGTAAATTGTATCGCTGTTATGATAGTCTTCTTTTTTGTTTCTTAATTTTTCGCTGTAATTGTTATTAATTTGATGGCAACAATAAACATACACACATAGCTACATACATACATGCATAAAAGCTTCGAGTAATCAATGCCATTCCAACAGCGAATCTTGTCTTGCAAATCTTGTTTACCATGACGCAAATGATGTTTTCACCATAATAAGCTCAAATCTTTATTTTTCTCCCAGAAGATCATCCAAATAAGAAAACGAGCAGAAAAAATCCGCGCAAAAAATTTGTTAGCACTTTAGTACATGCGCTTTTCCAAACAGCTGCATAGACTTATTACATGCCTTCCACTCTTTACGAAACAGCTTTCACAACTACAACAACATAATTACTGTTTCCTCAGAACGCAGTTGGAGCCGGGTGGTGGGGTGCTGAGGGAGGAGCGTAGACTACGACGAATTTAGTAAGTCTAACAGCTGGACTATTTATGTTGAGACAGCGCATGCGCATTTTAAATCATCCAGCAAGGACTTTGGGGCACATTAATTATGTGGAATGTTATGGAATTGTTTTGGGGAGTTTTAACACCGAAGTGACGGCGACAATCCAGTGAAATTGAAAAACTCACTTACCTTTGGGATGCTTAATAAAACAAACCAAAAATGAATAGAAAATGGTTAACTCATCTTCTTCTTTTTCTTCATCTTTCTCTTCATAATCACCATCATTATCGTTATCATCATCATCATCATCATCATCATCATCATCATCATCATCATCATCATCATTATCATCATCACCATCCTCTCCATTATCTTGATTGCTGTAACAGCAGACATTTCCCACGACAGCTAAAACAGTTTTAGTTAGTTATCATATAAGTCAGAAAAGAAACAAACCATGCTATGGAAGCATAAATCGGAGAAAAGGATGTAACGGGCTTGGGATTCGCTGCAACCTCGTATCCGGATATCACAAAACAAAATCAAGTGCTTGTGCGAGCAAGGGTCAATGGTCCCCACTATCCCCATGGTTCCGACCACCCTGGGTACATCCTTCTTTAAAAAGCGTCTATTGAAAAGTGTTAGCAAAAAACAAAGGTCATGTAGAAAAGGGCCCTTTGCGAAATGTTGAAATTTTAAAAATAAAAATTGATGTTTCCAAATATGTTCGTAACCGTGCCCCCAAATTTACTAAATCTTGGGGTCTGGTAGAAACAAAAATAAAAAAGAGGGGAACCAGAGAAAAAGCAGATTTTTATGTCCGAAGGACATATTAAGAGGGTGTCGTGGAACGCATGTACGCATAGAAAATAGATAGATAGGCATATAGACGCTTTTTCTTGCCAAAACGTAACAAAAGATAAACCACAAATAATAGGAATTAAACTTTGAAATCGCCGATAAGTGTTGTCGTTAGTGGGCATAATTAACAAAATGCAATTGCTTGCCAAAAAAATCAATTAGTATCAACTGTTAGTGTAGCGCAGTTGAATAATGCGCTTGTTTCTGGCGCTAAGGGTTGTGAGCTCGATCCACGATGCAGGAAACTAAAAATTTGACACCAAGATTTTCTCGCAAAAAAGCCGGCTCGGTCGGGTTTCAAAAAAAAGTTTGACTACAATATTGCAAAATGTTGCTCAAATCTAATTTGATTTTATTTTTTATTTTAAATACTTTCATACAGTTTTTGATTGGGTTGTTATTCTAAGAGGTTTCTAGAAGTCCTATTACATGCAAGGTACTTTCGTGTGAAAAGAGGAGGAGATTGTGGCGCAGTAGAAATTGTTGCCAAGTTACACAGAAGAAATTTTTTCAAAACAGTTTGCGGCTTCGAAAATCATCTGAAAATAAATGGTTCAAAGTTGGCAATCAATTCTTCAAAGTGCTATTAATTATCGAATATAGTCATCTGCATTGTATGGGAATTGTTATGATAGCTTTTGGAGATTCTAGAATTAAATTCATCATTTGTAGCGAAGATTACAGGTTTCGGTGCACTGAAGGGAGTTGTTTGTTACACAGTTTAACCTATGAGCTCAAATTTATTAGTACATATACGTTACTAGAGGTTTTATATTTTCGATTCAAAGTTTTAGGATTCCTCCAGGAAAGATTCATCTGATCACATTGTCAACAATCGCATCATCATCATAATGGATCATTATCATCATCACCATCATCATCACAATCACCAATCATTGTCTTCAACATGATCATCATGTTGAAGACGGTGATCATCATTTTCGTCTTCAACGTGATCATCATCATCGTTGTCGTCGTCGTCGAGCATCATAATCATCATCATGATCGTCTCTAGCATGATCATTATGGTCATTATCATCCTCTTCAAAGTCATCATCATCATCATCATCATCATCATCATCACCAACATAATCATCATTCTCATCATCGTTGGCTTCTTCATCATCATGATCGTCTCTAGCATGATCATTATGGTCATTATCATCCTCTTCAAAGTCATCATCATCATCATCGTCTTCTTCTTCGTCATCTTCGTCATTATTAACATTATCTTCATCATTATTATCATTATCATCAGCGTCCTTCGGACATTGCTACAGCGTTGCTATTTTTTCACAATGAGAGGGCAATGATGTGTTACTGCCAAAATTTTAGGGAGTGGGTCAAGGGGAAACCCTCAGAAATATTTTTGGGACCACACCCTTTTCAAATGAGGAGAGACACTGTGAAAATAGCCTATTTTCTAGGCTTCTAGTTCCAAACTAACTTTAAATTCTTGTTCACGCGAATTTGATTTTTGATTTATAAAATATATGTAGCTACACGAGGGAGAAAACGTAGAGCAAAATGCAATGGTAGTTTGAATTAAAGCTCAAGTTTATCATGCTAGCTCAAGTACACGCAGTTTTTTTATAAGCAACATCGGTCGAGCCTAGTTCCAAAGTTGCTTATTTTGGACCTCTTATGGCCACCTTTTATAGTGGCAAAAGTTGCTTTGTAGTTGCTTAATTTTAACTGTATATTTTCGCCCTAAGAATAGTATAGAGGCTAGAAAAACATAAAAATTTGGAGTTCTGCTATAGCTTTGAGCTTTTTATGCAACATCACGCTAAAACACCGAGTATATACAGCAAAGAAATACTATAAATAACATCAGTCAAGAAGAACCATTAATTGTTTACCGTATAGAGACTTCGTATTGAAAGTTAAACGAAAACCCCTCAATGAAATGCTTCACGTAATGATTAACACTCCGTTGATATGCGAGTTTTTGAAGGCAAATGAAAGGAAATAGCTTCTATGTTGATCAATCCTCAATTGCTTGCTGTGATATAAATTATTCAAAATTTTAAATGTTACTTAGGTTTTTTTACTGTGGTACTATACGTTGCTTAAAGTTTTAGGTCTTCTACATCTTGGTTGCTTATAAAAAAAAACTGCGTGTAGCTCAAGTATTTGGTAATCCATCGTATTTACTACAGTTAACATCCGCTATCTCGACTGCCCGCTATCTCGAACATTCGCTATCTCGAACGATTTTCCATTTCCCCTCGTTTTGGTATAAGGGTTTGTATAGAAAAATCATCCGCTATCTCGAACCCCGTTATCTCAAACATTCGCTGTCTCGAACCATTTTCGATTTCCCATGGAGGAAAACCTGCTCTTTATCTCGAACTTTGCCAAATTTTCTGCTGAACTGGATAAAGAGACAGGCTGGAAATATGTATAAGATCGCCTAGCGGAGCGGGAATGGCAGCAGCTAAGTAATATGCTGCCCATGTATACAATAGATGAAGCTGTTCTCTTTCGAGATGTGCTGCATCGCCATTATCTCAATTTCACCAATAGTAGGGATGAAAGCATTGGGGTGTTTTGACTGCTATGTAAAAAATACCAGACTTGTTTGATGAAATTTGGGATCAGTAACCCTGCATGTTAATAGGGGTTCCTTTTCTGACTTAAAAACTATAATTTTTTATATTTATATGGGGCATCCGTTATTTCGAACATTCGCTATCTCGAACAAATTCCAGTTTCCCTTGAGAGTTCGAGATAGCTGATGTCAACTGTATGTTGTATGATGGTGTGGATTCTAGTAAACCCGCTCCGCATTTCAGTAACGAAGAGAGCAGAATTACCCAGTAAAATCTCACATTTATTTAATAAACAGATATTTTTAGGAAGAAGCAAATGAGTAGGTAAACATCAAAATAGTCAAAATATGAAAATGAATATTTTTCGAAAACTTACTCATTAAACATTTCTGTGCGACGGCGAACTGGCGTGCGAAATTGAAAGAAGGACCAACAGAACTCTTTTAACGGTAAAATTCTGTGCTTGGTTGTTAATTGCAAACTTTGCCTGATACATTCAATGTTCCATTCTTTTATGATTTATTTTTCTTTTGGCCTTTGTTTTCGTTCTTGTTTGCAAAGCAAGAGAGCTTAGAGCAAGCATGAGGGCTTCGTAGCTCCGTTCACCACGAGTTGTGTACAGCTTTCTTGTGGCCATACAGCGATATCTAGAAACTTTTGGCAGGAAAAGTTGAAAATTCACCAGAAAAACTGTTTTTGCAGCAATATACAATTCCTGGTTTCACTAAGATCCCAAAATTTCAATGATATTTCATGCCGTTTTGCGAGAATTCACCCTCTTGACTCTTGTGTTCGTTTCACTGTTGTTTGAAAACACCAGGGCGAGAGCTCCAAGTTCTTCACCCCGTACACCAAACACAAATCTTGAAATGTGAGGGAAAACTGCGCAGCGCATCGTGTTTGGTTTTATGGCAGCTCTCAAGGGACCTTTATGCTAGTGAAATTTTCACAGCACTTATTGCTTGGTTTAAATGTAACTTGAAATCGACAACCGTTCAGTGGCATGAAAGAAAAGACAATGCCAATGTCACGTGTCTAGCCTTATATGACAGATGACGGTTGAAATAATCTAGAACGGAACAAAAAAAGGTGAAAACGTTGTCACCACCCCCCTGGGAAACATGTTTCAATGCTCTGCTGCTACGCTTGAGAATGTTTCTGCAAATTAGCGACAGATTTCCCGTGCTGTCAACAAAACTTTGTGTCCCAAGGCTATCGCAAAACTGTGCTAGAATTTCCTTGTGCAAAACGTGCAAGGCAGATACTGTGCTGTCACAGAGACGTGTAGAGAGCAAAACTCACTTCTAATTTTTGTAACAAAACAAGTACAAAAATTTTTGTAACAAGTACAAAAATTTTATGGTTCATTTTGCACCGTTTAACACGTGCATCTGCAACTGAAACAGTTGGCTGGATCTGTCAAGCAATAATGAGAACAACAACAGTGAACCTAGGCACTCGTGTAGACTTACTACAAGATGAAGGTGAAATGGTGCTTTAGCGCCAGTGAAAATAATAGCCAGCACTGGTGTAGTAGAACACGTAGGAATGATATATATAGTGCAGAAGAACTAAATAGTGCAGGCGCGCGCAGCCACCCGTTTCATTGTTAAAAATTGCACTGTAACATGTAACCTAAGATTAGCATTCAAATTTGACAATATTCTATCTATGTCCGCAACCGACTCCAGGACAGGGTATCTTTTTCTAATTTGTCTCCAGGACAGGGTGACTTTGGCACTTTCCTGGTGGCACGTCACCGTATACCGGAAAGTTAAGCGCCCCCCCCGGATCTATGTATCATATCTGAGGTACAACAAATAGCCCTGAATGTACATTTATTCATATTTCATACACCATCAACAATCCATGCGCCGTCTTAGAGCTTAATCTTAATATAAAACCAGCTCGGCCTTCGCTTGTTTCCGCGGTGGGCCTTGCGAAGCTTCGTTTATAAATTCTACGATACACTTTTTTTTAATAAGCAACTTGACTTTCGTCCAGCCCTCAAAGTTGCTTAAAATTTTAGACGTTTCAGTCCTCAAAGTTGCTTAACATTTATTGTACCTACTATACACCCCCGACTTCGCGCGTAAAATTGGAGTAAAATTGTCATCTGTTAGGCCTACAACATGACTTTTGGGAGACAGTAAGTGGAAAAACGTTAGCTAACGTACTTCAACATGCAAAACATAAGAATGAAGAACAATTTCCTAACACAAGAAAGAGAATAAGCTTACTTGTTTGACTTCTTAGTTGCTTACAGTAATTCAATTGAGCCCTTAAGTTGCTTAATGTTAAGGTCAGTTCAGCCCTAGTTGCTTATTGAGCGGTTGCTTATTAAAAAAAAAGTGTAGGGTCCTTTCTAATCTAACAGTATAGGTGTCAAGGCAATTATGTAGCCTGCGTGCAGACTAAGACACTTTCAAGCGGAATAAAATATTATGTTGAACAAATCTGCACTATAAACGCGCTAGAAGACTAGCATACTCTATTGATATAAGAAAGGCAAATGTCATTTTAGCTGATCATACAAACTGTATCTATTCTGTGTCTTTCATCAAACCGCAGTTAAATAATAAATCGAAAAGCCTGGAATAAGTTGCTTTATAAATGAGCGGTGAAGAACTTGGAAAGAAACGATTTGATGTAGGATAACCGCTTGAATAAGCGATTCATCAACAATGTTTTTGGATATGATAGGATGATTTATATGTGTGCGATTCAGATAAGGTTTCATATAGAGGTAAAATCGACGTAACTTTCTTTCTTCAAGAATCCGCCGTCTACTGAAAACAGATCATTAGGCCGTTGACAGAGATGATGATTCTTATGGTATATGCTTGTTCATCAGCTGTAATTGGAGTGCTTGGAATAATTCTCAATATTATTCAAATTGTCTTAATATGCCGCGAAAAGAAAAACAAAAACGTATTTGGGATGACACTTCTCAGCCTCAGCATCACGGATTTGCTGTCATGTTTTATGTTCATATTGTACGATGTTCTTATTGTTATTACTATAGTTACCGAACGCTTTCAATACTGGGAAGTTATACAGATGTTTGCAGAAATCCCTACATTATTCTCAGCAATGTTGTCCTTAACTCATGTTGTTTTCATTGCTGTTCAACGATTTATTGCCACAGTTTATCCATTGGAAATCAAGCGCATAATTACTACAAGAAGATGCAAGATTATCCTACTTCTATTATGGTTCGCATCATTAGTTCTTACTGTTCTGATTTTGCTAGGTTTTGTAAAAATGAAGTATTACTCTTCGATGTTAATAACATGTGGACCATTATTGATCATCATTTATGCCGTGATGTGTTATAAAATGAAGCAGCGAGATAACAGTATATACAACACAAACGTATCTGCACGTATGGAGCAAAGAAGATCTAACAAGATGGTTTTTTTCCATTCCGTTGCGATTTCTTCTGCCTTTTTAATGTGCATGTTTCCTAAGGCATTCGCCTTCCATTTTCAATACTCAATACAATTAGGTGTAGCAGCGGAGTTAATTTTCGAGCTGAATACTTCTATTAACACTATGCTTTACTTTTTTGCGATTTATTGCAGACAGAAGACGGCCAAAAGGCATCATTTCGGGCCAAATAACTACCAGCAAAGGATTACATTATAATGTTGCTGTTGGTAAACCAAAACCTTATACAAACAGACAATGTTTTACGTGTAGAGCTGTAGAAAAATATGGCTTAAAACTACAGAAACATGCAGAAATGAATGAACATAGATGTATATAGCAATGGCACAGCAAGGTGATTACGAAACAGGGGCGTTGAGGGGAGTGGAGCAGGAGTGGCACAGGAATGGATAGGACTGGCAACCAGCACAGAAACATAGAGGAGCGATACGGAACAGAAACGAATAGAGCAGAATGCATAAGAACAAGCAGGAATGAAACAGGAGCGTATAGAAATGACAAAGTGACGGCAGGAATGGGCAAGGAATGAACTGGAAAACAAATACTGAAAGACAGCTCCAAACTTGTAGAAAAAGAAGTGCTTTTTTGGACACTGAGTGCAGAGAGAATGCCAGGAACGTACAAGAGCCAATGGCACAGGAACATGCACGAATGAAGAATTAACATGGGCGAATAAAGCAATTGCACAGCAAGGTGCAAGAGTGGCGAGAGTCAATACGGGCGGTGAGACAGGAATCGCACATAAGAATGGATAGGACTGGCACAGGAACGTACAGGTGTGACAAGGAACGTAAAAAATTTGGCAAGATGCACAAGAATAAGGAGGAATGTGACAGAACGCATTGAGATTAGACAGCATGATAAGGAATAGTCCAGAAATTTAGCAGGAAAAACAAATATTGGCAGACATTCTTAAACGTGTGGAAACAGAAATGCTACACTAAAATTTCAGAGTACAGAAATCACAAGAGGCGCACTGTAACATCAAGAAATGGAACATAAATGAACAAAAACGTACAGGAGGTAAATAGGAACCCCTGCTCCTCACGGGAACGAGTAGGGTCACTATCAATAGCATTACTGAAAAGTTGAGCGGAAAGGCAAAAGGCTAAATCATATTTTTGAAACAAAATATCATTAACTTCACTTTCCTTCATAGCTATTCAAATTGTATAAGTTAAAACAAATATAACCCAACTTTTCTTCTTTAGCTTTCTGTATAGCGTCTATAAAGCGTTCTTGTATAAACCTTAACAACTTAAATAAATCTTACTTGAATGACATAGATAGGTATACGATGCATACATACGATCTATGTTAATATGAATAGGTTCCTTTTTTATAGATTAAAATATTTTCATAGCTAGTTTTTCTTTTGCATTAAACAATTTGTAAGTTTCAGATCTTAAGGCTCATTCTTGTGAGCCTAATCTATCGTGAAGCAAAACGGGGAATGAAAGGCTAATTCCATTCACCAGGAAAGGAAAACGGGCCTGCTAAATTTACCCAGTGGTTACCCAGTAGACGACAGACCCACGACAGACCAAGATCAAACTCATGCACTGCATGAGATGTCCGTGGATGCCCTTATTAAACTCCTCGACCCATTGTTACACTGCTATAGTGTAAAGGTTTTGCATTATATATAATATAATGTGTAATGTACGTTAGTTTCTTTCTCTGATAGGGCAACTCTTAAGTACGTTTTACTGAAATGAAAATTCATTCCATACCCAAAGTATCCAATTTCAGAGCATATCTCACGCGTTAGCGTTACTTAATCCGGTCCTACCCAGAAAGGACCAAACAGTTGAAAATCTGATATTTTTGGGAATGATAACTCTTTGAATGAGTATTGCCGTTTTGGTCATGAGGAACTATATTGATCTGATAGCTTACCGTCCACTTTTAGGATTCAGGTACTAAAATTCAGTAAGTTACAAATCGTAGCTAATGTTTTCTTTGATATCAGAATTCAGGGTAAATCATGCTCAGAGTCAGAGCTGATAGCTCGAATAATTTTGTCGGATAGGCATACGTTTCCTAAGTGTGTGCCCCTTGGGTTAACTATCACTGCTAAGGAGCTAACTACACAACTTAGGTGCCATGAGCTCCGAGAAGAAGGTTTATGGAAGTGGAGGTGTTGTTGATTCATGACGTACGATACAACGCATATTTTGTTGATTTGCTTTTGCATGCTTCGACCGATAAACGAAACAAAACAAGCTAGTTACAACGCAGCCCAAACAAGCCCACTCTAAAGGGTTAATTTCAAATCAGCCAGCATTTACAGTAATGAAATGTAGTATAACGGCATTTACTAGCTACACCGATAAGAATGCGTCCAAGGGCATACTGAAAACGTCCCTAGAAGTTTTGAGATAGCTAGTATGAAGCGAAAATAAATTAAATATTTTAAATAGAATTTCTATCCGTTAATAATAACACAAATAATATGTATACCGACTTTATCTCACGAGTTCATCTGTTTGTTGGCAATTACACTGGGTCAACATTGTTTCCATTATTTGTTGTCCTTTTCGCATCAACATCGTGTATCCTATATGCAAAAGAATATGCAAATTAAATGTCAAATGTCTATCAGAAAAATTTTAATTAGACTGCGTATTCTTTCGGGTTTATCAAATCTCCACTCTGAAAATCGCAGTTTGATTTTCCGCGAGATGTAAATGAAGTCTGTAATCTCTCTCATTTTCGGAGAAGATTTAGGGTGTTATTTTGGTAACCCTCCTTTTTCTGCAGAGGCCCTGTAATTCTGAAAATGGTAGATGTAGGAGGAAAACAAAAAGACAAGGCTGCCAACAACGGTATAGGCTGAGGTTGATAAGAACGAACTCGGGCTTCATGTTTCATTTTAAGACAAGAAAGGGATTGCTTGCGATGTCTGCAAAACCCTCTAGAGTGGGCAGAAGGTTTAGGAGACCTGGCAAATTTTTCAGAAGACATGCCAAAAAACAACTAGAAGTCTACAGAAAAAGTCAACTCAGTTCAACTTTTTCCCCTGACAAAATGAACAGGAAAATGTTCCCATGCAATGCAAAAATGTGATGTACAAAGTGCATGTGCTCACATGATTATTTTCCCGTTCCAGTTCCCGTGGTTAAAAGGACAAATGGAAATCCAGCTTTACAAAATCATTCAGTGATGGCTCATCATTACTGGAAATATTCACCATCTTGATACATTCCAAAGGCATATTTTATGTGTGGCAATAACGGCCCTTCCACATGTCTTGAAAGGTTATGGTTTGAATGGTTTATCCTTACCTTAGCAGATGTGTTTTACATTTGTCCATGTCAATGCAGCTGTAACCAGTTAGTGTGATCATCTTTGTTGGCCATTCCGGTGTTAGTTGCAAGCAGTGCCTTGCTGTATATACTGATGCTGATGCAATCAAAGAAGGCAAGAATTGAAGGAATGCATAATCTGTTGAAGGAAGAATTGATTTTAATGAAATTTGTATGCTGTATTTGTGTGTGTACTACATATTGTTTATTTAATTAGGCATTGCAAATGAAAGAAAAATGCTTTGCTAGGTAACATTACCTCACTCAGTCTATGATCAAATCTTGCGTATTTGAGTTGTGACAGGTGCAATTTTGAAGGTTGTGTCTTCATCATTGTCAGTAAATTCTATTTTTCACATCCCTCAGTCCAAGAAATCAAGGTGGGATCTTCCTGATAGCCTGTGCCCAGACTCAAACTGATCAAATCAGTGCTTATTTGATGTTTCAGTCTAGGTGTAGGCTGCGTCCCGACAATATTTCCTCTTAAGAGCACCAGCCTGGCAAGAGTGTATGCCTCAATAAAATGAGCATCCCCTGTAGCCAATAGAGGGTGGCTTTTAAACTCCTTATCTATTCAGTCAGAGTGTGTGTTGGAGTCTACTGAGGTATCCTGTCCTTTGGCAATGGCAGTAAGAATGCTCAAGTTTGATTGGTTTTTACTTACCTTGCAATGAAACCTCCACGAAATAAACAGTATATTTCTTTAAATATGATCTAGCTTTTGGCAGAGATGTGATTATTTCCCCAGCATGTAAGTCATTTTCACTTAAACTCTCCATCACATAATACTCCATAAAACTAGCTGTCGTGGGTAGAATCAGCCTCCAGTTCAAGCATTGTGATATTGCAATCTCCATGTCTATAAATTGTCTTAATACAAACGTTTCTTTACAATATTTTTTCAAGGTTGGAACCCTTGGAATATTTTCTTCACATTCCTCGATTTTTGCTAAAAAAGAAGAAAAATGAAGATTTTTAGCAGAAAATATATGCATCACACATTTTATGTACACAGAGTTTGATTTCAATCTAAATTTATTCCCACAGTCCTTATTAGAGAAACAAGGGCTCAATAGGGGGGTTTATACACATTCTGTACAGATATATCAAAACTGTACAGGAAATTGTACTAAATTTCAAAACCAATACGGAATGTCACTGATATGTCATATTTTAAAATATTTTGATGGGATTTTTATACAAACAATAATCTAGTTAAGCAACCACCTGGTTTATCCATAGACACCCCATGTAATGTGTACAGTACAAGGGAGGATTTGCAGTACATTGGCGGATATTCAGTATGGTTGGGGTACCATGATTGCTGTGGGGGCCCTTCTTGGAGCCCTTGTGTCACTGGGGGGGGGGGGTATCAAATCAGTAGGACTATTTCTTATCTTAACCCTTACTAAGAGGTACTCAAAAAACCCCTTTGGGCTTTGGGTTATTTACATTATACAGATACGTCCCTTCTGTGTTAGATACTTCTAGGTGATAAGTCCAGATAAGATAAACAACTAATTATAGAAAGTTGAGACGCATGATGATAAATATAATTTGCAGGAATGTTTGATATTACCGGCCAAGGACAAGCAGCACAAGGCAAGCATATTAAGTTGTGACTCCATCAAAAGTTCATAGCTTTCCATGACATGGTCCAAGTAACTCACTGCTAAATGTACAACTCCGTGCGTCAAACCATGTTTCTCTCCAAGAAGGGCAAGCCAGTTTACAAGAAATCTTCTGTAACAAATTTGTGGTGATTGCGTGTGGAAAGTTGGCAGTTCAGTTTCGCGTTTCCTCAACGTGGCATGGACATCTTTCGCTGTTTGAGACTTCCACCAGTTTTCTTCACCGTACATTTCAGTTTTGGAGAGAAGGCAAAGCTTGTCTTTCCCCAAAAGATATATGATTATATCTTCAAATATCTCATAGTAAAAAGATAGCTTTTTTATAAAAACTTTAGCCAAGTTTAGTTTCTGTTTCGTTTCTGTATTCCCAGTGCTTCTCCTTTCAAAACTTGTCTCCACGTTTGCTTGCCAAATAAAAATTTATTTTGATTTGGCGCACGTTTGTGTATTTTACCACGTGATCAACGTCACGAAAATTCATAAAAACGAGGCAGAGCGGAAATGACGTACTACGTTCAAAGAGGGAACGGAAGTTTTCCCTTCGGGCTTTTTGAGGCAATACCAAAACACCTTTTTGAGAGAGAAAATTCACACTTGGAGGAAAAACAATACTTTGACTTACACACTGCAACTTTCTTTACATTACACAGAAACAGATATATCTATATGGGTAAACACGAAAATGTAACAGAAACGGATTAATCTAGCAGCCCTTAATAACGAAACAAATGATTTAACACAACACGAGTATATATAACAATTAACTAATGCAAAACTAGATGGCTAACTCCCAATTTTAATTTCCGAACTAGATTCCTACAGAGCGAGAAAAATTTATATCCTTTTGATGAAAAACTTCCTTGCATTGACAACGAAAGAAGCTCAAGACAATGCACCTTTGCACAACAAAAGACAAAAGGAGCCAGTTTAAACAAAGAGTCTTTCTTTATGAAATGCCTTAAATTCTTTTCAACGAAATTCGATTAAAAAGTGAATGGGTCGACCACAACTTCCTCTGTGGTCAAAGATATAGGAACAAATACCCCTTTGTTCTTATAGAACAATTAAAAGAATCACTATTTTTCTTGAAACCAGGAATACAATAACGCTAGAAGACAGTAATTTCCTGTTAAAAAGGGGGTAATATCAGGTATGTTCTTGATGTGAATGCAAATAATGGAACAGGAAATTTTGTCTTTTTCTGGGGTTTGTATCTTATGTCAAAGGTTCTAATATTTAGCCTTGAATTGGACCTTTCACAATTATGATGTACAAGTCATTAGATATCATATCAATTAATATACAAGCATAGGGTAGATATAATAATAACAAACTGTAAGGTACCTGTGTCTTTATGAGTTTTGAAAAAATTATTTGGTGTGTCCATATATATAATTACTCTGTATTTGTTCCTGCAGATACATTAATTGCAACATTACGCTGGGTTTGACTATCAGAAGGTTCTACAATAATTGTTTTCTCTTCATTTTGGGGGAGTCTCACAATCTGAGGAACTGCAACCTGAACATGTCTTTCTTCGTTGACCTCTTGTTGGCTGATTTGTTCTGGGGTTTCTTTACTTTCGTTTTCTTTTGTTGTGGTCGGATTTGTCTGTGTTTCTACAGTTCTTTGTTCCAGATTTGAAACTGCTGCTGCTGCTGGAGGCTGCCCTTGTTGTTGTATCAGAGTTGGGGCAAACATACCCCCTCCAAATGGCTGGCGCAAAATGTAAGCTGGGGTGTGTACAGCCTGGACACCATGTACTGGTATGGCAACAGGTTGGAAAATCGTTGTTGATGTGGCTGGAATTGGAACAGTAACATAAGCTGGATATGATGGATTTACTGGGCTTCCAAGCGACGAAAAATTTGAAACAAGAGGTGGAACCGGGGGTACTTGACCCGGAGGGACAATAACTGACCCTGGATTGCCAGGGGTGAAAACTGCGGATGAATACAGATGCTTCACGGATGTGGGACTATTGCTGACTTTCCCATCTGCGTTGCCTTCCTCTCTCGGTTTACTCTCGATATGTGGATGCTGCCAAGAGATCGGAGCAACAAATGAAGGTTTAGCAATACTGGTCATCATAGAAGGAGCACTATACGTCCTTTTTCCCATTCCTTTCAACTTAGGCCGTCTTCGCGGCCTGTATTTATATTCAGGATGTTCATTCTTATGGCGCCTATCCAATCTTGCCGCCTCCTCGACATACGGTTGTTTATCATCAACAGAAAGCATTTTCCAAAGTTTTCCCAACATTTTACTGAGTTCTGCATTATGTAAATGTGGATATTGTTCCGCTAACTTTTTCCTTGCAGTCTGAGCCCAAACCATAAACGAGTTCATAGGTCTTTTGACACGACTTGATTTAGAATCCACGAACCCAGCCAGTTCGTCATCTTCGGAAAACGAAGCCATGTTTGTTCCAGGGCCAGCTTGTGGTGTTGTTAGTCGAAGTAATTCTTCATCTGAGGCAACTACAGTAGCTGAACTGACTATAGGAATAGGAGAAGACATGTTGACCATGGTTGCAAGTTTATTCGGAGTTGTGTTGTCATCATATTGAGCATGTGCCTGATCTGCCGCCATATTTGTTATACCTGTAAAATCGAGTGAAGCACAATGTTCGACAATGAACAACTGCTGAAGAGGTGTTGTCGATTGTGTTCGCTTCTTTTATTCATTTGTTTCACATGCTTCCCCTCATTTGCATAATCATTGTTTTTTCTTCTATGTCATTTGCATAACAAAAGCGATTGTTTGATTGGCTTGCGGCAGCACAGATGTTTTTTGAGATCCGTGTCACGCAGTATGAACATATGGGCATAGTTACTGTTGCTTGGGAAGCACTGAAAATGCTTTTTTTATCAAACGATAACTATAACAAATTCTTGTTGATCGATAAGTTTTTTATTGTTTTTTCGATGTGTGATTTATTTATTTTCCCTTAAGATATTGCCATAAATAAACAACCAATGAATGAAGGATAAAGAGGCCTGGGTTCTAGAAGTTGTAGGGGCGTTGACGAAAGATGGAAGAAAGAATCTTGTTCAGCTGGCTGTACAGGGAAGAAACGCCCCTTATACCTTACCCTTGCTCTTTACGGCTAAGTCATCATCTCCTCGTAACAATGCCGGATCAGTCTGTCTCTTGAGCAGAAATCACACGATGACCTCTCTGTTAGCGACTGCTAGATCAAGAAGTGCAGAAATGAGATGTTGACAAATTTTGTCGATTTTAGGTACAAATGTTAGAATATTTTCAGTATTTTGCCTGAAATGTAGTTAACTTTGTGTAAAACAACGAAAAATTCCCAGTATTGTTGTCAAATGAAAGAAATGGGTGACAATATATGAAGATCAAAATCGTGTTTTCCGTGGTGGGTGGGACCAAACATTCAGCCAAATTCCAAGTACAACTCAAACAAGGACAAAGGTGTGTACGATTTATTCCTAGTATGAATTTTGAATAGAGGGACTGAAATACGAAATGTGCAAGCACTATATTCAGTACACATGATCTTCTTCTGGCAAATAAACACAAAAGGTTCTGTACGAGATTTCGAGAGAGTGATTTGTCCCAGTTCTCAAACCAGCCAGATCCAAAGACGGGTGTTCTGTACAGGAAAAGAAAAGAACCCAAAAAAAGGAATTCATATACTATCTTGAAATGATTGGAAATAAATAGCTACAAAATTATATTACAGAATCTGGACCATATATATCAATACAATAATTCTATATATCTATTTTATTTACAGAATCCTAACAAGGTTACAATCAATTCAGGAAAATTAATTTTAATGATTAAAGAATTCTTCTACCAGTTGGCATCCATGATTATTTAGAAAAAGCGGTAATGGAGGAGCGTGGGGGAGAAAGGTCCCCAAATTTTCAAGATATGGGCGAATTGGCGAAAAACGACGGAAACAAGGATGCCATCATATATCTTCCGACACGAGATACTAGATCATCAGACATCGGGACATAATTGAGAGAAATATGCCGTTTTAGCTGCAATTTGCCACCCAGTGCCCTGAACATAACTAAAATTGTCCTCTGACGTGGGGAGCGGCTTCCGACAGAAAGACTGTAGCCTCCCTGACGCTTCCACTGACCGAAAATCGGAAATGTTCATAATTTTGAATCAGAAGTAAAGGCTATCCTTGTCAGGGACCAAACTGCGAAGGAAAAAAACGCATAAGGTCAGGGGGAAAGGAGCCTAGCTACACGGTAACGATCTATGCGAAAAGAGAATTTTGGAAGCTTTTCTGGAGTCTTGCTGCATGCTGATAAGATACTAGGAAATTAGCAGGAAATTATTAAGCCTTCACTTTCTCCTGCACCAAATGTAAAAAGTACACTACATAGTTCTATCAGAACAACATTGTCTCTTCTCTGCTTCGGGATACCATGCAGCAAGATAGTTTAGTTGCATCCGCTTATTGGTTTTATCGTGAAGGCATCAGTCGTTGTTGTTGCGGTTGTTTGAGTTGTATATTGAATGCTGTGGCTCTCTCGTAAGGTTCTCTTTCTGCAGTTAGTATTAGCAGTGTTGAAATTAACCACACTCGCTCTTTGTGAAGGTATGAAAAGTTCTACAAGAGCTCTTCTGAATCTCTTCTGCAGCAGACTGTATATGAATGGATTAACAGCACTTTTCAAATACACAGTCCATTTTATTGATAAGAGAAACACTGGCGATAGACGAAAAACTGAGCTGCTAGGCCCAAATAGCTCCAAGATTCGGACAATTGAATAAGGTAGATAGCAGATTAGAAAAGCACCGATCACAAACGATATCTTGATAGCCGTCCGCGCTTCTCGTTGACGAACATTTTCTCGTCGAATTTTTCGGTGTTCTGACGCGAATACGGAGACAACTGCGACGGCAATGCGTCTTGAATGAGACCTGGCAACGCGAAACACGCAAAAATACGTCACTAGCATAATGGTAAGTGATATACCAATGTTGCATACAAGAGATATGCTCATATAAGCTAAGAAATTACTGCTCATATCACCGGATGGGAAGCCGCATGAATAGTAACGCATGTTAACAACGAACCATTGTTTGATTGCTGGTGTTATAGCAAATATCACGGCCTGGAACCAAACATAGAGAGTCAGGTAAATGGCGTGCATCGGCGTCATTCTTGCTCGGTAAACCAATGGCTTCATGACAGCGGCCCATCGATCTAGAGATATCGCAGCTAGCGTTAGAATCGACGCAAGGTTAAATAACGTTCCAAATAGACCATTTAGTTGACACAAAGTATTACCGTGTAACCAGCGACCTGTCACAACTATCTGAACTGAGAATGGCATGACGAAAACGAGGTTCAGTAGATCAATCAATGCGAGGTTGGCGATAAAAACACTCGCTATGTGCTGGCGCAGTGTTTTGTTTTTATAAAGTACGACAAGAACCATTAAATTCATAATTGTTCCAGATATGATTATAATGCTCAAAATAAATGCGAATGCGACGCTTCCATTAGGACTCATATTGCACGTTAGATTATTCCCCTTTCTTTCACTGTTCATACAATCCTTTCTTGTTGCATTTCAGACCAGATAAGATTAACCTTCCCTTGTTCAATGTCAAGTCCAAAAGTAGGAGATTCTACGCCGTAATAAATCAATAAAAGCGAATTCCAGATATCAAATTTAAGATCCAGTTCATCTTGCAAGCATATGACAAACTTTTCGTGGATTCGAAATTGTTTTAAATCGATAATCGTGTATAAAGATTTATCACTTATCTTCTCTAAATGCTGTAAACTTCTTCTGTGTTGTAAAAATCATAGCTAATACTGAATTCCACACTCACAGACTCATCATCTCGGCTGCAATTCTTTGCCCCTTTTGATAACCATATAATGTGCAATGAAAGAATTTCTTCTTCGGAAGCCACAAGCGTCTAAAATGTAGATGAAGGAAGACGTATAGAATAAACGAATACATTTTACCATCTTGCGTAAGACTGCACTTATTTAACTCTTCTAGCTACTGCTTACTCTTGCTAATCTGCTAGTTCTATATGTTCTCTAAAGCGCCAACTATCATGTTGGTCTATCCAACCTTTGCCTTTTTACCAATCTCCATGCTTTATTCTGCTACCAATGTAGAAAGCCTTTTAGAATCAAAGAAAACATTCAACCATCTTGCGTAAGATTGCACCTTATTCAACTCTACTAACTACTGCTTACTCCTGCTAATCTGCAAGTTCTATATGTTCTAGTTCTTCCTTGTTGGTCTGTCCAATCATTGCCTTCCTTTACCCATCTACGTTCTTTATTCTGTTACCAATGTATAAGTATGTAGCTGTTGATACAAAAAGCCTTTACCTTTAAGTATGTAGCTGTATCTACCTCTAACATAAAGGAAAGAGCCTATCCATCCTTCGTGCAGCTTCAACTCTTCTAGCGGGAACAGAGAAATCAAGAGAAAACTCTGTTTGCCAAAAAATAAATTATTCAAAAAAGCAAAATCTCTCATGCTAAAAGAGCCTGAATGCAGGTATAATAAAATACAAGCTGTTTTCGAAGAAAATAGAATGTTTTGAAAGTTTAACACGAGAAAAGATGTAATATGAACTTGCCTAGAAGTTAACCTTTCATAAATAAGATTCAGCGAGATCCCAGCGTGTGTTCTTTACAAATTACACTATATCTGCAATATACATGTACTCTTACTTATCCGCATCCAAAGCTGTCTTGAAGAATACCATTCAACTAATCATCAGGCGAACTAAACTATACACATCCAAGAAGATCCAAGCAATCTGAATGAATACTCACAACCTTTAATGCCATAAATAGCATAAATAACAAGATAAATCGCATGTAAATAATAAAAGAGTAACAAAGCTTAAGCCCAGTAGAAATATTATCTTTTCGGCTTATATTTTTTCTTTTCCTTTTGACTTACTGGTTTAAATTACATCGGGTGGGTTGTTATCTCGTCTTGTGAGAAACTAACTGATGGTAGATTTTTGCGTCTTAATGATTCTTTGTGTGTTTCTTATCAGTAATTCTCACTGCTATTAACCCCAAGACTACCGGGGGCTGTTTCCCATCCTTTAGGTTATCTTGTAACTGTTCTGTTGTCTGTTGGATTTAGGACCCTGGCAAAACGATCAAACATTGTTGGTCAAACATTTTAGATTTGCTTTACAACAAATGTTTGACCGTTTGGCCACGTCCAAAAACATTGCTGTCAAACAACGATGTTATTGCTAATGCACAAGCACGAATGCCTTTTGGAAAGAATGTTGCTAGGTGGTGGAATATTGCAAGTCGTTGCAGTCTGTCAAAAACAAAAGAAATTTTTGACAAGCAATGTTGGAAAGGTGGGCAAACGATCAAACATTGCTTGACAAGCAAAAATCAGCAAAATTTGTTGCGTGGTGCTTTTGAGAAAGTTCAAAAACATTTTTGCTTGACGCACGCAAAAAATGTTGGACGTGCAATGTCTTTTGACGTTCACAAGCAAATTTCAAATGTTTGACAAACAATGTTTGATCGTTTGGCGAGGGCCTAAGCATCGAAACCAGGCTGTCTTATAGCCTATATTCATTAGCTGCACAATGGTTTAAGAATATGCCTATTTATATGTGATAGCTAATCAAGATTGACTGATTCATAGGTAATAGAAACTTGTTACTAGTCATGACCTGTACAAAAGTATTCGGATTTTTGGTGGTATCAAAGAAGTTTGATTTTCGACCGACGTCTATAACATGGCCTAAAATGCTTGCATTATGATGTAATTATGTCGTTATAAGAGAAGTGGGAGATGCCAAATTTGCCCAAATTACAAGCCATGCACTGGCCAATGCCTGTGCAAGGTTACATTGCTCTTGGAACAGCTTGCACTGCACAGGAAGGTAACTTTTGGAGGCGTGATGCAAAACATCCCTCATGCTTTGTAAGATCAAAAGTAACAATCACAATTCAATCCAGTTCAATAAGGGGGAAGGTAAGTAACTTCTAAGACTGGATTGACGAAATGAAATTGGGGTAGTTTCTCCGCTATATTAGCCTGCGCGCAGACCCAATTATTTCAAGGAAGAATAGTATAGGGAATATATTAGCTTATTTCAGAAAAATATGGATTGACTGACATAAATAAGCGAACATCTAAATGAACTGGCACCAGCAGCAAGCAGAAAGGAAACGGAAACACATGAATACGAAATGATAAACAGTCAAACACAAGGCACCTGGATCGTTACAGCTGACGCATTGCTAAACAACAACATCTGTAAACCGAAAAACACTGTACGAAAGCGCGCAATTGTGTTTTTTCACACAGAAGTTTATCAAAAATCAAATGGAATTACTCCTCAGCAAACAGTGTTAAGATCCTATTTTTTACGCCAATGTTCGATAAACATCACGCTAGTGTTGTTTGAAAATCTTTGAAAAGTAGTTGTGATGCATTAAAAATGCGAAATCTTTGATAAATTAGCATTGATTTGATTTCATGCCTATTTCAGGTGACGAGTGAAAGTCTGACCCTCTGAAGAAACATGAACTAGCGATTTTAAATAGGCCTAAATGGAGAGTCAGTGAGAAATAGTGTGACCATGTTCTACACGTTCTACAAGAACAAAGTATATAAGAACATAAGGCTTCAGAGGCTGAAAAGTTAAGAACATGCTAAGAACATAACAAGGCTTTGTGAAGCCAGAAACAAATGAAATTTACTTTCTTAAGTGTGCTGTCCTGTTCTCAACTCTAGAAAACAGGTGAACTATCAATCATTGCGACTATATGTGACATTTTTACATGTGCGTCCCTTTTCGTAGCTATACCCAATTTGAAAACAACAGCTTTTTAAAAAGCAAGAAAATTAAGAACATGTTAAGAACATTTTGGGCCTTCAAGTCGGAAAAAATAAGAACATTGCATGGCTTTCTTCAATTTCAGTGTTCTTATAAAAAAAACGTGTATCTAGTCAGCCAGATTTTAAGTCAGTGCTTATGCTGAGAAGCTTTTAAAGGAGTTTGGTTTCAGTCTGCTTTGCCTTTACATTGTTTTAGTCTCGTGCAGAATTCTGTGCCATGTATACAAACGCTTATAATAACGGCCATACGTTACCAATACCAAAAAATTTAATACCAAAAACGAGAAATGAGGCGGCTCTTTAGGCCCTTTAACTAACTCACTTAGATGAATACAACCTCGTCCCCAGGCCCCAAATCGAATTTCCTCGAATCTCAACCGTCAAACCGATTTTGGCCCATTGAACTATATGTTTTGAACTATAAGTTCAATGTTTTGGCCCTGGTACTGGCCACATAATCTGCCAAAACACTGGCAATTTTGGCCTAGGCATGTAAACAAGTTGTAGATTCCAAAAGCCGATGATCTTAAAAAGGAAATGCAAAGAATTTCATTGATAACTGTAAGGCAAGATACAATTTTCACATAGTTTTCAGCCAATTTCGGTGTGAAATTTTGAAGAAACTGTGACGTCACTTAAAATTTCTATTGTTTGAACAGCCAATCAAATTGCGAATAGACAAGGCCGATACCAGGGTCGAATATGGACAGCCGAGTTTCACGTAGAGGCCTATTCACCCTGTGGACGAGGTTGATATGAATAGCCTTTGTGTTGTACAAAACTTCAAAATGCGAGAAATAGCGGAAAATATGTTATGAGATGCTGAAAATCTTTTTTCGTCTGATACTCCTCGGAGAGTTTAAACGCCAAAAAAAGACCGAAACAATTGACTAAGGTGGTACTTAGAATACTGTTATCAGGGTGGGTCGGTTCGTGTAGGAAAAGATTCTTTGATGCCTGTGTTGTACATTTCTGTATTCCAAATACCTTCCTTTGTGTTTTACTATCATCCCAGCGAGCTCTGCCATACATTCTTTGCTTTGATAGCTAGTGAAAACCTATTTTGCACCATGATACTTCAAGTGTAACGGGCTACGTTGTAACGAAAGTTTTGCTACACCAAAAGCGTTGCGACAAGGCATCGAAATTCAAATTAGTATTTCTATCAAACAAAGACAATGCAGACCCAGGCGAAAAACATTACGCCGATGACAGGAAGAGTTTCTAGTTAAGCCTTAATTTCACACTGAGATTCAAAGTAGTATCTGCTGTTGCCGAATGAATGCTTTTGCTTGCCAAAAGCTTTCCGAATCTTGAAACAAAATCAAGTTTTCGCAGACTTATTTTAATCAGCTGTTCGTAAAAACAGGTGCCTTCATTCACATCAACACAGCTAGATTTCAGTGATGAAAAATCTGTTGTAATTATTATTGCAAGATCTAGATACGAGTTAGTTATAGCTACTTTGAATGGGTTACAATAATGGATGCCATGGAGTAAATGTGTGTTTGTGGGCCTAACTTGCGCCAGGCATGCTCTAACTAAAACTACTGTAATGACAATAACGCGACCCCAGGCTCAACGGTGTGGAGTCCATTAGTGTTAAGATTTAATATCTTTCAAAATTGTCTTCCAAACTGAGCATTGGTATCGGGAAGGAAGAACCAGAACCGTTCGCACAAAAGATTGCAACGAGCCAATGACAAGAGTATCTGTTGACCAGATGCAGCGACCAAAGGGGAGCTAAATTGGGGTTTCTCATGCAAACATCACTCCCAGGGATTCACACCATAGTTCATTATGCAACATGTTCAATCTTAGGAATTGTACAAAACAGCCTTTGCTGAAGAAATATGAATCATCATAATCAAGTACATTGTTGGGAACTATCCCAAATACGAAGAGTCTTGCTACTCATGACAAACGTGATTATGCTTAGTGCCTCATGATCATGAGCATGATCCGTTATGTGCCATCAAACACCTCTATATCGTTGGTCTAAACATCATTTTAATCACCAGGTTATCAAAATAATCAAATAAATCAACGTTGCTTGTGATTCATAATCGCAGGAATCATGTATAATCACACTTTTGAATTCGTTTGTTTCTGACTACGGCTTTGCAAGCAAACTTAATGGAAAATAAAGTTGATTCGAATAGGCTGACACAAAGTAGAATGTCCGTCAAATTCAAATCGAAAGAAGAATCTCACAACTATAATGGTGAAATGAAAAAAAGAGATTTTTGCAGGTCCTTACAGCTGCTCCGAAAAAACAGAGAAATAACTGCCAAAAAACATTAAAGCGACGTATTTTTCCATCAATATTTTCACTTGAACGTGGTTTTTAATGGCTTTATAAGTTAGAACAGCAAACAATGATATTAAATGTGCTTCAAATGCATGGTATGACGGCTCTAAATCGAGGAAGCTCATTTTTTTCAAAGATTTCTGAACTGTTGCATAAACCTCAGCATAGTATAGCAACTAGTGCTTTGAAAGCACTGTCTTCTTAAAGCAATCCTGTGCAATTGGTTCAGTTTTCAAGCGCATTGCTTTCTTATAGCACCGGTGAATACGTTCGTCAATAGTTTTACTATTTCAGCGAAAATATAGTTATAAAGCACATGTTTAGTCTTAAGATGATTACATTGAAAAAGCCGCATTTGATAGAAGAAGGAATACGTCAATATAATATCAAAAAGGCTTACCAGTAATGCGAGCGATATATCTTCCTCCGAATGACACATGATTACACGACCTTCACATGTTCTCGAAATACAAATGGCGGTGGTGCTAGAATCATTGAAGAGCCCATATGCTCTTTGCATATGATATTCCAACGTATATGGTCGCTTCTTCTCTCTGCAAAGTATGGAATGCTAATCAGGCATTTCTAAAGAATACTTTTTTCGCTTAATTCATAGACAAACAAACACTGATTAATAAAATGAATATTTTCTCAAGTTTTTCTTGATCAAATAAAGTTGAAAATAAAGTGGAATACATAATGAACCTGCAACCGAATTCGGAAGACAATTAGATTATTTAAAGAAAAGTAGGGATCTACTATGAATATAGTTCTGCAGTACGTATAAAAACATCATCAGCAAAAGTAAACAAACGTGATGTTATTGCTGTAAAATAAAGGAATATTGAGACAACGATATCCTACATAAACAGCACGTTGTACTTCTATTTACTATGTACTCTAATCGATAACTATCTGGCAAATGCATACAAATAACCAGCCATTTCATATATCCAGAGATGGATAGCACAATTGTTATAATTGCCTTGACTGGGTCACTGGTCACTGGTCACTGGTCACTGGTCACTAGGTCACTGGTTCGAATCCAAGTCAAGGCAATTATATCAATTGTGGTAGCCCACTTATGATGAATATATATGATGTGTCAGCATATGTTCAGTTCAGAGATGGATAGGTGTAGAGACTGTAAACAGTACAAAGGGTTGTAATACAGGTAGTAGGGCAGCAGATACATTACACTTTCGTATCGGAAGAAACCCTGGTACGCTTATAGCGACAGTATAGTATTGTATTCACTCCATTATATAGCATACACCATGCTTTTATAGATAGAGCAATATACTGTCCATAATATACCATACTTTACTGTACTCCACACAAGTACCTTGGCTTTGAATTAGCTGGAAAATAGGGCTGAAGTGTGCAGTATGTTATATTGCTATGAAAAACGGAAATCTCTAAAATATGGAATAAGAGGCAATGGAATGGAGTTGTGGAATGATATTAAAAACACATAAACGCAACATCAAGATAGTTTTTTCATCTATCCTAGTAATATTTTCAACTTTCAGAGCAAATTGAAATTATGTTCTTTTAAACACGTTATAATTTTTTTGCAGATTCCATTCACACATTCCATGCCAGCATTCCAAGATTCTATTCCATCACTCCATAATCCATATTTTAGAGATAAAAAATAAAAAACAACTCAAGTTTTCTCATAGTGCGGTATGTACATGTGATACGTAATATTCAGCACCAGTAATATGCATTGTCATAGACGACACACAGGGTTCAGCGCCCTTAATAAACTTGCATTTTTTTGGGAGGGTCTCAAGCCTATTTTCAAAACTGTGAAGCGTATTACTTGAGAAATCTGAAAAATTCTCTTCATAATATATTCATCTATGTTAATAGTGTTATATATATGCAAATCATATAATCATATTTAATAAAAACAATATCAGAAAAAGGGCTGAATATCTATTTTCTTATAAAAACATTGGTTTCTAAAAGATGAAAAATGCAGCTGCTTGGCACCTTCCGTTGTCTTCAAAAATTGAACTTTTTTTAAAGAAAGTATGTTCTCATAAATCAATTCACGTCGCCACAAATCATATTTAATTTTGTTATGCTGTAAGTTCGCAAGAGACGATTTTAGTAAGCTACTAAATTAATATTTCAGGATAATCTTATATATCGCTTTTGAATAGTCCTTGAGCAGGACAAAATTTCAAAATTGCAAGAAAAACAGCGGAAACATTTTTGTAGCTACATAATTAAAGATTTTTTCGTCTGACACTCCTCACAGAATAAACGTCAGAAACAGACCGAAACAATGGGGGTTTCTGCAAAAGATTTTCGAAGAGAATTCTGGGAAGAATTTCCTTAGTTGCGAATTCAACGTCTGCAGCAATGCGAGATGCGTAACTAAGGAAATTATTCCCTAAAAATAATTCCATTCCAAGATCTTTAATAACATCAAAGGGCAGAACAGCTGCAATCTTTTGCGGAAACTTTTATTAAAGAAAAGCGGTATAATAATTACATTTTCCCTTTGTAAGTTCGTTGCAGCGAGCGACGGAAAGTGGAAACTATTTATGCTCACATAAGACGAAAGCTACTCACGCAAAGGATTCCGCGTGGCGGGAATCCGACTGGATCCGGAAAAAAGTGGAATTTCGCTTTTAGTTTACAGGAGATTGTCTCCAAGATTGTCTAAAGGAACTAGCAGCACATAGCATCCTTTTCCCTCATAACTGGTAAATAAGATAGCCTCCATGGAAACAAGCAAGTATATAACTTATTTAACAGTTTCAGTTGATCATATCTACAGTTTTCAATCAGATAAAACATTTTAACTTCTTTTTGAAGTTAAGTGGTTGATATGGCAAAAACGCGGAATGCTATTCTTTTGCATACTTGATTCAATTAAAAGTGATAACGAAAAATTTCTCTAATATTTTTACATGGTTTTAAGAAGTAACCTTTAAAACTGGCCACAATAAGATATCTACAAAACTATCTCAGATCTGGTCTAATTTTTACGATATCGGTTAACGTTCCTCAAAAAATAGTGTTTTGATATGAAAGATAGTGTGTTGATAATTAAAGAAAGAGGAACTGGCAACGGGCTGATTTCGGGCCTTCGGGGCTCTGGGCCAGGTTTTTGTTAGGAAACTGTGTCCAAAGCTTCGAGAACATCCGATGAAATTTTCAATTAAAATAAAAGCGAAGGTTGCTACTTACATTAGTGTCCAGTGCTCTCGAATGATGGGTAAGCAAATGATAAAACCCCAATAAAGAAGGAACAAGTTGCAAAATGTATTCTCACTTTAAGTCAGGGCATAGCTGCAAAATACAAGATGAATCTTTTTAAAAATCAAGCATTATGTCAAAGGAAAGCCATTTCAGAAGGCATAATTTACTGGCTAAACTAGGAGACATGTCGCGCGCGATATTGTAGCTATTCGGTGTGTCTCCCAGGATTGCTAAACATGCGAGTGACAAGCGAGCAACATGTCCCCGAGCCGTGGAGACAAGAAATTTTTGCATGTCTTTCGCTACAAATTTTGTCGCGCGCTGCAAAGTTTCCGAGGTGGATAAACTGGGAGACATCGAGGCGCCAATGTCGCGCGCGACATGTCTCCTAGTTTAGCCAGGCCCTAGACCCACTTGAAGCTCTGTAAAAACTTTTACTTAATACATAATTGTGTATAAGCTTGGAAGATAACACGACAAAACTGCTCTGTTAAACAAACGTTAAACAAATGACACAACTGCTCTTTATTTACTAGTTTCCAAAAGTGACAAGTTATTCTCGTAAGAGTTGCTTAGAGGGGTGAAAACCAGCCAAAAATGAAAACTTAAGTAGAGAGTAGCTAATGCGTCTTGTCCTTATGGAGACAGGGTTTCTGGGATTGTCCCAAAACTTGGCGTTTTTCTACATCTGGGCCACTCTTGTCTCAAAAGCTGATAGTTTAATCTTTCAAAACCTCGGTTTTTTCACAATTTTCTTTTGGACAATTAATTTTTTGACAAGGTTCTTCCCAATAACTGATGTTATCGGCCTTGCCAGGCTTGTTCCAACCCTATAGAGAGGCACAGTGATGCTGTTGGGTAAAACTGGGTAAGACTACCAGAAAAGTCGAGCCAAAGGTATCAAGTCTGTATTAAAATGGTTGAAAACCGACTGGCGAAAAATGCTTGGACACATGATGGCATCGCCTGCCTTATCTACATATTCCTAAAGAAAACATCATGAGGTAAACTGTCCCAAAAACTTGTATCATTTGAAGTTTCTGAAGAGATGTTCGCATTTCAGGTCCCAGGAGAATGGTTGGGGTCATGAATTGGCGCAACTCTGGTAGGGGTAATAGATTTTACTTTCACTGCCCACTCCCTGTAGCAATATCTGCGTAAATAGGCGATTAAGTACAGGACGTACTGCGCATAGATAGAGTTCCTTCAAGCTTTTATATCTTGCGAGAAACAGCAGAAACATCTCTGGGTGTACTTAAAAGTCTTTTGCGTCTGACACTCCTCGTCAGAAATAGACCGAAACAATTGACTAAGGCAGAATCTAGGTATAAATTCGCCCTTAGTCAATTTTTTCGGTCTGTTTCTGACGTTTATACGCTGCGGAGTGTTACACGAACAAGCTTTAAAGTAGGCTATCTTTAAAACAGGGAGCGGGGAGTGGGGAGCGGGGAGTGGGGAGCGGGAGTGGGGAGCGGGGAGTGGGGAGCGGGGAGTGGGGAGTGGGGAGCGGAGCGGAGAATGATATTTTATTTCTTTGATAAGGAAACACCACTAAGCATGCGCAAGTCACTTCTCATCAAGAAAGAGTAGGGCTGGGCAGTATAAGCACTTGTACTGTGAAACTGCGAATGGCTCATTAAATCAGTTATCGTTTACACGTTTTTTTATAAGAAACCGGTTTATAAGAAACCTAGAACTAGACACGCCAAAAGCTAAGAAACTTTTAGAACTAGGAGGAAGAAGTTGAGAAACTGTAGAAATTTTTGCGTCCGTTTTCCAACATACTGATTCACATTTGTGGAGGTAGTAATTAGTTCTCACGCATTTCCGTGCGATTTCTCGCACCAGCGTGGCTAATTCTGTGCGATTTCTCGCATCTGTGAGCAATACTGGTTTCCGTGTATCTCACAGAAGCTATTTTGTCGTTTTTACTGCAATTTATTTCAATTCATTAAGAAACTGTTAAGAAACTTTTGGAACTAAAATAAGGCCAAAAATTAAGAAACTTTTAGAACTAGGCCCCGAGCTAGGTTTCTTATAAAAAAAACGTGTATTTGATTGTACCTTACTACATGGATAACCGTGGTAATTCTAGAGCTAATACATGCGAAAAGTCCCGACTTCTGGAAGGGATGTATTTAGTCTTTATCCTAGTTCTAACCATAAACGATGCCGACTAAGGATCAACGGGCATTATTTTATGACCCCATTGGCACCTTATGGGAAACCAAAGTTTTTGGGTTCCGGGGGAACCCGGGGGGAAGTATGGTCGCAAAGCTGAAACTTAAAGGAATTGACGGAAGGGCACCACCAGAAGTGGAGCCTTCGGGTTAATTGACTCAACAAGGGAAAACTCACCAGGTCTAGACATAGTAAGGATTGACAGATTAAGAGCTCTTTCTTGATTCTATGGGTGGTGGTGCATGGCCGCGAGGGGCATTTCACTCTGCAAAAAGGCGTACGAGACTTCCATTAAAACAAAAGGACTTTCAAGGGACTTCCGAGAAAACAATAGGACTTCCAGCAAAGGCGTACGAGACTTTCAAGGAGTGAATTGCCCCTCGCATGGCCGTTCTTAGTTGGTGGAGTGATTTGTCTGGTTAATTCCGTTAACGAAACGAGACCTTATCCTGCTAAATAGTCACACGAATCTCGCTTCGTGCCTGACTTCTTAGAGGGACTGTTGGTGTTAACCATCGTAAGGAAGACAACAGCTGTGATGCCCTCAGATGTTCTGGGCCGCACACGCGCTACACTGACGATGGCAGCGAGTCTTGTCAAACATCGTCTTGATGGGGATAGATCATTGCAATTATTATTCTTGAACGAGGAATTCCTAGTTAGCGCGAGTCATCAGCTCGAGTCATCTAGTTGAATCCACCACGTGAAGTGAAACCTAACTTTCGCCCAGAACCTCTGATTAATGAGTTGGAGTCACTTGCACATTTGCGCATATTAGTGGTGTTTTGTTATCCCACAAATAAGGGATTATTCTCCACTCCGCTCCCCACTCCCCGCTCCCCACTCCCCTCTCCCCGCTCCCCACTCCCCACTCCCCGCTCCCCACTCCCCGCTCCCCACTCCCCACTCCCCGCTCCCCACTTCCCACTCCCCGCTCCCCACTCCCTGTTTTAAAGATAGCCCTTTAAAGTATGCCCAGAGATTTTTCCGCTGTTTTTGGCAATTATTTAATTTAGTATCACTCAGAAAGTTTTTATATAGGTAAATTTATTAGCAGAAAATACAGTCATGTGCATAAGTTTAAGACCGCCTGTCATTTTCTCTAATTCATTTGATCAACCTCAAAACTACTCAATATGCCTAAAAGAAACAAATGCACATTCTTGAACTGAAATTCTATGTAACTTTAAACATCTATTTAGCAGAAAAATGTAATGCAGCTAGAGAATTATATGAATTGGCATGTTCACAGGGCCTTTTGTTTTAATCGAGTTGTTGTAAAAGGGCCTTGGTGACTAATGTTTATCTTGGTCAAATCGTGTTTCTATAAACCCAGGGATTTTCTGAACGTGATATAAGCATAAAAGGGGTGCAACAAGACATCAGCAACACCCTGCATTCACAACAACACACATCGCTTGCATGCAGCAAAAATTTGACCATGCTGGACGTCAGTTGGTGAGGCACTCACACCTATAATTGCAAAAAGTCAATTCAAGGAAAATACACCGTGAACATAAAAATTCATGAAAGTTTCTAGCTGCATTACTTTGGTTTGCTTTATAGAAGTCCAAAGTTGCATAGCATATCAGTATGGGGACGTGAATTGGTTTCTTTTAGACATATTGCATAATTTTGAAGTTGGTCTAATAAGGAAGGAAAAATGACAGGTGGTCTTAAACTTATGCACATGACTGTAGAATAATATCAACTTACGTCCAGTAGTGCCCAAATTCATTCAAATCAACAGTTTCAAACGATGCTAAAACTTTCATTCAGCGTAGAGTGCAACTGCAAAACAAGGTAAAACGCACCAAATATCAATCACTGTATCAAAGAAAGCGTTTGCAGAGAAGAGAATTTACTTTCGTGAAAGCAGGTTAAAATGGATTGAATGGAAAACTATTGAATAATTAATGCTACTTGCCTCAGTTGAAAATTCATAGAATATAACAATTACCATTTGGATCAAAATTGATATATTAGAATAATATGTTGATAATATATGGAAGCAATAGTAGAGTTTCCTTTCATCCGATTAGATGAAATGCATCATTTATTAAACAGTGATATACTGTCAAGGACACCGGAGATTTGGGCTATGAGATAGGACCCAAAATGAATACAAAGTTTATTGGGTCCGCATACAGCTATTTGTTCATTGAAGCTATTGTAGTTTCTGTTTGTACAGTTCACTCTCTCTAGGTGTAGGTGAACACTAGACTTATTACATTCTTCCCACTCTTTCGGTTACAGCTGCTAACAAATAAAACAACATTATTACTGTTTCCTCAGAGTAGTTGGAGCGGGGTGGTGGGTGTGGAGGAGCGTAGACTACGACGAATGTAATAAGTCTAGGTGAACAACTCTCCAAAGAACTGACACCTCCGTCTAGGCGAATCCAAAATGAATCCAACATCTGAAATGGATCCAAAACGAGTTCAAAGATTCTTAATTCTTAGTCACCTTGAACATTATATGCATAAGCACTCTCTCTGGCGAAAACACCTATGAGACCGGACACCTCAGCTGAGAAAGGCAGTGCGTTCTCTAGAAATGTCCCAACTGACAAATTCAATTGAACTTCACACTTTGACACGCAGGCGTTAATTCCAAAAGATTTCTACTCGAGGAAGAGCTGACTGAAGGCACTGTTTACTTCAAGCAACTCTCCAGGCCTGGTCCTAAAAACAGCTTTTCCTAAATAATGAAGTACCCAATTGCTTAGAAGTTGCATCACGCCTAGTTTATTTGCCACAACAAGAAATATCTTTAATACGACTGGCATAATTGCAATAAAAGGAGAGGACTAATACTGTAGACAGAAAATAAGAGGAATACATGTCTTAATGCATAATTTCATAAGATACCTTGGTGAAGAATTTGCATATCAAGAGAATTTTACTCAGAAGCGATACAAAGCAATTTTGATTCTGCATTAAGCCGCGGCTACACCCTACACGTGCGACTTTTCACATATTCTGGCGGCGCGACACAACTGAAAATGTCCTGTTCTGAGAAATCCTGAGGTGGCTACACGCTGCGACAAAAAAGCTGCGACAGAAGTTCTGCAAAAATCAACTTTCCTGATAAGAAGGATGGGTCCCAGAAAACTTCCAAGAAAAGGCGCGAAAACAATGCAATGCGTTGCGTCGTCAATTAAAAAAAACCCGGCTACACGCTGCGGTATTACTAGGGACAAGCAAAACATTTCGCCAAAAATTCAACCAAAGCAATGCTCTGGAACCGTATTTTCTAAGGTCACAGAACATTCTGTTAGAAAATCTATCCCTGGCTACACGCGCGGCTCTTACTTTTTCCGGTCGCGGTGACAATATTTGAACATGTTCTGTCGCCATTTCAAATGTCGTGTAGCAGCGGCTTTAGGAGCATACATAGGCAACTCTCTCGGCCCACTTCCAAACCCATAGCAGTTAAGATTACCACATTTGTGCCATCGCAAATTAAATACCTATCAGCTCGTGCTCTCTCAGCTTGCTTTACTACATTGATTTCAAGACAAAACCAAAAAGAAAAAAGGCGTGACATAGCCTTTTAAACAAATATTTTTTCATCTGTTGGAAAATTATCCGTTGCCATGAAGAACTTATACGACACTGCAGGAATTTTGTTTTTGATTGTCGAAATTTCAAATTATCCATGAAAACAAGCGTTATGTAGTTGCGGAAGCTACCACATTCGTGCATGGCAAAGTATAACAAGCAAGCATTTTCAAGTTCGGAGCTACCCGCAACCTTATTTCAAAACTACAAATATTGGTTCAGTGAAGACAATGGATAGGCACAGATCACTTGTTATTTTCATAGCGTATGGGTTTCTAGGCATGCCACGAGGGGGTCCACTGAGTAGCGAAGGGCTAATATAAGCGACCCAAGCCCTTCCAACGCTAGTCCTTCCTCTAGATGTGACCACACCTCGTGATTTCTTTCACATTTTGCCTGGAATTGCACAGAGCCGGTGACTCTATGCAGTCTTCACGGCGAGGTTGACTTGGTGGGTATCAGACACACAATACTCAGCATATCGGTATGCCAGATACCTGAAAACCCTGTGTGAGCCAGTCATCCTCAATATTCATGCATTAACCACCCAGATCTCGTTATCAAAACGAGGCTTGAATTGGGCGATACCAACTCATTGTATCAAATAAGCAAAGTATGCAAATATAGGCAGATGGGTTTGTCTGTTTTGATTTCATTTTGTGCGCGTGGATTTTTAATTACTGACTTCATTGTGGATTGATTATGTGAGTTAATTTGATAAGTTTTTCAACGTATGGTTAGTTTGGTTAGTTTTACCACCAGCAGCTGACAAAGAGAAAATCAAATATGGTTCCCCGAAAAGCAAGCGGCACGGTTTTCTTCATTGATTTCTGAGTTATATAACCAGCGAATGCCCTTTGCATCATTGATACTGAGAATTTCATGGGGCTTGAAAGCCCTTTTCCATAATCAGTACAGTGCATGCCTTAATCTTGAAAAGATTATTTGCAGGGCCGTTGAGAAACAGAGGCCGTTCAGAGACGGGCTTCAGGGTAATGTAATCGTACCGGGCCTTTAGGAGGCTGCAGGGGGACGCATTAAGAGAATTTCAATATTTGCGGCACGGCACGGGCACCGGACCTCTGACCCCGCTGAATCTCCCTCGACGGCATAGATTATTTGCACCAAATCGTCTTTTGCCCGATAGATTTGGGTATTCTGTCAATTTTGACGTTGCCAGGAGCTCTTGGTTTTTTCTCCCCATTAATGAAGTAATGCTGCATAAGAAGTGGAACTGATTTCCAACCTTTTTTGGCTATACCAATTACAGTTAGGGGTTCTGCTTTTGCCACCAAATTTGTTCGTGTTTCATACTAGCACTGCGAAGCGAATGAAAAATTATTTCGCATCTTCCAAACATTAATATAAACGAGCGAAAATTCACCTTCCAAAAAGATGTACCGATTAAAGACAATTAATTATATCTAAGACAAAATAATTTGTACTAAAATGCAAATAGACACTTCTTTGAGGTAGAAGGCAAAATATCGTTTAGTTCCGGGAGAAATTTATCGATAGCTACAAGGATATTCCAGGTATAACCACCCGGCCTGCTCGTAGAATTTATGCATATCAAGGTACTACAGTGAAACCTCTATTGACGGATACTTCCATACAACACTAAGATACACGTAGTTATTTTTATAAGCAACCGCTTATAAGCAATCAAGATGTAGAAGGCCTAAAATTTTAAGCAACGTATAGTACCACAGGAAAAAACCTAAGCAACTTTTTAATTTTTTGATAATTTATATCACTGCAAAAAATCGAAGATTCATCAACATAGAAGCTATTTCCATTCATTTGTCGTCAAAACTCGCATATCCACGGAGTGTTTCTCGTTAAGTGAGACATTTCATTGAGGGTTTTCCGTTTAACTTTCAATGCAAAGTCTCTAATGACTCTAATGGTAGCAATATCAGCAGGGATAAATGATTCCAGTCATTTTATGTGCAATGTTACAATTTGCTGTTTTTCTAGCCTCTATACTATTCTTAGGGCAAAAGGATACAGTTAAAATTAAGCAACTACTAAGCAACTTTTGCTACTAAAAGGAGGCCATAAAAGGTCCAAAAATAGGAGAATTAAAGAAAAGCGTTTGCTAGGTTCTTGATGTGGTCACACCTTTTATTTTTTGGCCTACAGATCAGGTTACGAATTCTTCGAATATCTTACAGGGCATATTTGGTTAATGGCTGATCAATTAAGAATCAGTGCCTAAATCGAGGCCGATTCACACCTTGGAAACTCGTACAACTTTGCTTGAAATCCTATTGTTTTCATGGAAATCCTTAGGAAATCCTATAGTTTTTATAGAAATCTTGTACGCCTTTTGGAGAGTGAAATGTCCCTCGGCCTAAACAACAGCAGTGAGGATGAGCTCAACACTAGCACACGCATTAGCAGGAAAAGCAACATTTTCTGTTCTTCTTGTGTTTGTGCTTGCGCTTGCGTTGCAATGTGCACTAACTAGTGAGGAAAAGCATGAGCAAAACATAAGCACAAGCATAAACAACTCTATTAAAATGAGCTTGCACCAAGCAAAGAATTAATGTTAATGTTGAGCTCGCCCTCACTATTTCACAAGTGCACATTCTTGTGGTTGCTCTTCGAATTCTGCTGGTGAGGATTGCGTCGCTAGTGAGGACAAAGCTTACGCCTGACCGGCCCAAGCAAGATAAGCTCTGCTTTTCTTGGGCCGTGTAGAGTACATTTTATAATTGTAAATTGTATTTCTATGAATAAAAATGAATTGAATTGAATTGAATTGAAAATGGAGCAAAACGAATATCCGAAACAACCACAACCTTTTTTGTGTCAAAGAAATTTGGAGGCATTGCTTTCTTCAAAATGCCTATGAAATGATATTTCCTATTTTCTATGCTGTTAATATTTTGACCAACATGAATATATGGCAATGGTGGTTGAAATGTTAGCTACATTTGGTTGGGGCATTAGCTACTCTATACAAGGAAATTTGGTAAAATAAGAATAGTTTCAAAGGTAAACATAATTTCTCAGCTACACAGTACTCACCTGGAATCATTTTAATCCTCTGATTGAGTTGCTGCCAGTTTTCAACCTTGAAAGAAATTTCAAATTAAAACGTTGCTAGTCCTCCGAGCCATCCTCAACGGCATCCTTGGTCTAACATAACAGGGCGTAACGTAGCTGCCAAAAATGTACCAGCAGTTAGTAGAATTTATGAATAGTTTTTGAGTTGTAGAAAACTTTAAAATTACGATAAACAGCGGAAACATCTTTGGACATACAGTTGACATCCGCTATCTCGACTGCCCGCTATCTCGAACATTCGCTATCTCGAACCATTTTCCATTTCCCCTCGTTTTGGTATAAGGGTTTGTATAGAAAAATCATCCGCTATCTCGAACCCCGTTATCTCGAACATTCGCTGTCTCGAACCATTTCGATTTCCCATGGAGAAAAACCTGCTCTTTATCTCGAACTTTGCCAAATTTTCTGCTGAACTGGATAAAGAGACAGGCTGAAAATATGTATAAGTTTGCCTACAGAGCGGGAATGGGAGCAGCTAAGTGATATGCTGCCCATGTATACAATAGATGAACCTGTTCTCTTTCGAAATGTGCTGCATCGTCATTATCACGATTTCACCAATAGTAGGGATGAAAGCAGCTTTGACTCCTATCTAAAAAATACCAGACTTTTTGGATGAAATTTGGGATCAGTAACCCTGCATGTTAATAGGGGTTCCTTTTCTGACTTAAAAACTATAATTTTTTTGTATTTATATGGGGCATCCGTTATTTCGAACATTAGCTATCTCGAACAAATTCCAGTTTCCCTTGAGAGTTCGAGATAGCGGATGTCAACTGTACTTAAAGCTTTTTCATCTGACACTCCTCAGAGTATAAATGTCAGAAATAGGCCGAAACAAAGGACCAAGGCGGAATATACCCAGATGCAGGTCTTTTGAAGACGTCATTTACAACAGGAAGATTAATTAAAAAAATAACGTGATGTCGTACCTCGCCAAACTGAAAATCAATAATAAAGTTGCCATTGTCGGTCACCAGTGGTCCCTACGACAAAAGAAAACATTGAAGTCAAAGAGAAACCTAAAAGCCTGGCTTAACTATGAGACATGCCGTGTGTGTCAAGCGTGACATGTACCCTCGACGTCTCCCAGTTTAGCTACCCCGGACACTTTGTAGCGAATGACAAACTTTGTAGCGAGAGACACGCAAATGTTTCTGAGAGACAATAGAAACATTTCTTATCTCCGCGACTCAGGGGACATGTCGCACACTTGTCGCTCCCTTGTTTAGCCACACTTGGAGACACCCCGAATACACAATCGCGCACGACTTGTCTCCTAGTTCAGCCAAAGCTTAAGATGCTCACTAACGAATAGTAAGTGAATGAGTTTTACAATATAATCCAGGGGCTTTTCATGCATCAATGTGGCGTTTGAAAATGTCATCAACATGTCTGAAAAGAACTCTAGATGCCGCATCTGCGCATTCTGCTCATCCCTACCACTTTTGTCTACAAAGCCACAACCTCTCTCACAAAGCTCTACAACTACCATGATACCCCTAGTGCATTGAATAGGCTCTAGCATCCAGATTTCCCTACACCTACAAAGCCACGTTTCAACATGATCTTAATCAGTGGTTCAACGACGAAGATCATAGATCGAAAACTTTTGAAGACTTTTGAAAATGAAGAAAATGTAGAAATATTTCACGTTTAACTAAACTGTAAACTGTAAGTAGAGGAAGCCATGTAATACCGGTATATAGGCTTGAACAACCTCGTCCCCAGGCCCCAAATCGAATTTCCTCGAATCTCCACCGTCAAATCGACCTTGGCCCTGGTACCGGCCACAAAATCTGACAAAATACTGGCAATTTTGGCCTAGGCATAAAAACAAGATGTAGATTCCGAAAGCAGATGTTCTTAGAAAGGAAATGCAAAGAATTTCATTGATAACTGTCAGGCAAGATACAATATCTCATATAGTATCATTTTTTAATTTTTTCCACGTTTTTCACATAGTTTTTGGCCTATTTTGGTGTGAAATTTTGAAGAAACTGTGACATCACTTAAAATTTCTATTGTTTGAACAGCCAATTAAATTGCGAATAGACAAGGCTTATACCAGGGTCGAATATGGACAGAGGAGTTTCACGTAGAGGCCTATTCACCCTGGGGACGAGGTTGAGGCTTGAATAGTTATAAATCGTTCTCGATTTCATGATATTAACCTTCCAGGCAGCCAAGAAGGGATCAAGCCGTACCATAATGAATACAGGCTCCTGATAAGTTTGAGTCTCTCTAGATTTGCCCGGGGCAAACAATATATAAAAAAAGTTGCTTCATTAAAATTTCAATGTTTATCTTATTCGCTTAATTTACTTACAGCTTTTGACTTGGCCATTCTCAGTGTAGGCTGAAGATTGAAAGATCTTAATTTACTCAGCACTGGTTGATATGCCATAGGAATGACTTCGATGGGAACACCTTTTTTCCACTGTTGACGGAAAGTTGAAATGAATACAAAAGCATGAAGGTTAAACCCTTAAACCTGTGGATTGAGAAATCAAAGAGGCGGTGATTTTGAGAGGCCTTTGGGATCATGGTCCACTAGACTTACTACACGAGTCGTAGTTTCGCTGCCTCCACCTCAATTCAATTCATTCAAAAGAAACGTAGAATAAAAATAGTTGTTGCTGTTGTTGATAGTTGTCGCGTTGGGGGCTTGGAGCGAATCTACGACTTTTGTATTGAGTCTAATTGTTCACTACTTCAGCTGTCTTTCCTTCAAAGTTCGTTCGGTAAAGGCAATAAAGAAGTGACGTTCAAGTAGCATGGTGTTAGGCTGCGGATCTAAACTACCGTTGGTTAGAGTTTTGTCATGATTTCTTGCAAGCCTACAGTATGCTTAGTTGTCTATCTGTATCAGCGATCAGTAGAGAAAATCTATCTGCAAGAAGTGCAATGGATCCCGGGGGTACATAATATAATTTTGGTATGGGTATGTGTCGCCAATATGGTTGGCGTAAGGCGTTTACGGTACAGCGGGTAGCCGTATAGATTTGGAGCAATTAGGATTATTCTGTGTATGTACATATGTTGTTTTCTCCTACCTTACAAAGGAAAGCTAAAGCCCGCCGCGCACGGTGAGAATTGTGCTGAGCAAACTGCCACGAATGGCACTTTGCTCAGCAAATTCTCACCGTGTGCGGCGGGCTTAAGCTTATTCAGCCTTCAGTCGTTTGATCATTCTTTCCCTATTACCTTGATCTGCCCGTGACGGGCTTGGGATCGATTGAAGCCACGAGAAACTAACGCCATTTCGTATCATTTAAGGAAATAGCTTAAGCAAACTATGACTTGAAAAATAAAAATTTCAGAAAGTTTTACCTTCTCCCCGAACTTCTCCGACTTTTTACTGTAACGAAAAACGAGCTCATTATTACACATTACTCTAGTTCGGAAACAAACATATTGAACGTGCTATATGCAAAAATGACAGTATTTTCAATTTTTCATCCTTATATTTAGGGAATCCCAAATTTGCTAACAGCAGCAACGATTTTCAACATTGTTATTGAGGCTGGCTACGAGTTTGAGGGAAAACACCTCTATCGAAATAGTGAGCATGTGGAATGGAAATCTGGACATCAGGAAATAGACAAATCTACCGATTGAATTATTAGTGTTTAGGCCAATCAAATAGCCACATCGCGTCAGATTATGGATGGACCCATTGGCCAAGCGTAGACTTATTACACGAGTCTTAGTTCCACTCATAAAATCTAGGCCAACAACCACATCAATTCGCTACACTGAGACTCGTATCCTAACAATCCTCAAAAGCGGCCAATTTAAGACTAAACTTGCCTTTCAAATTCGAATGTTTTGATGGAAAAAGCATTAGCCATTTCATTCTGCTACTCATTAATTGGTTAGATTTTATTTTACAGTTCGATCTGACGCGAAAATCGAATAGCAATAAATAGTTGGGTCGCTTTTTTGCAAACAAAAGCCATAAGTCCCAGTTTGAGCAACCTTCTGACAACAACAAGAACTAAAGATGGTAGCAGCGATAACTGGGACTCCTGTAATAAAAATCTAGGACAAGCGGTTCAGCCAGTCTTGATCTAGGGGATAAAACCAGGCATTCATTGTTTGTACTAGTTAGGTTTCAGCCAATCAAATAGTCTGAGTATGAAATGAATGAAGGCACATAATAGACTTACTACCAGGGAGATTAAGTACTTAATCTCCCTGCTTACTACATGAGTCGTAGTTATCGCTATTGAATTGAATTGTTGGACGCTCAAACTAACTGAAGCGAAACAACAACAACGCCAATTCAATGGAGCGAAAGGGACCTGGGAAGCAAGTCTAGGCACATAAAGCTTTCTTCCGCTCATCAATGGAACTCTTATTGAACAAGCGGAAAAACGGTATTAGTTGTTTGCACCAGTTAGGTTTCAGCTAATCAAATAGTCTGGTTATGAAATGAATGAAGGCACATAAATGCTTTTACAAAACATTCTTCCGCTCATCGATGGAACTCTTATTGAACAAGCGGAAAAACCTACGCTACAAACAATAAATACCAAGTAACTTCATTATCTGACAATTTGATTGGCTTAAACCTAACTAATAGAGACAATTAATCCAGGCTTCTTTTTTGGTTCATTGAATTCTGATTGAATATAACAGCGATGCATGGTTTGCAAATACTAGAATTCATCGTGGCATCATCGTGGGAAGTCACTCATTTTTGGCTTCGGTATGTTTCGTTTATTTAGTCGAAAAGGGTTAGTATTTTCTCCCTTATGTTTATCCATACTCATGTTTGTATATTTATTAAAATCATAACTTCTCTGTACTAAAGGGTGGACCTGAGAGAAAGCTTGAAAAATGAAGACAATTTGGTGTTTGTTTCTGGTTTTTGCGTTGGCACTGGCATTTTGCAGTAAGTAGGGTTGTCTTTCGTTCATATCTTTATAGCGTAACTCACAATCAACTTGAAGATCAAAGCCTTTTTATCTTACAAGCTTTGAGTTATAAAAAGCTCTCGCGCGAATAAAAGAGCTTTTAGAGCTATTATTTTTGGTTATTTAAATTGATAATCAGACTCCAAAATTCCGATTTAAGGTGCTGAGGAGGAGGATGAAAATGTGAGAGACTCTGAACCTGGTGAATCAGAGAACAAATAC
Organism: Chrysaora quinquecirrha; assembly: GCA_014526335.1. Classification (NCBI taxonomy): domain Eukaryota; kingdom Metazoa; phylum Cnidaria; class Scyphozoa; order Semaeostomeae; family Pelagiidae; genus Chrysaora; species Chrysaora quinquecirrha. Next base: position 2,798,148 of record JACTAT010000059.1, on the reverse strand, counting down.
GCGAGAAGTTCTGCTGAACAAGATGAAGAGGCTGTCACTGAAAGTCGAGGTATATTTTGCCCCCATCTTCACTATCATCAGTCCCCGTGCGTCTTTTCTTTTTTTTTTAGCCTCATTGACGTTTTTTCAATAAGAAACCGGTTTATAAGAGACCTTTCACAAGAAACCATAAAATTTTTGTAACACATGTCAGGGCAAGGCTAGTGTTAGGTTAAAGTTAGCGTTAGCATTGGTAGCTCCTGTACCTTTTTCTTCTGTACTGGTAGCCTCGGTCTTCAAATTTTTGCTAAGGTGTTGACTCTTCCAACAGATCCATCCTTCGTTGAATGCACGAAGAGCACCCAGCCATGCAGTTGGTGCCGTCGTCGATGCTCGCGCTGGACTATAAGATGGGGTGGTAGACGCCGTAGATGGTAAAGAGCAGACACGTGAACTGAACTTGAGCTGTTGTTTAATGCTTCACTTTCTTTCTTTGTTATGATTTTATTACGATTTTATGAGTATGCTGCTGATCAAAGCTGTTTGTTTCATTCTTCTCTTACGTCGGTTCTTTAAACACCCATCATTTGTCTGGTGTAGCGTAACGGGCATCGTGCAAATGGAGATACTTGACGGGCTCCAGCCGCCTCTACCTTTCAATTTTTGTCGAAATTTTTCCTTTTTTTCTTCTAAATATACATGAAACTAGAAATAGCATCCGCTAGGTGCCCGCAGCTAGCAGAAGCAAAGGATACTCTCAAGTTTTTAGGCTTGCTAAATCAAGTTACGATTCAAAACTTGTAAAACACTACTGGTATCCAAGATTTAAAGTACCACAAGAAAAAGCCAACGAAACACAGTACAGATCAAATACTACTAAATTAAGTCATATAGGCCCTTGGTCGTTGGTAGTAAAATATATATTTTATTACGATTTTATGAGTATGCTGCTGATCAAAGATGTTTGTCTTATTCTCCTCTCTCTAATGTCTGTTTTATTAAGACTAGCCACTTGTTCGGTGGCTTAGCGGTGCATTGTGCAAATGGAAATTATGGGCTTCAGCCGCCTCCACTTTTCAATATTGTCGAAATTTTACGATTTCCTTTGAAATATACATGAGATTCCAGCGATTCTCGGAAATTTAGTCCTCTTCACCCCCACCACTCGGCACATTGAATTTTGTCCAATTTCGGGACCCCTATTAATATTTTTAGTCACACCTAGAGGGTAAAGGCAAGCCAGCTTTCGAACATGTCCTTCAAATTGACGTCGACTTGCTCCAAGTCTATTTCTCAAAGTCCTTCTCCAAAGGTCCGCCATTCCGTGGTAACAAAGGAGAGTGCGAGAGATTCTCGCGAGCTTAAAGGTACGCTGAGACTAAGTTCGATGACTGTGTTCACTTTACAAAATAAGGAATCAGATGATTTTTCATTCAAAAACGCTGTATTGAAATATCTCGATGATGGCGACATATACGGGCTCGCAATTCCGAAAGACAGTTGGTTGAATATTCAACCCTGCAGAATGGGAATCTAGAACATTGGGAAGTAGACTGAGGGCAAGTGACCAACGGACAATTTAGCGACAAAATAGGATTTGAAATAACCACCAAGACGAAACGGGCTTTGAGTGTGGTATACAAATTTTGTAGCAATTACCTGTTATCTGCAACAACGACAAACTTTTTTGCACATGAAGCAACAATCTTTTCTTGAGTTAGACAGCCTCTTGAGACGAAAAAGGAAAATTGAATGAGTCAGTGAAAGTAGAACATGAGTAATCAAAGGGTAATGCAAGCCCCAAAATTTATCTAAATTCAGCAAAATACTTAATTTCCTTATTAAAAGGTCATTAAAAGCCCCCCACCTCATTTAACATTCTGTCCTCTCATAAACACAACATTTGTGAAGCAAAAGGGGAAATGAACAATAACGCCCTCTAGGAATGCCCCACTTAAACATCCTAAAATTACATGAAAGCTGCAGGTTCATGAGATGCTGCGATTCATTTTTGTACCTAAATTTTATGTCTTCTTTTACAACTAGAAAGAAAAATCTTATCGTTTTGAATTGCCTCAAGATTTCACTTCCATTGGTTTTTGAAGTAGATGCTTGAAGTTGCCAACTTATTAATGCCACCCTCTGATAAGAAGCTTCAGCCCCATGAAAGCCTTTCTTGGTATCTACACATTTGCCCTTGATTGACCATAAACTGTACCCCAGGGGGGGTACACGACTTATAAATGGACGGGGATTTTTCAAACCCACCAACTTATAATGCTTTAACTTTAACACTATTCTGACCGATATAAAGTTAAATTTTCAAGTTTTCTTCCATTTCTCACCCACTTTTATGGGGTTTTTGTTGAAATCATACCCATGTTTAGCAAATTTCAGGGCCAAAAGCTACCCATATGGGCGGCACATATCTGTACCCAAATTATATTAAGTACCCCCTGTACATTATTGGTATTAAGATTACATGCTTAAGCTTCCGTTATCTAGGGGCCTGTCTGTGCTGCAAGCACACATTAATTTACCAGAAAGCAGATTCGTTTAAACTAGAAGTTATTATATTACATTATTTTATTGTATGGAGACATCCTCAACTTTCCAAATAAGACACTCTCAGTCCCCCCAAGACCACGTGGAAGACTTGACTTGTAACAATGAGTTTATAAGCAACAAGGACAACCTTGCACAGCATTAATACAGATACTGTAATTAGAATAGTGTCTCACCCTCCTCCTTTGATACAATTGAGGCTGCTATCAACTTCATCTGCCCCATCAATTGCGACATCAAGCTGAAACAAGAAAGTACCTAGTCATCAATGTCTCTGCTAAGAGATTAGTCTGCAGCACCTTTTCAGCAAGCTCTTTGAGAGGTTGAATCACATATTGAGTCTTCAGAGAGAATGAGAGCATTTGATATGACTGGAGCAAGTTCACACCTATAGCTTTTTGCTTTGTACATCAAAGCTCTAAAATTGAGCTTCCTGGTCACATGCTACCAGTTGCTAACAACAGGGGCTCTGAACGCAACACAGGGCTGTGGGGGCAGCAGCAACAACTTTGGGGCAAACAATAAGAAAGTAAAAGAATTTGGCAATTTTTATGAGGGCAAGGGGGTAACCACCCATATTGCCTCTTTTCTTCCTGCACCCCTAGCTTACAATGTTGTCCATATCTGTCTGTAGGTGTTCTTTTACAACCTACAACCACTATGCATATTCAATATGCTAATTTAGTGCATGGTCTACCAAGTACATAAAGTTTTACTGTACAAAGGGCAAACTGGGATATTTCTGAGGCTTTGTATTATCCTTCTGCTTGGACCTGCTAAATATGTTATATGTCATATGTTAACCAAGTATGTTGCCATTATAAATCATTAGCTTAAAAGTATGGAAGACAATTACTTACAACAGGGCATCTGTCAAGATCACTTAAAGTCAGGCCTGCATCAACAATCAGCTGTCTAGCCTAAAAGGGAACCAAGAAACTTAGAGAAAGCTACTAAAACAAACAAGTGGAATGTAAGTAATGGATCTTAACAAGCTGTAATGTCTTTGAACTTAAGCTGTGAGCTTTTCTAATAAGAATGACTGGTTGGAAAACATATTCTCATTCTGTGTTTCAATCTTAGCTTTAGAGTATCTAGAGCTTTACATACCTGAAATGAAGTTGGAACACACTCAAGTGAAATTCCATCCAACTTGACTTTCTCAACTAAAACGCAAAAAAAATGAATCAAACTTCTTAGAATTCTTTTCCTTAGATTCATGCTGTCCAACCTAAACACCTTATGCAATGCCACATCATTTTGAGAAGTATGGCATTTCCTGACAAGGTCTTGCATGTGCAAAAGTTGTAGAGGTTTCCCACACCTGCAAGTGTGCAGGGCTACAGAAACTGTTTCTAGTCAACTCGCCCCACTACCAACTTGCTCCATTGCCAACTCACCCCACATCTAGGTCAACTTGCCCCTACTTAACTGTAAATGTTTAAAGTTGGATGCTCCACCCCCAAACCCCCTTCTATTACACTGATAGATTCACTCAATTTTGTTGTCTTCTATCATTTATATAATGGTGGGGCAAGTTTACTTGACCGATGGGGCCTGAATGTACGAAAACATGGGGCTACATGACTTGAAAGAGGTCCGACTTGACCATGTTTAGGCCGGCAAGTTGGTAGTGGGGCAAGTTGACCTGCTACCACAGAAACTTAACATCAAGTGTGCTCTTTGCCATGGTCAGTAGTATACTTCATTTTTTCAAAGACTGAACCACTGTTGTAGCCCCCTTACCCCAGTTAAATGCATCATTCACCCCAGTTGGTATTTCTTTCCTGCAGTATGTGCAAGGTTGTTGTTTGAAGTGAAGGCGAAATAGTATATTTAGGGGTCAGTTGCTAGGATCACAGAAGTACACAAACCAAGGAGACAACCTTTATCCTGGTTGTGATGCTACTGTGGCTTAGTGAAACCTTACCTATCCTCTCAACAGCAAAGACAATTGTTGATCCACTTCCAATACCAATCTTTTGATTATCCTACAACAACAGAAAAATAAATCAAAATAAGAACCTACATTGATCTTCAAACTACAGTGGACTGCAAAGTATCTGTTTCTTGGATATCTACCAGAAACACTAGCAGGATTCAATAAATTGCAAAGATAAGACTTTTAGGGCATGAGGACAGAGCAGACCCATTTGGGGACAGGGGGACTTGGGGGCTATCGAATAGATCATTTCGGTAGAAAAGAAATTTTCGAAATTGCAAGATATCAATTTTTCGATGCGAAAATTGTATAAAGCACCCAAAAATTAGTCTAAGTGCAAAGTTTTACTACCTCAGCACTTGTATACTCAATTTTACGAGTGTCCAAAGTTTACGATTTTATAAGGGCTTTGACCGTGTGGGGTAAAAAGTTTCACCAAGTTCATTTTTTGGCGGTCAAAGCCTTTATGAAATCGGGAACTTTGAATGCTCATAAAATTAAGAACACAAGTGCCAGGGCAGTGAAACTTTGTACCTAAACTAAGTTTTGGCTGCTTTATAAGATTTTCATATCGAAAACTCGCTATCATGTGGTTTCGAAAAGTTTTAATGCTATCTGACGTCATGCCGAAATGATCTGTACAGCTCCCTCAATTTTTTCAAATTACAAAAGACAATTGATATTGTTAAACATGACGTGATACCAATGCTCTCCATTTTTTATAGAACAAATGCCCCCCAGACCCCACTACCCTTAAACAGCCTTCGCTACAGACAGATATTAATAAATTTTGAGAACACTTACGGTCACAAATCTATCAACAGCCTCATATGCTGCAGCCTTCTTTGAACCATCCATTGCAGAAGTCCGCAGAAAAACAACCCTAGCCTGATCTCTAACGAACAAAGCAACAGGAGAAACCTTTTGCTTTACTAAATCAACAATTCGTAAACCTAATAATGACCCGACTCCTGCATACATGTGTTATATCTACTTTTAGTTCAATGAAATTGCCACCAAAGCAAAGACAACTACATCCACGTTGTCATCCTTCTGCATTTACACTGATGTCAAATAACATGCACTTGAGTGATATTTGATTTTTCTGTGAATTCAGAAGGAGACTGACATACTGACATTGCTGGCTTCTTGCGAATTGCGAACAAAACTACAAACCAACAAACTGATTAAGATCGCATTCTTCGGTGCTGAAACCCTTTGCCCCAACCAAACGACACAACTCGTGAACACAACGGTATTATCAAGCTTTTCTTTTCAAGGTATGCGCGTAACTAAAAGAGTACAAATGCATCTTGACCAGAGCACGCACAAAAAGTAAAAAGATCATTAAGTATACTATAAGTAACTAAATATTGTTGTATGTAAATCTTAAATCGTAATAACTATTCTTACAGTATAAGCTTAAATTAACATAAAATCAAATGTACAAGGCGAGGTCTGTCTTTTTCTACTGTATGCCAATAAATTCAGTAATGGCAGGGGCATCTACCATCAGTTCTTTATAGTTGTTATAAAAAATCTTCAGGCGATTCCAATAACTATCTTCTTGGTAAGGTAAATCGTTTTCTGTCAAATACTCTTTCACTATAGGTCGGATCTTCATGCACATGTTGTCGGACAAATTCGGAAACAAATGGTGCTCCACGTGACAATTGAAAAGAGAATGCCCCATGCAATAATCAAAAAGTGGATTTCTGGACAAATTCAGAGCACCGGTTGCCATCAATCTCAACCTCTTTGGACGATTTTTTTGAGAATACATAGATAATCCGATATGCTGGAAGATATTGACATGAATGTATGAGCAATAGTACAGTCCACGTGTAGCAAGTAGACAAAACACGGACCAGAGTGGTGACAATCCTGAGAAAACCCGGAAGCAAGCATACTGCCCAAAAACACCGGTCAACATAAGGATCAAGTTGAGTCCAATGGCTTTCCATCTTCCCCACAAAAGATGAATTGAAAAGACCGGAGCCACAAGTGGAATAAAAAGAGGTGCGATAAACAAGTAGAGCTCTCTGCCCAGGAACGGAGCTTTCCAAATGCTCGAGTCGCCTAGGCCAATAACATTTGTGTGCGGGTGGTGAATGTTTACATGAGTGTCAATAGCAGCGGTGAACGTAAACCCACCGCAGACCTCAGAGAAGAAAATTCCCCAAAGTTTATTCCAGGTTTTCCACGGTCCAAGGGCTCTGTGTCCCGCAGAATGGGCGCCTTTTGTTATGAACATAACATGAACCGTACCAAGCAAAAACAATCCAAGGGCAAAAAGAATTCCGTGGTATCTTACCAAGGTGAAGCCGATGGGAAGAAGCAAAAATGCAGAGGCTAAGATGCACAAATCGTATCCATAAATATCCCAAAATCGACTGTTCTTCACTATTTCTCTTACTTTTCTATTCAGTTCGCCATAATCAGCAATTTTAACAGATTTTTGCGCTTAACAGCAGTGATTTCTTCCATGTTTTGATCTGGCTGTGGTGGTGGAATGGTGGAATGACCAAGGTGGAAAGAGAAGTTCAAAGTCTAAAGTCCAGCGTTTTAGGTCTCAAGCCTAAGTCACATGCTAAGATCACTGAAAATCAAGGAATTTGATTGGTTAGCGGTCAAAAACATAAACAAATACATTCATTGGTGGGAGTGGCGAGTGGCATCGAAAGGTGACATGGAATGGCGTGGAAAGCTGACTAAAAAATCTTGGATTTTTGATAGAAAAAATTCTGGACAATATTGTCCATCAATTACAAATGAGGACCTTTTTTACCTTCATGTCCCTATATTCCCTAGTCCCTAGGTTTATTTTAAAGAAACAAGTAAAAAAGTTAAGGAATTGCTAAGGAATTTTCAGCCTTTTCAGCACTCAAATTTGGCTGTCAGTTGAGGAATTTTCAGTACTGAGCCTGAGCCGAACTTCCTTAAAGCGCTTGTCATGACATTTCAATAAAATAATAAGATTTTCAAAGGATTTCTACCAAAAACAATTGCATTAGCCTGCGCGCAGCCTCTGACTGTTAATTTTATTCGAGGGGCATTTACTCTTCGAAAAAGGAAGAAACCGGTTTATAAGAAACCTAGAACTAAACACCCAAAAAGTTAAGAAACTTTTAGAACTAGGAGGAAGAAGTTAAGAAACTGTAGAAATTTTTACGTCCGTTTCCCAACATTCTGATTCACATTTGTGGAGGTAGTAATTAGTTCTCAAGCATTTCCATGCGATTTCTCGCACCAGCGTGGCTAATTCTGTGCGATTTCTCGCATCTGTAAGCAATACTGGTTTCCGTGTATCTCACAGAAGGTTTTTGCTGCAATTTATTTCAATTCATTAAGAAACTGTTAAGAAACTTTTAGAAGTAAAATTGGACCAAAAATTAAGAAACTTTTAGAACTAGGCCCCGAGCTAGGTTGCTTATAAAAAAAACGTGTAATCCCATTCGTTGTCTCCCCTTTGTGCTATACATGATTGTCTATATTGTTGATGGATAAACAGCTCATTGTTTTCTTTGTTTTCTCTTTCAAACAATTGAATGGTTCCATGATTCTTTGCAGCCAGAAGCAAAGGTCGCAAGCCAGACGTCCTTCCTGGTAATAATGGCGTCCGAAACTGCTGCTGCCTCTCCTGCCTGTGACCAAAGCAACGTTGAATTTGATAAATTCCACATACAGTTTGACGATCAGTACAAAGCAGATTTTGTAAAGGGCCATAAAATTTGGATTGGAAATGAACTGATCCCAGAGATTAGCTCAACCTTCACAAAATGTGAAAAATACCGGATACTTTCAGTTGGAACTGGCAGTGGTTGTGCAGACATGGTCCTTCTTGAGCTGCTGACAGCCTTTGTCAAAGAAAATGCAAGCTTAGAGAAGAAAAAGATCAAGTTTACAGTGGTAGAACCAGATGCAAAAGCTGTGGCATTATGCAAACAAAACCTGCATCCATTTCACAAGGATCTTGATATTGAATTCATTTATGAAATCGTTCCTTCAGAAAAATACCTGTTAGAGTTGGAAGCCAAGTTCGAGCTGATCCACTTTGTTCATGCCATCTCATGGGTGAAGAATCCCCCTGAAATATTACAGAAGTGCTATGAGAATTTGTTGAATGCAGGGGGTACACTTGCTATTGTGGATTTCGATCCTGCATTTGACGAAGACGGCGATTTTCAATGCGTCAAAGTCGATGAAATTGCGGCAGAGAAGAAATGGAATTGCAGAAAATTTCCAAACACAATCATGCAAGATTTCACAGAGATTTACAAGAAAACGGAAAAGGGGAAACAGCAAATTGCTACTTTCTTTGGTTGGGACGCAGAGCAATTAAAAGAGAAAGAAAAAGAAATTGAAGATGCTGCAACTCATTTCTGCTCAGAAGTGCAAAAAGAAATGGTCGATGGTGAAGAAAAATATCTGTCGGCTGTTAGGGAAATGATATACTTTTTAACAAAGTAAATTAATTGGGACATTAATTTTCAATTGTTTTACTTTAGAACTATCGTTACAATGATTTGTTTTATTTTACTACTACTAAATCACTACACTATACTATTTTCATTATGTATTAGATGGTATTAGAAATTGAGCAATGCGATGTTATTGGTTTTCATTGTATCATTGTCTTTTCCGGGTTTCACAGAGTGCTTATACCTAAAGATTTTTCATCTCTGATAGCTACTGTTCTGAGGATGAACCTTGAAAGTAATCAGAAATAGGCTGAAAGGACGAAGAATATATGTAGATAGCAAGAAAGCAGTAAACTTTACGATGGTCAAGGGATTCTGGCAGCTATAGAGCTTATGCGGATCTGCAGCTTATGCCCCAGACTGATCTTCTGGTATTGATGCACTGGAAACTCATTCAACGACCTCGGCAGGATGAACAGCTGAGTTGGCTGTAGGCTTGTGGGAAGTGGTCTCGATAAAATTCGAACCAATGACCTTCCAGTCGTGAGCCAAACGGCGAATGTTGTTTTAGCACCATTCGCTAGGATCTTAGTAGTAAGCTAACTAACCGACATCTCGACCCTTGCTGTGACGCTACCGTAGCTGGGGCTCGAACCCCGAACTCACCGAGCTTCTGACAACGCAATCCGCCGGATAAGGCCATAACATCACAGCACCTTCGATGAACGCCTTGGCCACTAGGCAACGCCATCTCTTTGCCCGAATGATAGGGATGAGCCAGTCAGAAAATGGCAACTGGACTGCACGTTTGAACACGAGCTAGAGCATAAGATAAGCATAAAACAAGACGTCTATTTCTTCATTATTATTCGGTATCTATAATCTAATAGACTGAATGCTGACAATGAAACAGTTACTTGATAGATCACACTAATTCATTCGATATCACTCGTTGATAAATCTCTTTCTACTTCTACAATACAAGTCAAGAAGTCTAGTTAATGGATGATTAGTAAACAGCACTAACTAAATAAGGCAATAAGTAAATGAGAGGAATGAAATATGATACTTTCCTCTTCCACTAAATCTACAAATAGTTTATAGAAAGAAGGACCTTTCTCATGCTACTACCAGCAAGTCAGTTGAGTGATAAATCCTCGCGCCTCTCGTTCCGATTGCCTTGAGTACGACAGTATCAGTTTTACCAATATGCGATGAACCACTGCTGTGAAGATGATACGTGAACTCAACGGTCGTGTTGCTTGCTTTTTGGATCGTTACCGAAGCAGTATCGGCTGAAATTGACCCATAATTCGCCACACCTTGAAATGTAAATTGGTCTGCCTCTTCTTGATTATACATGTAGGCAATGATCTTCGATCCTCCTCCAGAAACCGAGGCAGTGAACTCCTCCCCAGCGCTGACCACTACCATGACTGCCGACTGGGCTTCAGAAAACCGGTTTGACAATCTTTTGAATTCGTAATTCTGTTTGGTTCTTCCCTTAAGAGCGATTCTGAATTTCTGAGTGGGAGCGAGCAGCTTTGCCTCAAATGATCCGCCGCCTAGCATTTGCAATTTGACGCCACTTGAAAGAGTTGCTCCATGTCTGTCTAAGATGTCTACCTCCAGAGACGCACGGTTTAATAGTTCAACATTAGAAATACGAACGGCCAAAGTTCCTTGTCTTCCTGTTAAAGAACAACCATTCTCGTAAAATGCGATCGAAAACTAGACTGGCTACATCAGTCCCTCCCCCTCGCTTTAATTGTTGTTGTTATTGTTCAGGACAGCTCACGAAGAGGTTATCAGCGACCTATCCCTTCTAAGGAGCATAAAAGAGACTTTTTTAGCGAGTCTAATCGAAAATTAACTAAGTATCAGGTTCGATGAGAGAATTGACTCTGCAACTGCAGGATACATCGAAATTTCTGGGGTGATTTTTGTACAAAACATGAGAAATTGATACGAAGAGAACAGGTTTTGAACATGTGACACTTGGCTTAATATGGCAATGCTCTACAGACAATAAGGTCCAAGTTACAAGATCCTTCACACAAGTCGAACCAAAAATATCTCACATCTCTCTGCGCACTTCATAACGGGGGGAGGGGGCGTTTGGGCCAACAAACGCTATGTAAATGTCACGGGTCACATATGGTCGTTTTACCATTATCAACAAAGAACTTAGTTGACTATAGTCCTTTAGATAAATCAATGGTTTGTTACAGAAATCAATGCTATTCACGTTATTCTTCACAAACTTCACTTCACTTACCTTTCAAAGGACTCGGAATAGTCAACACTGGACTGCTCGCTGATTCTTGAAACATGAAATGATACTGAAAATCGATGGGGTTATCTGAAATTACATCGACAACGTGAGATATGGCTTGACCAGGTGGGTAATGAAGATACCATACTCCAGGTATTGGGTTAGTGACACTGAATACTTTAGTATACGATGTTGATGACTGTGCAGTGTATGCAACGTTTCTGGAATCTTCAAGCCTAATGCCATTCCCGAGACCACTTTGCTTGAAACTCAAAGAGACAATCAGTGATTTGATGTCACTGTCAACATCAAGGTAAAAGGTGTATGATGATGAGCCAGTCGGCAAGACACCCTGCGATATCGTTTCTTTATTCTTTAGACTATTTTCGACGAAATCTTTAAATTTCAGCAGGTCAGTGGTACTTGTAAGTGGGAAGATCTGACCTGATGTATAGGCTGCTATCTCTTCGTAGCTTTGAATGCCTTTACTATCCCCACAGCCAGCAAGATTAGTGAAAAATGTAATTGAACTCGAGTATTGCGCTGCATAATCTTTCAATAGTTGCTTTTTATCGTCGGTGTCATCTTTAGCGCCTGCATCAGTGAAAACATACATTGGTGATCCCAATTTAGGCCCAGCTTTCAGGGCATTCAACATTCCGGTAAATGCCAACTCAGGACAATCACCTCCTCCATTAACTACGATGCTTTGAATCGCATTTACAAACTCATTTTTCTGTTGTGAATTCCTGTGTGTCACTGGTCCATGGCCTAAGGCAGATGAATTAGAGACATTGATATTGTGCTTATTACTCTATGGAATTTATCATCCTTTTGTGAATATATAGAGGAGCAGAGGGGCATTTCACTTCTCCAAAAGCGGTATGAGGTTCCCGTAGGTATTGTTGAATTACGGTGTGAAACTTTACCTTGATGTCCTCATGAGGATCCAAGGCAACGATTACAGCGAAAATCATCAAAAATCGGTATCTCCAAGGTGTATGGGACAAGGACAAGATGGTGTACATGGGTTGAGGCAACGGCTGCTGCAGCCAGCAGAGAAAATCGGAGACAATCTGTAGAGGCCCTATGTGCCACGAGACACAAAGAAGCTAGGAAACAGGCAAGATATGTCGAAAAATGCACAAATTTATTCATACCTGGATCATTAAATGGCGAAAGAATGAAATCAACAGGGAATTCTCTTTTCACGTTAATGATGTACTGTGCAATGGACTTAGCAGCGGCAATTTCATCTCCCATACTTCCAGTCGTATCAACTGCAAACATCAGCGTTGCATCACCCTTTTCTAACATCAGTTCACTGAACTTGTCTGAGCCAATTTCATTTTTTATTGACTGCAAATAGCCTTTTGCAGCTCTGTCTAGATCATCTATTGGTAATCCTTCTTCAATCTTTTTCTGCAAGAAAATGTTTTAGACTATAAAGCAAGAGAACCTTTGCTACAAAAGGGATGTAAGCATCCTTTTAAGAGATCTTGGGGTGTCATTCATTGTTGTTCTAGGAAAGGGAAAAGGATGCTGTTGTTCAAAACAAAAAGAAGACAGGGGTCACTGCGCCAGTAGAAAGCATGTCCAAAGAGACCCTGGACTGGATGCTAGTGCAGACTTGCCAAAGCGAATGGAGATATTGAGGATCTAAAAGCCCTCATCAAAGGGACTTACGAAAATTAAATTTGATGAATGTTTAAGTTCATGGTCAGCATATAGAAACTCGTGAATATTGACAGCATGTTGCGTGATGCTGCAAAAAAGATCTGTTAAAGCCGAAAGAGGTATTGCTTATCGAAATGCCTTAAGAGAGAAAAGAATGCATCGCCAGGAGGAGGATGTCATACTAGCACAAAGCAAGAGCATTTAATGTGACCAGCATTAAAAAAGGATCAGCCAGATGTTTTTAATGACCAAACGATAAAACATTGTTTGCCAAATATTAGAGGTTGCTTTAACAAGAAGTGAAATGATTATCCGTTTGACCAGTCATAAAACATTGCTTGATGAACATAATTTGATAGCAATGTTTTACAAAGCTTTAAAGCACTTTCTGCTTGTCGCAAGCAAAAATGTGTGACGAGCAACGTTTTGCGATATGGCCAAGCGAGATTCTTTTACGAGCAAACCGCAAATATTTCAGAACAAGTGTTTGATCATTTGGCCAGGGCTTAAGGCTTTCACTATAACCAGCCTCAGTTTGTTATTTAGCTTGTTCTTAAGAACAGAAAGTATCTTTCAGCCTTAGTATAGGATGAAATTTGAGAACAGCCAGTCTAAGACAAAGGTATTGGTTGTTTTAGAATAGAGTGTTGGGAAATAATGTATACATAAATGTATATATATTTAGCGCCAGTCGTTAGGATCTCAAATGAACGGGCCTTGACCCTGGATTGGATGGGGTCCTATCGTTGCTAGGGCTCGAACACCGACCTCGCCGAGCTCCTGGAACCATGATCTAGCTGGGTTAGCCCACGAGCACACAGTACCTTCAGAGTAAGTAGGTCAAGCTAACACTATCGATGATTAAATTGCAACAACAAGACAAAATACCTTCATGAAGACGAATAGTGATTTTCCAAGTGTAGTTCTTGCAAAATCGATGCTTCCTCCAGATGTTGCGACAACCAGAAACTTCCTCAAATCGTTCAATCTTTTCTCGAGAGATTTGTTTGTAGTTGCCAAAGCAAACTCATTGGCTACAGCTTGCTGAATCGCAAAGATGGCCTGGTAGAACTTTCCTGAAAACCATTAAAAGACTTATAACAAATAAAAGGATGTTATCCTTGGATGGTAACAATCAGTCAATGCTCAATGGTTCTACGAATTACAGTAAGGTTTCTTAAGTTTTCGCATTCTTAACGTTTTTCAAAGTTTCTTGTACAGTTTCTTAATTTTTCAAAAATGAAACCTTTTTACTGAAATGTTTGAAGGATGGCTTAATGTACTTACTTTTGAGTAAGACGAATTGAGAAAATAAAATATATGACAACGAACAGTGTCAATTACATACTCATAAAAAATATGAAGTTCCCCATTTAGGTTCGTAAGTCTGACTATCCTTCAAGTCCTAATCTAGAAACTCTAAAACGACTTGAAGGTTAAATCATTAACATCTTCGACAATTCCTACCATTGCTTTAGGAACTTAGGCAACAATACAACCCCAAATGAAATTATGAGGAAGAAAAGGGGGAAACCAGTGCAAAATCTCAATTCTGCAAAATCCTATAAGTACAAAATCCTTTCAGTACTCACTCTACTGTTTAGTTTCTTACCTGACGGTTTTTTCGTTGGAAAAGTAGCATTGTGAAAATTAAGAAGGAATGATTCTACAACTGTTTCAGCTTTTGAAACGCCAACTGGCCCTAAAATAGCAAAGATAATGTAATTAATGCTTATTTAGAGTAGCTATCTCTTCAACGTGTATGTATGAACAAAAAATGCAAGTATTTATTCAAACGAGTTTATTCCCGAAAGATAGGACGATAGCAGTGATAAGGGTTGTTTAGGGGGTCGCATGTTCTCCTGTTCCCTTGAGAAATCCCTTTGTTCCCTGGAGTTTTGATGGGGAGGATTCTATCTGTTCCCTCTTTTCTGATGTTCTCTTGTTTCCTTTTAATTTTGACCATGTTCTCTTGTTCCCTTGGTACCTTTCCCATGTTCACATGTTCCCTGGAGCCCCTACACGATCCTCACTGATCTAAAGCACTAGGCAGATAGATGTTTGTTTTAACGCAATGTATGCTGAGGAAACGTCCAACAGCGTAACAACAACACTCACGACTTCTGTATAATGTATTTACCTTTGCATAGCTCATTCACACATGACTTTGTTTCGACAAAAGGCCAAGTGCAGTTTTTTCCCCCATTGAGAGGAGCTGGGTTATTACAGTATCTGTATCTTGAATGAAACCCACCTCCGCAGGTCTTTGTGCATTCTCCGAAAGAGGTCCAATTAGATAAACCTCCATCAACTGCAAAATGGTTTGCAATGAAACATTAGCTTAATAGCATGTACAAAACAAATCAGTAATTATAGCAAGCAAAGGTCTCTATTACTATGAGAACCTCATTTAAAAGACACATTTGTACAATTAACGC
The DNA here is from genome assembly GCA_014526335.1 of Chrysaora quinquecirrha. Lineage (NCBI taxonomy): Eukaryota > Metazoa > Cnidaria > Scyphozoa > Semaeostomeae > Pelagiidae > Chrysaora > Chrysaora quinquecirrha. The sequence continues at coordinate 2,782,851 of JACTAT010000059.1, read as the reverse complement.
CTGCATAAATGTAAAACGGTATGTTCCTAGGCAACGAACAAAACATTGTTCCCACAACTGCCCGTTGTATGGAGGTTCAACATCATAACGAATCGTGGAAATTATTTGTTTTGTATTTCAAATTACTGTACTTCAAAATTTCACATCCCTACAGTTATGACATCAGCTACCGGTGTGGCAATAGTGACATTGTTCATAAACAACGACATTTCTAGAAAGGAGCACTGCGAAAGAGCACTGAACTGCGGCCACTGTGGGACTAGGATGTTAGCCGTAGCGCCAAGGCGCTTATTAGAGGAAATACGAAATTTTTAGACGTTGTTCCAAGAAGGAACTTATAGTCTAGTGGGATTCCAGTCATCACGAAGCAAAGAAAAAAATTGAACTCCGAAAGATATAAGGCGTGACATTTCTAGGATCTGAACTTTCTTCTCAGTCCAACCACCTATTCAGGAGGACAAAAGCCATCTCATACCCCGAGTACCCCTCGGACCGCATACACACGATATCGTCATGTCTAATCGCCATCGAAGGCGAGGGTCCAGACCAAGACACAAAATGACCTAAAGACTAGAAATAATAGTTTTACTTACCAATACACGGTCCAAGATTACATGATATGGAATTCGTACTTGGGCCCAGGTGAGAGCAATCTCTTCCTAGTCCAGATGGTGAAGGGTTTGTGCAATTTCTTGTTTGAGTTTTAATTCCATCGTCACATGTTTTTGAGCAAGCAGAGAATTCTCCCCAATCTGTGTAATTTCCATCTCTTCCTATAAAATTGTCAATAAATTCGACTGTAAGAACACTTAAAATTATGATTAAAATCGTGCTTTTAAGTCCAAATTGGCCCATATTTCAATTTCCTTTAACAAAGCTCAGCTAGTTTATAGAGTTTTAATAGTGTGGATAGCGATTGTTAAAATTCAATATTTCCCAAAATGTCTAAATATCTTGCATGTACAGTTTAAACTCCCAATACAGATTCATCGGGTAATTCCCCGACCTAGTTTTGAGGTTTTTTCCCTCTTACCATGCTTAAGCACGTGATCCATGTTTGAAATTGATCAATACGTAGTCATTTTCTATTTTTGCTTATACATTAATTTTAGCTTAACATTATTTAGTTATTCGTTTGCTGTTAGCCGTTTTTTTGGGCTTTTCTGCTGTTGTAACTTGCTTTCTTTTTGTTAAATAATTAATTACACTTTAGCTTAACGACGCTCCCAGTGTAGCATGTCAGTAATTGTTGAATTGAATTGAATCGTAGTCCGTATCGCATTTTCCTTCCAGATTGCATTTGGATCAGAGCATTGCTGGTTTTTGGGTTTTTGGTCACAGATGATTTCTGGGAAATAGTTTCGTATCATATTTCTAAGAAGGAAGAAAACTTCATATTTGAAAAGCTGAACAGAATTTGTCCTTTGATTTGATTTCCCTCGTCAATGTATCACACTAACAAAATTGTTCCAGATTCGATCCAGTTTCACGATAAATTTTTGCCTAACCTAGATCTGACTCCAGGCTGGCTCTCGTAGATATCTCTTGTGTCGTGGACATAAAAACTTGCAGAAAACGGCCAGAAATAAAGCGATACAGACAATAGGAGAAATTATGTACAGAAATTTGACAACGGATTTGCAGAACGGAGATGCTGTTTGTTACCTCTTCGCTGCAAGAACCTTTTCTAAAATTACTGAGGGAGGATGACATGACGGAGAAATATACACAGGGGAAGGAAATACCGTAAACCCATCAAATGTAAGTGTTCCATTGATCCTTCAAAACGAAAGGTTGACAGAAGAGAGATAAAAGTTGGGAAAGTACCCATTGGAAAGCAGGGGGGATTAACCTTCAAACACAGTCCCAACACAGTAGGAATCTGGAGAAGGTAAGCACAAATTTTAGCGGTACAAGTAATGCAATAAACAAAATACAATTGCTTAATGAATACAAAATAACATTTATTTCGTTCACTTACCCACTTCGTAGACATATTGGGTTCGATCACTGCCAACACATTCAGTGCTGATTGAATCAACACAAGTCAAAATGAATGGCCATAACAGCCACCTTGGTGTAGTCTTGGGGTCGTAGGGTAATCGTTTCCACCATAACACTCTCCAAAAAAACCAAGGAACATATATTTATGTCCCTGAAGTCTAGCCTCTTCGTTGCATCTGCATGCAAGGCTAAAACGAAAGCAAAAATATTGCTCTTTGGGACATTGACAGGAAGAATTTTGAACAGCGAGAATGTAATGATGATGATGGTAGCGATAATGTAGATTATGATGAGAATGATGATAATAATGATGGTGATGCTGATGACAATGATGAAGATAATGATGCTTTTTATGATGATGATGATGATGCTGATGATGATGACAACGATAATAATGAAGTAAGCAGGGTAATGATTATGCTGATGAAAGTGATGAAAAATGATGATGATAATAATAATGATGGTGATGAAGTTGTTGCAGCTCCTGCTGGTGATGATGATTATGATTATGACAAAGATTATGATGATGACGATAATGGTGACGATGATGACGATGATGGCGAACAAGATTAAGATGAAACTAAACACTTTTTTTTATAAGAATACAGTCTATAAGAATATTCAGGCTCAAAATTGCTGAAATTTAAGAATTATTTAAGAATAATCTGAGGCTCAAGCTTGACGAGGATCATTTTTATTTCTCTGCGTTTTTACACTGTACAATAAGTGTGATTGTCAGGCTACTAGTCCGGTGGCCAGTTGAGATGACCTTGACATCGAGTACATATGGGTTTTTATTTTATTTTCTGTTTATATAGTCATAGAAGACTCGAAAAAGCCAAACTTGCCCCTTCCAAGTGTTGGGCAAATTTTTTTACGACCTGCCGAAGATACGTCATGTCCAAGGCAAAAATTTCATGGAAAAATTTTGATAAATTGTCAAAACATGGTATTGTTTGGTCTCATTCGAATGGAAATTGACTGTAGATTCCGAATTTGGCAATAAGGTTAGATTCTGTATATATTGATCAAAGATATTGCTCAAGACATTTGATTTTTATAAAAAAAAATCAAAAAAAGAAAAGCTAAGAAAAATGCTCTTTGAAAAATTATCTTTAGTTATTTAGTTAGCATAGCTTGTAAGCATAGCATATACTAAAATAGTAAGTAAGTTAGTAATTAGCGAGTTGGTTAGGTAATTAGTTAGTTTGTTATTTAGTTAGATAGTTAATTAGTTGTGAGTTAGTTAGATACTGAGTTTGTTACTTAGTTAGTTAGTCTGGTAGTTAGTTATCTAGCGTAGCTTCTTAGTTAGTCGGGTAATAAGTAAGCTACTTTCGAAGATATTAAGTTGGTTAGTTACTTAGTTACAAAGGGTAGTTAATTAGTTAGGTAACTAGTTATATTTAGTAATATTTAGTTATATTTATATTTATTATATTTAGTCAGTTTGTTAGTTAGCATAGCTTGCACGTTACTCAGTTCGTTAGTTAGCTAATTTGGGAGATAGTAAGTTAGTTATTAAGTTAGTTACCTTGGAAGATAGTAAGTTAGTTAGTTAGCTAGTTAGTTAGTTAGTTAGTTAGTTAGTTACTTAATAAGTCAGTTAGTTAGTAAGTTAGTTAGTTACTTAGCTTATCTTGTAAGTTAGTCAGTTAGTTAGTTAGCTACTTTGGAAGATACTAAGTTAGTTAGTCAGTTAATTAGTAGTTGATTAGTTAGATAACTACTTAGTTAGTAACTTAGTTAGTAAGATAACTAAATAGTTAGTTTGTTAGTTATTTAGTTAGTTAGTTAGCGTATCTTGTAAGTTACTTAGTTAAGCCTACAAATATGATGGGCGTTCCAAGTAATTCTGGCAGGCATTGTAGTTAGCTAACTAACAAACTAACTAACTAACTAACTAAGTAACTATGCAGCTTAGAAACTAACTAGCTAGCTAACTAACTAATACAACTAATTAACTTAATCAATCTTATTAACTTAAAAACAAACAAACTAATTACCTAACAAGCTAGCTGACTGACTAACTAACGAACTAACTAACTAACTAAATAACAAACTTACTAACTAACTTATTAACAAACTAACTAACTAACACTAACTTGCTAACAAATATCTAGCTTGTTATCTAACTAAGTAGCTAACTAACAAAGTAACTTACTAGCTTACTTACTATCTTCTAAAGTAGCTAACGAACAAACTGACGAACTGAGTCACAATATTCGAAAATAGCTAACTAACAAACTGACTAACGTACAAGCTATGCTACTTAAGTAATTAACTGACTAAATAACTAACTAACTAGCTAACTAACTAACTAACTAACTAAATAACTAACTAACTAGCTAACTCACTAACTAACTAACAGCTATCTAGCTAGTTACGTAACTAACTAGCTAACTGACAAAGTAACTTACTATCCACCTTACTATCTTCTAAAATAGCTAACTAACAAACTGACTAACTCACGAGCTATGCTACTTAAGTAACTAACTAACTAAATAACTAACTAACTAGCTAACTAACCAACTAACTAACTAAATAACTAACTAACTAGCTAACTCACTAACTAACTAACAGCTATCTAGCTAGTTACGTAACTAACTAGCTAACTGACAAAGTAACTTTCTATCCACCTTACTATCTTCTAAAATAGCTAACTAACAAACTGACTAACTCACAAGCTATGCTACTTAAGTAACTAACTAACTAAATAACTAACTAACTAGCTAACTAACCAACTAACTAACTAACTAAATAACTAACTAACTAGCTAACTAACTGACTAACTAACAACTATCTAGCTAGTTGCGTAACTAACTAGCTTACTAACAAAGTAACTTACTATCCACCTTACTATCTTCTAAAATAGCTAACGAACTAAATGACTGACTGACTTACAATATTCTAAAATAGCTAACTAACAAACTGACTAACTTACAAGTTATGCTACTTTAGTAACTAACTAACTAACTAACTAAATAACTAACTAACTGAATAACTAACTAACTGACTAACTTACTAACTGAGTAGCTAACTAACTAACTAACTAACTAACTAACTAATCAACTAATCAACTAATTAACTAACTAACTAACTAACAACTATCTAGCTAGTTACCTAACTAACTAGCTAACTAATAAAGTAACTTACTAACTAACTTACTATCTTCAAAAGTAGCTAACGAACAAACTGACTTATTTACAAGGTATTCTAACTAAGTAGCTTACTGACTAACTATAAACCTAACTAACTAGCAAACTAACAAATTAACTTACTAACTAACTTAAAATCTTCTTAAGCAGCGAACTAACAAACTGACTAGCTTACAAGCTATGCTACTTAAGTAACAACTAAATAACTAACGGACTAACTAACTGACCAACTAAGTAAGTAACTACGTAACTAACTAGCGATAAGACTATCTAATAAAACAAACTAACTATTTAACTAACTAACAAACCAACAAATAAATTACCTAACAAACTAACAAACAAACTAAATTTAACTAACTAACTAATATGGTAACTGACTTACTTACTAACTTACTATCTTCTAAAGTTAACTAGCTAAGTCACTAACATACAAGCTATGCTAACTAACTAACGATAATTTTCAAGAACATTTTTAATTTAACATTTACTTTTTGATTTTTGTTTATAAAAGTCCAATTCCTTGAGCAATATATTTTTATTTTTATATGCGGAGACTAATATTGATACTATATTCGGAATCTAGAGTCAATTTCCATTCGAATGAGACCAAACAATACCATGTTTTGACAATTTATAGAATTTTTTCGATGAATTTTTTACCTTGGACATGACGCATCTTCCGCGGATCATAAAAAAATTTGCCCAACACTTAGAAGGGGCAAGTTTGGCTTTTTCGAGTCTTCTTTCACCATATAACCAGAAAATAAAATAAAAACCCATATGTACTCGATGTCAAGGTCATCCTTGAAATTCGCATTTGGCCACCGGACTATACTGTATTTGTTTTGAAATGCATACATCCTGTCTGACTCTTTGATACAGTAACTCTTTTTATCAATAAAATAACAAATGACAAAGATTTGACTTATTTCTCTTGATCTTCAGGCCAATCTACAACATTGATGCTTATGAATAATTTAAGAATATTTTCAGGCTCAAAATCGAATAAGCTTAAGAATAATCGAGGCTCGGCAAAAAATAAGGTATTCTTATAAAAAAAAGTGTGTAATGTTGTTGATGATGTTGAAGATGGTGATGATGATAATGACGAACAAAATGAAGCTTAAACGACGAAGTTGATCATGAAATGATAAGCTAATCATAATGATGATGGAGGGGATGAAGATGAAAAAGAAATAATGATGTTGATGACGGTGATGATGATTTTCCGATAAAAAATTTTCGAAAGTCGTCCATCTTACCGGTCTTACCTGTGCAAATATTTTTCCCAATTCCTCAAATCAATTTCATGACCTTTGTTATTTGGAATACCAAGAAATCTATCAGTAAAAAGCATCAAGCTTTTAGAACCATGGTCAAAGCAGCCGATCTTCTTGTACTTCACACGGCATTTCACATGAGGAAGTTGAGCTGAAAAAGATGCAATGATTGTTATCAACGAGAAATAAAACATTTCTTGCAACGACGATCAGTTATATGTTCCTGCAGTTAAGATGATCAACATTTGATCGATAGCACATGTTTGTACCAGAAACATTAGAATTCTGGTTGACGTACATAGTCATAAAGTAACGAAAGGCAACCGCGTACAGTTTCTTTTTGAGGCATGATTCTCTCTCCTTTGCCCTTCTCTCCTCAGCTTCGAAACAGAGGCGTGTATAGCGTGTATGTTCCTTTATTCCTCCACATCAAAAGTCTACAGGCGGGAGAGATACAAAGCGCGGTTTTCGCCTAACAACAGTGCATGACGATTTGCTACAATGGTCGTCACTATTGATCATACTTTGTTAAGATACGTGCCGTGTTGAATTAAGTTTTCATAAGTGGAACAAAGAAGTAAAAGTGGCAAAAGGCTGTAAAACAGAGTGTAAATCAGCATATGTGATAAAGATTCGCTATTGTCATTATTGGCAAATGGAACAGAGTGGACAAGGGGGGCAGTGAATGGTGGGATTTCCGTTGGTTTGATGCAGAATGGGGGAGAGTTGTTGGCAGAACAAGAAGGCTGTAAATTACGGACAGCGACTTTGACATTCAAGGCAAAGGCAGGGCCAGGAGAGGCTAGATTCACAACTGCAACGATTCAAGAACTGAAATTTAAAGGAGAAAGTAAAGATGGGATTCCGTTGCTTTGATGAAGACAAGATCAAGATACCCCAAATGAAAGGAACTTAAAAGTCTAATTATCATATTACCATAAAGGATAAAAACATAAAACATACCTGAGACAATATGCATGCAAAGAAAACATGCCAAAAGCACCAGAATCACCGAAACAGACTTCATATCTGCAAGGCTCAGAACAGGCACCAACATACGTTATACACTCTTTCTCCGAATCTATCAATCTTCACCTTTACTGGCTCTGAATCGGCTTAGGATGTGACCAGCCGAAAATGACAGTGTTTCAACTTTCGAGCAGTGCCAACTATATATACATTTCTAAAAACAAACAATACGAAAGCCAATTAGGTACCAAGACCCTGAGTAAAGAAGATGAATATGTTACTAATCGAAAAGGCGTTACAAATGAAGCTGAACATACGCTGCCTATAACAACTTTTTCAAAAATCAAATAAAATCAACTTGATACAAACACATCTTTATTTCTTTGGAGCCTTTAAATCTACTGTGAAGACGATTATGTAGCAGATCAGTTAACAAACTATTATAGTTTGTTTTCATGAATCTATATTTCCTCTTACAGTTTTTCGGTTTTATTTAATCAGATACATAGAAAATTTTGATTTCGCTCACAAATAATTATCTATCAAGTTACCTGAAAATTATTACGCTTTGATGAATACGTCAACATCAGATTTATTCCATCTTTTCTGACATCCTTTTCCTTCCTCCAGCCTTGAGTATATTTTTCCTTCCTCGACTTCTTTCTTTACAACGGTCATTTCAGCAAAACTCTTCGTCCTCATGCTTTTAAACTTTCCAATTCTTCCAACCTCTCTCCAATCCTTCTGTCTCCCTTTTTCATCAACTTTCATTCATCTTCTAGAGCTTGTTTCCTTACCTTGAAAACCTGCTCTGTATATTCTGTTTCCTTCTGTATTCTTTTTGTACTACTTTTTCTGTTCAATTCTGCAAGCCCATATGATGTCCATTACTTATATTTCTTTCTGCTTCTTCCTTTCTCCTTCATTTGTTGCGGCTACTTCCGCAGTTTCGCCCCTTTCCAGCTCAATCAACTTCTTCCTTATCTTCTACTTAATTTCATCTTTTTCTTTCAGCACTTCCATCCTTTTGCTTTGCTGTATGTATCTTCTTTGAATTCCTTCATCTTCTTCAATTCTTCCTATCTTTTACTATTTATCTTTGTTGTTTCCCTTTTCCAAGCCCCTCTGATTTTGCAGGACTTCGTGAGCGTCATCTGCCTCGCCTAAGACAAGTTTAATATAATTATGCAAATCGAAAAGGCAAAGAGGAAGAAGAATTTCTATTTTTTGATGATCAAGTTTCTTTGAAAATCTTACTGTTTTCTCATTCTTGGACCTCCTTCCCGTCTTCCAACTTTTTTGTCTTCCTAGATATCTTTACTCGTTTTTTCCTTCCTTATCTTCTTTGATTCTCTCAGATTCGTCTAGCATTTTAACCTTTTCATCTTGTAACATTCGTCTTTTGAAACTTCTTGATCATCTTCCATTCTTTCTTCTAGTTCTGTTATCTCTTTATTTCTCTCTAATTTCACCGTTTACCCTCTTTTACTCTCTCTCATTCTTCAATCATACCTATCTTTTTGCCACCATGTGTCAATCTTCTTTAATCAATTTATTCTTCTTAATTCTTTCCTCTATTACAATCTACCTCCTTCTTCCTCCTCATTGTTTATCCTCATAAACTCCATCTAATCCTTCCGTTATTCTTGCCGTTTCCATCTACGTTCATTTGTCTTCTTGCATGTCCTCCGTCTTTCCCATTTTTTCCCTGATTCTTCTTTTCTTTTACTCTTTCATTCAGCGTTTATCTCACCTCCCTCTACATCATCTTGACAATTTCACCTCTCTTTTACTGCAAAGCGTCTTCATGGACTTGAATAACTTCATGGATCTTATAATCTTCTGCACTTCCACCTCGATCTTGTTATTCTTGCTTGTTCTTCATCCCTCTTCTTTCCTGAGTCTCAAAGCTTTTTAATCATTTGCAACTTCTTATACGGCAAATAAAGGAAAGAGTACTTGCCTTCAGCCGACTGCAGATGCAACAATCACAATATAAACAACATATTTCGTAGTATTTCTTTTGATATTCAGATTACCACACCTTTTGCATGTGAAATTACTATATGACATGAATAAAAAGCAACAGTTTGTCACTTGATATTTACCAATAAGCAACACAAGGCATCAATTATATTTTTAGGTATACAAAAATAAAGCTCACAAACGAGCTTAGAGGTTAAAATATGTGGGGGGGGGGGAGGTAAAACAGATAAGCATTTTCAAGAGAAGCGTAGGAATGTTAGGAGTTTTAACTATAACAAGCAGGAACACCCCTGGATTAACCACAGAACACATTGAAGGGATAAATTTCTAGGCTCTATATTTGAATTTGTAACCTTCAATCTTCCGAAAACATTGGTTTTTCTGGCAGCAGAATCCAGAATTCTGAAAATTTAGATTATTATATTTTAAGCACAAAAGTCTCCTTGAAAAGTGATGAGTCTCCTGGTAACTTTCAATTGTCTGCAAAACTGGGAAGAATGTTTCAAAGGAAGAATGTTTCAGAAACTTCCAAACCGACTACTGTCAGAAGACTGACCAAAACGAACACGAATCCTGAACGACGAAGGCTACATGAAGGATGAATTGGCCTTGAAACATACATCAAGGGCATAGCCAAATAGTCAAACATTGCTCGTCAAAAGTCTAAAATTTGTTTTCAAAATAGTTTACTTTGAGAAATGTTTTTTAAGTTTGAAAGATTGCCAACGGACGCTGAGCTAATTTTACGGGTCAAGCCGTATTTTGCGATGAGATTTCCCGATAGCCAAACACTAGTTCCAAAGCAAATCTCAAATGTTTGGCCAACAATGTTTGATCGTTTGGTCTAGGCCTTAGTGTCTCGTTGCTGGGAAGTTTTTCACAAAAGATGCAACTTTTGTACTCTTGTGTGTGTTCTGACAATCCTTTGCAATACCATGATTAATATGAAATTGCTAAAAAGGAAGGCGACTGAGCATTGCGGAAAAATAGGGAAGAAAACTATCGTTTAATCCCTGCTTCTATTAGACGATGAGTAATCTGCGAACTAAAACCGTTCAGTACACAACCAAATATTCTTCACGACCTGCGGTTACATTACAAAAAAGAAAATAAAAAATGGTGGGAATGGAATTTTAGAGTTCATGGGACGTAAAATTAAAATTGAAATTAGTATGAATTGTCAAACGAAATAGTAGTAATTATGTATAAACCCCAGAGTTCAGTGATGAAATGCAGAAACGACGGCCATTGTTCCGATTCCAGCAAGGAGTGCGAGCACTTGCTTCACAGATTCACTGGAAAATATAAAAAAGCAGAAACATAAGTATTTTAGCAGGAAGCTTACGAAGAAAGACCAACTTCATGATAAACAAAAAACTAGCTAAATGTCCAATGTTGCAGTCTCATTATTTTATTTGTGTTTTAGGTGCCGGAATGTTTCCAATTCAGGGCAAACAACAAATTTTAGTAGCTTCTCCATTCTACTTGTGCATGTTTCTAGCTACTCTATTCTTTTGTAACATATAATTTCCTTTTCAACTACTCCGATATAACATTGTTCAACTACCCCGTTATCACGTCTTTCAACTACTCTGTTTCAAGAAAACAGATAAGTTTTGAAATATTTTTCACATCCTTTTTAACCGTTCAAAGGTGGGGCAAATTCAGGGCATATTATTAGGCCATGCATTTTGAGGACGTTCAGGACACATCTGAGAAATAGGACTAATCGAAAAGGTGCTAAACTTGACAAGAAAAGATGCACACATAAAGTAATCAGCGTGTTTTTGTTTCGACACGTGTTTTTCTAAGTTTACTGTTTAACTGTACAGATAAGAAAGAGAAGGGAAACATCCACTTGTTGCGGGTGTACAAATGAGATGATTACTGACAAATATGAAATAATAACAATTGCTTACATTGGGTCTTTTTCTTTCAAAAGATCAGGTACAATGGTTCCCATCGCAATGTAGATGAATCCACCTGATGTAAAGGGTAACACCCACGCTGTTGTGTCCCCTAAAAGGAAAAATAGACAAATAGGTACAGTCGTATATCAGTAAAGACTAGCCCATGCCCGTCTCTGACCACCGCCTCAGAGGACCTCCGCCTCAAGGGCCTCTCCCTCAAGGACCTCCGCCTCAAGGACCTCACCTAAACAAACTCTGCCTCTCCACTTAGCTCCTATTCTATATATCAGTAAAGATATACGAAAATGGTCAGAAATTTAAAGAAGAATTCAACACAAAGACAGAACAGGCAAGGAAGATTAGGAATGACCAAATCAATCTATATTCTAAAAAGCGGTATAGGTGTCAACCTGATGTACAAGCATTAACAAAACTACAGACCTAAGATTTGGTCTTCTAGCTTGAGCCCGGCAATGTATTCTTACACACATTGTATATTAAATTGTGTCTCTTGAAAATTGCTGTTTTAAAGAGACATAATTTACCTCTCAACATCTTGACATGTAGACAGGCATGTGCAGTAAACAGGGAAATAATAGATTTATAAAAAAGCCGAAATGAAAATGCAGAAGGGATGGGCAGAAGAAAACTGCACTCTCAAAACCAAGAAAATAAGTCTGCATACAGCACAAAGAAAAACAATGGGAGTTCCATTTAAAGGCAAACTATCGTAGCGTTTATTGGGTAAACAGATCAATAAAATAAAGCAGAGTTAAGCAGGTATTAGTAGTTTGGAAGTACATCAAAATGCAAGAAGATGATAACAAACCGACTCCTTTTCAATGAAAAAAAAAAACAACTCCTTGTCAATGAAAAAAAACATAATCTAAACATACAGTAATGTTTACCCGATCGTATAAATGAAAGTGTGCCTAACAAGAAAACAATCGTTCTTCCATGTCTATGTAGACTCGCTTTCTAAGTACCTAACTTTCGCTCACATTGAATTGAATTGATTCTGTTTCCTTCAGCCATCTTAGTTTGAGCGTCCAGCAATTCAATTCAATAGCCATAACTACGACTCATATAGTAAGTCTAATGTCTATGGTTAATTCTAACACTACAAAATCAGTTCTGCAATGTCTACCTGCTCCTTCGGCAAGGATACCAAATAATGCTCCTATCAAGCCACCAGAAGCTGTTATGATCTGAGAATAAAAAAAGCAGAAGATGAATCGATAAAACACTAGTACGATTATTGTAACATGCTTTTTAAAGAAAACACGAAGGATTCGGATCAAAATTTTCTCAATTCCAATAGACCGCTTAAGATTTGAACAAAAACAATCTAACGTGTGAAGTACGCGTCTTGGAAAAACTCTGAACCAAGTTGACTAAGATACAAACTGAAAATTCATTCCAAAAAAAGAAACTTTTGGGGCTGAAAGATAAGCTAAGAGTTCTTGTAAAACATGCAGGACATCATGAAGATATGACGAAAGAAGATGCCACAAAAACTTCATATAAGCAAACCTGTCCTAATGCAGCATCCCATCTCTTGAATCCTGATTTTAACAAAATAGCAAAATCTCCGATCTAAAACAAGCGTAAAAACAAAGTTCGAAAATTAGAAAAATCTACATACTTTTGTAGTTACAGCTTTATTATCTTGCTAAACATTCATCCAAAAGAGAATTCAAGGCTGGTTATAGTTTTCTAGTCTTTAAAGTTCTAGTTTTCCAGTGTTCCACATTATTTTCTCAACCAAAAGTATCGCCTTACCTCGTGAGGAATTTCATGCAACAAAATTGCCAACGTTGTGCACATTCCCACCTGAAACATTCAAACATATAAGTACAAACTTAAACAGTGAGAGTCTAGCTGCATAAAAAGGCTTTATTTTTTTTTTCAGTTGAAACAGGCAGCGTTTTCACAAAGACAAACAGATAGAAATGGAAACATAGTATATGGAAATCGAGAATGTTCTATTTACTTTACTGCAATAATTCATTTTACCTGATTGCTAACAACGAAGCTTCCTGCAACAGCAAGGCCATGAGTGAAATTATCAATACAGTTGGCAAAAAGGTTCAAGTAGCCAAAAGCCTGAAAGGATAAAATGTTACAACCGTTAAGTTAGTTGACAGTAAAAATATCGATGAAAAAAAACACAAACGTTAGCATGAATAAAAGCTAAGAAAGTTTAAGGCTTGTAGTCCAGTTGACTGATACGGTGGGAAAGAATATTGCAGTCTAAGGATATTAACAACAATTCAGGGTTCAACTGCTATGGTGGGAAAAACTTAGTACTGTAACAGCGAATTATGTTGGAAAAAGCATGTTCTGCTCTTCCCCGGCGATCTTACTGCCTTTTTAGTGTCAACCATAAGGCTTTATTTTAATAATGATTAATGTTGCAGATCTGGATACCCCAATTCCCCTTGGGTATGCAACTAAATATAGGTAAATACAAATGTTAGCGGAAAAGGGACCAACAAAGGATTGCAAAACTCAGTAAAACTTATGGCTTTCAGTGGGTGATTTCTGTTCATTTCCTGCTTGCTATGCGTGTTTTGATTGTAAAATGAAAAACAGCAGCTGCAAAAAACCATCAAGAACACACAAAAGACCAGCTGTTGGAAGAAATTTTTTCTTATTGCAAACGAAAACTGTTTAAATGTTCAGTAAAGGTGCTCTAACAGGTTTCTCTGTACTTTGCTTTTTTATTTGACGAAAACATAAACAAATCTTGTTTTTTCGGTAAAAATTAAGTTCATGGTTTAACTTAATAAAATGAAGTTCTGCATCAATTTGTTATTTTAGCCAATAATAGATAAATAAGGAGTTTATTAGCCTTTGATCCAAGAATTAGTTCAATGAATGGATCTTCAAACGAAAGAATATATTTAATTTTACAATGTAAAGATTAGATCAAATTTGGTAACCACAACGTGGCAATAATGAGAGAGGGTACTCAATTAAAGAGATCATATGGAAATTTTATAGAAGGCACACTATTGTCAATTACATTTTGGACCAGAAGATAGGAACTTTAATTACTTGTGCCCTCATAATATTTTCGTCTGTAACAGCAATAAATAGCTGAGAAACCACACTGGAAATTTAAAGCTTATTTTTACCACAGAGCTTCAGTTTATGATGTCCTTTCCCCTACTCATCTGTAACATTTCGTTTCAAATTTGAAAAAGGGTGAAAACAGAAATCTCAGAAGAGGTTAGAATACCAGGTTTAGCTCAATTTCTACAGTACTATAGACTAAAGAATAAAAAGTTGCTTGTTCTCTTTCTAGGCAACAACACTCTCTTCACTTACCGCTATTTTCTCTTTTGGTTTCTCCTCTGTTATTTCTTTGTTTTCATGACCTGAAGTGAACAGAGTAAGAGTATTGAGTTTATAACATATAAAAACATCTTGACACAACTTTTACAGACAAAACTAGAGGAATGAGGAGGGGTAAATTTTGTTACCTTCATCAAGCTTTTCATTTTTCTTTGGATCTCTGTACAACAGTCCACCCTCACTCAAACAGGAAGAAAGACCTTTCTCATGAACAATTTGAGTGAATCCATTAAGCTTTGTTAATGCGTTTTCTTTGTCAGAAAGGATGATCTACAGATAAATGAAAACTGATATTATGAAAACTATGGTCAACAACAAGAAGTCTCAGAGTGTTAAAGATATTTCATGGTGTGCGGTCAATGTTATCAGTCTGAAACCTTTATTTACAACATTTTGTATCAACCATTGACTCACTGGACCACAACATTTTGAAACATGGCCATTTAGGTCTCTATCTGGTATTGGCGGCATAGTTTTCAAAAGAAAAAAGTTGTGTCCAACAACACGATTTTAATTGGTGGACAACCTTTCACATAGAAACAATTGAAGAATTTCCAGCTAGAATTTGCAAATGCAAAACTTTTTGTGACTGAAATCTAGGTTTCTCCAAGATCTAAGAATAGAAGTGGATACATGATGGACCTGTTCGAATCAGGACTGTATTCATTTAAAATACAGTATGAACGACAATATTAGAATAAACTTTGTACTACAAAGGGTTTATTCTAGTTGAGAGTTTATTTCCCCAATACTAAAAATCAATAATTAAATAACTGAAGCTACCTTTTCTCCCTTTTCATGTTCATTCTTCTCATCAACTGAAGATTTTTCTGATGGTTTATCTTCTTTTTCTTGCTCCATGAATAGCTTTTCAAGGGCAAGAAAGCCAAAGAGTCCAGCCAAGCACCATAATCCAACAGTCATGTGTCCAAAATGATTATGTCCACCTGGCAAGAAGGACAAAGACATACAAGTTATCTTTCTTGAACTGAGAAAAAGCCCTCTAATGCTGGCTCCCTTAATCTTTTATGCCCAAAATTTTAATATACCCAAATGACATTGTGTACCTTACAGGTTTTGTGCAATGTCTACTAAGTCCAGTCTTCAGTTTAAGGGCAGGGAATGTGGAACACTGCAACTTTTTCCAAAACTGGTTGGTAAAAATATGAGTTGCTTTGCTGAGGGAAGAAAACTAAAACAATTTGTGGTACAAAGGTAGATTTTCAGACCTTTTCCAAGGTACATCCAAGCTTCTGGTAGCAAATGAAGAAACACATCTCCAAGAAGGCCTCCAACAGCAAAGCTCAAAAGGACTTGCAATCTTTGTGATGATACTGAAAAATATTGGAATTTTAGCAAAACATTTGCATCTTTGAAAATTAGCCACGTTTAAGTTAGAGAGACATGTTTACAAACAACAAATTTGTTATTTGTTATAGCTTTTCGAGCATTGATAATGATATATTCTATTGAAAAGATTCTGCTGAATAACGAATTTGTCATTTGTAAACATTTCTCTCTAATTTGCATCTTCATTACCAAAGTACCAGTGCTTTTATTATTGAGTTTATGAGTGCTCAAAGTTTATGATATTATAAGGGCTACACTGAGTGGTGTAAAAAGTTCTGCCAACTTTATTTTTTGCAGTCAACGCTTTTACAGAATAGGGAACTGTAAACACTCGTACAATTAAGAACACAAGCATAGGACCCTGAAACAACTTTGGATATGCACCAAGTTTTGGATATTTTATACACTTTGGCATCCAAAACTTCATATCTTGTGTTTTCCAAAAATTTCAATGCTGTTGACTGTTCACCAAAAAAGGTCTATCAGTTAACATTGTTAAGGTGTTCATTGAGAGGGTGCTTATTGGAGGGGGTGTGGGTGTGTCTATGTTCTTTGGAATGGATGTGCATTGGAGAGCAGGGGCTCATCGGTCAAAGAGTGCTTGTTGCAAGGGTTGATAAATTAGCACAAATGTGGCATTGGACGTTTACAAGTTGTGACCTTTAAATTTTGGCAATCTTTTTGTATATACCCTACCTACTCTTGCTACCAAAAGCAATTGTTAAATGTCATTTTTTTGTAAAAATTTTGAAAAAGGGTTTTTCAGAAGATCATTTTAAGTTTTGATTAGCATGACAAAATGATCTATTATTAAGGGCCTCTTATCTCAAAAAACTGATTTTGGAAAGTAGTTTACTTCAAGAGCTCTCAGAGATTGAAAAATCACTGAATACCTAAGCTGGTGCCGCAGATGGTTTGACGATCTCGTCAAGAGATCACACGGGCAATTCGAAATAAATTTGAGATTTTCATTTAATATTTAAAAACACATTTACTGAATTGTTTAAAATAATATTAACCTCATTTAGTAAGACTGGGCAAAATCGCCAATCAGCCGTGAAAAACGAAATATTAGGCAATTATTAGGCCGATTTTAAGACATCTTGATTACGATTAGTGAAATTTTTATCTGTTCGCAAAAAAGTCGTCTCTTCTACAAGGATAAATTTCAACTTACTCCCTTCTTTCAACGATTTTCCCGACTGAACAGGGATGACAAGAAGAGGAAAAATCCCAGTACATCCAACTAAAAGCGATGCTGGAAGGGCCAACCAAGCTTTCTGGAGTTTCAAACTGAATCTGGCCAGAAATCCAGTTTCTTGTTTTGGTCTTCTCCGTGTGTGAACGGCTCTGTGAATGTTTCCATCAGCACATTCCAGTAAAAACAGCGAAAAAATGATGAGAATAACGAAATAGACACTCCTCATGATGATCTTCAGCGAAGTGATATTTCAGACTTTATAAATCCGTCTTCTTTGGTCACATTTTGTTTAAAAACATAAATTTCATGTTTCAACAAAATTCTTCCCACAAGTCTTCCTGTTGATCACAAGGCAATATAAAACAAGATTGGAGCGCATGCGTATTGCTCGAAGTCACGGGTGGTTGCCCTTTGGATCACCAGTTGTCAAAACAAGTTCCTCAAATTTTTTCCTCACAGTTCCCACCTTTCATGAAAATTAACAAAAAATAAAAATCCTCAATGGACTAAATATATTAACTTCCTATATTTCGCTTTGTGGTGTTCTTGTAAAGCAAAGACAATATCTTCTTCTGCAATTTGATTCTATTACCAGTTGAATGAAATTATTCAACCGTGAAGACTTGTACCTTGCAATGTCACCATGATTTCCCCTCCTTATTATTCCTTTTACTTTTGAAGGCACAGGAAACACCCCTTAGCGAAGTAGAGTGAAGACAAAAGCAAGTATTTTTGTTCAAGAATCTCTTAAGTTTCAAAACAAGGTAGTGTTAGTGACAAAGAAGTGCCACAAGAATCTTAACCAGGAATGATCATTGTGAATGTAGAAAACAAAACAGTCATGTTATTGTTGTGCTTTATATGGAATAAAATTTAGGATCCAAACATTTATATACAACAATCTGCAGCTGCTGAAAATAGCGTAGCTTAGCAAAGTCTTTTTAAACAAAACATAAAGAAAAACATAACAGAGAAATAATTAAAACTTTCAACTCAGTGTAGGGTATATTTCTTTTAAATAAATGAACAATATCTACAAATGATATGGATTATAAGTCACCCAATTGGAAACTTTACTGTTTGGTCTATTTTTTGCTGTTTCACTTGAAGTGAATAAACTTTTGAAAACTTTTGAAGCTTTTGGGTCTTTTGCAACTGACTTATTGTTTAATGCTGACTCCATATCTGAGTTGGTAGTTTTCTGTTTTTCATTTTGCACGTCATCTTTTCTCTTTTTCGTTGCTAGAGTTCCATCTTTCTTTTCAATATCACAATTACTGATCTCATCAACATTTCTTTTCTTGCTATTTTCAATTTTGAACCATTCATTGTTGAACCCTTTTTCGTCAGTTTTGATTCTTTCTTGGATTTCTTTGCAGCTTTATCTTTTTGTTTTCTCTCTTCCATGATTGCTGTTTGTCTTTCTACATCCTCTTCATTACCATTTATAACAATAACATCATCCTGAATAAAAGCTTTTCCACATTTGTGACATGATTCTGCTGGAACTTCCTTCAAAGCTCTCTCTGACATGACACATCCACAGCTTCTTATAAAACAAAACCTGTATTTTCCATTCATTTCAATACCAACAACAGGACACATAAACTTTGAAGCCATTGTATCAAAATGACCTGCATGTTTTCGGCATTTTTCGTCATATCCAGTATTTTCTATTAAATTCAGTTTTGTCACATCTTTCATGCTTTTGATATGCGAAACTGAATCACATATCGACTTATCAAGGAGATATTCCAAAACAGATTCTTTGTTGTAAAGTTTCCCCAGATCACAAGCAACAATGGGCCTAACAAGTTCTCTCTGAGTTATTGCGCAGTGAGACCATTTAGCATCTCGTTCCATGTCTTTGTCAGCTTGTTCTCCTCGTTTGCTTGTTTTGACAAGTTCTGCTCGCTTTGGTATTGATCCTCCATCTCCTCCCATCTTTCCTGAACCAGAGAAAATCGAAGATGAAACTGATATATTTCTAGACCACTACTTTTCTCTGGCCTCTGCTTCCAATTCCAGATGACGATTTCTATTTCTCTAACAATGGACAACACTGAGCATGAGCACTTACTTATGATCGCTTAAAGCCAATTGTCTTATTAGCGAATCAAGACAAAGAATTTTCGAGCATGCGTTATGCAATAACCGGAAATAAGAGTAATTTTCCCGCTCTTTCCCAAATTTTCAAAATGGACGACAGTGACACTGAAGAAATCGAAGTTACTGCAGCAGAAGTGATTGAAAAGCTCGAAGAAGTAATTTTTACAGATATTCAGCATATTTTTATCAAATTTCTTAAGAAAAAATTGTATATATATAGTTCTAGTTGTATAAATAGTTGTGGTCATAGTTGCGTATAAGATATAGGCCTAGGCCTTATGTCAGATTTTAAAATCATCATCAAAGAAAGTCTGCATTATTTTTGTCTTCTTTTAGGCTTGGATTAATGAAAACTTTGCACCTGATCTGCTGGAATCCAAAGTTGAGCTCGTCGAATGTGTAATCGAGCAAGTTACTGAGATGGTTAGCTGAGCATTGCCTTTTATTTCACAGCCCAAAAAATAGACATCTTGCATGAAGAGGGGGGCATTTTTAGAGGAAATAGGGTGGACCATGAAACAAGGGGGTGCACAATGCACAATAGGATAAGGGTTCGGCAGATAATATTTTGACCAAAAGGGAATTTTTTGCCAATCAGGTACCATTAAATGGTACTAATTATTAGCCATTGAATTTTGCTAAGAAGCAGTCGCTGCACCACACACACCCCCATCAGTAATTGCCCTGGGGTGGGGGAAGCCATTGATGAAAAGAATGGAGACAAAAGCAATTCCATAAAGATGCATTAAAACAGTGCTTGTCACTTGAGTATCATCCCTCTCAGATATGTCCACCACTTTGAGACGTGTTTATTTTATGTCATTTATATTTCAGGGTGAAAAACTGAAGGCTGCACCAAAAGGGGATGTTTCTGCATCACTGCAAATAATGGAGGTGACAAAGTTTCTTTTCTCCTTTTTCAAATAAGCCTTAAGATTAAAATGATAAAAAGCTTTGTAAGAGTAGTTTAGTTTATTCCATAATTCTCCTTTTTGTAGCTTGAAAGAGTGAAGTATATGATGAGCAGCTATTTAAGGAAAAGAATACAAAAAGTAAGACAGTGGTAGCAAATATGCAACCCTTGCTTTTAATATGATACTGAATTTGTATAAAGAAGCAGATAGGAGAAGAAAACCTAACCAACCTTAATATCTCTTAAAGTTGCGATATTCCTCATTAAGTGTTTATCAGCCACAATAGGAATTGGAAAAACCTATAGCCACAACGTTGTTGTTGTAAGCCCTTTTAATTTACAAATGGCACCCCCATATTTGAATACAATTGTGTTTTTGTATTGAATGAGTTTCATTTTGATTAAACAGCAAAAAACTAAATTCCATCTTAGGTTGAAGAATTCACAATACATCTTTTGGAAGAAGAAGCTCAGAGAGATGCAAATCAACCTTCAAAGTTTTCACCAGAAGAGCTGACATATGCAAAAGAGTAAGTTCCTTGAAGACTATGTTAATTGATGAAGCAAATGTATGTCATGGTTCACTTCTGGGTATTGATACCAGCTTGGTTCTGAGCTTTAAAAACTATATGAGATGCATGCATTTTCATATACATTAGCCTGCATGCAGGCAAAGAAACTTGATTTTTCAGCCACGTTTTTGTGGTGGTGAAATGAGGTTGAAATGGTGTTTTAACGCCACTCACTAGGATCTCAGAAGTAGATGAACTTTACAAAACCTCAACCATGGCTATAACGCTACTGTGGCTGGGGATTGAACTGGGATTGAACCCTTGCCTCACTGAGCTGGATTAGAACACAGCGTTATGCAAGATGAAAGATCAGTCGAGAGGTACAGCATCACGCTCTTAGCGTAGTATAGAACATCCCACGTCTTGTATGCAGCTGGATGGAAATAAGAGTACCGTTATTTGTGAGAAAAACATTACGTGATACATCTGCATGACTTAGAACGATCAACGCAGGTCAAGTATTTGCCCCATGAGTCCGGATCTTGTTTTCCTATCGTTGATAAAGTTAGCTACTATCATGCTTCTATCATGGAGCAATCGGGATGTATTTGCCCCTTCGGGGTATATAGCGACATGAAACAACAACTCTCGATCGAATTATGATCCAAAGTCAACCCTAGTGAGTTTGATGATTTCCCAAACTGTGTTAAGGTTATCTTCTTGCACACTCAGATAGTTCAAGGATATTTCATAGTTCAACGGATAATGGAACGGAATAACGGAAATGCAATGCTTGAACCTTCCAGCAAGTTGCTGGTTTTGAAACTTTCCAGCAAGTGGCTGAGCTGAGATTAGCTGAGCATTTTTTCCTTCACAATAAGACTGAGCTGGCGGACAGCGAAAAATTCTAATGCTAGAATATTCGGTCAGAACCTCGGGCTGACATAATGGTTACTCATTTGGGCAAATATGTAAGCTACGAAAATCTCAAATCAGCCTATTCGCTATAAGACTGACCCAGACGTCTCACGACTGTAGCATAGCATTCTTGATAACATCTGTTTCTTTCAGATTTGCTGATAACATGGAAAAATTATTCAGCTCGCTTGCTTTGCAGCAGATGCCTGCTAACATGCAAACTATGGACAGAAAGAAAAGTAGGTGAAATTACTAAACTAGGTCATAATTCATTTCGAACAAAGTTTGCAGCAGATTCCAGATTCCACGATATCCGCTCCACCGCAGGGCAGTAGGCACACCTTGTCAGGGTGCAAGATTTTGCATAACTCCGTACACTATGATTCATAGTTCTAAAGGTCTACATCTAAGTAATATATTTTTCTTTTTGCAAGTTCCAAGGCCGAACCTGGATAGCCATGTATTCCTGAAAGTGAAAGAAACACAAGAACAAGTCCTAGTGGACCCAGAGTACGTCACTTCAATTTGACAAAACAGTTTGCCTTCGGTTCATAATTTTATTCTATGAATGCACCCTATATAGCATGCAGCCCTTTAATTTAGTCTAGCTGCCTGTAAACTTAGCAGTGTAAATTTTTCGGTCTTTTTACTCCTTATTCAATAAGGCCTTTTCCTAAAGCAATGAGCACATTTGAAGTCATAGAACAATTGACGAAAAAAGACATATAACACTCAGAGCAAGAAGTAGAAAATATTTTCAAAATAATCTGCTTTACCATCTAAATACTCCCACAATCGAGGATTTGTATCAAAAGCCGAAATTGCAATATTGAAGAAATACTTAATTAGAACCAGCAAGTTAGCAACCAGGCAAGTCATCCTAATAATCAATGTTTTCTCTATGTTTCAGAGAAGAACCGTTTGATCTGGATAATGGTTCACAACATATCATACGTTACAATCCAATCGCACCTCTGCTAACAACTGAATCAGTGAGTTTAACGTGATAAAGATCTGGATTAAGCAATATGATACAGATATACGACTGAAAGAACACGCAATGTCAAAGCAATTCGGAATCAATGAGAAATCTGCAAGAAAGAGATTGTACAGATGTGTAAGATGTGAACTTTTATACAAGGTACAACAAGGCTGAAAGTAAAGTCGAGAGTAAAGTCATGAAAATAGACCTTAAATGAACAGAAAGTTTAGTATTTCATATGTTGTAAATGCATTTGAGAAGTAGATAGATTCAAATATAAACATTTGCAAAGTACAAATGAGCATGACATGAGCATTCTATTAACTATGAAATGAGGCTTGAGAAATGTATGTTAGATTCTGCGTAAGGGGTGTGTATCTTCTTGACAAAGGATCATTTCCTGATACAGATCCATAGACCATCTCAAAATCTGCTGCGATCAAACAGAACACATTTCAGAACAGAACAGAAGAAAGCACACTTGAAATTCTCTTTTCCACGTGACACTTCTTGTCCTTGCAGGTGTAACAAAGGATTCACATTGAGAAAACGTGGAGTTCTTTTTGGTAGTAAGTGAAAGGATTTCATTGATGCTCACGAACATGTGATCTTTGATGTGATCACCATAAACGTGTGATCATAATTATCGCTCTTTTAATTTTCACGTGATCACTATGTGACAGTTCACGCAAATATGAGCATGGACCAATCAAAGAAGAGAGGGACACTGAAAAAGAAACAGCAAGGTTCACTGTGATTGGTTGTTGCATTTCCGCACGGAAGCCTAATATGGTGTCCTGGCCATTCAAAGTTGTTTTGAAAGAATGTAGCGCAGCTCTGGCAGCTTGAAAAAAAATCGCAGTTAAGCATTCGTAATTCATGAGTTTTGCGTGAAATCCACGTTTCGTGAGTTTCGTGACGCACTGATTAAACACGAAAACGCGCAAGTTGCATCTATTTTCAGAAACGAAGAGAAAGCTGATGAATAATCAATTACGTTTTCGTTTGTGTTTAGCGTAGGCTTGTTTATTTTCACGCTGGGATTTCTATAATCACCGTTTGACTAATTCCGTAATCACGACATGCTTTCCAAAAGAACTGATCACACAATGGATCGCACAATTTTTTCCTAAACATACCCTCGCACGTCGCATGGTCATAAAAGACCCCTCGGTACCATCTTACATAACATGCGAATACGAAGGATTTATCCGATGGGCAAGATTTCTATGAAAATAATAGGATGTTTGGCAACGGTGTACGAGATTTCGAAGGAATGAATTACCCATCGATTTTTTCATCATTCTGCGAACGAGGCCGAAATTTTGCAGTTACGGTTACAAAGGGTCTTTATACCAGAGAGAGATGCCAAGGGACTAAGGCAAACTGTTACTTCATAGATTGGTTTTCCAAGAACGAATTTCGATGAACTGTATAGCGAAATTCAAGGCGCAACTCACTGCTACCTATGGGATACCTATTTTTTTCAAAGAAATCTCTTAAAAATCCTTTTGTTTCAAGGGGTATCTTGCACGCCTTTTCGAAACTACATAATGCAATCAACCAAAAAGAGAAGAAAGGGGGAGAGGGGAGAGAGCAATAGGTCAGAAATGATCTTTCCTGTATCCCTTGTCTCCCATTATTAATCAGATGAATTACATGGCAATACCTATTTTTGTCGAGATATTGAACGTCTTAGGGAACAAAAGCTACAAACCAATCAAGACAAAGTCTACTAATTTCAATGAAGTAATCCAAAATCGATATCGAATTTCATTTTGGCATGGGAAAATTTCTATTTTCACGTGAACAGTTGCCTCCTCTAATTAACATCATAATCAATGAAACAGACAGTCTGCCATGCAACGCCCCCAAGTTTGCACGTGGACTAAAAACTAAGGGATAATCCGCGGAATACTGTAATTGGTGTCGCATTTTGAACACGAAAAATTAAACGCTCTTGTTTGGAGAAACTGAAGCCGAGAAAACGTCTGAGACAACTGAATTGGATATTATTTCAGTTCATTTGATCCGAAAACGTCTAAATCGTGAATTTGTCCCTTATTTTGCTAACCAATGAAACCTGTCCATGTTATGGTCTAGTCCATGGTCTGACAGCGAAACGTCATTGTTGCTGAAAAAGGAAATGAAAATTGAATAGTGAAAACTTGATTGGATAATGAAAGATTGAAGGGGAATGACAAAAAGTGCTCTGATTGGCTGATTTCATCTGGTCTGACCTGAGGACATCACCTCAGCTCGCTGATTGGCTAGTTCAAGGAGATTGTTGTGAAATGTTGTTGTTCTGTGCATGTACAAAAAGCCAGGTATTTGAGAAAGATTGCTTCATCGTTCGTTCGTGTTTTGTTCTCTGATGCCAATAACGTTGAGATATATGAAAGGAAATGTCGGTGGATCTTGGCTTCGATCGTATGGCCCTCTTCTCTTTCAAGGACAGCCATTGTTTTGATACCCGCAATCTTATTGATGGCCTCCAACTTCTCAAGGGCACGAAAAACAGTGATCATGTGGACTACAAAAACGTTCGATCAAACTTGAAGGGAAGCAAAGATACCAACAGTTTCCTCGGGAGATCTTTTCAAGATGGACAAAAACCAGCTAAACCTTGTTTGATGGTGCCAAAAGAAGAAGGATCAAATGAAAAAATCGAAGTTCGTAAAGCAAAATCAGTCCATTTTGCCGACACTTGTGGCCTTGCTCTGACATCAGTTTCCACTTTGTTCGACTCTGACGATGACCTGTTTGCTTTCACAAATTTCAGCAGGAATCGAGGGCTTGCAGAGAGAAATTCATTTCCTTCTATTAAAAACCATAAACAACAGAAACCACTAAAGCAACGCAGTAAATTTGTCAATTTCGTCCAGCCTGTTACCCTTCCCGATTTCCAACAAAAATTAACAACCAACAACGTGGGCCTAGAAAATGTCGTCTTCAGAGAGTTCAGTGTCTACGGTACGATTGTTGTTACTAATTTAGACTTTGAGAAACAAGTTTTCGTTCGATATACAACAGATGGTTGGAAAACAAACCAAGATGCAAAGGGAATTCACGTTCCAGGTTCAAGCACTGGGAGAACGGATACATTTTCATTCGAAATCCCCATCCCAAGTGGATCGTCCGAAGAATGTAATATTGAGTTTTGCATACGATATGAAACTTCGAGTGGTTGTCACTGGGATAACAACAGTGGCCAGAATTACAAAATTTTGTTCTACAGAAGCAAATCATGTTCAGTAGAGCAAGATGACCCTGATGGTTTTATTCTTGGACCTGCTTCTCAAAGATTTGCTGGTTATAAAATGTAAATACAAATAATAATAAAAACAACAAATCCAGCAGATCGAAGTCGTGAACGTGAAAAGATGCATGTCCCTTGAGTGCACAGCGATCTCAATTAATCACATTTCAAAAGCTGTTTGCAATCTTGCTTTTGTTTGGCCGATTGAGGTCAACAAACTCATTAGGTCCTGTTTATCTTATAATCGCTTATTGTTCAGTGTGGTATGAACCATGGCAAGAGTGAAAGTATTTTTCAGACGTATTCATTATTCATACCTTGCTTGAAAAATATAGTTCAAGCTGATATAGAGACTGCTTTGTGGTGCAGGCTTTGCATGTTTCCATGTGGTTGTGTGATGATTGTTGCTTTTACCTAGTCATAGGTACTGAGGATAGAGTTTTTGTTTAAAAATTGCACAGTCATGCAATTTCTGTTTCTGCACCAAAAACTTTTATAATGATGTAGTATTTGATCATTTTACAAAAAAAAAACAAAGACAATATTTTGGTATTTATAAAACTAAGAATCCAAAGAATTTGTACAACTGAGAATTGAATCCAGTTGATCAATTAGAACCCTGATTAAATCATGCAGGATTTTCCTTAAAACAGATTGAGTAATATAAAGTAGATGAAGTTGTTCTTAGAGGCCAAGTGTGTAAATAAATATTCCACAACAACGCATTCACAAGACTTGCCTGCCCCAAGTCTATTTCTCAACATCCTTCTCCAAAGGTACACCATTCCATGGAAACAAAGGAGAGTGTCTCTGTCACTCTTCTTTGTTCTTTTGTGGAATGGTGGACCTTAGGAGAAGGATATCGAGAAATGGACTTGGGGCAAGTCTACACATTCACAAAAGTCTGATATTTTGAACATACAATTTTAGTTTTTATGTCGGGATTCCGTTCCCTACTCCAAAACTAGCTCGAGGATAAATGAAATAGAATACTCTAGAGATAAGACACTCGTACGTTTTCACAGTTTTCTTCAACAAAACATGTTACCGCTACGTACAACCAAAGAGAATCTGAACTTATGATTCATATAACATGCTTATATAATATCCAACAAGGAACTACAAATATAGAAAAACCAATCAGAATGAAAGTTACAAAAGTTAAACCAATGAAAATAAGTATACCATTTGCGTAATTTAATCCTAGTACAATAGTTGTTTTAAAGTAAACTCCTTAGCCCTTACTAATTTCCTTTTCTCGATTCCAACACGAGGCTTTTACGCAAGTACCAACATATTTTCATACATGAATCATGTTAACGATGCTCCTATGGATTAACTAGTTGCTAACTTCCTACAGTAAATATAAATGAATAACAACAATAAAACAACGTATGTGCGCGCGATTGGGGATTTCTTACATTCCCCCCTCCTTGACCCAGGTTATGGGTCAAGCATGAGCTTTGACTTCCAACGCGCGTCTTTGGCTGCGGCACGGCACGACCGACTCCTGCCCTCATTCTCCTTTCCTACTTTACCCTCATCATCCTGCTTTGACAACTCCTCACCTAGCTGCTTCTCACTCCGGGTAGAAATCTCTAAAGGGTAAAGCTTTTGAAGAGGTCTATTAAGAATTTCCCTTTTACCTTTTTTACCTCCTGACTTACGTACCACAGCACCTCTCGGTTCACCATCCTTTCCAAATATCACGTCCTCTACCACAGCTATCTTCCACTGGCCACGTTTGACATTGTCTTCTTGCAGCAAGACCAGCTCTCCTTTTTTCACTGGCACAGTTTTGCAGTCTGTTAGTTTGTGATACTCTCTCAGATCTGCCATATACTCTCTCCTCCACCTATTCCAAAAATGAGAAAGTTTTTTAGTGAGATACAAAAACCTTTTGGAAAGTTTATCGTGGGTATCATCATGGTCTAAGTCTGGATCTATACCCTCAGATAATGCCGAAAATCTATGTCCATGAAGTAGATGGGACGGTGTCAGAGTTTCTCCGAGCTCATCATACAAATAGGTCAAGGGCCTTGAGTTTAAAGTACTCTCAACCTCAGTTAAAACAGTACTTAACTCATCATAATTTAATCTGGCATTCCCTAAAACCTTCCTAAGACATCGTTTGACACAGCCCACCATACGTTCAAAGTACCCACCCCACCAAGGTGAAAGGGGTAAATTGAATTTCCATTTGATCCTGCGATGATGCAGAAACTCTTCAAAAGTATGATCAGTTTCCAATTTCTTCAATAACTGATCTGCAGCCTTAAATGTAAGAGCGTTATCAGAATTGATAAGTC
This sequence comes from Chrysaora quinquecirrha, assembly GCA_014526335.1. NCBI lineage: Eukaryota > Metazoa > Cnidaria > Scyphozoa > Semaeostomeae > Pelagiidae > Chrysaora > Chrysaora quinquecirrha. Next base: position 2,754,631 of record JACTAT010000059.1, on the reverse strand, counting down.
TAGGGGTCCCTCTTCTCGAACAGAATCTTCTCAAACAATTCACAAATGTAGATGTATGCAAGTCCGCAACCAATTCAAGATGCACTGCTCTAGTCACACAGCAGGTAAACAAGGCTATGTATACCTTTTTCATCTCGCCTGCAACGCTCTTAACATACAACGGACCTGCGAAATCAACACCTGTGTTGCTAAAAGGCAAAGTTTCAGTAACCCTAAAATTAGGCAATTCTGCTACCGGGCCTGGTTTGAACGCCTTCCCATCTAGCCTCTTACATGTGAAACATTTGGCTATGACTCTCTTAACTTGCTGCCTTCCTTGGGGTACCCAGAATTTCCCTCTCAATTCAGCTAGAGTTGACCTAAGCTTATTGTGATGCACTCTTGCATGGTAATCTTGGATCACTAGGTCGGTGAACATGTTGTTCTTTGGCAACAGTATCGGATACTTACTCCTAAAATCTAGATCCGAATTCCCTAGCCTCCCCTTGCACACAAGCAACTCATTCTCACTCACAACACCCAACTGAATTGAAAGCTTCTTGAAATCGTCTCTCCCCCTCAAGCACTGTTGAGCATCTAGAACCCAAGTTCTCTCCGCATCTTCTATTTCGTCAACACTTAAGGGTCCCAATTCCATCTGTCTCCCCCCTCGTTTACACTGCAGGTTCCTAATAAATCTTTTTACGTATGCCGTTACTCTAAGCAGCTTTGTTAACCTGCTATGCCTCTCTATGCTCACCACACTGCTGACTCCTCGCCTCTGTTCTTCCACAGTCAGTAATGCGCTCACATTTTTCCTCCGTTCACTCCCCACATCGGTACTTTCTTCTACGGAAAATGCTTTGGGCCAGCTATTTCTACCCTGTCCTAACCACTGGGGTCCTTGCCACCACAATTTGCTGTCTTTCAAGTGCTTTGCTGAAACCCCCCTAGAACCCAAATCTGCCGGGTTGTCCGTACCAGCTACATGTCCCCAATTCTCTTTAGTGCTTAAGTTCAAGATCTCGTTGACACGATGCTGGACAAATTGCTTCCACTCTCCACTGTTGTAGATCCAATAGAGAGCGGTTTTACTGTCCAGCCAATACTTGACGCAATCAACCTTGAACTGTGGACCTAAAGCCTCAATTACAGTATGCATCAATGTAGCTAACACCCTCGCTGACATCAACTCTAATCGGGGAATCGTTAATTGCTTCAAAGGGGCAACTCTTGTCTTGGCACTTAGAAGCTGCACAAAACCCTTCAGTGGTTTCTTCTACAAGGTAAACCATACCACAATACGCCCTCTTACTAGCATCAGCGAACCCATGCAACTGCCTATTCAATAGTTTTCCTTGTTCACTGATACAACGCACCTGGGGATAGAGACTGTCCCTGTTTCCTTTAAGTCCCTAAGCCAACCCTCCCACCTAATAGCCTTTTCCTTGGGGAGAGGATCATCCCAGCCCAATTTCTCCAAGCACAACTCCTGGAAAAGTATCTTGGCTGATACTGCTATAGGGCTAACTAGTCCAAGGGGGTCAAACAAAGATGCTAAAGAACTAAGGATACCACGCTTGGTAACTTGGGTCGCTTTACCTATTTCCTCACCCTTTTTGCTAAGAGGAAATTCCCAGATGTCCTTCTCATTATCCCAAGTAATACCCAAAACCTTAGTTTTCTCACCCATATTCCCAGATGTGCCTAATGTCTCCTTTGCAAACGATGGGTCTCCAGAGATGGGCTCCTTATTCCCTTCTGCCTTGTCCCCCTCTATCTTTGCTATCCCTGCTGCTAACCCTCTGTCATTTGTTTTCCACTTTCTTAGGGTGAATCCACCTCCTTCATCCTAACCTTGGCCTTGTCATAGAGCTCAAGGCCCCCCTGGGTGTCCTTGCAACCTGTCACCAAATCATCTACAAAGAATCCCCCTATCATCTTGGCCACAAATTCAGGGTCTTCCTTCTCATACTTCTTGATATGGTGCCTAAGTACACAGTTGAGGAGGAATGGAGATGAATTACACCCAAATACTACTCGATTAAAGCGGTGCGTCACAACCTCAGGGCTCTTAGCATGTATGTCATTCAACCATACAAATCTTAGGCAATCTCTATCTTCTGGATGTATTGAGATATTCAAAAATGCCTTCTCAATATCACCCACCAAAGCGACTGGGTTTGTCCTAAACCTGAGGAGAACATCAAAAATAAGAGGGGTCAACGAGGGGCCTACATGCAGACAATCATTTAATGACACTCCCGATTTACGATCCTTGCTTGAGGCATCATACACCACCCTCACCTTTGTGGTCTCCGCATTTTCCCTAACCACAGCCCTATGGGGGAGATAATGGATCTTATCAGCGGTTTCAAGCTCAGAAACCCGTTCTATTATCCCCGCTTCAACCTGTTGAGAGATAATATCATTATACTGAGCATAAATGTCAGGCGTCTGCTCTAATTTCTTTACTTGGCCTTTCAGACGCTGTAAGCTAGTATTATAATTAGAGGGCAATGGCTTGTGCCCAACTTTCCAGGGAAGTCCAACAGAATATCTGTTGCCATCAAAGGTGATATTATCCAGAACATTTTCGTGCACCTTATCTTCTTCCCGGATTCCTAAACTGTCTAGATCCCAGAGCCTATGCAATTTCTCTTCTAATTCTGGTTTCTCATTCATTAAAGCTGTCGTATCTATGCAGAAATTTACATTGCAATGAATAGAATCTATTTTCTCACCTTGCAGTGGTCCTGACAACACCCAGCCCAATGTAGTCTTCACTGCCACAGGTTCATCTGGCCCCCCTCGTATTGTTTCCCCTTCTTGAAATTTCCACAACGAGTCGGAGCCAATGAGGCAGTCCACTTCTAAGTTATCATCAGACCTGCAAACATCTGAGAACCACAAATTGGTTAAGTGATCAAATTTCTTCTTAACTACTTCGACATGAATATTGGGAATATCAGAAATATCCTTAACGACAAAGGCTTCAATAACAATACTGCTACCCCCTTCAGAAGAACCCAGTGAGATTTCTACCACATCTCTCACGGCAACATTCGCTTCCTTGCTCCCAAATGCCTTTATGCCTAGGCATTCTTTCCTCACAGGCCTTAATCCTAGTTTGCCAACAGCCTTAGCCGTGATGAAAGATTTATGGCTTCCAGTATCAAATAACACTCTCACCCTGCTCTCCCTCATGCCATTCACCACAGCTAAGGCTGTTTGCAAGGCCACTCTCCCTTCTGAGGAGCCAGTATTCCCTACCCAGGCAGACGCGGTTGGGTCAAGCGTGGGTGTGGAGGGCTTAAGCTGCGGTTCCTTAAGGGCCAGGGAAGGACAAATGGCGCAGTGGTGGTTATTTCCCTTACAGACACTACACTCTAATTTGAATCTACATTTAAAGGCCCTATGGCCTGCTTTTAGGCAACAAAAACATCTACCATTTTTAATCAAAAATGTCTTACGCTCTCCCAATTCTTTGATCTTGTCGCACTTCTCTGCTTCGTGCATCCCTTGGCAAAAGGCACATTTGCCATCCTTGCAGGCTACCAGAGCTGAGGCCGTCGGAGGCCTATCCTGTTGTCTAGGCCTGTTCGCCTGATGATCCTGACGTCTTCCTCCATTCGGATGGCTCGACATGATTGGAAAATGTCCCTCCAGAACGTCCAATTCCTTTCCCAATGCTGCCAACATATCGTCCAGATTCCATTCCATGTGGTTTGTTCCAAACCGAATCATATTATTCCTCAACGATTCAGGAATCTTCCCCATCAAAACTGGTACAACCACGCTCGAGTATGTTTCCTTGTTTACTCCTTGAGCCTCCATTGCGCGAAAACGTGTCTCGATTTGGTCTCTTAGAATTTTGAGCCGCTGAACGCTTTTCTCATTGTAGACTGGGCTCAAGTTGATGAGGTCATTGATGTGGGCGCGTTTGATGACGCTCGGCTTTGCGTATCTGTTTTTCAAAAGATCAATGGCTGAATCGTAATCCGCTTCCGTTAGGGCGAATCCTGTTACGACGCTCTTGGCTGGCTCTTCAAGATAGCTCCTGAGATATTTAAATTTATCTACTTTCGCCAACTGTTTATCGTCGTGAACAGCGCTTTTAAAACCGTCCCAAAACTCTTGCCACTCGGCAATTTTTCCTGAGAACTTTTCAATTCCAATTTTGGGAGTTTCACTCTTCGGCCCCAATTTCGGCTGACAGATTCGTCGATCCTGACAAATTCAATTCAAACTCTCTTTCGACACACTTCTAGACAAATCCCCGAGGGCTCGGGTTCCAAATCAGCCAACGACTGTCCTACTACTGATTGTGTATCGATTTCCTTAAGAGCGTTTTCTAATGTTAGTAGATTGTAGCCTATCTTTTCCTTGATTTCATTAGATTCGTCTACCTCCTGGTCACAGAGCTCTTGCTCGGCATCCGAATCAATCATACATTCAAAAATTTCTTCGTCAAGAGTTTTTAAGAGTTCTGCTTTGTCTTTTAACTCGTTCAAATAAATTTGTAAACGTACCTCGTCCCTTTCTTCATCTTGTTTCAAGGCCTCTTCGATCTTGTTCAACAACTTCGTCGTTGCTCCACGATGGGATCCTCTCTTCCTTTTCGCTTTCTCTAAATCCATGATCTTCTACTCCACTTATCCGGTTCGGTGGACCATTAATGTCGGGATTCCGTTCCCTACTCCAAAACTAGCTCGAGGATAAATGAAATAGAATACTCTAGAGATAAGACACTCGTACGTTTTCACAGTTTTCTTCAACAAAACATGTTACCGCTACGTACAACCAAAGAGAATCTGAACTTATGATTCATATAACAAGCTTATATAATATCCAACAAGGAACTACAAATATAGAAAAACCAATCAGAATGAAAGTTACAAAAAGTTAAACCAATGAAAAATAAGTATACCATTTGCGTAATTTAATCCTAGTACAATAGTTGTTTTTAAAGTAAACTCCTTAGCCCTTACTAATTTCCTTTTCTCGATTCCAACACGAGGCTTTTACGCAAGTACCAACATATTTTCATACATGAATCATGTTAACGATGCTCCTATGGATTAACTAGTTGCTAACTTCCTACAGTAAATATAAATGAATAACAACAATAAAACAAATGAATTTTTGTTTTATAATTTACATAAATGCAAATTAATTGGATTGGGGATTTCTTACTATGCAAGAGCTGTTATAAAATATTTTTCGTCAGATTCGGGCTAAACAAAACTTGCCTAGGCGTACGAGATTTCTATTAAAACAAAAGGACTTTCAAGGGATTTCCATGATGAGGAGGTTTTCAAGGAGTGTCGGTGATGATTTCAAAGGCAACTGTAACTGCCCACCCCATTTGCTCCTTTCAGATAGCCCCTCAGCACAGCTTTTGCTCCAGTCAGAGTGTGGAACGTGGAACACGGGACGGGACTTCGAGCAGAGGCTAAAGAAAAGCCTCTCTTGGAAGTTTGCGTCTTAGAGTTCAATTACCATTAGGAGAACAGTCAATGCTAGTCAATCTGAATTCTACAAAAGTCTTCTTGTTTACCGTTTCAATGTGTTTTCTGTTTTTGCAAAACAAGTCATCTTACAGACGTTTCAAAAACAACATGTCAGTTGAAGCATCAATTGATAAATTGGAAATTCAAATTCTGCGATGCTTTGGTCATAAGAGAGGAACCCAATTCTTTCTGTCAATAACCTTATTCATGGTCAAAGCGTGTTTTCTATTTCTCACAGAAAAAGCTTGTACCATATACTTAACTCAGCAACCTAGCGCCACAGAAATCTCTCAATTTGCGAGATTCATTTGCTTGGACTAAAACCGTATTTTTGAGGTAGCACTTTGGGATCGTAAGACATTTGCTAGCAAGATTAGCAAATTTCTGACCTCCATTCAAAACATGAAAAATTTCTAATTTCAATCTTTTTGAAAGAATAGATTTGTCCAAGTCTACTCTACAATATCCATCTCCTCATGTCCATTTTTCAAGCCAGCCTTCGAAACAATTGGAGAAACAATTCGCAGCGAAAAATTCGCTTCGCGCGAAAAATTCGTCTCGTCTGAATCAGGCTTAATTCCTCAGGTCCACCATTCCGCTAACCTCAGGTCCACCATTCCGTTAGATTAGAAGGAAAGTGGGAGAGAATATCTCACTTTCCTTTGTTCTCACATGGAAAAGCACGGTGAACCAGAGGAGAAACGAAACTGAGGCCTTTTAACCTGTTCTTCAGCTCTTAGTTCTGTGCGAGCTGTTAGCTGTTAAATAATAATAGGAATCGTAAATATCTTAAATATACAACAGCTGCTGTATTAAGTGACCGGTGGTGGTGTCTCTTCAATGTATTTCCTTCTTTATCCCCGGAAAGTTAAGAAACTCTAAAAGGCAATTTCAGTATTCAATTTTCAGAAAATTCAACACAGAACCGTTTTACAAATGTCTATTCAAAGCAGCTGTAGGTAGCAATAAATGGAAAAATTTCACATAAAATTAAAGAAAGACATGATAAAAGCAGGTTGGAACAAGCGAAAACTTAAAGCTTTACCTTCTATTGAAATTTATCAGATATCTATCAAATATTTAAGAAACGACTATTTTTCATCCGATCACGTCTTAGGCTAGTCTAGGCTTGATTTATTAATATTTTCTCTACAGTAAGAACATACACATTGCGCAAAAATGTCCAGTATTTGGTTGCTAAGTAATCTTATAAAATTCTAAAGAGTATAAAAGCTAGAGCTGTCTATAAAAGAATGTTATCATTTAGGATTAAAAGTATAAAAGTATAAAACTACACAAAGCTATAAGAGGGTGACACGTTGTTATATAACTGATAACTGAAATGATAAACCGTATCTGACTGAACAAGGACTGGATTGAGCAATGGAGCACGTCCCGTGACTGACACATGCGCAAAAAGGGTATCAGAACGATGGTGGTTTTGTCTTAAGTTACAGTAACAATTAAAAGCAGGGTCTTCTTGCAAACTCTGGCCGAAAATACTACACCGGCCAGGATTAATTTCATTGTCATTTTCTAAGTTACTAACAAAAAAATCAGCTGATAAATGAATCATCTTTCTATCCGGACAGAAGAAAAAATTGTCAAAAGAATAACTCACTATAAATCTGTAGGAATGTCTTATTCCATTAATTTTGTATGTCTTGGAGGAACTGGAGGAGCAGCTTCATCTTCCTATAAAAAATAAAAGACAGCAATTACAAATTTTGAGCAATATGAATTGAAATTCTGCTAGTTCTTATCCTACCAATTGCAAACGAAATTGTACCAAATGTTTAACGAGGTCGCTCAGGGTGGTTACATGTTACCACTATTCCCTTGAGAAAACCCCCTTGTTCCCTGGAGTTTTTTAGGATTACTTTTCAGAAAGATAGTCAAGCGATAGGGAAGGGAAGATAGGGGATTGATAAGGAAGATTTTACCTGATTCCTGTTTCACAACGTTCACTTCTTCCTTTTAATTTTTGCCACGTCCCTTATTTCTTGGATACATTTCGCACGCTCCCATGTTCCCTGGAACCCTTAAACGACCCAAAATTGGGGACCAAGACCTTTACTTCTACAGGATTGAGAATTGATAAAATGTTTGTGCCAAAGTCAAATAGCTCTTTTAACTTTAGGTATGTTTTATAAGAAACTATGAAATTGGCTCCGTTCTTAGAGTTTCTTAAATAATATTTTCTAAAGAATTTATCAAAAAAATACTTGTACATGAATAGAGACACTAGAAAGTAGACAATTACCGCATTGATCGGTTTGTCAGGCTTTGCCTCAGCTTGCTCTTGGCCAGAATGAACTTTTCTTTTCTGGGGAAGGACTGGAGGCTCAGTGCCTTTATCTTCAGGTGGAACTGCGTAGACAGACGAGATCCGAGACGGCTTTGGAGGAGGAGTAACGTTTGCATTTTCCATTTGTTTTTCCATTTGCTTTGGTGTCAATCTTGGACGTGCTGGTAATTTTGGAGAGCCTTCCATTTCAAGATCTTTGATGGCCTAGACATGAATAGCTGGTGTGAGTTTAAGGCGTGAAGATTTGTTAGGCCATTGATTAATCTATCCTTAAGTAATCTATCCTGAATACAACATGTAACGTCCTCTTGTTCTTTTTTAGTCTAGTTTGTAGTACTGTAGTTTTTAGTTAATTTATCGTATTGTAATTGAGTTAATTGTATCGTAATTTGTGTAGAATTGCATTTAGGATGGGTTAATAATTCAATGAAACTGAAACTGAAAACTGAAACTGCCTAATGAGTATACTTTGTTAAAAAATATTGAAGCCTTGGATGGCAAGCAAAACGTATGCCCCCGTTAACTGAGATGCCAGATGTTGCTTGTAACATAGACGTGAGAGTAGGGTGAAGCACCACGGGTGCACATGCCCCTACATTATAATAGAAAGCACGCAAGAAATGCCTTGAATGCAAGAAATGCTAAAACACACGAGGAATAGTCATCAAGAGATACTTTTCTTGTCATCATGTACTCTTTTGTTTTTTAGAGGACAGTGTGTTGCATCTAATAAACAGATGAATGAAATTGCATAAACAAATTACCTGTGCAGTTTCTGCAACAGTGTTGCGATGCGGCTCCTGGCCTGACATAAGCTGCTGCAAAGCTTGGCCTCCAATAATTGTTGTATGTCGGTTACTACGATCACGATCAAGATTGCTTGATCTGTGTAATACTGCATCTCCTTTATGTTTTGCTGGTATTGGTGGTGCTGCCTCAGAACTACAATGTAAACGAATATTGTAACGTTGCAATAATAAGCCAACTGTGGCAGATATTAACATATATATTATTTGAAAGATAATTCAGCAAAAATCTGAAGCATTAAGGATCAAAGAGACTATTGATAAGACTTTTTGTTGGAAAGACTTAGGGCCTGTTTACATGGAGGCAGGTCAGCCCGCTTAGCCGGGCTAGCTCGGCTAGGCGAGATCGTTTTTCAGAGCGTTTACATGGATAAATTTTCCAGCCCTGTTAGCCAAGCTAGCCTTGCTTATTAACACTTTTCCATTCTTTCCTGTCATGATTTCACCTCGCCTGACCGGGCTGGCCCGCTCTCCGTATAAACGCAAAGTGAACAAACAAAAGATTCTTTTGTTCCTGCAGATTTCGGCCAGGTGAGATCCGCGTCCTTTGATCACGGATCTCGCCTCACCGGGCTGGGTGATTGTTCATGTAAACGCAAGATTCACAAACATAAGAATTTATTGTTCTGTCAGATCTCGCTTGGCCGAGCCAGCTCGCCTAACCGGGCTGGCCCGCTTCCATGTAAACAGGCCCTTAAGGGTTGAAAACTTATATATGTAAGTGGAAAGACTTTTATAAGTGGAAAGACGTAAAGACTTAGGGCGGAAATGGAAAGACACATGCATGACTTAGGGAGGAGAGAATTCTGGACGACTTGGAGTGGAAAGACTTTGGAAGAACTAAGATGGAAGACGGAAGATTTAGGATGGAAAGAAATATGGTAAAGAAGAGGTATGGTGAAAAGATATTTTGAAAACTGAACAGTGGAGAGGCTTATGGAAGATTTAGAGTTGAAAGACTTCAGGAAGACTTAGGTTGAAAAGACTCATGGAAGACTAAGAGTAGAAAGATTTGAGGAAGACTGAGAGTGGAACCACTTATTGAAGACTAAGGGTGGAAGACTTGTGGAAGACTTAGGGTGGAAAACTTATGGAAGACTTGGGGTGGGTTGGAAGACCTTGGATAGGAAAACTCAAGGAAGAATTAGGGAAAATGTAGGGTATAAAAGACTTGCGGAAGACTTAGGGTGGCAGTCTATGGAAGACTCTCGGTGGAAAGACTTATGGAAGACTTAGGGTAGAAGAGTTCTGGAAGACTTAGGATGGAAGACTTGCAGAAGACTTACGGCGGAAAGGCTCATGAAAGATGGAAGGTGGAAGACTAAGATTAAGAGTGGAAAGACACACGGAAGATTTAGGGTGGAAAGACACCCTAGTAGCTGTAAATACACTTTATACCTAAAGAAAATTCACTTCATAATCTGCAACAGCACAGGTGGAAAAATTAACAAGTAATTAACGGGAATAATATTACCAAAACCAAGCCATATAACCTAGGTGTCTAAAGTAAAACAGATTCTCTCACCTCAGCTCAGTGTCAGATCTGAATCTTCCCCAAAATGAGTAACAACAACACTGCTTGGACGATATACACTTTGAGCACGCTGTTGAGATGACAATAACAAGATTTCACTACAATATATACAAATTAAAACGAACTTTCTGTCAATATCATTAACATCGAAACCTATTTGCCGACAAGGGACAGTATAAGGAACTTGGAGCCTCATTCTGGTAAATATTCAAGAACTCCAGCCTCAACTCAGACCAAAGGCTCCTACATAAAAGAAACGTGAGGAACTAATGATTAGAGTAAAAGCGTTGTCTGTTATATGTACTTACCAGTTGCCTTTTGTAAGGTGCAACTTTTTGTTTCATATCTTCGAAGCATTTTTCCATTTTATCATGGAATGGCCTAATTTCTTCAACAGCTCGAACCTTGTGAAGGGCCAAACCTTGCTCCAGAAGGTCAACCTGAAATACATAATAATTTTTAGAAAAAATACGGCTTTCCTTAACCTTTCGCTCGATGATCGGTCTAGCCTTTAACAAAAAAGACAGACTGTCCCAAGCAGTGTCCCATGAAAAAATGAGTCGAGGAAGAAGTGACAGGGGTTAAACCTACCTGATCTACAATCAGCTCTTTCAGCTCTTCTGTATATTGTTTGTGTGCAGGGTTTTTCGTAACGTAATCTTCGTTCAAAAAGGCCTAAATGAAAAAGATTCGCATAACAGAAATCCGTCCGGCTCCCTACAATTAAGAATGATGGACCAACTGTCCTTGATGGACAGACCTTGAAAAAGCTTAAAAACATATTTAGAACCCTGAATATTATTTATACTATGTTCATTTCTAGGTTGTATTTCACAAATGCTATTATCACTTTAAGATTTTTCTGACTTCTTACTATTACAGAAAGGAAAATGTTACGACCTCTCTAGTCTACTAGAAGTGAAATAAATAAGCGCCTTAATTATGCACGTAATGTATAGCCTCGTTTACCCTTATACATGTATTGCAGGTCTGCAGCTCATTATTTCATTATCAGTCAATTTTTAATCTCAGTTCGAGTTTTAACATTATTTCATTATCCGTCAATTTTTAATCTCAGTATCTGCTTCAGAGCGTCGCCCAAAAAACAGGTGTTAGCTCTGCTACATAGTGCGCCCCCGTACTATAAGGTTAAAGAAAATTTGCCAACTTTTCTGAAAATCAAAACCCCTACGAATTGGGACCAGAGGGTTCAAGAGAAAAATTATAGTGAAGTAGGATAGAAACGAAAATTCAAGATTCATTTCAGTGTCTTGCTTTCAGAAGCCATAGAACACGAAGGGACAGGGTAAGGAGGTGATCCTTCTTCTTCCGGGCCCTATTCTTGATTTTCTATGAAAGAAAGACATGAAAAGCTTGTTTAATAAAATACCCTGTCTTACCTTTTCATAATTGGATATTCCACCCATAACGGCTGCATCAATGACACCATTTAGCAACATACTCAATGGATTCAAATTGGCTTTTTATCAGCTTTGAATCTGCCAATCATACTCTGGATTTCTTTGTTCTTCGAACGCATTGTTTCCAACGCATTTTCAACAGGCGTGATCTCAGACTAAAAAAACACATGGTATAAATAGCTATGATGAAAAAGCATCATATACTATGCATAAGTGAAAAGCCTTAGTCTATTGATGGGGAACATTATGGACTTATGGAATATGGACGAATGTCCTCTCCACGTTCAAGCATTCAATAAAAATGTCCTTTGCACTAAAGAAGACCATAGTTGAAAAGCCTGCAGTCAACTCAGCTACTCAGCCAGCAAGCAAGCAAGCAATCTTTATTTGTTAATGCAGGTCAGGGGTTCTGGCAGCTATACAGCTATACTGATGTGGACTTGCAGCTTGTGCCTCCAGATTGATATTCTAGAATGAATACCCTGGGTACTCGTTTACCGACCTCGGAAAGATAGACAATTGAGTTGACTGTAGGCTTGTGGAAAGTGGTCCCGACGAGATTCGAAGCCATGCCCTTGCGATCGTGAGCCGAGCGATCGTGAGCCGAGCGATCGTGAGCCGAGCGCCTTGACCACTCGGCCACACCACCCATTCTTCTGACGACGGTTTGTTTGGGGCACGAGTTGCAGGTCCACATCAACTAAACAGCTGTGTGACCACTGTGTTGCAATAACAAATAAAGATTGCTTGTTTGATTGGGTTGTCATGTGAAAGCCATGTTATGTAGATGAAATTTGCAATATACAGTGAAATTAGGCAAATACCAATTCAGAAAGATAGCCCGTTAAACAGAAAAGGCTGTAAAACATGTTGACAATACACGTTTTATTCCTTGGCAGAGGCAAAGCAGTGCAAAATATTGTAGTGCTATGCTTATGCCATTCATAAATGCTTTTCAAACGGGAAATTGAGTCTAACAAATATTTAGAAAACATAAGCATACCACTTGCGAGTTTGCAACTTCAAACCATCTCAGAATTCCAGGAAAACTCAGATGCGTTATCATTGTTGTTCTTTCGATGTACAAAGTCTAGGAAAAATAAAATGCAAATAACATTCTGATCAGTAGTATTCTGGAGTTTTTAAAAAATATTAATGTTCATTGCACTGCAAGAAGCTCTGTAAGAGTGGATGAGGATGAGGATGGGGCGCTTGATCGGGGAAATACGGGAAGTCAAAAATACTAGCTTTTAAATTCTAGTCAAAAACTCTATGAGTCGCAGTTTGGGTCCAATCAATTCATTTCAAGGGTGACAACAAAAAGCCTGGATAAACTAAGAAACACGTCGCGTGCGACATTGTCACAAGTGACATTCCCCCTCGATGTCTCCCAGTTTAGCCACCGCGAAAACTTTGTAGCGGGCGACACGTAAATGTTTCTTTTTTGTCTTCGCGATTCGGTGAACATGCTGCTTGCTTGTCATTCGCATGTTAAGCCACTCTTAGATAGAAGACGCGCGTGACATGTCTCCAAGCTTAGCCAGTAAGGCCACTGTCCTTTGCAATATCAAGCAAGTTTACACGCGTGGCACAAGGTGCCATAACTCACTGCGAATTCATTATCCTTGTCTTTCTTTCCTCTATGAAATGGACGTGAAAGGGCAAACTGGGTGATGTCATTCACTTCATAAAACCTAGAAACGTTGAAAGAGCAAATATTAGAAAAGATAAATCAGGGAGAATAATCAACGATGAGAACCCGGCTTTTACCTTTCCGCAAATTCTACAAAAATCTTACTTTCGAATCTGTTCTGCAACAGCCTTTCCTCTGAATCTACGTCTTTCTACAGGGACTGGATCAACACGGCAAATCTGAAAGTCTGTTAGCGAGAAGTTAAGGTGATTCGTATACCCTATTTATAAACTACACATCGTTCGTTACACAACTATTGCAACACATACAGAAAAGCGTCTCTCTATATATTTATCCGTTCCCCTCGCCTCACTACATGATGTTGGAAGAATTTTCATAAAAAGCAAATCATGCGCGGTTCGTATACCGTTCAACTTGCTTTCTAGGAATCACGTATGAAACTTCGTGCTTCATTTGAGAGGTGACCAAACGACAGGACTCTATATCCTATTAGAGCCTTTCATAAACTAATAATCTATAATTCCATTGTATTCATGATACGTGTTTAGAGCTAGTTATCAACGAAACCAAAGGTTTTCTCTTGTTAAGTAGTCTATTTCATTTTACTTAAGTTTTCGTCCAGTCTCAAATTCTTCTTGCGAAGACAGTAGAAATTTCTTTGAGACGGATGGTGGGTGAAGGTGAAATGGTGTTTTAGCGCCAGTCGCTAGGATCTCAGTAGTGGGTTAACTAATCGAGACCTCGACCCTGGCCGTGACGCTACCGTGGCTGGGCTCGAACCCTGACCACACTGAGCTTCAGACACCAAGAGTCAGCTGGATTACACCACCACGACACAGCACCTTCAATGGAGTAGATGGAGTCCTCGGATGGAGTAGAACTCTTTCTTTGAGACAAGTTTTGAGGATACATGCAGGCTTCGTAATTTTGAAAAAAAAAAAAGGATACATTGTGCTGAAGATTCTGTGATATCCTTATCAGGGGTGTTAAGTACTGCAAGAACTAAAATGAAAAAACATTATGATAAAAAGATTCCAATGAAGACATATAAAAGAGTCCATGTATAAAATTCGATCTATACGTTACTCCCAGTGAAAATATTGACCCATTTCGTGGTGATTTCATAGACGATCGTAGATCGAAATTAATAACTCACTTGAGCAGACGGAAACTGGCTTTGCATACGCATTTTGAAATCAGGCAGTTTTTCAAAAACATCTCCACGGTATATGAATGCCTTGTTCTGCAAAACATACAAGCGTTGCATCAAAATCAAAATGAAAATGCTATTCATTACTATAGAATAATTTTAGGAGAACCGTCAAATAGCATATTGTATATTTATAAAAAGCATGATCAAGTCTAAGACAGGACGTTGAGGAACATATCGGGAAAAAGGGAGACATTGCTGTGCGGGGAATATCATCATGGCCCAGGTAGGTACTTGCAGAAATGTAGAAGACTGAGGAAAAGTCTCAAAGCAGAACAGAAAAATCAATAACTCATTCTTTCAGTCAAGTGATGTGTTGAAAAGGTCCCCAGTCATGCTCAATACACTTCTGTAATATGACTGACCATTCATTAATGGCCATGGCAATTTTGCGCTGGGATAATGATTCCCCTTCACCCACGATTGCAGTACGCAATGATGGAATACAAACAGCTGGTTTTTGGACATCATCAATTTAACGTAAAATTGCGCCGAGATGGAAGCTCTTATCATCACGATTAGTTCTACACGATATCGTACTTGACTTGAATATTACCTGGTATAAATTTTATAAAATTCCTCCTTGAGATAAATTATTCAGAAATTATTTACCCAAGGGGTCCTTCTGGGCCACTCTATATCTTCTGGAGCACCTCTTTTAGGATCAAGGGTATCTTGGACTCCAGGAATGTTTGCGTACAAAAGATTCAGAGATACAGATATAAACAGCGAGAGCTTTTAAGTAAGTTTGACGACAATAAACTCACCCTCAAGAAAGGAGGAAACCCTTTACCATAAAAACCAACTCTGAAATATTCTGGTTCACATCTGATAACACTTTTGATAATATTATCAAAGAACTTTGCTTGCTTTTCCTACAGTTAAAAAATAATTTCTGTAATTTTGAATTTTGGTAATTAATAATACAACGAACACACGCATTTTTATAAAGAACCACTTTATAAGGAACCTACACGTAGAAGGTCAAAAAGTTAAAGAGCTTATACTACTAAAGATAAAATTACTAAGGAACGATTCAAATTTTGAATATTTTATCACTGTAAAAAATCAAGAATTAGGAAGCTGGTTCCTGTCATTTGCAGTCGGAACTCATACAGCTTGTACATTATACATGTAACAATTTCTTTCTTGATTGAGTAGTTTCCAGCTTTGCTCATATACAAGTGTCTCTATAAAAAGCCATGGCACTAAATATGCAGTTAAAATTAAGGAACTATTAAGGAACTTTTGGAACTACAATTCAATCAAAAGGTTCAAAAATAAGGAATTTTTGGAAATAGATTTTGAACTAGGTTCTTTAGAAAGTAAAAAGCGTGAACATTCAAAAGCAAGAAAGTACAGACGACAAATTTCGAAGGCAAGAAATAAAGATTTTATACTGACCAATATTTGACTGAGCTGTACATAATCATATGTTTCTGTCTCGTATTGTTGTGCAAGTTCTTTACACAGACGAATACCATATTCCCATGTCTTAAAAATAATATCACATGCAGAAATTGTCGCAAATAAAGTGAAAAGTTGTAAAAAAATCAGGAGTGGAAAAGAGAAGGCAACTTATTGCCTATGCTGACTGGTCCCCGTTACTACTATTGCAGTCTGGTACGTTACGCTACGTTGCTTTACTCCATGCCAATTTACTATTGCTTTCACGTACTTAGAATTCCTTCACTTTGCGTGACTTGACGTCAAGTTAAGGCCTAGCCAAATGATCAAACATTGTTGGTCAAACATTTGAGATTTGCTTTACAAGCAATGTTTGGCCACATCACAAAGCATCTGTTGATAATCAGAATTCGCTCAGCAATGTTTTTTGCCAGTATCAAGCAAAAAATGTTGAAAGAGCATTGTTTTGTCATGTGGCCAAACGGGCAAGCATTTTACTTGATTAGCAAACTGCAAATGTTTGACCAACAATGTTTGATCGTTTGGCTAGGGTCTTATTTACTTTACTCGACTTTCCTTTACAAATGTTTATTGGAATTATCATGATTCCGAAAAGTAAACACTGACCTTTCCTTTATCAAAATAGTCGATGATCTCTTTATACAGAACTTCCTTCAACTGTCTCTGTGTGTATCCTTTGTATTTAACTTGATGTGTACTTGATAAAGGTTCATCATTCCACTACAAATAAATGAAAATCATTTTCATTACAAGTGAAACATTCGCATCTTAACCTAATATTCCTGTATGGTAGATCAGATCTGAGAATGGTAGTGAAAGCTGGCGTTAGGCAGAGCTGAGTTGAACGTATCATGAGCTCAGTATCACAGTGAGGGAAGATGGTGAAAGGTATTGGGGCAAGCTGGTGCAGTCAGTTTGATATACGGGCAGTATCGTTAGAGGTACTTCATTTAAGCTTCTAAAAACGCACAACAGCCAAGGAAGTTGTTGATTCCGGAATACTACAGGTTTTACAAGAGCAACATTCATCGTTATCCTACGCTTACCCTTGTAAGTATAGTCTCACAGCATATTGGCATCTAGTTACACAAAGTTCAATCTTGCGAATACATTTACAGCAAACATAAACTGACGACCTGCTTACCTGCAAAAGTTCTGCATGCAACAGCAGTGTAAAGGCAGCTTCAGTGTAATTTTCAACACTCAGATGCAAGTCACAAAGCTTGTAAAGATACCTAAGGAAAAAAATTTACGTTGATATTAAAATAAAACTTCAAGTTCAATAAGATTGCAGATGGTAAAGTATTCGTAAATTGGCTTTGTCTGTGCACCCTTTTCAGTCATACTCTTCCAAAAAGTAAGAGATAGCCAAAAAGGACCACGAACGAAAGGACGTTAGGCCTATTCGAATATGTTCACACGTGCCGTACTTCTTCTGGTCGATTCTGTTCACTTCACGAGTTGGATGGAAAACGAAACAAGGGAAAGCATGCGCAGAAAACATTAGGAACTTTCAGAATTCAGAACAACATGCTTGCCGATTGGTTTTCTGATTGTACACGGAAACATTCCGTACGGCATACCGCTTTCCGTTAGCCACTTTCCGTCTACGTTTTGAAGAGGAAATCCACCATTACATACCATCAGCGTATCCAAACTTGAAGTCAACTGACAGTTTAAACCGTAAAAAAACATTTGGTTCTAATAAGTTCTTTAAATAAGTACTTTTGTTGAAAACGGACAGTTATTCCGTATATTTACGAAAATCTGAACAAACCTGATGTACATCTCTTCTCGCTTGATCCCTTGGTAGAAATACTAGAAAAAGAAGGAATTTTAACGATTATCAGTGCATTTTAGCGAGCTGAACCCTCGACTAGTGATGATTCTCAGAACTCGTGTAGAAGTTGGCTTTGTGTTAGCAAGCTCTACCCAGGGGTAAACGGAACTCCCCTGCTCAAAAGAGCGCCACCCTCGAATGAGCGCTCCTTTTGTGGCTCAGTATTAGAAATAAACATCTTCCTTTATCAAGCCCCCCTCCAAGCTATGAACAGGGACGTTAATTACAAAAAGACAAACGGGGAGCCTAGTTCGTAAATAATGATATGAGAAGGATAAAGCGAGATAAAGTGCAGAGAGTGACTCGTTTACTGCAAGTGTGAACGCATACTACAAGTGCTCGGCCTTTTTTTGCCCAAACCGGACCGCATCCACCAGCCATGGCCAAGCTATCCCGGGCAGAGCCCAAGTTTTATGTGTTCACACTAACCTGGGTCAGGCCCGGGTTTAAAGCATAAAGCTAGGCCGATCCTAAACCAATTTTGTAGTTTGACCCGGGCTTACGAGCGTCCCCTCCAACTAACACCCCCATCGAGGACTAATAATAGAAAAAGCCTCCCCGAGACTCATTCGACTAAATATGGTAGATGCACACGAACTTTAACAAAAATGCTCCTAGGTCTTCATTGAAGGCTGAATCATGAAATTAACCTCATGTTGCAACTTGGAGCAGTAATTATTCAGGAGTATGTCATGTTTGATGATGTATGTCAGTATCCCGTCTTGATAGAATGAAATGAAATCATGAAAACCAAATTTCTAAGAAATAATACAAAATCCATACCAAAATGTTGACAGTACAGCTCATTTTGTTATTGATGTTGTCATCAGTTTCTGTTACAGTTCTATAGTCAAGCAACCTCGTAAGCAACTTGGTTATGGTGTCAACGAAAGAGAGGCCAGCTCTACAGAGATCCTGGTTATGCTTTGCCTTCTTGAAAAGATCTGTGAAGCTGAAAACAAAAACAAAGATGTAATACCAAGAAAGGGGTGATAGGAATAAGGGTTAAATTTAAAGAATAAATTATTTTTTTTATTAAGGAAATTAAGTGCACTTAAGTTGATGACTATGGCTATAGGACCGTTTCAAAACAACGGGACTACAGAAAGTAGGCAGATGGACAATCGACAATGCAAAATTGACCATCAGGGATAGCGAAAAAAGCAGCTGAAGTGGAACTGCTTAGGGTTCCTGTAAGAGAGTCTATCTTGAATAATTACAAGAAAGAAAAGGTTGGCAAACGGCTAATGTTTCGTTCCACCTGAATTGCTGATAAGTTCCTGCTGGGGAAGGGTCCAGGCCTTCACCCACAAATTCATGGTTTGAAATTAGAAATTGAAATTTGAAATTACTCAGCCGCCTACCCGTATGATGGGGAACAGATTCTCAGGGAATCGGTCAAAGATAATAATCCGAGGGAAATGCTTTGGTTTGGCATCAGATATAGAGTTTCCAATGCCATGGCTATGTTTATTACAGTCTGTTTGTCTATTTGGTTGACCGACTCCTACCATTTTATAAATTTCGCTTGAGCAGTCTTTCTATGGAGAATTATTCGGAATCGATTTCCAGAAGGGTGCTGCAGCTCAGCTCAGCTGTCTACATCTATGGAGGGGGAATAAAAACTATGGAATTGATGTTTCCGGTGAATTAAAGCATTCATGTTGAACGAACCATATGTAGCTACCTTGTCATAATAAGTAGAAGCAGTAAAAAACTATGTAAAGAGTATTAGCTTGTGTTATTTCACTTACACCTCTTGAAAGAGTTCCTTGTATCTTTCGTCACCTTTGCCTCCTTCAACCAATACATCGAGTTGACTGATTACTTCAGTAGCAACCTGAAAAAGCATTCATAGCATAATAATACCTTACCTAATGATAATCAAAGATTAGATACATCAAGAAAAAAGTAGAACAGCACATTTTTTTATAAGAAACTTAGAAAATTCTCAGTACTTCGAATTCTTGTCTTTTCTAGAAACTTAGAGTTTCTTTGAGGTTTCTTAATTTCTTAGTTTCTTAGTTTCTTAATTTGAAAGTTAGGTAGAAATCATTATAGCGCTACAACTTAGGTATTGCGTTATATAGCCGTTTCGTATATCATCGGTCTAAAAATGACAGGCATGGACAAGTTATAACAAATAGGGTTGTTTAATAATTATAAGACATTAAAACATAATTTTCTTCTCAGAAGCATTTTTAAAGATGATATTCTTGATTTTTCTGAGTCAGTATTGAAAATTTCTGCAAATCCCAGTACTGCACTGAGTTTTCTATAAATTTTCTTTAAATACAAGGAAGCTATGTATGTTGCACAGACAAATTCCACTCGCAAGACGAAAAAAATCTCACAAACCTGACGGAAATTCTGTCGATTTTTGTATTCACACTCGATCATGTCATAGAAAATCGGAAGAGTCGCTCTACGAAGTTCTATGAATAAAAAAGAACAGGAATAAAATGAGAGAAGATATTTCAATATAAATCAAAGGGATGAAGGATAATTCTAGATAAAACAAAGTGTATAGAGGGTATCTTTTTAGGACATTCTGGAAAGAAAAAGGAGAAAACATACGGTATATGTTAAGAAACCTTTTAGGGGATACGGGATATTCTGACCCCCCCCCCCTCTACTGGGGTATCTCGACTCAAGACTATGAATTACTTTAATGGAATATGTTAAAGGAAAAGAGCAAAATATCATCTAAACAAAAGATAATTACCTTCCTCTGGAACCAAAGTCATTTCCAAGAATGGTCCAACAATACCAGGAATCAATTTGATCGTGTTTTTCCCTAAAATGTAACAAGGCAAGAAATTGAAGAGATTTAAGCGACATAATCTAGAGAGGAACTCGCGCTGCTTGAAAAAAAACAACAGAGAAGCACGCAAAAAATTACTACGAATTGAAATATAAATATGTGCATAGCCGCAAATCTAAGTATAGGTTTACGATATGCTTTGAAGGACAACTTGCCCCGTAAAGGTATTATTTATGACGAAATTTGGACTGAACCAGTCATTTGAATCAGAGTTGATTATGTATATCGGTTTTACACGCAGTTTATTGGAAGTAAATTCAAATGTGATGTGAGATAAGAAGTCTGTTTTATAGGAAGCTGAAAATAGCGAACACACATACCCAGACATTTCCACATATCATACACTTGTTGACCGACAATCAAACGCATGTCAAGATACCTGAAAAAAACATGGAGAGTTTCTTATCAACAACGAATAAAGAGGTAAAAAAGGTTATTAAATTAATGAAAGAATCATGAAAATTTTGTCGAGGAATGGACTAATGGCGAAACTGAGCCACTGTGTGAATAACACTTAGGCACAAATAACTATGGTTTGGATATGTGACTCGTAACCCATGCTCACGTGTGCACATCATCATGGAAGGCCAAGTGGAAGTAAACAGAAAACTAGGACGATCAATGAAGACTACGGTGACAGAATGTGTGGAGGCCCAAGAAGTCATGTCAGCATCTTATGTCAGCATCTTATGGAGGTCGTGTAGAAAACACATTGTTAGTATTATTTATTGTAAAAGTTGTTCTACGAACAAAAATGAATTGAATTGAATTGAGAGCATCATATTAAAGCCCACATTTTCTCAAGTTCCCTTATGAATCTGGGTATACTTCTTATCATTAGGCTTATCGATTCATGACGTGATGGGAATTGTCATGCGGGAAGTTAACATCAAATCAGGAAAAGGTCATATAAATGTGCTAAATGATTACATTAGGGAGAAGTAGCAATAGAGAAAGATATATGAAGCTTAATAGAACACTTACTTCTCAAGGATTTTGTTTCTTTTCGTTTTGGTAAACTGCTCAAGTTGCAAGGATTCTTGTGTGATGAATGCTACTGCTAGCTGAAAATAGTTGCTCCAGAGCTAAAACGGAAATATTAATGTTAATATATAGTTAATTTTCAATCATTTTGTTATTTTGACAAGGGGTCCTTGCTGTATATTTTCGCTTGATACAAAGTAGTGTTTTGCGCCATAACATAATCAAACATGCACGATTTATAAACATTATCATCCAACCTGTAGCTCAAAACTTTCACCAACGAGAAACTTGTCGTACAAGGCCTTGGAGAAGTGGCTGATGGCACGCAGGATGTCCCTAAAAAAAATGAAATTACAGGTAAATAAAAACACGAAATACATCCTGAACTATAAGCGACTCAATGTGAGAGACGATTTACTCCTTGGGAATCTCGTACGTCGCTGCCAACAATGCTATTGCTTTCATGGAAATCCTTTGGAAATCCTTTAGTTTCGACTGGAATCTTAAGGTTTTTTGAAGAGTGACATGACCTTAATCTTCGCCTCTTTAAAGTCTTTAAGTAATGAGTTGAAGAGTTGAAGAGCCACATTTTAAGTGTGGATATGCTCATAAAAACGATGTATGTATTTATGTATGTACATGAAGCAGTATCATGAAGTTGATATATAAGAGAGAATTGAAAGAGGGTACTAAGTATCTTTCTTACTGATTTTGCACCATGGTCATTGAGATCCAGTCTTTGGGATAGACACTTGTGCTTATGAACTCTCTGAATACCAGGAACAACTCAATCAAACAGTGCTAAAAGAAAAGATTTTGTTAAGCTTTAATCCTTAAAGGATTTTCGTAACTTATATCTATTATATATGCTACCACGGCACACTAATACCTGTTTAGCTAAAATTCTCAGTAACTAATTAACTAAAAACTTACTTGAACTAACTAATAAGCAAAACAAGCAAGCAATTCCCTAACTAATTCAGATATCAACTATAACACAGAACCTAACTAACTAACTAACTAACTAACTAACTAACTAACTAACTAACTAGCAAACTAACTAACTTACTAACTAACTTGCTAACTAACTAACCTAATGTCTAACTAACTAACTAGCTAACTAACTAACTAACGAACAAATAAACTAACTTACCTACTGACTAACTAATTAACTAACTAACTGACTAACAAACCAACTAACTACCTAATAAACTAACTAACTAACGAACTAACTAGCTAATTAACTAACTAACTAACTAACTAACTAACTAACTAACTTAATGACTAACTAACTAACTAACTAACTAACTAACTAACTAACTAACTTATTAACTAACAAACGAAGAAAAAAATTAACTAACGAACTAAACAAACTAGCCAAAACGAAATAAGTTTGGTTTCTTTGTGAATAATAGGTAAACTTTAAAAGTGCAGATTGAATAGCTTTGATACCTACCAAAAGCTCCTCCTCATTGTCAAATGATTCAACAAAGATCTGGTAATGTTTGTTCTTCATGAAGGTATCATCGAGGATGCAGATAATGCATGCCACGTAATTACCCTAAAAGCAACAAGTAAACAGGTAACAAGTATGTTAACAAATAAACAAAAAATTCCCCAAGTGGTATGCCACAATTGATTGGATTCGGACCCTAGATTGCCTGGTAAGAAACACAACTCCATTGAGTTAAACAGTCCAACGTCGAGTAAAGTATACAGCCCAAGGCTCTTCGCCAATTGGGCTTCTTGTTTCGGCTATTTCAAACCTTCTTCAGTACCATAGCTAAATATATATTATTCAAGAATGGTAATAACAAAGATACACAAAGAATACAGCAGTCCATAGGCGAGTTTCTTTAAGTTCACTGATCTGCAAGAGCAACATTAGTATCGTACTCACCAAGAGAGCGAGACTTCGATCCATTCGAATGACACATTTGACAATATGACGAAAGAGATGAACAACAATCTCTTGAATATTCTCATCTGTTTCTCCCTTTCAAGGAATAATAAACAATAATTAGACGAAACGCTTTACGATTTCAAGATAACAACGTTTAGCACAACATTCTTCAATATCTGCTGCAAACTTTCCTGGTCAAAACAATTTAGCGAAAACATTTCTCTATGTAGAAATGCTTGTTTTCAGAGAGGTTTTCAGATTATGAACCTAAGGCCCTCGCCAAACAATCAAACATTGTTGAACATTTGAAATTTGCTTACCAAGCAATGTTTGAACGTTTTGCGACGTCACAAAACATTGTTTGACAATCAGAATTTGATTAGCAAATTTCTGGTTTTCACAAGCGAAACACGACTGACAAGCAATGTTTTGTGACGTGGTCAAACGTTCAAACATTGCTTGATAGCAAATTTTAAATGTTGAATAGTTTGACAAGCAGAATTTGCTTAGCACATTTCTGGTTTTCAGAAGCGAAAAACTTTGAAAAGAAATGTTTTGTGACGTGGCCAAACGTTCACACACTGCTTGACAGCAAACTTTAACATGTTTGACCATCCAGTTATAGCCTAATACAAAAGAAATGCAAAACGGAAAAGAAAACAAGACTGAGCAGTAAACCAGGACAGATCAAAACAACGGTAAGACACAATAAGTTACATACTACGATTTCAGGTGGTTTCGTCAAAGTTGTCAGTAAATCATTCAGAATGTCAATGCAAATCTGAAGATCCTCCATTCGATCAAGATACCAAACCAACTGACTGATAACCATTGGTAGAATGATAGCACGTGCTTCTACAATACAAAAAATTTCAAAACTCAGCAAAGGCTTTATCATTAGCGGTTGTTTGTTTCACAATGGTATCGGGGAAAATTTCAAAACCAGGTTACTTTGCTAATTTACAAATTCCCTTTGAAATCCTTAATAAAATGAAGGGACTGAGAGAAACGGTAGCCATCTTTAGCGGAAGCCTCCATTACAAGACTCAGACAGGGATTTACCTTTAGCGGTTGCCTGTTTCGCAGAGAAATCTAATAAGATTATCAATTTCAAAACGAGGTTACCTTGATTGCAGAATAAAGGAGATTTGACCAACTGATGAATGCAAGTGAGCTTCTGTGTTTGCAGCCTTCCTGGCTGAATTCGTTCGATCAAATCTCTGGCAAAGTATCTGGAAATGAATTATTTTGATACTGATTATTCCTCATATTTCAAATATCTCTTTATACTGAAAAATAGTTTGATTATTATGACAGAGTGCTCGCCCATGAGTTCAAGCTTTTACCAAGTCCCACCAAAATCTTCAAAAATGGCCGACATGCCCCCTCTCCGCTAAGATTTCGGGATATGGTAATAGTTAAGCCTGGTTGATTTCTTTGCTTTTAATTATTACAAATTGAGCATCCAAAAATAGGGTTTTAAAAAGTATTCCCAGTAATTAAATGAAGGGCCCTTGGAAACAAGTCTTCACTGAAGGGGGTTACCCGCTTTTAATTTTTAAAACTGAAATGAAATGAAACTTAATGAGAGCCTGGACTTGTATCCAATGTAAATTTAAGCTGGGACCACATTTTTTATTCTTTGCTTCCTTTTCTCGAAATTTCTAGACAGACTATAAATAAAATGATAGTGATGATTATGACAATGATGAGAAGGGTGATGATAAAGATAGTGATGAGCAAGCTGATGATTACGATGATGAAGACAATGATGATGATGATGATGATGATGATGATGATGGTGATTATGGTGAATATGATGATGATGATGACTGGTGACGATGATGGTAAGATGATTATGATGATTGTGGTCAAAAAGGTAATTAGTATTGTTTGGATCAGAGACGAGGGTCACACCATGTTAGTTAGCGTACTCAGGTAGTTGAAAGATAGACACCTTCAGATAGATTACCAAAAAGGTCTACATAATTGCTCACATACTAAAAACCACGAACATTTTCAGGGTCATGGTGACTGAATCACATCTTACCCTAACTGTGCAGTATCATAAACCTCAAGAAGATCTCCAAACATTGCAGGAACGTACTTCAAAGCACAGCCCTATGAGAAGAACGGAAACTGGGATGAAAATTACAACACCAACGTTTGTAAGAATACAGTGTATAGGAAGATCTTTAAAGCATTTTGGCAGTACTATCAACCGTAACACTACTTGGTATTGACTTAACATTCAAAACCAGCCACTCGTATAGACAGATTTTTCCACAAGTGGCATAACACAATACATGGGATTCGAACCGAAACACAAAGCGAAACAGAAAAAAGTCAAATGGGAACCGAAACACATCAAAAGTCATATGGGAGGAGAGCCTTAAACTGTATGTCAATGAACTCTATAACTCAGTTAAAACGTCGTTGGCTCTCTGGTAATGCAGTCGAAGCTCAAATCTACTCGATTCTGGTATACCACTTATGGTAAACATGTATCCAAGTGTTCGCAATTCATGACAAGTTCAGTCTCGTAGATATACTTATAGGTATTCCCAATAGATGTCTTATAGGTGCACTGTTTTACGTTTGCCCATGGCACTAACTATTTACTTGTGACTTCTTTTTTAAAGTTTCAGAACAAAGAAACATTAGCTTTGAAGTAATATATAACAAACGCTTACCTGTACCAACAATGCATCATTGCTGCCGTTAAGCATCATTTTAACAATTGCACTGAAGAGACCATTTAGCGAAACTTCAAATTCCATTCTGCCTTTGCCGGGTGCAGCCCTAAAATCGGTTGTAAAATAAAGTTTAGCCCTAAAATCGGTTGTAAAATAAAGTTTTAGCCCTAAAATCGGTTGTAAAATAAAGTTTTAGCCCTAAAATCGGTTGTAAAATAAAGTTTTAGCTCTAAAATCGGTTGTAAAATAAAGTTTTAGCCCTAAAATCGGTTGTAAAATAAAGTTTTAGCCCTAAAATCGGTTGTAAAATAAAGATTTAGCCCTAAAATCGGTTGTAAAATAAAGATTTAGCCCTAAAATCGGTTGTAAAATAAAGTTTTAGCCCTAAAATCGGTTGTAAAATAAAGATTTAGCCCTAAAATCGGTTGTAAAATAAAGATTTAGCCCTAAAATCGGTTGTAAAATAAAGTTTTAGCCCTAAAATCGGTTGTAAAATAAAGTTTTAGCCCTAAAATCGGTTGTAAAATAAAGTTTTAGCCCTAAAATCGGTTGTAAAATAAAGATTTAGCCCTAAAATCGGTTGTAAAATAAAGTTTTAGCCCTAAAATCGGTTGTAAAATAAAGTTTTAGCCCTAAAATCGGTTGTAAAATAAAGTTTTAGCCCTAAAATTGGTGGTAAAATAAAGTTTTAGCCCTAAAATCGGTTGTAAAATAAAGTTTTAGCCCTAAAATCGGTTGTAAAATAAAGTTTTAGCCCTAAAATTGGTGGTAAAATAAAGTTTTAGCCCTAAAATCGGTTGTAAAATAAAGTTTTAGCCCTAAAATCGGTTGTAAAATAAAGTTGGCCACGTCACAAACATTGCTTGACAAGCAGAGAGAAAAATTTTAACTACACTTTTTTGCTTGATGTAAGCAAAAAAAGGTTTGACAAGCAATGCTTTGCCATGTGGCCAACCGTACACATTTTGTGTGACATACAAACTTCAAATGTTAAAGAAAAACATTCTTGATCATTTAGCAAAGGCCTAAGCAACAAACACATTCGGGACGACCAAGCTTTCGGAAAAAAAATTATTCCAAGCAATTATTAACCATCCGGACGATTGAAAATCTTTCAGAAACTTTTTAAGCAATATTTATTTATCAAAATAATTTCATCAGAAGCTTGTGATATCTTATTTTCGAATTTCCTAAATATAAAAATATTATAGTGAAAAATATTCTTGTTCAACTGTAAAAAAGAAATTTCGAAACCAATTTTACCACGGTTCGACACTTTTTTGGGAAACATTATTTGTCCGAAATTTTCAGTTTGAACCTTACTGTCAATAATGTCATTAAAATATTCAGATTTAAAGTATAAAAGTATTTGTAATACTCAAATAATATCCTACATTTCAGAGAGCTGTCTTGAGCGAACAATGAATTTGACAATGTACTCTGCAGCCTAAAGTGATAAAATGAAAAGAACTGAATACAATATGGAACATGGTTGAATAAAGAATGATATGATATGATAGAGTACAAAATGAAATATAATGGAATAGAATAGAATAGAAAAGAATAGAATAGAATAATATTGAAAGGAATGGAATAGAATAGAAAAAATAGATGGAAAAGAAGAGAATAGAATAGGATAGGATAGGATATGATAGAAATAGACTAAGATAGAACAAAATAGAATAGAATACAAGAGGAAAGAATAGAAAAGAACGGAACAGCATATAATGGGAAAGGATAGCATAGCATAGAAAAATAGAACAGAAAATGTCAAATAAAAAATCTAACTAATAAATATAAAAGCAGAAATTCATTCAGGACAAAGGTGGAAATGAAACCAATCTGAAAAAGAAACATTAAAATTAAAAGGGATAAGAAATCAGAGAAATGCTTACTTTGAAATATTTGATGAGTCTGTCTCTTTTATCTTGAATATTTCTTTCAGAATTATCAGCCATTTCAATGTGTTTTTGCAAAACCGTCGTTAAAGTTCTACAAAAAATGTTAGTAATATCATATTATTAAAATTTATACAGTAAAAACCTGCACATAAGAACCTAACTTTCATAACAGTCTAGCTAGGTTCTTATGCAACGAGGTGTAGACAATAAACAGATCTTGAGGTTCTTAAAAGAGGGTCTAAAGCAATTGCAAGGACAAATAGAGCATGGTTCAAGGTTGAGCAGGCCCCTGCTTCTCAGTGTTCTGTATGCAATGTTCTTTTGCGCCCACGAAAAAGATTATTCCAAGAACAAGTTGCATTTAGGCCCCAGCAGATGATCCGTGTCCCCTTAATGAAAAGTTCTTTGGATATCAGGCTAAAATGGTTCTTATTTATTGGGTAGAAAATATATAATTTTCAGGCTGTAGGTTCTTAATGAATGAAGGTTCTTATGTGCGGGTTTTTACTGTATTTGAAGGTAAAAAAAAACATTATAAATCATTATTATTAAACGATATGCCTCTCCGCATCAAAGATGGATTTGCTACATCTAAACAACTAAGTCCTTTTCTGTGTTGAAGAATGTTTAAGAGATCTATTAAGAAACACAGCTTTTTAGAGAAAACCTTACAGTTACTAGAATGTATGATCTCCAATTCAGCAGCTATGACTTCTGGAAAGAATTAAGGGAAAGAAAAATCTATTCTCTGCTTACGAGTAGGCCTTTGCAGCACTGAACATATTCTTGATGTAGGCGTCTAAAACTGGACGAAATTGGTGGTACTTCTTGTCAGCAAGCAATCCAATGCTGAAAACCTAGAAAGATGAAAGTTGGGTACGATCAACAAAGTGAGAACATTAAGGGTAAGTAAGTTGGGTATGATCAATAAGGTGAGAACATCAAAGGTAGTAAGAAAGTTGGGTATGATTAATAAAGTGAGAAAATCAAGGATACTAGTAAGAAAGTTGGGTACGATCAATGAAGTGAGAACATCAAGGATAGTAAGCTTGTCGGAGTCTTCCCTAGCGTTCACTTTCTTTTGATTGGACTTTATGTCCATACGAAGTCTGTAGACAATGTGCTGAACAGATTTTGCAGTGTGAAAGAAACTGGAAACATCTTTGGGGATACCTAAAGAGCTTTTTAGTCTTTTAGTCTGAGTACTCCTCAGAGCCATATCGTCAAAACAGGTCAAAACTATTGACTTAAGTCGAAATATGTATATAAAACGAGATTCGAAATTGATATGTACCAATCAGAAAGGTGAACTTGGATTGGTATTGTGTTTTGAACAACAATCAGCTTACGGAATACAGTAGGATGACCAATAGAATAAGTACAGTCCAAGTTGTAGAGTAAAGGCCAGACTAGATTAGGAGACATGTCACGAGTGATATGTCACGCGATATATGGTTTAGCCATCTCGGAAACTTTGTAGCACACAACAAAAATTTGTAGCGACAGACACGCAGATATTTCTGGAAGACAAAAGAAATATTTCTTGTTTCCGCGACTCGGGGGACAATTAGCTTGCTTGTCACTCGTATGTTTCGCCACTTTAGGAGACACGCCGAATACAATGTCACACGCGGCATATCTCCTAGTTAAGCCAGGCCTTAACGATTCTAGAGCAGGTTTTCGCTTCATGAAGACAGCCATTAATTGCTGGTGAAAGGTGAATGGTGTATTAGTGCCAGTCGCTAGGATCTCAGTAGTAGATTAACTAATCAAGACCTCGACCCTGGCTGTGACGCTACCGCAGCTTGGGCTCGAATCCCGACCTCACTGATCTTCCCACACCGGCTTGATTAGGCCACCATGCCACAGCACCGTGCCACAGCACCTTCAATTGTTATGAGATGCGAAAATATTATGGTAAAATTTTACTTACAACTGCATCTGAGATCAGTTCACCATACTTCTCAGGGTTGTCCATCAAGATAGCAAACAATGCATCGAAGACATCTTGAAGAAACTAAACAAACAAACATGGCTATAATATATAGATAACATTAAATAGATTCCGTGTGTTCTCTGTGGGATTTTTCTTATCTCCCGTTGACACTATGTCGGTATGAGACGAATACGGTACGAAGCTATGGCGTTTTGGCCTTGCGTCTACACAAAACCGGCACAGTTTTGATATGAATACGGTACGAAATGAAAACGATACGCTAGCCAGCTTCATCTAAAAACGGCATAGTGTAAACGGCTGAATACGGTACAGTTTGATGCCTCTTTGATGAATGAATGAGACAAAACAATTATTCTTTGCTCTTGTTGCCATGAAACAATAGATTTTAGACAAAAAACTATGACCTTGCTCATCGTATTCTTTTCATACCGGCATAGTATAAACGGGGACTTCCAAATCCCCATCCCACATGAAATCATTCCGTATTTATTTCATACCGGCATAGTGTAAACCGGGCCTTATTAAAGGATGGAAAAGGCCTTAATTTCAACATATAACTATAAATTGCCAAGACAAATGAGCAGCCCAGTTTTTTACAAATACCTTAAGCAACTGAATTCAAAATGGAAAAGAAAACATATGTAGTATATCTGACGCACCTTGACAATTTCTTCACCACTAACTTTCATAAGAGCTGGCAGAATGTCTGGAAGCTTGTCTTTCTGGGATCGCCATTTTAATAAGCCAAGAAGATCAACTGGAAGGAAAACATAGACGTCGCTTTAAAAATATATGGATATAAAGATAAAGAAAATAAAAAGCTAAAGTAAGAAGAAGAAGAAGAAGAAGAAGAAGAGGAAGAAGAAGAAGAAAAATGTTATGATACATAAATTTGACAAAATGAAGGAGACGAAGAGGAAGAAGAGGAAGAAGAATAAGAAGACGAAGAAGAAGAAGAAGAAGAGGATAAAGAAGAAGTAGACGAAGAAGAAGAAGAAGAAGAAGAAGAAGAAAAAAAAGAAGAAGAAAAGAAGAAGAAGAAAAAGAAGAGGAAGAAGAAGAAGAAGAAAAGAAGAAGAAGAAAAGAAGAAAAGAAGACGAAGAAGAAGACGACGACGAAGAAGAAGAGGAAGAAAAAGTATGTATGAAAGAAGTATTGAAAGATGTAAAGTAATCATAAGTAAAAATGTAAAGAATCATAAGTCAGGAGGAGGGTGACCATAGAAGGACGTAAAACGAAGAGAAAAACGGAAAAAATCTAAACAAATATTTGATTTGTTTGATAAAAGTCTTCTTACCATTCTGGGCCAGTTTGGTTGAGCATAACTGAAATGAGACTTGAAAATTTTCATTTTTGCTGTAAGTGAATCCACCAGCCGACATGCCTTTCTTTTGATTTGGAAGAGTGTTCATTGCTGTCACTCTCTTTGAAGGCAATTTCAGGTAGGACGTGTTGTTATCGATCTTTCTTGTCTCACACTGAAATCAGATTATATTTCAGATTCAAACTCCAAAATCAACAAACCGAGTATAAGATTAAACATATAACAAAAACAAAGACATATAAAAACAAGATGTTAAAAGTAAGCACGAAGTTTTTCGGTTAGAAAATTTTCAAAAGCATGAATATACAAATACCGTGGCGAAAAGTTTAAACTAAATAAGTTTAAATCATACCTAAATACCAAAATAAAAAGACAAGTGTTGTGTAGGAAAGACTATCAACAGGTTCTCTATATCAATTGATAGATAAGATAGAATTTGCTTGGATTGGGAAATATTTTCCATTCCTTTCAATGACTATAAGAATATCTTAGAATTTTCATGCTTTCTTGAGGAAATTCAGCTCAACGGAAATGTCTTCAGAAATGAGAGGCCATAAAGTCCTCTGCAAACAATTTTCATGGGTTGGTGCAAAGAGTTGTACGAGGTGTGACAAGCTCTACATACAATGAACAAATGCAGCTCAGAGCTTTCTGAGAAGCTTCAAAATAAGCAATAACGGGAAAATACAACGGGAAACTACCTTGTATATTGCCAGATCGTGTACACAGTCTTGCAAAGCAGTGCCGTCATTATTCATTAATAGAAGATAAGAAAATGCCGATATCTTCTGTCCTTTATCTTTCTCTAAAGAAATAAATAAGAATTGAAATTTAACACAAAAGTAAGAAACATTAAAGTCTAAGGCCTAGGCAAAAAAACCAAACATTGCTGGTCAAACTTGTGATATTATTTTTACAAGCAATGTTTGGCTACGTCACAAATTTGCTTAGCAATATTTTTGAAAACTCCACAAACAGTTTCTGCTTTTTCACAAGCATAAAATGTTTGACAAGCAAAGTTCTGCAAATTGGCCAAACAAACATTTATGTTAGAAGGCCATTCTTGATGGCCAACAATGTCTGATTTTCCAAAATTTCTATCACTATTGAATTGAATTGCTGCACCGACATAATAGAACAGAACAATACACCTAAATGTAAGGTACTCACCATCATTGGTTGCCCTGTGCTTGAATGTGAATCTTATATGGGCACCTTGGATCCTGTCTATCGGTACAGATAGCTGGAGAAAAAAGAAAACACGAGTGCAAACATTTTTCACATTACCATAATAATGCGAATAATAAGGGCGATAATCTCTCAATTTGAAGATCAACCCTATGTTGTACTGTTTCCACGAGTCGTAGTTCTGGTTACTTCAGCCAATCTGATATAAAAAGGTCGCTCAAGAACTACTATGAGCATTAGGCCATCCAATTCAATTTTTTATGCTAATGCTTGTTGCTGTTGTTGCTAAAATTGGCTTTGCTGTTTTCGAAGAGTGCGACTAATGCAATTAGTCCATTCCTATGCTATAAATCTGTGATATTTTGATAAGAAAATCAAGAACTCCTCCAACTCATATTTTGAACTGCCATCGAAACAAATGCTGAAAATGAACTGAAAACTGTATTACATACGATTAACAGAAGGGAATTTCTCCGAAATAACACTGCCTTACTTAGCCAATCTAAAAAAAAATTAAATTCTAATAGATATATAATCCATACCTTAACAGTCTCCATCCATTTCGGGTTGGCACAATGATAGTAAATACAAGAATAATATTCACTGCACATTTCTTCTCCAGCTCCAGGACTGATTACATTCTGAAGATACAAAAAATGGCGAATAAAGAAATGCATATACACATGCCTGTCATTCGTCTAAGAGAAAGCCTACTGAAAATACAAGAGTCGTTACTTCATTTCATCTTCTCTTTCAAACAATGTTGTTTAACTTGGATCCTGGCCAAACGATCAAACATTGCTTGACAAGCAAAAGTAAGCAAAATTTGTGGCGCGATGCTTTTGAAAATTTTCAAAAACTTTTTTTGCTTAACGAAAGCAAAGAAAAGGTTGGACGAACATTGATGTGGTCAAACGGTCATAAAATATGTTTGACAAGCAAATTTCAAATGTTTAACAAACAATGCTTGATAGTTTGGCCATGGCCTTAAAGATGAAGAAGTCTGCCGTAAAATACATTGCATGTCGTCTTAATCTCGTCTTAAACTACAATGCTCTGTCCATCAACAGCCTTAATTATTGAAGTAGTTGATTATAATCGTAGAAATAGAAGCAAAAACAGCTTCAAACAAAATAAAATTCGTATTTCTAACATTGCACTTAATGGAATTTCTGTAAAGTCTGCACAATAAGAAAAGAAATCAGGTTTTAGAACTGCAGAAGACTGTGAAATCCCAAAAAAAATCGTCGCATGTGAAATGTAAAAAAATAAGGTTTTAGAAAATATGAAAAATAGAAAATTGATTTATAATTCACTGCTAAGCATGCATCTCTTTTTATTACCTCTAGTCTTGATCCATCAGCTGCATGGACTGCCAAGGTCACCTGTATGTTTTTATTGGCACTTTTGTTTCCTAGAAGTAAAGAAAGTCACTTTAAAAAATAGCATATCGATTATGTCAATAAAAACAAAGAATCAAATAAATTGGATAGTCAAGTACAGCACGGAAGACTTATTTATAAATGATAAGTATTCATCTATCAAAGGTGAAGGCGAAGGTGAAATGGTGTATTAAGCGCAAATTGCTAGGATCTCAGTAGTAGGTTATCTAATCGACCCTGGCTGCGAGGCATGGGGCTCGAATCCCGACCTCGCTGAGCTTCTGACACAACAAGCCAGCTGGATAAGACCACGACGCCACAGCACCTTCAAAGCTATTCAATCAATGAAGCTATTAAGGCTATTCGCTCTCCGGAAAGCAACATTTCAATGACCCTCTCAACAGATGTTGTGCTAGGTGCTAGTAGAGACCACAATTCATGTGCAAACTTCCTATTTACTGTCTCATTACGGTGAAAAAGTGGTGACTGTGAATGTTGTGTGTTGATACCTTAGCATCCAAGTTTGCATGTTCTTATGTACGAGGCATGTGGCCGATTTTACCAGGCTTTCGGATCTTTACTAATACTTTACTGGAGCCTAGACAGTAGCTATCACTTTCCACTCCTCTAACTAGGCCAGCTGCCCATGCTTCCTGGGCACGAAGGGGATTCGCATAAAATTTGAGTCTTACGCCGCAGCTAGAGGTTCACGTCAGCTGTATAGTTGAAACAAATCCAGGAGTAACAAATTGGTAGGTAGCTTGCCTGCGTACGGCCACTGAGAACGAAATTCTCGAAGGGAAAGCATTTGACAATGGATTGACGCAAGGCTGTTTGGATCAGAAATAATATGTTGGTCGAAACATTACCTCTTTCAAAGTTTCCAGTCATCAGAGTAATGTATATATCATTTCTTGTATCGCCTATGTAACAAGCAGCAACATAAACATGAATACTCCAATGACATGTAATGCATAGATACAGTTTACTTAGTACGCTATCAGATTTTTACATACACAGCCCAAAAGCCGAATAATCCTATGGATTTGTACAAGTACATACAAACATATGAATGCCACGTATTGTGGAATGCCACTTGTGGAAAAATCTATCCTAATGTAAGCTTTTCATGACAAATAAATACAAGTATGTATGGTGCTGAAGAAGGCTCGACATAGCCGAAACACAGAAGTTAATGGGAGGACAGCCTTGGGCTATATGACTTTGATATCTGCTCGGCGATGTCATTGAGTTCTAAATAGCTTAATGGAAACGTTGCTGGCTCTCTGATCATGCAGTCCAGGTTCGAATCCAATCTATTTTGGAATGCAGCTTGTGGAAAAACCTTTCCTGGTGTTCGCCATTTATGACAAATACGTACATATGTACATATATATGTTCTTATGTATGTATATGGATTTATATAGTTATATATGTATATGTACATACTTCTTAAAATTTGTTTAATTTCTACATCATTTCAGGCTTCAACCGTGTTTATTTAGCAATCATTGAATTTCGACTTCTCATTTGTCTCGGTTGATTAGGACAAGTTTCATAATTACCCGGAAAGATGACATCTGGGAAGCCATGTTTTCTTGCGATTGCAGTGAACTTGTTAACAAGCGATGGATGGTCCTCTCGAACCTACGTTGAATTAAAGCATCAAAAGGTTGGGTTCAATGGCAATTCAAAAATGATTTTGGGAAGCTTTCATTTATAACTCACAGAAACTGTTTCTCCGTGTAGCATCTGCAATGAAATCCATATTCCTAAAAAAGACGGAAAATGATGGTAATACTTTATGACATCAAACAGGGTGGCTGGATATGAGCTAAATATAAACAAGCATACAG
This sequence comes from Chrysaora quinquecirrha, assembly GCA_014526335.1. Taxonomy (NCBI): domain Eukaryota; kingdom Metazoa; phylum Cnidaria; class Scyphozoa; order Semaeostomeae; family Pelagiidae; genus Chrysaora; species Chrysaora quinquecirrha. Next base: position 2,718,922 of record JACTAT010000059.1, on the reverse strand, counting down.
TACCCCCATCAAACCTGGGGCTTCTACATGAGGAAAGTCTACACATATCAGTCGCCCAAGCTTTCTTTCGAAACCCCCAGAAAGAAGATCATACTGTAGGGCTAAAGGTACACTTTCAAAAAAGGTTGTTCAATGCGGAATTTTACAATAGCAACAATTGTCTATGAGCTCTTCAAGCTAGTTTTTGGATATCTCAAGAAATAAAACCATCAATTATTTTCACCTTGATCACTCGATTGTTTGTCTTGCTCCCTTGAAACAGTTTTTCGAATCAATGAGTCCATGAATTCATCCCCTGTACATCTAAAATGTGACAAAAATTACGATTTAACATTTTATAGGGACCCATGATCCTGCACTGTTTGTTGAAAACAAACTATGTGGTCCCCTTTCCCCTGAGAGCATTGTTAGCAAGTTTTACCACGCGGCAAGTTATTCTGGGTCTCTTTCTGCCAAGAAATGCAACTGGCTTTGTCAAGGGGGAAGGAAGACGGCTCTGCTTTATAACACGTATGAAATTCTCCAAAAGGATCGAGTTGTGACTGTAGACAAGGAGGGAACTGAGAGCTACGGCTACTACTCCGTTTACACGAAAAGTTGTTTCTAAGGCCAGATCATTCCAATACCAATACAATAGAAACGCATGGTACTTGAGTATTCCAACGATACGATGGTCTTCTAAACATTGCAAACACATTGCTAAACTTTGAGCAACCTTGAGTCCTTGACAACCAAAATGTTCAGCATTGCAACTCCTGTGAACGTACTCAAGGACTTCAACCAAAGAAGAAAGATTAAGTTGGCTTAAAATGAGGCTAAAATATAATAGAGTTACTTACTGATGGAGTTGCAGGAAGTATTCTTTGTCTTCGTAATCTTCAACCTTTCCCTGCATGATATCACTGACGAATAGCACTGCAAAATAACATAAAAAATTTGAGCATGCATGACATCTCAAAGCATTTAAGCACCACGATGAAGCTGACGTTTATACTCTGAGGAGTGTAAGATTACTGTATGATCAACGATGCTCTTTTTCAATAGCAAATTAAGAAAATAACAGTATGGCTAACCTGCGATGCCGAATGGTCTTCTAAGTCTTTGGGTCAATCTTTTGCTATCAGTGTCTTTCACAATCATACGACCTACGACAGAGACAGAAATGGTTTTATCAACACCAGATACAGGGCGAGGTACTGCCTTTACTTGCACCTAACAGATACTCGGTTCTTTTTTACAAAGCTTTTTAAAAGGACTGTCAAAAAGAAGTTTCTAAGATATCAAGAACATCAGATTCGATTCTACTTGATGTACATAAAGAATAATTAATTGAACAACTTTAATTGAAGCTACAATTAGTAATTTTTGCACCTACCCGTTCTGATGATCTGGCATACAACAAACAACTTATCTCTTTGAAGATCCTGAGTGCCCAGATCCTTGAATAATTAGAAGAAAATTGTTTGACAATGAAAAGAATAAGTGCAATGTAGTGTAGCACTGATCGTTAAGTCCTAGCTGATCACAGACAAAGTGATTTTCAAAAATAAAGATGACTCCCAAAACAGAAGCAACCATAAATAAATAAGTGGATGATCATGCATCTTACTGTAAACAAGCAAGACAAATTGTGCAATTTTTCAAGATCTTTTGGCATTCCAAGCTTGTCCCATTTCACAACAAATTGTTCACTGAAAGATAAAGAAAACGACAAGGTTAAAAGGAGGGAACAAGCGTTTTTACTGTGTTGCGCAGGCTTTCCACTTTCGGTGAGAAAGAGTAGAGTCTTCACGCAGGCTTAGGGAAACTTGCTGTCGCGCAACCGAGCTACTGCTCTTCAGGGAGATAATTCTAACATACTAAGCAAGATGGAATGCTTAAAAATCACCATAAATGAGCCACTCAAATATGCCCCAAGATGTATTCTATCGTGAAGCTCTGTACAACTCAAAGTCTCTTCAGTATCTCGAATGTTCTACAAGAGATCAGAATGGGCTTCCGTGTGTGGTGTATCTCTTGAAAATTATAGATTCTTCCACAAGTTGCATACAAAAATAGATGGGCTCGAACATAGACTACATGACCAGAGAGCCAACGAAATTTTCAGGGAGCTATAGGGCTCCATGAAATCGCAAGTCATACAGCCCAAGACTCTCATCCCTTTTGACTGCCTTTTTCTTCTGTGCTAAGCCTTCTTCAGTACTATACATATTTATACATAATTGTCATGAATGGCGAACAAACATAAAAAAGATTATAAACATATTATTTAGTGCAGTGGATAAAGAAAAGGGAAAGTAAATAAAATCATAAAACAACTAACCTGATGAAGGCATTTTCTCTACCATCATAAAGACCAATGTACACCTCAGCATCATCACCGATTTTACAAACAACATGTTTCACATTCACATACAGATTATGGCTGCTGTAAGCAGCAAGGGACTTGGGTGTGATTCTTGTTTTCTTTCCCTCGGGCTGCGAAAAGTAAAAGTGGCAATAATAAGACTTATTAAGAACAGTTTTCGATTACTGAAAAGTAAAAAAGCTTCCAGAAAGTTCCAAAAATATCTATCTAACATTGATGATTCAGCTGAAATTAATAAACAATAATATCTCGATGCGAAATGACTTTAAAATTGCTTCAAGCTTTTCACCAGCATAAGCATCTATGGGCATTTGACGCTTAACACTGCATCTTACAAGCTCTGCGTTTTTATAACGTATGACTAAGTAGCAGGCCGTCTTTATAAGAAGTGTCTAGTCTATTATGTGCTACCGCACTTGGAAAAAAACTTAAGAAGAGAAATTTTTCTATGTACAGTCCACAACCAGACAGAACCATAGTGACAACGCTCTATTTCCAGAATAACTGTTTTTGGAATGTACAGGCAACCATAGTCGGAAAAACTTGGTTTTGACATCTCTCTTATTGGATATAAATAACAGCCGCCCAGTTTGTCTTGGACTTTGAAGAGGATGCTTAGCTAGTTGTTCACTTCACTCAAAACAGTGGTCGAAAAATCATTCTTTATCACTGATATCATGTTGGTACAATATTCAGAATCATTAGACGTTTTGTGGGCTTTTAATGCTGAGAAATACCAGTCACAAAACAAAATAAATTTATGTATCAATGTTAACTTACATCTGTTTGGGTTCTTTGAGAAGATTCAAGATGCTAGGAATAAATAAACAATCTATAAACCTCGAATACAATAATAACAGAAGTGCACTAACGACCTTCTTTAAACTTTTCTTTTAGTTAGGCCATATTAGTCACCAATAAGGTTTTTGTCCATAGTTTTTATTCCTACAGTCATGGCCAAAATTAACCGAAACAACAAACACGAAGACTTGCTAGCTGGTAGCCCCTTTCCCATGATATGGGGGACAGTCGCTACCACGTTGTCTCACACGATTTTGACCAGGATTTTAGCTAAGGGTCTATAGAACAGCCTGATTCCTTTTCAAAAATCAAGCTCCAAATCGATTAAGATCTTTGTTCAGAAGTACCAACATAATAAGTATCTCATTGAACTAGCGTAGCGTTGCCATTTCATGTTATCATTCTGTGCTCGCGTAGACTCACTACACGAGCCGTAGATAAAGCTGTTGAATAAAACTGCTGATGCTCAAGCAACTGAAGCGAGCAAGAACAAAATTCAGTTTAATTCAATTCAATGTGAGTGAAAGTTGTTAGGGACTTTTGTAGCAAGTCTAGTGCTTGATGTAGTTTCATCACAGTGCTGCTTTTGAGTGTTGCTCACGCAAAACTAAATTTTGTATTTTATATTTGCAATTAACAAATTTGATCATCAGATCATAAGGAAACACAGCTATTAATTCTGTTCATGTCGCATGTTTGTCAAATTGGAGTAAGAAGTCAAATGGATTTCTAGAAAACAACATGAACCGAAATTTACATTCTCTGAAAAGAGTTTCAGGCGCTTGATCCAGAACTTCAGTTACCATTGCCAGGCCTTTTCAGATTATTATGCTGTGCTCGTAGTAACTTCAATAAACATATGTATAGTGGTGATTTTTACTGTTGTTGGGGCAAAACTATGTTTATCAAAGTTTGGTAAAATGGAGTTAATACTGTAGTCAAATTGATATTCTAGAAATTGGTGCATACCCTTTTGTACAATTCAATTACTCCAGTTTCCTCCAAGTTGATAACATTGCCAGTCCTGTCTCTGACTATCAAATCTAGGCCAAGCATCCTATTATACAACAACAAACAAAATATAGCCTTATTGAATCACAAACATGAAAAGAGGTAAAGCTATAGCAATTGCGATTTGTTAACTTACTTGTTTCCATAGTCAATTCTATTTGCAATCTGTGTTTTCAGCTGTTGTACTTGATCCTGCAAAAAAGTTTCCCATGGTGCAATGTTACTTATTGTTGGTTCGATCGGTTAATCAATACTACTAATCAAGTGTCGCATCAGTTGCGAGAAATCGCTTGAAGCAACAAGGTGTTCTGGCAAATGGCTCCAACAAAATCGATGCAATTGCCAAACACTGATGGAAATGCGGAACTTTAAAACATGAAGGTTCTGCGACATTTCTTTGAATATTATGAAACTCTATTTGTATTGCATTGCTTGCGAGGATAAATGCAAAAGGAAGATCAACTTTATAGCCACAAAAATTTCTGGTCAACACGAAAAGATGGGAAGTCCATACTTCGTGATCAGTAGAACAACAAGGAAATTTGCTTATACAAAGATGAATAAAGATCGGAGAATCTGAATGCAGCTGGCTGCAATGAGCTGCAAAAGTTCAGAAAAGTAATTAGAACTAAAAAGAGGATCATGGATCATAGATCAAGATTCTTCTGTCTCTGCGATGGTGTGTTATCATCGGTAGTTGCAAAGAAGTAAAACTTCTCTTGGAGAGTCTCAGAAACTTTGTACAATTTTTGAGCTATACGCATTACAAGGCTAAGGGAACAACAGGTCTTAATCAACCAACAGAAGCGAAACTGAGATAAAATTTCTCTGCATGTTTTCATTCTCGGAAAGAAATTTTTAGACAGGATATCAATGCATTTAACCTTCCTGTTACATCATACAGTGCCCAGTGTCAAGGAAAGTTCCAACATCTTCTATACCTTAAGCTCATTTTTTTTTTAAATAACGAGAATGAAACTTACAGCTGTTAATGTGCCAGAAATAATCTGTCTTCTCCAGTTCATCAGCTCCATCATTAATTGACGGACACTGTGAAACAGTTCCACCTCTCGTTTCTAACAAAATAATAAAAATAAATCAATTTAATGCTGAAATCAATTCAAGCAAATTAATTCCAGAAAAAAAACAAAAACATGCTTTAGAAGAAACAACTTCAAATTTGAGGGTGGCTTGAGTGAAACATTAAGTGTCAAACATTCCAAAACTATGCAAACACATTATTCTCTTGCACGATATGCATGTAGAATTTCAACATACAACAGTTGAAATATCAGTTGTAAAACTGCATACCACAAAAAGCTGTTTCCATATTGTTCCCCATTCTCTCAACACTGATGTCACTTCTTCAACAATTGGCAACTCTTTCTTTGTATCTCTTGAGCTTGATCTAAAATGATGATTTGTAAGATAATTGGTAACAAAAATTTTTAATAATTTGGGTCTTTCTTTACCTACATCATAAATAGAACCAATTTTATACACTTTTTTGAAAAAGGGTCACAGTTATCAACATTTTTCAAAATTTGGAGATACAGAATTTTTGATACCAAGTTCATATACAGCAGGAAAAATTTTTACTTTCTTAGCAGTTGTATTTTCTATTCTATGAGCATTCAATTTTTTGACTTTATAGGGGTTCTCACACCAGTCATAGTGAAAAGTTTTACCCAAAACCAATTTTCACTGCCTAAATCCATATAGAATCAGGAACTGTGCACATTCACAAAATCAAGAATACAAACACGAAGTGAAACTTTGCACAAAGACTAAAATTTGGATGCTTTTTATAATTTTTGCATCAAAAACTTGATATCTTGAAATTTTGAAAAAACCATACTAATGCCAACCATTTGTTGAAAGATGTTTAAGAATAAATATTGTTCTGTTTATTCAGAAAAAAACAAGAAATGTTGTTCAAATAAGACTTACTCAGATTTTTCCAGGTTGTAGTCTTTGATATGAACATATGAAGAAGGAAATACTCCCTACAAAATAACATCCAGGTAAAACAAAAATATTTAAAACTTTTTACTTGAAAGCTATCAAATCGAACTTGTGGCTCTAGACCTAGAGATCTGCATAATTTGACAATGAATGAAACCTTACCCAGGCATTCTTGTTCTTTAGTGAGAAGCCTCTATACCAATCTGTAACAATATGGAAGGAGGTAAAAACTTTTTTATTTAGTTTTGAACATTAAAGTAAAAACAGTAAAGTTGTAATTCTATAGTCTTAATTCTAGCTAAGGGCTGTTCAACCAACTTTACAATTCAACTCTGATTTGGACGCATTAGCATATGGGGTAGCAAGGTGAAGCTTGTAACTATCAATCAAGTACCCACTCATACACCTGGGTAAAGAGAGGCATGTGTGTTCTTGTTGACCTGCCCTAGGTTGTTTGTGGCTCGAACCACAATATTTGGGTTTTGCATCCTGCACACTAACCACCGTGCCTCCAAGACAATTAACAATGAGTTTTAATTGTATATATCATATTACTTTGATTGATTTTGGGCATGTTTTCTTGCTATGCTACTGTTCAAAATACACTATAGTAATCATAAAGGTAATACCTCCATATGCTTCTTTTAGCTGCACCAAGTCACCAAGCTCAAGGGGCAAGTGATGCTCAGACTTTGCTGGAAATTGGCAGATTGCTGAAAAAAGAAAAGGGTTCCAAGAGGTTACAGAAACTTGTGAAAATGCTGCTTAACCTGAGCTGATTGGAATATATCACATTTGCAAACTCAGGAATTTCAGCAGCTAAAGAGAAAAAGACACTGATCAGAAAGATCTATACCTTCTGGGCACAATATGGGTATCAATCTGAGGGGCATTTAGATTCACCCCCTTGTCCCCCTTGGAATCTCCTACACATTTGTTGGCAATCTTTATTGTTTTAATGAAAATCCAGGGGAAATCCTTATGCCTACCAGAAATCTTGTACGCTTTTTTGAAGAGTGATTGCCCTTTTCATAAATCCTGAATGTGTGCGAGGAAGCCGCTTCTACAGACCCTGTCATAATAAACAAGCAGGCTTAAAAGGCTGAAAAAAGGGCCTTGTTTTTCTTTAGGGGCAACTCTCTCATCAGCGCAATTAGGCAAATGACCAGAAGAAGGAGTTTATTCATCATCTTACCAACGGCAAATCTGTCTTCCTTGATTGGCGTCCACGGCTGGATCGTCATTTTGTTTGAGGAAAATACTTCATGCCAAATGGCTAAAGTGGGAAGACGGAAGGACAAGCCGCCTTCACTTCTGACAACGAACAACAACAACTTGACTCACTCCATTCCATGATCTCGTTTGTGTGTCGGCTTATGACGTCATTTTCAAGAGCGGGTACTGAGAACATGGGAAGAGAACATTCGAAATGTATCCAAGAGAACAACGGAATGTGTCAAAAAATAAAAGGGAACAAGGGAAACAGTGATCAGGTGAAATCCTCCCTATCAATCCGAAAAATAATGCTACATAACTTTAGAGTACAAAAGGATTTTCTTGAGGGAAAAGGGGAACATGTGACCCCCCAAACGACCCTCTAAGATAGTTGATGAACATGCCTGATTTGAGCGACAGAGACTAGGAGAATGAATTCGAATGAATTGGTAAACATATTGATGAAATCGTGAAATCGAGACGATAATGGACTGAAATCTAGTGAAAGCCAGCTTGATTTGATGCACAAAAGCTACGAGTTATCCAATCCATTACATTACAGTAGGTTTATTGTCTTAACCAAAATGTGTGTCAGAAATTAATCACCATAGAAATGCTTAATTATGTTTAGTGCTAATTACATGTAATGGTAAAGAAGAAAAGTTGTTGATTGGCCCAGTGAAACCAGCAGCGTTGCAAAGGCTGTCAACCATCTGTTTTAAAACAACAATAAAATAAAATAACCACAACCTAAGACATTTAGTATTGATTGACTTCAAACAATCATTTGCCATACCTCTTGAGGGGTAAATTTCAACTTCTTAACGATCAATGATTATTTTCATAATCATCTGGTCGATAAATCGTTTCATGTAAACAATAATATAAACAAAAACTGACAATTGCTGTTTTCTCCGATTCAATTCTACACCTTCTGTCTGCGTATTGTAATTAATTGCTGTAATTAAAGCTGGTTCAACACTATGCCGCGTTTCTAGATCGTTTAGCTGCGGCAGTCATCTCCATTAAAATCTAGCGAAGGATATTGTGCGTCTACCGGGGTAAAATAAGAAAAACTTTCCAGAAACTCCAACCATGCAGACTCAGGAGGGAGGCTTTGGGGGGTATCAAAACCCGAAAACCCGAAAGAAAAGTGGGACAGACCCGAAAACCCGGATGGCCTTAGTTTCGACAACTGTTTTAAGAATTTTACATTGATATCCTTTGTGAGGTTTAAAACCCGAAAACCCGCAAATTTTAACCGATTTTTACCCCAATACCCGAAACCCGAGCTAAAAAAAGTGGCAAAACCCGTTGCCCGTTAAGAATACTCGACCCGAAAACCCGCATGATTTTTTGGAAAAACCCGAAAACCCGAGGTCGAAATCGGCTAAACCCGCATCCCGTGAAATCCCAAAGCCCCCTTCACTCAGGTCTGATAAGAGTGTTTAGAAAGGAATGAAGGTGTAACTTAATTGCATATTAGTTCAATCTGTACTGGAAGGGCTCCATTCCGCGCTTGCGAACTTCCGAAAGCTTCCGCCGGCATCGTTCAAGGGTCGAGCGTTGATTCTCAACGACGTCAAAGCCGTCCAAGTAGTTTGCCACTTGCGGTAGCATTTTGCATTTCAGTCACTGAGATACATAGGCCTACAGAAATGAAAAAGGGGCAATTCACTTTAATCTTGAACCAAGGTGGGCGAGGCGAGGGGTATTTCATTCATCGAAAATGCGTGTCGCGTGTGAGATTCCCGTGGAAACAAAAGGATTTCCCAGGGATTTCTGTGAAAACAATAGAGATCCCAGCAAAGTGTGTGAACGAGATTCCAAGGAGTGAATTGCACTAGAGACTAGAGAACCAAAGATTTCAGGACTCAAAGTTGCAAAGAGAAACCCAAGAAATTTCCTTTTCGACGAGTGAAATGCCCAAGCTTGTTATAAAATTACGCAACAATCTTTGAATCTGCAACGCATTATAGAGTAACAGTGGCAACGAAAGGTTAGAGTCGAGGGTATAGTAATGGGATCGGGTTTTTTGTAAAACATTTCTGTGTGGGGAAAGCACAAGCAAACTCAATTATACACTGGGACCAAGTTACTTTACACTGGGTCCATTAACGCAATTAGAATAATTGGTGAAACAAGAGAAACTCCCATGTAGGTTAACATTAATCACGGATGTAAATGGCAACATGAGATTAACTACACCTCTAAAGAAATTGCTCCAGTCTTCAATGGTGTTAATGGTTGTTTCTCAATACGTCAGTAATGGTAGGCGTGTTCTACACAACTGAAATCTCTGACCAATCATAATAAATATCATTTGATTAACTCGCATTGTCTACACAATTGAAGCAATTTGCATTGGATAATAAGCGAAGAAATCAGTATTTCAAGCCAGAAGGCAACGTGCACGGTCAGGGTGTGTTCAACTCAAGGTGTGTTCTAATAGGAAGACTTCATGAAGTTTGATAAAGAATTCTCAAAAATGAAAGCTAGAAGTAAAGTGTCAACGTCGTTCTCTATCTCTGATATTCTTGGTGATCAATGTTCTAATAAAGAGACAAGTGAAGAATGCACAAGCAACGCGACGTACGATAGAAATATAGAAGATGATGTTTGTAAAGAGGGATATGTTGTGTTGACAAGCAGAACAAGACAACAAGATTCTACCAGAGAAAACAAGGGTTCATCACCATTTACACCAATCAGTTCGATGTACCCAAACTGGTTTCCATGGCTTGCACCTCCAATTCAATACAAATCCGAAGCCGTTTGCAGGTTTGTTCTTAAGTTTTGTTCTATTTGGTTCTAAGATAACTTAGCCATCCTTAATACTTTGAAACAGGTCTTCTTACTGCCTGGACATGCAATTTTGACTTTCCTTTGCGAGCAAAGTTAGAAGGAAACATACTCACCGAGAAATGTTAAAGCAGTGATTCATATTATGCTCCCAAGAAAGAAAGAAAGAATGTTTCAAGCAAAGCTAATCGTGAACTTTTCACCTACGATGACCTCTTTATTCGAATCTTTATGTACGTAGTTCTTGACCTCTATAACTTGACCTGTTGTCAACCTCACCCATCTCCTTTAGCCTCCCACTTTAATCTGACTTGTAAAGGAGAAACAACTATGTATTATTTTACTGCTATGGACGTTTTGGATGGTTTGATTTTCATCTTGATTTTTAGTGTGATGTTGCATGTTACTGTGTAGGTAGCTATATCCAGCTTCTATTTGGAAGAGTTCGTCTAGAAATAAAATAACTCAATAGGCCTATTTGTATCTAAGCAGTTCGGTACCACATTAGGTCGTTTTGACCTACAAAATTTCTAGAATTTAAAACTACAACCGAACTACAGTACTAGTAACTATTGACGCCTAAGAGGCAGAAGGCAAGGAGTGCAGAATAGAGGTGTTTTTTATGAGAAACAGTAAAAGTGCAAATAATAATGCAAACATACAAATAAACAAATATATAATCATATCAATAAGGAAAGATAGATATCATTTAATGGATACCATAAAATGAAAGCCAAAGCCAAACATTACTGCAAATTTTTGTTTGAAAAAATCCCTAATTGAAGGATCTTTGATCTCAATTTTTAATTTGTATGTCCCTAGTTTTCGAAAAATGAACCTTAATAACTAATAAAGCTACATAATGTTAAAAACAGAGTTATGTTTATGTGTTTTTCTTTTCATTTTCACAGAAAGAACTTCAGAAAGAGACAGAATCAATTCACATACATCATCTCCCTCATCGCCGGACGTCCAAGAAACAACAAACAGCGTTTCATCGTCTACCGCTTCAACGCAAAGACATCATGACATCGAGCGCACATCTAAAAAGAAGAAAACAAGAACGGTTTTCTCAAGACGGCAAGTTTATCAACTGGAAACAGCGTTTGATATGAAGCGGTATCTTTCATCATCCGAACGCGCGTCTCTTGCAAACGCCCTAAAGCTAAGCGAAACGCAAGTGAAGATTTGGTTTCAGAACCGCCGCAACAAATGGAAGCGGCAAATCGCTACTGAATTTGAGCTTGCGAATATGACTCATGCGATGGCACAAGCAAACGCCGCAATGACGGGGCGGCAAAGAATAGTTCCCGTTCCTGTACTATATCATGAGCACGCTCTTAGCGGACTTACAAGCCCATCGTTGATGCCAACGTCACCGTTCTTTGCAAATTTCCCAAGGTCAACTGATCCTGATTGGCCAAATTTGGTTCAAAGCTTATCACGTGATTTTTACCATGGATCACCGTCACCGAGATCAGATCGATCATGATTCATTGATCATGATCGAGTATATTGTAGATTGATCTTAACTTGATTGACTTGATTATGAGAACATTAGAAATTATTTTATCAAATGCACATATGTATATTTAGTTAGACGTAGCTATAGCTATTTTAGTTGGTTTTAGAATCTGAGATTAGTCAAAAATTAATAGCATTTTTGCTTAAATTTTTTCTGAACCTTGCTGTTGGTAGCCTTATTAACTATAACTAAGTAACTAATTAACTATCTAACTAACTAACTAACTTACCAAGTAACTAACTAGCTAAGAAGCTAACTAACTAACTAACTAACTAATTCACTTACCAAGTAACTAACTAGCTTACTAACTAACTTACCAAGTAACTAACTAGCTAAGAAGCTAACTAACTAACTAACTAACTAATTCACTTACCAAGTAACTAACTAGCTTACTAACTAACTAATTAACTAACTCTCACTTAATAAGTAACTACCCAAGTAACTTAACTAACTAATTAACTAACCAGCTATATAACTAACTAACTTACTTAACTTACTTTTTACTAACTAACTAAATAACTTACTAACCAACTAACTAACAAACAAACTAACTAGCCAACTAACTAACTAACTTACTAAATATCTAACCCTATCTGTACTGGGGTATTTTGGATCAACTTTTTACTAAGGGGGGGGGGGGCTTTTTGCCCCTGTAGTTATCTCAGAAACTATACAAGACAGGATAACCAAACTTGGTACAAAGTATCTTCTGGTAATGCACATTCTAAATATAGCTTTGGAATTGAGTTATTCACATGACATGTTTGTAGGCAAAGCATTTGTAGGGATTTTTCATGGAAAAGTAGGTTTTTCGTAAAAGGAGCTGTTTTTATTAAAAAATATCATTTCAAAGCAGCTCAAAATGTTTTTATTTGAAAAACATGTTACATTCTAGCCAATATTCTCTAATCTGTTGGAAAAAGAACATAATTTTTACAAACAATCAATATTTTATACTTTGTGTGGAGTACACTTGAAGTCCAGCCTCATTATTCCAACAAAACAGGCATGTAAATAACCATAATTGTAAATTTTCTTGTTGCGCAGGGTTTACTCTGTCTGAAAAAAGCATTTTTGAGAATTTTTACCAACATTGTAAGATTTGATGATGTTATAAAGATGTAAGAAAGTAAGAAATAAAGTAAACAAAGTATACATCATATGAAAGCCCTTGATTAGACGAGTTGATTGGCGTATGTATCATTCTGATTGGCCATCTAGCTGCACATATATAAGTAGAAATGTGAATTTATTTGTTACTGCCTTCAAAATATGGGCATTGAGGGGTCACGTGACAAATTTAATTGTTCCAAAATTTATGTCATCATGTAGAGTGTAAATTTTTTTGTGAAAGTCAGCAAGTTTTTTTACTAAGAATGCCTCTATTCTTATGCTACAATAGATTGTTTGGTAAGGGGTGAAGGGCAAAAAATGGCCCCCCCCCCACCATTACAGATAGGGTTAAATTTACCCATGAAAACAAAAGGATTTCCAAAGGATTTTTATGAAAACAAAGGGTCCCAGCCAGAGTGTACGAGATTTTCCGGGAGTTAATTCCCTCTGGCATCTTTGGTCGTAAAACTGTGATGCTAGATGTAGCTAGAAATACATTAACAGGGCCATTCATAAGCAACAATTTCTTGAGTTAAACAGTTAAAACAAGACACGTGGCATACAAGAGTTGTCACATTATATTCACCTCTCCTTTTGGACTTGAACCTGGCACCTATCATGCCAACAGCTAACTGACCCAGGTCCGATTCAAAAAAGAATTGAGTAGATGTTAACGTGTACATTTACGTATACAAAGCTAGATATTACAAAGAAAGCAATGGCAATACTGTCCGACTGGTGAATTATTGGCCATGCATGATTAAAACTTGCGATTTGAAGTGAAAATTTGAAAAATATAACGTCATGAATAGTAAAACAGCTCTTAATTTTCCTTTTCTCATTTTGTTTAAAAAGTTAATCACTTTCGACGAAAACTTGGTACAATTCTGCGGCGTTTCATTCCAAAAGACTCTATTACCACATATCCAAAAACCTAAAGGCTACACTCTTTTTTTTTTATAAGAATACTATAAATTTTGCCCAGCCTCAATATTCTTAAGAAATTTTCGTTTTGAGCCTGAAAATATTCTTAAAGTATTCTTATTTTTTCAAACATGATATGGTTTCAGGGGAACATAGTTAAAAGAAAAATTACGAGTAAATGGCGGAGCGAAAGAAAAATTCAACTATTATAACAATAAGAATGTTGTTTAACAATCATGAAGTTTCGTTTTAACATTGCAAAACAGGCAACTGCTGAAAAATGAGGCACAAATATGCGAGCTGAGGCTGAGCATATTCTTACAATATTCTTAAAAATTGGATGATTCTGAGCCTCAATATTCTTATAAACTTTATTCTTATCACGTAAAAAAGAGTGTAAATTTCGTCGAGCTCCTTTTGTTTTTACGCACTTTGCTTACACTTTACCCCTGTTCTGGATGCATATAGCATGTAGCAGGATGCAGCCGCACACTGCGCTCATAAATACCGACCAGGTACAAACCATTTATACACCTGGGTAGAGAGAGGCATATTTGTGTTTGTGTTAACAACTTGCTCAAGGTTGTTATCTCTGCAATCACAAGTGGAAAGACCATGGCTCGAACGCACGGTTGCGAGGCTTGCACGCTAGCCACTGCGCCACAGAGACCACAAAACCATAAAACGGGTATGGGTGGCGGTGGCCAAACCAAACCTGGTCAAGTGAACTCTGGGGGAAAAGCAATTCAAACAAGTCATTCCAACATGACATTTACGATTGAGCGTTGTTCTATTGGCTCCGGCAATTTGTGCTCTTTGGATATTGAAAATTAAGATTAATATATTTCAGCACAAGAGTCTGCTTTATGCTTTCAAGAATTTCTTCATGATTTATGATATTTTTTAGAAATTGAACTGCATTCTATCACAAGGAGTTCCTCATAGCTATCTCTGATAAAAAATTGCGGAATTTCCTGCGATAAGTAATGTCGCTTTGTTTTATCGTTATCATCATCCTTTTTATTTCCTTCTGTTGAAATACGCTGGAAAAGTATCGGTTTACTGGGCTAATGCTTATGTTTATTTCACTGTATCATGCTATGTTAGGCCATGCTATGCTACTGCTATGCAGTAGTCAATGCAGCTATGCTATAATGTTATGCGATTCCCACGCCATGCCATGCTACGCTATGTTGTGCTAAATGCTGTGCTATATGCTACCCTACTCTATAATATGCTGCTATGCTATACGCAATTTCTTGCATTTAAGCTAAGCTATCGGTTAAGCCCTGCAAATATGCAAATATGCTGCTCGGGGGGCTCTACCCAACGCATGCCTTTTCAGACATTTACAAAATTGCACTTCGCTAAATGCTATATTGCGCCTTAAAATATGCAGATGACTTGGAAGCACGCTATACGTTATGCATTCTGAACAACTATGCGGGGACGGGTAGCCACCTCAGCCATTATTGCCACGTACGCTACACAAAGCATCAAACATTTGACAAACTCCTTACTTTTCTGATTAATACATGAAACTAGTCCATAATCTCGAAACTGTAACTCTTTATATTACATTAAAACTCCTAATGAGAATGTATGTTTTTACGTCTGTGTTTAAACATAAATACAAAGATTTATAAAAGGTGGAAGGTTGCGTTTTGGCAAATCACAAATTGACCGGTTAAGACGGGTGCTTTCATTGAGATCTTTTCAGACGTGTAAGTCCATTTGCTGACCTGTATGAACAGACCTTTTCTTTTCACATAATGTCTTGCTTTTTAGCTTTCCAAATTGACGGTTTACAATTTAATAAATTCTATAAAATGTAAGAGAAAATGGAAATGACTTTATCTACTACGAAAACATCAAGTGGTTAAATAAATAACATTGAACTGATAATAATAATTGTTAACTAAACTAAATTCATGTTGAAATCAACTGGAAAAAAGGTTTTCAACACCGCCCCCACCAAGGTAAGTGTTTTGATTTTATCGTACGATGATCATTCAAGTTAAAAAGATGATTCTGACTTCTACGAGCAACTTGATCTAGCACTAGCAAAGATACTTAACTGCTTTCAAAGCATCATTTCGCAACTCCTTGAATTCACAGAAACTATATGTCGTACATTGTTGGAATATAGTGTTCTGGTTACGCAACATTCAATTTTAAGGTTTTCCTAATATTAAGTCTCTTTCTGATAGATCACCTCTCGTAGCGCCCTTATGGAGTACTGTATCGTACAGAGAGGGGGGGGAATGGTTATTTGTCCCAGGGCCTTATCCTCCAGGATCGGGGGCTTCCAAATTGTATTAGGCCGATTTTTAATGCTTGTCTTGTGCTGAAAACTAGAGACACTGAATACATTTTAAAAGATTGCCAATTTCGTTCCATGTTCCGTTTTAAATTGATATTTGTTTTTACTTTCCGAGGCACTGAATATAGTGAGTTGTGTTTTATTTGAGCGATTTGTTATTCTCTACAATCTGATTTATCGCGAAAGTTCCTGGCCCTCTACTTCAACGCCTATATCTGCAA
Source organism: Chrysaora quinquecirrha (assembly GCA_014526335.1). NCBI lineage: Eukaryota > Metazoa > Cnidaria > Scyphozoa > Semaeostomeae > Pelagiidae > Chrysaora > Chrysaora quinquecirrha. The sequence continues at coordinate 2,702,654 of JACTAT010000059.1, read as the reverse complement.
CTGTAACTGTATATCTGTATGTTGTCGACCGAAAAGTCGGAGTCGAAACGGGGGCAATACGAAGGCTCCTCTGTAATTAGCTGCTACCCAAAGGTAGGGCCTATTCTTGGCACCACTGGACTACATGCCCTCATCCCTCGTACCCTGGACCACATACCCTCATCCGCCCCCTCTTAGGCTGAGTGCTAAGGAAAAGGCAGTGGGTACCATTTTGTGCCAGGAGACCAAGTCTTGTGTCTCATAGTCGAGCAATATATCACTACGCTACGCACCAATTGCTGTATCTATACGCTTTGTTAAATTTGATGTTTCACGATTGTTTGCAGATGACTGCTCATAATGATGCAGAGAAACCAGAGCCGGCTGAATACAACGAAAAAGAAGTCGGATTCCCAAAGAGATATGTTTTGGCCTTGATGATATTCCTTGGCTTCTGTGTCTTATACGCATTGAGAGTTAACCTAAATGTTGCTATTGGAGCAATGTGCAACAATCATACCATCTATGTCAATGGATTTTATGTTAAAAAGGTGATGTTCATATATATATACCTAGTGATCTCCACTAAGACTAAAGCTGTGGCTAAACAAGGAGACATGTCCCGCGCGACATTGTGGCTAAACATGCGAGTGACAAGCGAGTAACATTTGCGTGTCTCTCGCTACAAATTCTATCTCACGCTACAAAGTTTCCGAGGTGGCTAAATTGGGAGACATCGCGCGCGTCATTCTCCTAGTTTAGCCAGGCTTTAAAGCCATGACGGTCTATCCAATAAGACCTATCGTCTATCCAATAGTTACCGTCGCTAAAACTAGTCTTTGAGTATATTCTATTCTAGAACAATGTCTAGTGTCTTGATTGGTCGACTGAGTATAACTTACATATGTACCAAGAATTGATTACAGGTTGCTGCGCTACGCTGTAGCGTAACCAAGAGGTGGCACAGGGGGGGGGGCAGATCAGTCACTCCTCCAACTATCACGGTGATTGGTGTTATACAAAGCCTAAATCTAATGTAAGAATTCGTAGGATACAACTTGCTTATTTTTCCTTCAAGTGTCCTTGCCCCATTTTGTAAGGCACACCCCTTTTGAGCAAGCGTTAGTATTGAATAATTAAGATTGAGCTCCAGACGCCTGTCTTAATTCGTTGATGTCCAGCTTCTATAAAACGGGTTTCCAATTCAGGCTTCCGAATATCGTCTTATGAAATGTATTCTTTACATGCCCTACTTCGTAGAAATTGTGCCCTTCTCTGTCTGTGCCTCTAGCTCTCGCCCAACTACCGTGATTATCGACATTGAGCATTGACTGTGCACTGAATGACAACAATTTTCATGATTTACCATTTTTCTCTTGAAGGTAGCAGAGTTCAACTGGGATTCTAAACTTCAAGGTAAACTCCAACTTCAACATAAAACTTGCTTGCTATACACTCTACGCAACTTGATATTAATATAAGTTAGGTGACGGTATACTACTTTCTTTCTCCATGCTGCATCAATTCTGCCTCTTCACAATGCTGTACGAATTAGCACCCCTTTGGTGCCATGGTACCTCTACCCCGTCATACCCCTCCATTAAAGCACAGCCACATTAAGTTTCTTGGAATCCCTAGCTATGTACAAAGATGAAAAACGTACTCATTGACCCAGGCCAAATGTTCGAACATCTCACGTCAAACATTCGAAATTCGCTTGTCAAGCAAACTGTTTTCGCTAGTCAAAAATAGCGTCTGATATTTATGGAACCAAACTATATCTCTGAAAGTATCTATGGCGTTCATGCTGCCGAACATACATCCTCCTTATTTTCTTATGGATAGAACAAAGCAGACTAAGAATATGACATTAGGATATTTTAAAACATAAATCGTCATAGAATTACACTAGATATTAGCAAAATGTTATCTCTCCTGCTAAAAGGTTATATTATATAGAGGGTTCTATTCAGAAGATCTATATCGTTTTTTTTCCAATAAATTTACGACATGAATTTCTTATTCTCGCCGAAATTACTGGTAGAAGTTCAGGCTTATATTTGAAGTATCCTCAACACTGATTAGCTATAAATCCTTGCAGAACTGTTTTGGGTCTAACTATGGATGCAATTTCATCAATGCCTGTCTTGGTTCCTTGTTTCGTAAAACTTTCAAACCTATACTTCTCTTTTCTACTGCGTTTTACATGTACTCTACCCTTTTAATGTGGCAGCAGACCTGTATAGTTACTTATTCCTATCCTACTGAATTAAAAAACTCACAATATGTAACACATACAGTGGAATCTGGAAGTCTCGACTATCGGTTAACCCGAGTCATTTCTCCAATATTTTTCTGTTTCCCCTGGCCTTGACTTGCTTGGGGTGCTTCATTTTAGGACTTTCAATTCTGATAATAAAAGTGGACTTCACGTGTATCCGGTTCAGGACCCCAAAAATGCACTTGCTTAAAAATCGGAAGATTTAAGAGAAGTTGATTTGGAAACGAGAGTCTCCACGAAATCTTCGAAATCTTCCAGCTCTTGGGTCAGGCGAGTTTGGAGCTCACTCCATTTTCCCGAAAGCTGTCCAAACGAACGGGCTTAAACAAGAGGCAGAAAAAGATCCCAAAAGAACGCACCCTTAATGTATGAATGCTTGAAAACCCTCGATATTTTGAGTTAAATAAATCTCAATTTCCACAGGGTCTTCGAGATATATAGGTTCACCTTTGTATGCATACTAAATCATTTTTCTTTGACTTGAGACCTATATTTTTTTATATTTTCATTACAGTTTTACCTATACCTATATTTTCTATATTAGGAGCTGTACTTGGCTCTTTCTATTATGGATACATTGTACTGCAGATCCCAGGTGGATATCTCGCACTGAAATTTGGCGGGACAAGGATATTTGGCCTGGCACTTTTCGCCGCATCAATTCTCACTTTATTAACTCCATTGGCAGCAAGAACTAGTGTCTACGCATTGATTGTATTGCGAGTTTTGGAAGGCATTGTATTGGTACGTGTGAAAGTATATTAAGTAAGGCCCTTGCCAAACGATCAAACATTTTTGGTCCAACATTGAAATTTACTTGTCGAGCAAAATGTTTGACCGTTGGCCACATCCAAAAACATTACTCGTCCAGTCTTTTTGCGTGCGTCAAGCAAAAAAAATTTTGAACTTTTTCAAAAGCATCAAGCTATAAATTTTGCTTATTTTCGCTTGTCAAGCAATGTTTGATCGTTTGGCCGCCTTTCAAACATTGCTTGTCAAACATTTCTTCTGTTTTTGACAAACTGCAACAGCTTGCAACATTTCACCACCTAGCAAAATTTCTTAGGAACAAGGTGTGCGCTTGTACATTAGCAATAACTTCGTTGTTCCATAGTGTTGGACAGCAATGTTTTTCGACGTGGCCAAACAGTCAAAAATTTTTTGTAAAGCAAATATGAAATGTTGGACCAACAATGTTTGATCGTTTAGCCAGGGCCTAACATTGACTCAATATACTAACATATATTCAGTAGGTTACTCCTTTATTCTTATACTCAGTAGCTACATTTAAAACGTCAATGAAAAATAATCTTTGCATTACAGAAAGAGGTCAAGTTTCCCCCCACTTGTAGTCCAACTATAGGCCTGCAGTAAACTAAGCTTTCCTTTCCCTTTAGGTTGGTAAATGCCCCAGCGTATTTGCTCTAGACTATTAGTTATTTCTCCAGGCTAGCAGTCTGACGGCAAAAGCTGCAGATCGACATCACATCAGCACTGTGGCCGACAGAAACCCAGACTTGCGTCATCAAACAAATGTTACTTACTAGCCTGCTTTTTATTATCCATCACATCACTTCAGTCATAATAACTCACCCAGCAAGGCTATTCCTGTTTTTTCCAACCATAAGATCGAGATAATTCACTACAAAATCAACAATAACGACCTACGCCTCCCCTGCAAGCTTTATCCCCAACATCAAGCATTATATACCACCTCTGTCGAAAAAATCACTGTACCGACCTAGACTTATTACATGAGTCCTAGTTATCGCTCATTATTCGCTTCACTGTTTTATTTATTCGGAAGTACCACACGCTAAACTCATGTTTTTTATGTACTGGAACTAAAACTAATACGAATACATGTTCTTCTATGAAGTTGAATGAAAAATTTGTAGATTCACAAATCGTAATCTTTTATCTTCAGGGAGTCTTATTTCCCTGCAATCACGCAATATGGGGAAAATGGGCACCTCCACTTGAAAGATCAAGATTGTTCTCTATCACAGCTGCAGGTAAGTGGTGTTGTATGGGTGTTGTATGAGAAATCGTAATGATTTTGTAACCAAACTGACAGCTATGCAGTATGGTCTCTGTTAGTGGTCTCTGTGGCGCAGTGGTTAGCGTACTGGGCTAACAACGAGAATATTGTGGGTTCGAGCCACGGTCTTTCCACTTGTGATTGCAGAGATAACAACCTTGGGCAAGTTGTTAACACAAATGTGCCTCTCTCTACCCAGGTGTATAAATGGGTACCTGGTTGGTAGTAATGAGCGCCGTGTGTGGCTGCACCCTGCCAAATGCTATATGCATCCAGATCAGGGGTAAAGTGTAAATTCGACCGAGTAGCCCTAGGCTAGTAGTAGACTAAAAACGGCAACTTTACTTTTTTAACTTTATGCATGCCTGTTCAATTCAACCTATGTAAATTCTATTCAAGGTTGCCCTGTTGGTACCATATTAACAATGCCTCTTACTGGGCTACTTACCAAATATGGATTCGATGGCGGATGGGCATCAGTGTTCTATGTCTTCGGTAAGAAATATCACCTTTGATCCATTAAAACCTTTGATCTCTGAACTTTGACATACATCAATGAATCAGTGGTTGACATTTGAACCTAAAAAAGAAGGCAAATGGTAAAAATCACAGTTAACACAAAAACGGTATCAAAATTTTACGTTTTGAGAATGGAAATATTATTTCGAATTGTCCATCTGAAGCATAGTTTTATTGCTACTTTCAGGTGCTGTCGGTTTGCTGTGGTTTTTCGTTTGGTGTCTCGCAATTCATCCAACACCAACACAGCATCCAACGATTTCAAATCGCGAAAGAGATTACATTGAAAAATCCATTGCAGAAGTCAAAGAAGAAAAGGTGAATCTCCATATTGTAGTTTTTAAGGGAGCGGTCATTATTTATGACCAGGGTGGGGGCCGAAGAGAAAGTATTTTGCACCATCAAAATAATTTTACCTCGCCAATTTTGAGTCTAAAATTTTCCTTACCCCATCATTGAAAAGCAGAAAAAATACCCCAACCCTCAGTATGTTCAAGGTATTTTTGGTTACCCCACTCAAGACAACTAATATTTTTCAGCTACCCCACCATTTTCTCTTCAGCCCCCACCCAGTCAAACATAATGACCGGTCCCTAACGTTACTGTAACAAAAATCTCTATTGAACATTAGTTCCTTCTTGGTTATGACAATATACTTCTCATTGGTCCATGATGGGAGATGGAGCTCTCCAAACTCGTTCCCCTGCCACAAATCGAATTTCCTCGAATCTCAACCGTCAAATCGATTTTGGCCCTGGTACCGGCCACGAAATCTGCCAAAATACTGGCAATTTTGGCCTAGGCACAAAAACAAGATGTAGATTCCGAAAGCAGATGTTCTTAGAAAGGAAATGCAAAGAATTTCATTGATAGTTATCAAGGCAAGATACAATATCTCATGTAGCATTATTTTTTGGTTTTTATAGATGTTTTTTACATATTTTACATAGTGTAAAATTTTGAAGAAACTGTGACGTCATTTAAAATTTCTATTTTTTGCACAGCCAATCAAATTGTGAATAGACAAGGCGGATACCAAGGTCGAATATAGACAGCGGAGTTTCACGTAGAGGCCTATTCACCCTGGGGACGAGGTTGGGAGCTCTCTAGAAACGTTGCCCTGATAAATAAAGGCTTTTCGTGATAAGCGTTGATTATCATGTCTATTACTGTATCAGAAAGAGCCTTTGACACTTGTTACTAACACTCACACTTGCAATTACCAAACATGGTATCAGCCTGATACAAGCCTTGGTAAATGCAAAGAGAACAGCTCTGCATCTAGAATAGCTTGTTCCTCAGCAGTGCAATTTTGGTTTCAAAACTGATAGGGCCTTGGACCCTGAAACGTGAATGTTGAACCTTCAATTTTACATTCCATATAACTGTTTTCTTGCTCTTTCTAGTCCCGCGGTGTACCATGGAAGGCAATGATACTGTCACTACCAGTATGGGCAACAATCGTTGCAAACTTCACTGCAGATTGGGGATTGTATACCATTCTTATTTGCATTCCAAGGTTCTTCCAGAAAGTTCTCGGATTCGATATAGCCACAGTGAGTAAATTTTATAAATTCCAACGGTTTAAATCATTTCGAATCCTCTCTAAAGAAAAACTATTATAAGAGCTCGTTGCTTTTCTATTCAAAATAAACAAGATTGAAGAACCAGAATGAGGTAGCTGAAGTTTACATACAAGTTTTTATATATTAGACCTTTGGTCTGAGTTGAGGCTGAAGTTCCTTAATTTTTTGCAAAATGAGGCGGAAAGTTACTGTTCTTTGAGGCTGGAAGTATTGTTTCTTGTCGTCAAATAGGTTTCAATAGTAATTTTTGCAGCAAACTTGCTTCGCTTTCTAACTTTTAATATAAATAGAGTTTTTTTGGGAAGTTCGATGGGAAATATGTTGTTTTATATGTTAGTTAATTGTAAAAAACCATCTTGTTCATGAAAAAAGATATTCTTAGTTTTTCTCCGAGCTTCGATAGCTCCTAAAAGTTCCTTAAATTTTTTAAATTTTGAGCCTCGAGTTCCCTATAAAGGTGTTCTTTATAAAAGAACATGTAGTTATAGCTAAACAAAAGAATTTCTGATTTTCAGACGGGATTTCTGGTTTCGTTACCATACGTGATCAAGGCCATAGTTGGTCCATCTGGTGGTGTTGTTGCAGACATGTTGATCACATATAAATTTTCAGTCAGAAATGTCCGAAGAATGATCTTCTCGTTCGGTGAGTTAATATCTGCGTTTACTTTTGAATTCTATTTGTTTTTGAGCTTTTAGCATGATACTACAGGACCGTTTTCTCTCCAAAGACCGCTGGGAGCAAGCTGTAAGTATATGGGGGGAGGGGTAACTCCTATCAAGGAGTAGGTATACATAGTGCCTCTAAGTAGCCCGACGGTGGACCCATAATAAGGGCAAGATTTTGAAAAGATAGCCCCATAACTAGGGCTAGAGCAGAGATTCTAATACTGATAACTGACAACTATTGTGATGATTTGCTGGTATCTATCTGATGTTATAACATTTTGGGGTGCAGGAGAGGGGGCGCTCATTTGAATATTTGCCCTAAAACGTGGTGCTCATTGGAGAGGGGCACTCATTGGAGAAGGAGGGGTGCTCATTTAAATAGTTGCCTCAAAAGGGGGCACTCGTTGGAGTGGGGTGCTCAGTGGAGAGGGGCGCTCATCTGAATATTTGCCCCTAACGGTGGCGCTCATTGGAGAGGGGCACTCATGGGGGAAGGAGGGATGCTCATTTAAATGTTTGCCCCAAAAGGGGGTGCTCATTGGTGAGGGGTGATGATTGGAGATTTGGGCTGATTAGAGAATATGGAACTGTGATTCTGTCTAGCGATTCTATCGTGCACACCTCAATCAACTATTCGAGTCTTAGGTCCTGACCAAATGACAAAATGTTTGACCGTTGACAAACATTTTTAGTCTCAATCAAGCTGAAATGTCTTTGAACATGTCTATAAGTCTAAATGTCTATATCTGATGGGTTATTTTTGATCGACTATGTTTGACTGTATCTTTCCATAGGTTGCTCGACGGCAAGTGTATTCATTGTGGCTGTTGGATACGCATCTAACAAAGGGGTAGCTATAGGTCTACTTTGTATGGGTGTTGGAGTGACTGGTCTCAATGCAACAGGCTATGCTGTAAACATCCTGGATATTGCACCAAAGTATGCCGGTGTCATTATCGGTATCAGTAATGTTTTTGGTTCCATGCCTGGGTTCATCAGTCCACAGATTGTCGGTTTCATTACAACGAAAAATGTAAGTACTTACGTTAAACCAATAATTTTTCATCATGTTTATAGATTCTTCTACAGCACGGTTTATGCCTTTGCCTACAAAAACGAACAAGAGTATCATAGAATGCTTATTCTTATCAATTTGGTTATTCAAAACGGATGGTTAAGTGGTCAAAGAGTTTTGCCAAGGTGGTATAGTAGGCTAGATTTCGGCGATTTCGCAATCAAAACAAGTCCGCAAGCCTTAAGCTAACTTATTTGTCCATCGTTCTGAGTTCAGTAGACGAGTTCCAAGGGTATCCACTCTACAACATCAATATGAGAGGGTATTGCTGTTGGTCTCGACTGCAAAGCAACAATGCTGCACATAATGACTTCATGTTTCTTAAGTAAACAAGCTGAATTTCTTGCCTTGAGTCAGAATGTCCCATTAGTTCAAGTTATTTAGTTCTGGCCATGGCATGGTCACAGAAACCCGACAATGAGGAGGCTCAGGGCCGTTATTGTTGCTTCAGTTGTTGTTAGCTCTGATGATGGAAAAAAGCAAGCAGACAGGTAATTTAAATTGTTAAAGAAAGCAACAGGGCTTGAAAAGGCTATACAGCTAGGTTGTGCTGGGTAAAGAGTACGCTGGATACTCCACTTCTACATACCACTGAAAAATAGACAGAAGAGCTCACTGCAGACTTTTGGAAAGTGATCCCATTCAGATCTAAACGCCTGCCTAAACTAGACAACATTGGACCAAACTAGCCTTTTTTGCATTTTCGTTAATGGATGTTGCACAAACTGGAAGCGTATTTTTTGATGTTCAATTGTTTCTGTTTAGACCGCAGCAGAATGGCAAGTTGTCTTCTGGATAACCGCTGTGATATATTTCATTGGCGTCGTGTTCTTCTTCTTTGCCGTATCCGGCGAAAAGCAGCCGTGGGCCGACGGTACGGAGGCAGTACACAAGGAAGATGTGCCTTACTCAAAAACCGGTAAAACCAACAACAGACCGGAAGAAGAGAAGAAACCCTTACTACAGCAGGATGACGATGCTGGTGGTAGTGACCAGGGTGGTCGGAACCAACAACCCGGAAGTCAGCAGTGACAAGACGGCGAGAGAAAGAAAAGTGTTAATGTCTGCGCACTTAGGTCAGGAATGTACTGAACAATTGACGTTAAATTTAAAGAGAGAAAATTTACGTAGCCTAAGTTATTTGGAAATTACAGTGGAACACCTGTTAGTTTTCAAAGTATACAGAATTCGAAGTCATTTTCGTTTATTTGAGTGTTGTAGAAATAGACCCTAGATAACAAGCCTTAACCCGTTCGATGGGCGTTCCACTGTAAAATAATAGACATCCAATGTATCTTAAGAATACCTGGAAATCACTCTTTAAGATCTTTAGTAAAATACAGCGTTTCTATTAAACCAGGTTTACGCAGAAAAATATCCTTTTGCACTGACTGAAATGGAAGCACCTTCACAACGCACACAAAGCACAATATGCGTTTGCACCAGCACCGTCAAGAGAAGCGGCTAGCAGGGTAAACGTTCCAGGGCCCAGGCTCTGCAGGAACCGCAAAAGATTGAAACCTTTCTTCAAGCTCCACCCAAAATCGCCTACTCGCATCTCGAAGGCCCTTGTTTGTACATATATGTGTGAGTGGAATCAACTAAAAACATCAAAAGCTCTGCAAGGAGTTTTGATCATCTGAATCTTAAGCCAAGCCCCGGATTCTCTCGGCGGCCTGCTCGTCTCTGCTGATGCTGGTCATTTTCCACTAATCCACAAGAAAAAGGATATGCCGGTCTTGGTCTGGTAGAAACACATCTTAAGCGTAACCATCAGTTTAAAATATCTTTTCATCTTAGGGGCTGATTATATGAGAGTTTTCAGCCCGGGCTGGAATCTCAGCCCGGTTAAACGGGCTGTAAAGTCAGCCCTCCTGTCCAGTCATCTCTTTGCAAAACTGAGTTTGCGATTACATGAGAAAATTTCAGCCCGGGCTGAAATCTCAGCCCGGGCTGGAATTCCAGCCCTCCTTCAGCTAGGCGGGCTAGGATTTCAGCCCGCCTAAACGGGTTGAGATTTCTCATGTAATCGCAATTTTTTCCAGCCCGGGCTGAAATTTTTGTTTTGCGCAGACGCAGTTGGACTTTTGGAAGCCATGTTCGCGGAAAATTTTAATTTTTGGCGCCAATTATTTTAAGTGATCAATTTCAGCCCGGCTGGAATCGTTCATATAATCGCACGCAAATTTCACCCCGGCTAACCGGGCTGAGATGCCAGCCCGGGCTGAAAACTCTCATATAATCAGCCCCTTAGTATGACTAACTAACGTGACAGCCTGTAGATTTCCAAGGTAATTTAGGCTTTTAATCAGTCATTAGATCACGGGACAAAGCTACCAGCAGTATATCTAGAAGGGTATATTTCCAGTTAACAGAAGAAGTGCATATCCTATGGTACAATAAAAGCGTAACAGCGTCATAAAATGGTCATGACAGTACGGTTCTATACATGTGCGACAAGAGTTACAATATCGACCATGCCATGCAAGAGCATTCTAGGTAGTCCAGATGCCATGAAAAAAAGCGTAGCGTAACTGGGTATGTTTCTGACTTTATCATTTGTGTAATCAACGTTATAGAAGTTAATGGGAGTTAAACATATGGAAAACTCTGAAAGCTAATGTATATGTCAAAATTAACCTTATTTTCTGATTTTCTGTAAACATAACCTTTTGCCCTGAAACTTGACTTTATTGTAAAGAGGGGTTATATAGCTTTCAATAACGTTGTATGACTAACTGAAAGCATCGTAAATCAATTAAATACCCAGAAATTAGAGCCTGACTCTCATTTGTCACGAAGCATCAAGAATTTTCGCTGCTTTTCGACGTCGAGGCACGGGTGGCTTGGCCATCAGCAGAAACAATTTTTGATTCTTCGACGATCGTCGATAACATGTAAAGTAGCTACGTTCTCGCATGTCTCAAGCTCCAAAATCGAAAGGATCGCAAGCATCGCAAAGCTTCGAACGCCGATGCCTTTCGTGACCTTCGTGACAAGGGAGAAGTACAAGCTTTTAACATTGATGAATTGTTGGCGTAACTAACTGGTTAACTGTTAGCAGCGAATTTAATTGTTATAGTTACACTTCTTGTAAGTAGTTTACGTGTAATTTCATACATTTTAGATAGTTTAAATAACTATTTAGATAGATTAAATAACTATATAGTTTTGCGATTCCAAAACATATGTTCACTCGTCTCTGTATCTGTATCCTTCAAGACAGAAAGCTGATCTTCGTTTCACTAAGATAGCTAATCAAAACCCTATATAACCAAATCGCCTATATGGACAAGCTGTTTTCGCCTCAATAACGTTCCAAACCTACAAGGAAGACAACTAGTGTTCGAGTCGAGGGAAGGAGATTAATATCGATTAGCTATAACAGACACGATGATCACAGCAATCAATCACAGCGATCACAGAGGAATCACAGATCACAGAGGAATCACAGATCACAGCGGAATCAAGATCACGTTGTCTTTTGTTATTTGATCAAAGCAAAACATCATTTGTTTATTCCAGTGTTTATTGACAGATTTTGGGTGAAAAGAAAGAGCAAGGAAGGGAAGGATTTTGAGCAAGGAGTTTGAGCAGAAATAAAATGGCGATAAGTCCAAGCGGAAGGAGTGATGTCTACTGGGTCGATGGAAAACTTCAAATAGGAGACGACTGTTGTCCTGCTTCTAAATCTACAAGAAACCAACCACATAGTGCAACGAGAATATCGCACTCTTACGATTTAAATACAAATGAAAATCCTATCAAAGTTGCAGCGAAGACTATCTCAGGTAAAGACGCCATTGATATTCGTGTGTATCAACATGACAAATGGGGTGGCCTAAATCCAACAAAAAATGGAGTCACTTTGACTTTGGCAGAGTATAAGCGAATTAAAGCATTATCAAACGAAATTGATAATGAGCTAGACAAATTATTGACGATTAGAGAAGAGGATGGTCAAGGAGAAGAAGTTACAGGCTGGCATCCATTATCAGATGTTCATGTCCTCAGAGTAGGTGTGTTTATTTCTTGCCGTGCCAAACATTTTGGAGTTGATTTTCATGAGCTGAAGAAAACAAGTAGTGGAGAGCTTAAACCAACAGGCAAAGGACTGACAATCAGTAAAGACGACTGGGAGAAATTTAAGCAAATTATACCAGAGATGGAAAGCAAAGAGGGCCTCGAACTCTAAGCTCTGATACCAAGACAAGGCTGGACGATGTATGTATGTAAAGTACCAAGAACCATCATGGACCTGATTTGTGCTAATTATTTTCCGTATTAGCTTTGGAATTTTTTGTTTATTTATTTCGAAAGAATTCAGAAAAGTCTTGAAATTGCGCCATGCCTAGGCCCAACAACAACATCTTGCTGGTGGTGGAGAGAGAATGTAAAACAACGATAAGCCAAAGTATTTGTTAAAATTCCAGTATTGTATTTCCTCTCAGTCAAATCTAAAATTAATCTCACCTTCTGGATACATTGTAGTAGTCAATGATTGTGCATTTCTCCCGCCACCATTTGAAGCCAGGAAGGCAGGAAGCATTTGAAGCCAGGAAGAAGGAAAAGGACTGTCAAGCACCAAAAAGAGGCAAGTCAGGGGGGATGATAGCACACACAGAGGTTCACCTCAGACATCACAGCGAGCAACAAGTAGCCCCCGTCTATGTTTGCAAATTTTTGAAACCCGCATTTTTTTGCCCCCTCGGTGTCTGTAACGTTTTCGACGACCCTGCTTTTTGGTAGGGGCGGTAAGACTCACGCTTGTTGTCCTACCAAGCATCCAGTTTTTGAGGTCTGATTTGCCAAAGAGATTTTGTGACCCCTCTCGGAGGTCCATGATTAGGGTCCGTTGTATTTTGTCCGTATACTGGTCACTGAAGATAAACACAAGTGCGCGGTTTGCGCCTTTGCGAACAGACTGGCACCAGAAACGACACAAAATAAGACTACATCATCGACAAGATAACTGGGTCTATTACTATAATTATTATTGACAAAATATTAGAATTATGACTACTCGTTATTTAATATCTTCGTTTAGCTATTACGTCACAAAAATATGAACAAAAGTGTCTGTAGAGATGACTGATACGACGCAAAATAACTAAAAGATAAAACTATAAAATAATCGCTAATAATAAATAAAGGGAAAGTGATGTGCGAAGGGTGCTAAACAAAATTAACTTACAAGTAATAAAAAAGCGAAAGGGGTTTCAAGTATGGGCACAGACGAAAGGTTTATTGGTATCTGTAGGGGATCGATTTCTTTGTTAGGTAATAGTGTATAGGCATCACTTGTAGATAGGTGGATGCAATGGAACCATAAGCCCCCATGAGGGACACTTGTGGGACAGTGGCGACGTGACGGAGGCGATCGGGGCTGGTCGGACTTAAGTAAGATGGACCCGTCCTTTTATGCAGGACGGTGAAGCGCAGTGAGCTCAACAGAGGAGGGAAGCTCGGAGTTGTGGAAAAATGTTTGAAAACATGCCTTTTCGAACCTTGAAAAATGTACGTTACGTGTCCTCTGGTTAGTGACTGCTTATGGGATGGCCTGTGGAAGCCTTTAAACATAGTATGGCTAACAAGCACACAGTACGAAAAAATTGTAGGGCCCCTAACCTTTTGGTGTAACACCACTGTTGTGCTACCAATATTCCTGTCCGCTGTGACCGATGTATGGACCACTGTGGTATCCACCGAAGGTATCCACTGTGTCCACATGCGACCCTTAACGGAGATTCCACTGTTTATAAAGGCAACGTAAGGCAAAGTATCTTTGCAATAGTATCGGTTATTAGGCCAAATCTGAGCCCAAAGGATCAACCGTTGAAAAGAATTCTTGAAAAGACAGAATGCTTTCAAACACTTCTCACTTAAACCCGAAAATCTAAAAATAAGCTCTTTATCGGAGCTTAAGATAAGAAAAATGTGAGAGAGATGTGCTGTCTCGTGAAGTTTAAATTAGCAAAAAATAAAAAGTACATTACATATAAACATTAAATGCCATACATCGAAAAAAACGAAATCAGAGTTCTTGTTATCCTGAGACGTGCTTTAAAATCAATGCTAGACCAGTAATTATGAATAAACATGATCTAATACGTGATTGGTAGTTTGGTCACATAACAAAACATTGTTCGACAGGGAGAATTGGCTCAGCAATGTTTCTGAATGTTTCATTTTCAATGTTTCAATTCAATGTTTTCTTAATGTTTCAATTACATAATGTTTAGCATGGTTCCTGAAAAACTTCAAAAACATTTATCATAATTACAAATATCTTTGACGAGCAATGTTTCATCTGTGAAATGTTTGACGAAAAAGGTTCATATGTTCGTTCATATGTACGACAAAATATGGTTTATTGTTTTGCCTGAGCCTATTATCAAAGACCACGACGAATAACTAGATCCAACGATTACCAGCAACAGAAATCTCAAAGTAAAAACATAAATCATACAAAAATAAATTTATCTTGCCTTAAACGAAATATGAGTTGAAAGGCATAACGGCGATTAGTCAATTGGATACAAGAATACGAATATTAGGCTGAAGAACGAATATTACAGATAAAAGTTTATCTAATCTTCTTTAAACCCTTACCAGGAAGCAGTTTCCTCCAAATCAGGGTAAATTTGTTGTTGAATACAGAAGACTTAACGATCAGTATTGCAAGCCTTTTTGATATACATCAAAAGACATATTATTCACCTCTTTAGCATGGTTAAGCTATGTCGATAAACATTTCTGGACAACAACTTTCAGCGTCATACAGAGACACTACTAGTTTGAATAGAGCCTTGGGCCCTGGTCAAACGATCAAACATTGTTGGTCCAACATTTTATATTTGCGTTACAACAAATGCTTGACCGTTTGGCCACGTCCAAAATTATTGCTTGACAAGCAATTGTAACAAAATTAGCTTCCTGATGTTTGAAAAAGCTGAAAAACATTTTTTCCTTGACGCAAACAAAAATGTTTGAACAGCAATGTTTTTGGGCGTGACCAAACGGTCAAACATTTTGCTTGACAAGCAAATCTCAAATTTTGGACCAGCAATGTTTGATCGTTTGGCCAGGGCCTTATAACTTAGATGCAACTAGCAACTATATCTGAGATAGTGAGGTCCAAGGACAGCTCTGCGCCTCTAGCCTCTTAATGGATAAGCATACAGCATCTAATACGAGGCTTCAATCTTGCTTCGAGTAGCCTTTAGAAATGCCTTCATATCTACTTAAATTGAAACATACCTTTACTATCATCTAATAATAACAACAATAATGAATGCATTTTAGCATTTGAAACATAACTCGATACAAATCATAATACAATATATGGCTCACCTCTGTTTAAAACAAAATTATATGCTTTTTGGTCCATATAATTGATAACATATCTTTTAGAGACTTTATTCTACCAATAAGACTTTAATTTCAACCAGCATCATTTCTTTGCTTGGAATTTCTTCATAAATGCTTTCTTGAAACTTTTTTGTTTTTTCACTTTCTTTCCTGCATCATCAGCATGTTCCCCTGCATATTCGTCATCAGAACGATTTGAGCTATGCTGGCTCACAGGGCTACCAGGTGTTAGAAGATTTTCCTCATGATGCACAGATTTGGCTGGTGGTGATTCTACCACTGTTTCTGGTACTATCAATGAAAATAATGTCAATAAACTTAAGAGTAACTTTGGGGAAAACAAAAACCTTAACAACAAATTACGTCCAACACAACTCTGTCCGAGGGGCAGTGACGTAACACAGTTAAGGCTAGCTCTTTGTTCAAGAACCAAGGGCTCCCAGCCAAAAGAGTCCCCGGAAAAAATGTTCGTATTGTGTGCCTTTTTGGCCATATTAAGCTGAGGCTTCCTAAGGCCATCAAATTAACACTAACCAGAGGAAACAAAACGTGCATTTTCCGAGGTTCTCAGAGGCATGTCTTGTTTGATTATCATACGCAGAGAAATACCGGGCGAAGCTCTCAGTATGTTTGAAAATGTTTTAATCCGACTATTTATTCTAACTTGTGAGACGAGAAAAAGGACAGTCCCTAATCTCCTATAAGAATTATTTTGGTTGTGAGTCTTTCAATATACAGCGTTACAGGTTCAAATTGATTATCAAACTGGTTGTAGTGTTTATGGAATGTTGAATCGAACTTTGTTGTTATGTAAATGATATGATTGGGCTCCTGCCCACGGGCCTTAAGTATTGGACACCATGTGCTTCTTCTAGTCTTGTAGTTCTCTAATATATGTGATTCTTGTGTTATACAAGTGTCTCTGTCTCTATTTTATCTCTTATGCAAGACTACAGAGATATGAAACTGGTGGATAATATAAATATACAGTATGAAGTACAAGTTAATATCAAACTCGATATATCTTACCATGCTCCTTCGGAGCTTCATGATCACTATGTTCTTCTTTGTCGACAACAACAAATCCACCATCGACTACACTTTTGAGAGAAGTCTCAGTTCCAACAATCATCTGAGTATCCTCGATAACTTCTTCATGTCCTTGCGTAACTGTTACGACCTTTCGTTTCACTGTCGTAATTGATGAACCATCTTCTCCGACTGTTTCGGTGGTTTCCGTAACTTCAGTTTGCGTCGTACTATTTACATCATTATCCGAGGCTGTGCGAATTATCTCTTGTCGATTCTCAATCACTTTTTGTACTTGGTTCTTGTTAACGTCTGTTTTTTCCTTCAGAAAAAAACAATGCTTGTTATTTATGGAATAAGACAGACATTGCATCATTTAGTACCGAATGGGTTTCTTATTTGGCCGCCCGGATGGACCGGCCACTCGATATCGAAGGGGCGTTTATAAGTCGAACCGCACAACAAATTGACATATGGTTTTCGTTACGGTTGGTTGGTTTGATTATGGTCGGTTCGGCACTGCAAGACCTCGTTTGGTACAGCTCGACACGACCATGTCTGATAAATAAAACAAGTCGTCGCGCTGCTTTAACATAACACTTGCGCATCATTGCGTAGGCAAAACATGACCTCTGCATTACGTAAGAAAAAGATGGCATCTGTACGATACGGGTTGATTCTTAGCTATGGTTTATTGCTTTCGCTAGACTTCCCAAGGTTTAAACATGTGGCTAAAACAGGCCTTCGCTATAGAGAGCTTGTACTGATTGCTTTGAATTTTGTGCGCTTGCATGCAAATGATAGTTCTCAATTCTCGGCAGAACAGAATGCGTAAAGCTTGAAACTTTAAGTCACATCACAACTCTGATAATCTTATTTAGAGAGCTAATATTGATAAAAACCATATATACCTGTACTTCTTTCTTATATTGAGTACCAAGCACTGGACTGTTCAGCCATTTTATTCTGTTTCTATACATGCTGCCCTTGCCAACACTTTGACTAGCTTTAAAAGGACTGCTATCTGTCTCATAGTAATAATTATAAGGTGTTTTCTTCGTGTTCTGCGTTGGGACATTAGGTGGCACTTGAGAAATTGGCGTCTTTTCTCTCTTAACAGGAGCAAATACCTCTGGGCACTTGTATTGGTAGCCAGTTTTATAGCCCTCAAAGAAGACGAAATGGAGAACAGTAAGACAAAATGCTTTACACACTTTTTTTATAAGAATACAGTCTATAAGAATATTCAGGCTCAAAATTGCTGAAATTTAAGAATTATTTAAGAATAATCTGAGGCTCAAGCTTGACGAGGATCATTTTTATTTCTCTGCGTTTTTTACACTGCACAATAAGTGTGATTGTCAGGCAACTGTATTTATTTTGAAATGCATACATCTTGTCTGACTCTTTGACACAGTAACTCTTTTATTAATAAAATAACAAATGACAAAGATTTGACTTATTTCTCTTGATCTTCAGGCCAATTTACAACACTGATGATTAAGAATAATTTAATAATATTTTCAGGCTCAAAATCGAATAAGCTTAAGAATAATCGAGGCTCGGCAAAAAATAAGGTACTCTTATAAAAAAAGTGTGTAGCGAAAAACAGCGGAAAACCTTCGGACATACCTATACTTAAAGCTTTATCAAAAGCCTGACACGACTCGGAGTATAAACGTCAAAATCAGACTGAAAAAATTGACAAATGCGGAATATATTGTATACATAGATGCGGATCGAAATGCACTAATCAGAAATTTGAAGCTGGATTGGTATTATGTTTTGAGCAGCAATCAGGTGACAGGATTCTGCGGAATGACCAAAAGAATTAGTTGTAGGGTCTGAGTGGAAAAACGAACCTATTAATGAACCACTAAGACCTCGCCTTTCTCAAATATTCACAACCAATTCGCTATGATTCTCTGCACAATCTTGTTTGTCAAGCAAATGTAGTCTTATGGAAGAAACGGTTCCGAATAATTGGCAAAGCAAGATCTCTGTTCAGATTATGGGGTTTTGACATGTCTACATCCCATTTGGACTCTTCAGCGATTACTTACCTGACAAACAAGATTTGGTAGAAAATTACAGTGATGGTTGCTTCCAAATAGTTGAATTTCTGAAGGCTGAATTTCTGTACAACTCAAAGACTAAAACCCCGTCCAAACGCAGCCAAGATTTCACCCGACTTTGGCCAACAGCCGTGTTGGGCGAAATGTTGGCGGCGTTTGGCGTTGGTGAGCCAGCATCATGTATGAAGCGATCTGAAGTTTGATCAAGGTTCAAAATGCACCCAACATTTCAGAATGTTGGCTTCGTTTGGCCACCCGCGCCAACAAATGTTGGCTCCGCGCATCCAAATGAGGTAAGGTGCTCGTCTTTAGAAGGGAAAAAGGAAGCAAAACAGTATTCTCCTTCTTAAAGAAGCAAGCTGCTGAACAACTTTTATTTTTTCGGGATAGAAAATACTTGGAAACGAACATAAATGAGAAATCTCCGACAGGTATCCTAGGCTCTTCAATCAAAACAACTTGCTTGATACGAATGTAGGCTGAAGTGTTTGCTACGTTTAGCTACCCTTGCCCCAAAAGTAGCCAGCATGCTAAAAGACGTTCGGAAAATGTTATGTATAAAGATGGCGACGTTTTGGCAATGTTTAAATCACATTGATGATAGTGTAAATAAATTATTCGTACCTGAGAATCAAGTAACCTCATCAAAGCTTCGAATTCCATTTCTCCCCGTCTCCATTTCAATCTCTTATCCATAAGATTGGCTCCAGCATCTTTTAAATCATTCTGCACTTTATCGACAATTTCTTCATCAAATATAATCAGGTTTTCAAGTCCAACTGACACAGCACGTACCTGAAAAGATATAAAATAAGATCTATTACGAAATCTGAATGCAAGGCCCTGGTCAAACGACAAAACATTGTTTGTCAAACATTTGAAATTTGCTTATCAAACACGCAATGTTTGATCGTTTGGCCAAAACGCAAAACATTAATTTTCAATTATTTTGCCTGACACATAAATGATAGGGTGTAAAATTTGTGAGTAAGAAAACAAGTCAGTTTGGTATTAAATTAATAAGAAAATACTGTATTTTCTTAAGTTAACAAGGAAGCGTATGCGATGATTCTTAAAGGATGGCGTCCTTTTAGAGGGTGCTTATACAAGCAGATAATAATTCAAGAAATGAAACAAGTACAAATGAATATAGGCAGAAACCTCTACTACAGAAAGATTTTGAAATAAGGCGTTGCAAAAAGATCAAACAGTACTGGTTGAACATTGGAGATTCACATTACAAGCAATGTTTTGCCGTTTGGTCGCGGCACAGAACATCACTCGGCAAGCGGAATTCTTCAGCAAAATTCTGAGCCAGCATTTTACTGAAGGGATTTAGAGGTAAACCAAAAACTAATCTGCCTCCAGTATTAAAAAATGACTTTAATAAAGTCCGTCCGTCCGTCCGACGAGCATTGCTTTGCAACGTGACCAAACAGTCACAAAATTTGTCGGACAAGCAAATTTCAAATATTTGACCACCATGTCTGATCGTTTGAGCAGGGTGGGTCTTAAGGATCCTTTGATGTCAAATTCTATCTATACACAGCTACACGCTTTTTTATTTATAAGAAACCTACCTCAAGGCCTAGTTCTTAAAGTTCCTTATTTTTAGACCTCTTTTTAGACAATTGTGGTTCCAAAATTTCCTTAATAGTTCCTTAATTTTAACTGCACCTTCAGTGTCATAACAATAATAGAGACTCGCATGCATGTGAGCAAAGCTCGAGACTACTCAAGGAAACTTTTGATAAATGCGTAATGTACGATTCGTGTGATTTTCGACTGCAAATAAATGGAACCGGCTTTCTAATTCTTGATTGTTTGCAGTGATAAAAGCATTCAACATAGAAAAGTTCCTTAATGATTTTCTCTTTAGTAGTATAAGTTCTTTAAATTTTTGGGCATTCTACACTTAGGTTCCTTATAAAGTGGTTCTTTATAAAAAAAAAGCGTGTAGAGTTTATAAGGGCTATCATACTTGATCCAGATGACAACTGCTGCACAATAAACTGAATATTTTATTTTTTATTACAAATTACCTGGTGTTCACAGGCTTTGATCACGTGAAACAAATGAGAAAAAGCCTCCTCCACAGTTTCTCCAATGCACACAACACCATGGTTTCTTAAAATCATAACCTAAAAATAGAATTCAAATTCAGGATCTTAGACATCTATTGAGGAAAATTGTAAATGCTCTGATTAGCCCCCCCCAAATTCTCCACAAATCCCCTTTCCAAGCAAAAACTTGAAATAATAATAATTATCATTATTACAAATTGCATAAAGGGGCTGAGAGGTGGGGCCTACAAAATCCTGTTTAGAGTTTTAGAATACTTAAGTCCATTCAAATGTATACACTGAGTCCATATTTTTCTGGTCATACAGGTTTTTTGCAAGTTTTAACATCCTATGCCTTGACTACATTGACTGGTAAGCTATTCCACATTTTTATTCCAAGTTTTTGTGATTCGTTAAGAGTAAAACTTTCTTCTCACATATGAATTGTTGTCATATATTATTCTCTTGAAATTGTATCCTCGTATGTCTCTTGAAATTGTAATCATATAGTGTAACAGTCTATACATTCATGAAAACTTTTATAGATTGTAATCATGTCTTCTCACTGTCTTCAATAATGGTAAATCTCTCATGGCTTCAATTAATGTTGGTGCACACTTTGTACTGCTTCAACGTGTAGGTTTGCTTAATTGACTTGCTTTAAGCACCAAGCAGCCTTTCTATTCATCTTCATTTTATTGCAACTGGCTTCCATGATAGTATACATGCAAAACGAAAGACTCTAATGGTATTGTTTTGGATATCACAACCTTATACCTTTGAGTCAAAATTTCACTTTCAATAACCAAAAATATGTTGTCTAAAAAGCTTGATCAGAGTTGAGCAACTAATGAGCAACTCTGAGAGCTAAAATCTCCGCTATTTTAAGCAACATAAGGGCAATCCTTATTAAAGTTGCCTATAAAATAGAGTGTATACAAAGAAAACCACGTACTTAATATAATCGAGTGTTTTTCTACAGTTTAAGACGTAAAGCTAACCTTATTTTTTGGTCCAAGACTGTTGGCAATCGATTCTCTTTCTGCAGCATCAAACAGAATTCCATTGAAGTTATGATAGGAGACGTTCCCAACCTGAAAAAGAACAAGAAGAACAAGATAGTTGACGGAGAGCATTCGGGCTTTACGTAAAAACTACCTATATAAGAAAAAGTAGGCTGATGTTTGGGCCAAGTTTGTGAATCTATAGCTACGGCTAAACTAGGAGACATGTCATTTGGCATGTCTCCTAGGGTGGCAAAACATGCGAGCAATAAGCGAGGAACATGTCCCCTGAATCACTTGTGAGAAATGTTTCTGCTGTCTACCAGAAACATTTGCGTGTCTCTGGCTAAAAATTTTGTCGTGCGCTACAAAGTTTCCGAGGTGGCTAAGCTGGGCGACATCGAGAGGGAATGCCGCGCGCAACACTGTCTCCTTATTTAGGCAGGCCCTAAGGCGAAAAGCACGGTCAAAGCGCAAGTCCAAACTAAGTTCTTATGAAAATAAAAGAAAAGAGAAATAGAGGAAAATAAAAGAAAAATGCAAAGACAAGATATAATAAGTAGAACTAAAAAAGAAACTAACGAGAAATAAATGTATGATGTTCAAATAGCCTGAATGAAATCAATAGTAACGTAAGAAATAAAGTAGTGTGGTGGGAAATAAGGTGTATGGAAGAAAAAATTTTAAAAGTTTAAAAAAGTGGGCGGAACAGAGTGCAGAAAATAGACGGCAATGAAAAGAAAATAGATTCAATTTTAAGAGGAATTCGAGCCTGAGGTCCTGGGACAAAATAAAAGGATGCAAGAATTTTCCCAGCAATGCAGTATGATTATTATTGAGTTTCTTTACAATGCGACACGAAATTTAGCAAGTGATTTTCCCTTCTCGCCTATAAAGGATAAACAAATAACTGAAATAAAGATGTGATAATATTTTCCGACTTTCAATTCTTTATCGTTATTTCTAGGTCATATTGACAGAATTTTCTCCATTCCTGGGTCAGGCATGGGATAGGTCGAACACGAAAAAACAAGCCGAAACTTCAGATCACAGTGAAGATCAAGAGAAGCCGAGGCCAAATTGCGACTGAAATTCTACTTTTAGCTACTACATATGCGGCAGTTGTTGATGCTGGCAACCGATGGGTCTGATTGGCCTAGTAAGTTAGACTGATTACCTGAGTCGTAGTTTCGCTGTTGAATTGAAATGCTGAACACTCAAACTTCTGCAATTTGAGCGATCTCCTTTCAGTGCTAGCCTCGGTCTCATGAGCGATAACTGGGACTCAGGTTATCAATCTACAAGTAAGTAGCGATTGTTATAGACTTATTACAAGGCTTTAGATTCCGCTCATTGAATCCACAGCAACAACAATAGCAGTTCGCTGCAGTTCAAGCTACCTCTTTAAAGCAAGAACAACAACTTGAGATGGTGGCATCGGCAAGGGACTCGTGTAATAAATCTACGAGAACTGCAACTCATGTCGTAAGTCTATATACCTAAGTTAGCTAATAATCTTGGATTATCAAAACGTCAGAGTTTTGAGGAAACATTCAATATTTATTCTTCACACTTCGCGTCTTAATTTGGACAAATGATTAATCTAGAAACCTCAGGACCCATTATGTACTGATTATGACCAAAACATGTGCTGACAAGGACAGAATTTAGCTGCCACGTCGTTTCAAACATCTGCTAATATAATCCGTTCAGTAACATTACATCTATTCACCTTAACTCTAGTTTAATAAAATTTCCTTATCTGGCAGCGTAGGAGCCTGCGAAGGAGAGGTGACTGATGTCTTTGATCTGATTGGAGGCGAAGAGGCTTACGTCAAACTACGTCAGCAAGTCAACTGCATATACGTAATATCTCATGAATTAGAATGAAAGATTGACTTCAGACACCTTTCAAATGCTTATTTATCTATTTATTCTAGAAATAGAATTAACCACAATGCTTTAAACTCAGTTTCTAGTAACAAAATAAATAATAATTCAATAAATATAAATACTTACAATTGCGGCTTCTTGGGAGATCCTCAGTAGACCACATTTCATTGCGGACACCTAAAAATAAAAACAAGACGAAGTAAATTTAGATTTATTCATTTAATGAATAAGGTATTTTTGTTGATGTTTTGGTCTAAGAAATTAAACAAAACAAAGGTTTAAGAACCACAGCCTAAACATCGAAAACTCAAATCGGGATCACCATCAGCTATCAAATCAGCTGGTCAAGCTTGTCCAGGACAGTAGCTACAGTAACTACGAGTAGGTACGAGTGACAACAGGAGTAGCTACCGAGCCTGTTCGAGGTGGTCGTGGGTTCGAGTCCAATCGGGATCACCATCAGCTATCAAATCAGCTGGTCAAGCTTGTCCAGGACAGTACTGTATCGTGGCCGAGACTCTTAACTCTGACCCAACTGATGAGCTCCCGTCACCATGGACTAGATGGCTGACACTGATGTCACATATTTTGGGTCCTACCAACAACGCAGACTCACTACAAAACTTTGCTACCTCACTCGATGTTGTTGCTGTTGTTTTCTTACAATATCTTAATGAGGTAGACTTATTACCTGGATCCCAGTTATCGCTAATCAAACTGAGACTAACACCAATCCGAGATCGCTTAAACTGCCATCACGATGTTGAGCGTCCAGCATTTGAACTCAATAGCGTTAACTCTTAACTTAATAAGTCTATCAATGTAGAGTGAAAAATTAAGAGTCGGGGGGCGTAAACAAGAGACTCGTGAAGAGAGTCGAGCAACACCGGTCAGAGAGAGGACTTTGAGGCTGCGCACTTCAACATTGCGCAACGCACCTGCCTCTTAAGCCAATTTGCGAAAAAGAGCTTCTTAAACAGCGTTAACAATAGTCTTCTTCTTTATCTCATTGCACTATTCGAATTGTAAAAACGCACAACTGTCATGAATAACGATAGAACGACATGCCAGCACATAAAGAAATAAACTCAATTATTAATGATAATAAATGGAATCCAAAAGAGATCCAGAAACAGCTGTAAAAATAAATGTCCGAAAATTGAGAAGTTCTGACAAGCGACTTTTCAACAATTTGTATAACTTGCAGGTAGATGTCGGCTAAACAAATTTATTAAAAACTCCTGAACTCTGGAAATCGAAACGAATTACATAACGGAGAAAAATTCAAACGTACTTTTCGAAACTTTTAGTACTGAGCGCTCAATCCGAAATTTTAATCGAAAGTTTAAGCATAGCTATTTCTCCATGTTTTGAAAGTAATCCCCAAAAATTGTTTTATTGCTAAAAGGTTTTGGCGGCTTCAAAAATGCTGAATGTGCTTCAAACGAAACTAAAAACAATTATGCCCAGAAACTTATATAAGAGTGATCTCGAGAGTTAGCACGTTTGATTTAAGGTGCAGTGCTTGTTTTAGTGGGGTGGCATACCCCAGAGGCAGAAATTATGGTGGATTTAGGGAGGCTCAAGCCCTTCTACTTACTCCTATTTTATCCAAAATTTTGCGAGTTTTCAATGAAAATGGCAGACACAAATTTAAGCTATTTTCAGAAATTTAGACCTCTTGGTCCCACCAGTTATGTTGAAATCCCCCCAGTACAGTGCCCCAACAAGAACTATATGAAACAATTAAACAATGAGGCATATAATGCATTTTTCTTATTGATTCTGTGATTGACTCCTGGTCAACATTGAGGCTTCTGACACAAAAACTTAACATGTTATGGTTAAGGAGGCCACAATGCCACAGTGCCACATAAGTCAGAGGTTATAATAAGGAAGAATCTTTATACTCATTTTCTGGTTTAAGGTTCATTTAATGTCAAGATTGTCCAAATATTCTGAATTGAAATAATTCTTGTGTTTCAACAGAATGTTCAAATAGGAGTGGCTTAAATAACAGTGAATGGAAAATGACCCTAGGTATCACAACTGTTGGTGCTGAAACATTGATTTTCCACAAATATTGATTATCCATAGTCTTTGCTTTGAAAAGTAACTGGAGCTTTTGCAACAAATTTCACATTGAATACTTTCTAATTTGAATCAGTACATGTATATCATCATTATTGATCCGGACCGAAAACTCCCCTATTTTAATACTATATAAGATTTGGATAAAAACAAAAAAATAGAAGGGATTTCTCATTAGACAAAAGGATTTCCCACAGTGTTAAAAATGATTTGCCTGTTGAAACTTTCCTCACAGAATAAAGCACTTGTGGCAAAAAAATCACTTTTCTTTTTTTATAAGTGTCACCAGGGGTGCCAAAAACATGGCCGCAATGGAGGCAATTGTCCCATTTGCCCTCATTTTCCTATTGTTTAGCCCTGAATCTATTGCTTCTGCCCCTGCTGCCTGGTGCCCCAATGCCTTGCTTATGGTACCTCTTGGTATTACATTGGTGCAACAGTGCAGTAGACCTTTCATTGGAGGTCTCTATCTCACATAGCAACAACCAAAAACCCTGGAGATCACTTGACCAGATTGCACTGCCCTGGATTTCAATCCTTTTATTTGTCCATTCAAGTCAATGTAGAGGATTAAAACCACTAAACCAATGTACCTCTTTTAGGAAAAATGTAAACATCCAGTTGATGGATGAATTCTGTTAAAATTATAGAGGTTTTGAACTATTCCAAATATTCAAAACAAGTTGTTTTGAGCTAGGTTGAATTTTCAGCTCACACCTTATCATATTTAGAAGGGAGTGGCACCAGCATCAGCAGAAGACCAAAGTTTTCAGATGAACATACCAGGCTATGGTAGCAGGGGCACTGGAAGGATGGGGGCAGTGGGGGCAATTGCCCCCCTTGCCCTCATAAAAATGGTGAAATTATTTGATTTTCCTATTGTTTTGCCCTGAATTTGCTTCTGCCCCTGCAGCTTGGTGTCCTGATGCCTTGCTTCTGGCACCTCTGTCTGGTACTAGTCTTTTAGTCTGATAGTATAAAAGATTATATTGCAAATACAAAAGTTAATATTTTAATAGCACATACCGCAACTACAGCTGGTTGATGGACATGAATGATACATTTAGCATCTTTTCTTGCTTCGTGAATTGCTGAATGCAAAACAAACCCAGCTTTTGGGGCACCCAAGTTTGTGCTCCCTTGATCAATAACGTTTCCCTCCAGATCTATTTTCAGCAATGATGACGCAGTTACTTCGTGGTACAGAAGGCCAAACGGGTTGATTAGGTATTGATGATTTTCTTCGGAGGTGCGAAGCTGCAAAGGAATGAAGGCATTAGAGTACAGATTTGAATATAGATCTAGGTCAACAGGATCTCAGCATTTACACTGCTATTTACATACAGATTGATAGACTGAGTATTTATTCTCAAATGTGCTATTGAAGCTTTGCGAATACTTTTGCATTCATTTCTAAAATTTGCAGCGACACCAACTGGTATCTTGATTGAAACGCAAGGATCGGCATTCAGGGGCAATCAAAGATCAAATGGTAATTAATGTTCATTTAATAAAACTGATCTATTGCCGAAGCGTGTGCTTGATATTGGTCGGTCTCGTTTATGTGGTTAATGATTTTGGTAGTATTGATGTAAACCATATAAACACTTGATTTGTACGTGGCTAGGCCAGTTCGCACGTGATAAATTATAAACAATATTCTACATAAAATTAAGAAATTAAAATGCCAAAATTTCAGCAAATATCATCAAGGCATACCGTAATATGATTGTAAATGTTCGAAGTCCATCCGAACAAATCAACCAAACGATAAACAGCTGCCAATTTCGAGCGAAGAAGACGCTCCACCTTGCTCATAGACAAAGTGTCTGCTCCACGAATATCATTGATAGGTGTGACTACCCCACCATTTGCTCCAGCTTGTCCTCCGATATGACTATGAGGCACTGAATTCGGTATTAAAAAGTCCTGATATGTACGAACTCCATTCTTTAGTTTAGGGCCATTTGTTTGTGTGCTTTCAACAATATCTTCAAGTTCTTTGCGTAGAAGTTCATCACCTAGGACAAGAGAAACACGCTGGCGAAGTTTTAGTCCTCGAACATCTCTTATGACCTGCTCAGGCCTTCGAACAGAATGGTGCCTTGACTGACTATCTGCAATTCTCTTTAATTTCAAATTTAGCATATTTTGCTTGCGAAAATCCTGATCTTCTCCCATGGTGAAAATAAATATTGCTGCGGAGAGAAAAACTTCTTCAAACTGCACTGCAGATTTTGAGACACACCTAGACTTTGTTTGCTGTCAGCCAGTCATCCAGTTGTTCAACCTATGTGCCTGGGCACCTGTCTTTGTCAATATTTTTCGGCCAGCCAATAAAATCGCTCGGTCGTTCCATTGTTTATCACGTGATTCAAGATCAAATACTACGTATTGTTTCGGTTTCAAAACATGGAGGGTTTTTAACGTAATAACAATTATCTCCCTTTGTGAATGATTATTATGAATGTGCTCCACAATCTTCTTATAGTTGTTACTAGTTAATTTTTCATATCCTTACAAATGTATTTTAAAGTTTAGTTATGTTGTTTAGAATTTAGTTGTGTAGTTTAGGTTGGTATGTATTAGCTAAAATTAAGCTATTGTAAGAACCAACGAAAAATAAAGTAATAAAAAAACAAGTCACTGAACCAGTCCAATCTAATCCAATCCAATGCAGTCCAATGCAGTCCAATGCAGTCCAAGAACCAAGTTCGAAAGTGCCGAAGCGTAGAATTATCTTGCATCTAGCCATACCAATTCTAAAGGTTTTCTTATTGCAATTATTTTTATTTGATCAAAAACATGACTGCACATGACTGCAGAACAAGACTCTAGTCTTGTATTAGCTAAAATTAAGCTATTGTAAGAACCAACGAAAATAAAGTAATAAAAAACAACACAAATGGCTTTCGTTTTGAGAGAGGTATTTGTATTTTCCCCTTTACAGCAACCTCTTTATTGCTTAGGTACTCGAAAAGTCAAGACCATATAGTTCAAAAGCTTCGAACATTGATAAAATTTGCAAAGATTTTGATAAGAAGAATGGAAACAGGCTATCTCTAAAATATGGATTATGGAATGATGGAGTGGAATGATGGAATGATGGAATGGAATGATGGAATGGTATTAAAATGCATAAATGCAAAAGAAAACCAATTTCCAAACACATCGCGACAATAGTTTTAATTTTGAAAGTATAATGAAATAAAAAACAGAGCCATTCCATATTTTAGAAAAATATGGAATGGCGAATTCTCAAAATTACTGCTTCCTTTTGCTGAAACCTTTCCCTAGGGTTGTATATGAATTACAAACACATCTGAGTAGAATTTATGAAGGTTTGGAGTCAATTGAATGAATAATAAGGCCATTCCATATTTTAGAAAAATATGGAATGGCGAATTCTCAAAATTACTCGCTTCTTTTGCTGAAACCTTCCCCTAGGGTTGTATATGATTTACAAACACATCTGAGTAGAAATTATGAAGATTTGGAGTCAATTGAATGAATAATAAGGCCATTCCATATTTTAGAAAAATATGGAATGGCGAATTCTCAAAATTACTCGCTTCTTTTTGCTGAAACCTTCTCGCTAGGGTTGTATAAGCCTTACAAACACATCTGAGTAGAAATTAACAAGATTTGGAGTCAATTGAATGAATAATAAGGCCATTCCATATTTTAGAAAAATATGGAATGGCGAATTCTCAAAATTACTCGCTTCTTTTTGCTGAAACCTTCTCGCTAGGGTTGTATAAGCCTTACAAACACATCTGAGTAGAAATTAACAAGATTTGGAGTCAATTGAATGAATAATAAGGCCATTCCATATTTTAGAAAAATATGGAATGGCGAATTCTCAAAATTACTCGCTTCTTTTTGCTGAAACCTTCTCCCTAGGGTTGTATAAGCCTTACAAACACATCTGAGTGAAATTAACAAGATTTGGAGTCAATTGAATGAATAATAAGGCCATTCCATATTTTAGAAAAATATGGAATGGATATGAATTCTCAAAATTACTCGCTTCCTTTTCTGAAACCTTTCAAGTGGATGTATCAAATTATCACATCAGAGTGAAATTAACAAGATTGGCAGTCAATTGAATGAATAATAAGGCCATTCCATATTCAACTTGAAAAGCATGGAATTGAGAATCATGTTTCAAGCTTCCGTCCAGTATTTCTCGATTTTGAGATAATTTCTACTAGGGTGTGTTTATATGATTTATACAACACATCTGCGGGAAGGTTTCAGCAAAAGAAGCGAGTCAATTGAATGAATAATAAGGCCATTCCATATTTTCTAAAATATGGAATGGCCTTATTATTCATTCAATTGACTCCAAATCTTGTGAAATTTCTACTCAGATGTGTTGTATAAACCTTACAAACACATCCTAGCGGGAAGGTTTCAGCAAAAAGAAGCGAGTAATTTTTGAATAATAAGGCCATTCCATATTTTTCTAAAATATGGAATGGCCTTATTATTCATTCAATTGACTCCAAATCTTGTTAATTTCTACTCAGATGTGTTTGTATATGATTTATACAACACATCGGGAAGGTTTCAGCAAAAAGAAGCGAGTAATTGAATGAATAATAAGGCCATTCCATATTTTAGAAAAATATGGAATGGCCTTATTATTCATTCAATTGACTCCAAATCTTGTGAAATTTCTACTCAGATGTGTTTGTATAGGTTTATACAACACTAGCGGGAAGGTTTCAGCAAAAAGAAGCGAGTAATTTTTGAAGAATTCGCCATTCCATATTTTTCTAAAATATGGAATGGCCTTATTATTCATTCAATTGACTCCAAATCTTGTTAATTTCTACTCAGATGTGTTTGTAAACATATACAAACAATCTAGCGGGAAGGTTTCAACAAAAGGAGTCAATTGAATGAATAATTAAGGCCATTCCATATTTTCTAAAATATGGAATGGCCTTATTATTCATTCAATTGACTCCAAATCTTGTTAATTTCTACTCAGATGTGTTTGTAAGGCTTATACAACCCTAGCGGGAAGGTTTCAGCAAAAAGAAGCGAGTAATTTTTGAGAAAATTCGCCATTCCATATTTTTCTAAAATATGGAATGGCCTTATTATTCATTCAATTGACTCCAAACCTTCATAAATTCTACTCAGATGTGTTTGTAAATCATATACAACCCTAGGGGAAAGGTTTCAGCAAAAGGAAGCGAGTAATTTTTGAGAAAATTCGCCATTCCATATTTTTCTAAAATATGGAATGGCCTTATTATTCATTCAATTGACTCCAAATCTTGTTAATTTCTACTCAGATGTGTTTGTAAGGCATATACAACCCTAGCGGGAAGGTTTCAGCAAAAAGAAGCGAGTAATTTTGAGAATTCGCCATTCCATATTTTTCTAAAATATGGAATGGCCTTATTATTCATTCAATTGACTCCAAATCTTGTTAATTTCTACTCAGATGTGTTTGTAAGGCTTATACAACCCTAGCGGGAAGGTTTCAGCAAAAAGAAGCGAGTAATTTTTGAGAATTCGCCATTCCATATTTTTCTAAAATATGGAATGGCCTTATTATTCATTCAATTGACTCCAAATCTTGTTAATTTCTACTCAGATGTGTTTGTAAGGCTTATACAACCCTAGCGGGAAGGTTTCAGCAAAAAGAAGCGAGTAATTTTTGAGAAAATTCGCCATTCCATATTTTTCTAAAATATGGAATGGCCTTATTATTCATTCAATTGACTCCAAATCTTGTTAATTTCTACTCAGATGTGTTTGTAAGGCTTATACAACCCTAGCGGGAAGGTTTCAGCAAAAAGAAGCGAGTAATTTTTGAGAAAATTCGCCATTCCATATTTTTCTAAAATATGGAATGGCCTTATCATTCATTCAATTGACTCCAAATCTTGTTAATTTCTACTCAGATGTGTTTGTAAGGCATATACAACCTTTGGGGGAAGGTTTCAGCAAAAAGAAGCGAGAAATTTTTGAGAAAATTCGCCATTCCATATTTTTCTAAAATATGGAATGGCCTTATTATTCATTCAATTGATTCCAAACCTTCATAAATTCTACTCAGATGTGTTTGTAAATCATATACAACCCTAGGGGAAAGGTTTCAGCAAAAGGAAGCGAGTAATTTTTGAGAAAATTCGCCATTCCATATTTTTCTAAAATATGGAATGGCCTTATTATTCATTCAATTGACTCCAAATCTTGTTAATTTCTACTCAGATGTGTTTGTAAGGCTTATACAACCCTAGCGGGAAGGTTTCAGCAAAAAGAAGCGAGTAATTTTTGAGAAAATTCGCCATTCCATATTTTTCTAAAATATGGAATGGCCTTATCATTCATTCAATTGACTCCAAATCTTGTTAATTTCTACTCAGATGTGTTTGTAAGGCATATACAACCTTTGGGGGAAGGTTTCAGCAAAAAGAAGCGAGAAATTTTTGAGAAAATTCGCCATTCCATATTTTTCTAAAATATGGAATGGCCTTATTATTCATTCAATTGATTCCAAACCTTCATAAATTCTACTCAGATGTGTTTGTAAATCATATACAACCCTAGGGGAAAGGTTTCAGCAAAAGGAAGCGAGTAATTTTTGAGAAAATTCGCCATTCCATATTTTTCTAAAATATGGAATGGCTCTGTTTTTGTTTCATTATACTTTCAAAATTAAAAATATTGTCGCGATGTGTTTGGAAATTGGTTTTCTTTTGCATTTATGCATTTTAATACCATTCCATCATTCCATTCCATCATTCCATCATTCCACTCCATCATTCCATAATCCATATTTTAGAGATAGCCAAGAACGGAAGCTTTCACTTTGTAAAAACTACTTCAGACAAGCATGGAAATCGAAAACCATCGTCCTTGTCGGGCACAAGGCGAATCCAAGAGGTCATCATTATGTCAAAGTTGAAAACACAAACGGGAAGTTCAGAAAGCAAAAAGGGAAGTTCAATAAAAAAACAGCTTCCTCTTTTCATTTTCGGAAGCTAAACAAATCAAACAATAGAGCTTCAGGATTCCAACAGAGCTTCGAAGCCGGAAGAACATTTCATACAGATATCAAGCCACGATTCTTGCTATTTTCCCATTAAGTTCAACTTTGTCGAGCTCAACAGTCGAGAGAGAAGATCTTTCAAAGTAAATAGAAGTTTGATAGAAGTCGTTATAAACTGCATCAATTTGATTTCAACATGCATCTCAGAATGCTGGCCATTTTCTTGGCATTCTGTCTGGCAACTATTGCAAGTGGTCAACAGAGAGGAGTTGAACTTCGTTTGACTCAAAAAGGCCTTCAGTACAGTAAGTTGATCAACACAATCAACTAGTTTTTTTCGTTTTTTTTATGATACCTACATATGTTCATTTAATTTAACTATGTTTTATGCAGTGCAGATATTCGTCCGTAGGATATATAATTTTCTTATCAATTCGTTAGTAGGGTTCCTAGCATCTTCCTTTAAAAGATACTTTCATTTCTTTTCAAGCAGAAACGACATAAAAAATTTCAGAAAAAATTAAATTGTGAAGACCTAACAAAGTGAAACACAGCTCTTCACTGAGGAACAGTGCGGTCACGTGAAAGCACTCGAGTCGAGGCTGTGATTCTGTCCTCACAGCACGCAATTTTTGTGAGGAGTTGCTTCATAAAGCCATAGTCATGATAAAGCCAGCTGCGCTTGCCCAGGCAAGTGCTGATCAAAATGCAATTGGTGGCACTTTACTGTGAAATTCTCACCGAGAGAGCGCAATTTTTGCTCGCTCATGTCGGCTCATATACACTACGACTTAAAATATTTCTTACACGGCAGGGTGCAGAGCAAAGAAGTGTGAATTCCAGAGTTTCCGACCTAACTTTTCTGCACAGAAAAATTAACGCCTGTCAATTATTCGGACCCTTGGTGACGGTTTTGATAATTGGATTTATCTTAAAGTCTACAGAGTTTGTGAACGTTTTAATCTGCGATGACAGGAATCATTAAGAAAACAAAAGACTTAGAAAATAAGGGATGCTCGAGAGCATCCCTAACTTAATTGGTCGGCCCTTTGTTCCTTACTTGTGAAAAAAGTAAGAAAAATTTCCTAACATCGACCATGTACACTGCGCATCAAGGTGATAATTTGCATAATCTGTAGAAGAATGTAAGAAAGTTGCTAGTGTATATGGGACCATGCCTGTGAGGGACCTATCTGTCATGTTTGATATTTTCTGCGATTCGTGTCGATGTACACGTTTTTTTTTATAAGAACAAAGTATATAAGAACATACACGTTTTTTTTTTTATAAGAACAAAGTATATAAGAACATAAGGCTTCAGAGGCTGAAAAGTTAAGAACATGCTAAGAACATTACAAGGCTTTGTGAAGCTAGAAACAAATTAGAATTTACTTTCTTGTGGCGCTGTCCTGTTCTTCACTCTAGAAAACAGGCGAACTATCAATCATTGTGACTATATGTGAAATTTTTACATGTGCGTCCCTTTTCGTAGCAACTATCACCTAACTTCAAAAACAACAGCTTTTTAAAAAGCAAGA
The DNA here is from genome assembly GCA_014526335.1 of Chrysaora quinquecirrha. Taxonomy (NCBI): domain Eukaryota; kingdom Metazoa; phylum Cnidaria; class Scyphozoa; order Semaeostomeae; family Pelagiidae; genus Chrysaora; species Chrysaora quinquecirrha. Next base: position 2,668,426 of record JACTAT010000059.1, on the reverse strand, counting down.
AAATTAAGAACATTTTAAGAACATTTTGAGCCTTGAAATTGGGAAAGTTAAGAACATTGCATGGCTTTCTTCAAGTTCAGTGTTCTTATAAAAAAAAAAACGTGTAAGGCTTCAGAGGCTGAAAAGTTAAGAACATGCTAAGAACAATGCAAGGCTTTGTGAAGCTAGAAACAAATTAGAATTTCCTTTTTTTAGTGGCACTGTCCTGTTCTCAACTCTAAAAAACAGGTGAACTATCAATCAATGTGAATATATGTGACATTTTTACATGTGCATCCCTTTTCGTAGCAATTACCATCTAATTTGAAGAACAACAGCTTTTTAAAAAGCAAGAAAATTAAGAACATATTAAGAACATTTTGAGTTTTCAAATCGGAAAAATTAAGAACATTGCATGGCTTTCTTCAATTTCAGTGTTCTTATATAAAAAAAACGTGTAGGGTAGCGTAGCGTAAACTGAAAAACTTAAGCACCCATCAAACTAAAGTACCCATGTAGTAAGTCAACCCAAACGCTCCTCTATCATTGTTATTCTAACAGCAATACAAGAAGCGGTCAAAATCCTGCACAAAGATCTCAATGGCAAAAGATTCAATGATTTCAGTGGAAGCAGTGGCGGTGCCTCTTATACTGTTTCAAAGTAAGTTTCTCGGTATAATCATTGATGGGTCAGTATTGTCTGCTTTCTCATTGGTGAAGGCAAGCCTATTCTATCTCCATGCTATTACCATCTAATGTAACAGGGATCGATGTTACATGTATTTTTTACGTGTAAAGACACGGAGTCAGGCGCATGACGTACACGTTTTTTTTTTTATAAGAACACTGAAATTGAAGAAAGCCATGCAATGTTCTTAATTTTTCCGATTTGAAGGCTCAAAATGTTCTTAACATGTTCTTAATGTTCTTGCTTTTAAAAAGCTGTTGTTTTCAAATTTGGTGATTATTGCTACCAAAAGGGACGCACATGTAAATGTCACATATAGTCACAACGATTGATAGTTAACCTGTTTTCTAGAGTTGAGAACAGAACAGCGCACTTAAGAAAGTAAATTTTCATTTGTTTCTAGCTTCACAAAGCCTTGTAATGTTCTTAGCATCTTCTTAACTTTTCAGCCTCTGAAGCCTTATGTTCTTATATACTTTGTTCTTATAAAAAAAAAAACGTGTATTGCGACATTATCGTAATTCAAGACTGACTAGAATTTACATTGCATACAAACTATGTACACTTACTAACGGAAATAAATACAGAGATAACAGAGGAACGAAAGAAAAAGAGAAAGTTCATACATTAGAATTAACATGATATAGAGGCTATAATTATTCATGCTGTTCTGCTACACTGAGTCCTGGCTTTGACCATGCATGACTCTTGCAGCTGTACGTTTTAACTCAAACTCGCTAATCAGAAAACGAAAAGAACCCTAAGTTTATTATGACTTTCTTAATTTCAAGACGTTTCTATAAAACTAGACTTCTTTTCATAAGGGTTTCTTATCAAATAAACGTTTATGTCCTTTAGTATGCATATTATTATTATTAAATTTTCAACTGGTACACTATCTATTCTTATTCGTGTTTAGTATGCTAGCCATAGAGTTTCCTAACTCTATGATGCTAGCCAAGGTACGCATCAGTGGCGGCGCCAGGGGGGGGAATGGGGGGGACTAGTCCCCCCCACTTTTTCAGAAAGATGGTCTCTGAGATTCATGCAAATCCGATGAGAAAATTGGGGGGGGGGGGGGGTGGGGTCAACGATGTTCAGCCGACGTTCAACGCTGCTATCAACGGGTGTTGTTTCAAAACATTTTCGCTGAGATGGACTCTCGTAACTATACCCATTTCTTATGTTTTCTGTGAAGGTTTTTTGTGTTGTTCTAATAATGTATGCAGAAAGAGAAATCAAAGGATCCTAAGCCATTTTGAGACCTCAGAAATGACAAAACCCCGGGTGCTTCCGGGGGCTTCGCCCCCTGGACCCCTACCAGGGCGCTGCCCTGGACCTGCTGGGGGGCTTCCAGCGCCCCCCAGACCCCCAGCTGTTTTAGGCAACGGCCTCCGGCCATTGTGTGCATGCCTTCGGCACGCAATGTACCCCTATGAAAAATATCCCCCCCACTTTTTTGGAGCTGGCGCCGCCACTGGTACGCATTCTTAACTGTCACGTGATTTTCTTTCAGCCTTCTCGTGAAAAGCATCAACTTCGGTTCTGCTAGCATGACAACAAGCTCAAATCGAGGACTCACTGCCTCGGTTTCAAGAACGTCTACAAGTATATCTGGTCGCTTGAGATACTCGAAAAAGCTTTTTTGGTAAGAAAATTTATCCAGTTTCCAATTTGCCAGCCTGGACCTTGTTTGTAAAAAGCATACTCATTTATAGTGGTACGTACGGGGGTATACGCTCCTCTAAAAATTTTTTCAATTTTGTGTCTTGAATCGATTTGGTGGTCTTTTCATCAAACCACAAGAATAATCCCCTCTTTGCCCTTTTACCGACCGACCAGTAAATTTAGCGAGCAAATTTTAAGTGGGAGGGGCGTCATCTCCCCGCACCCCCTAATTCGGCACTTTCTTTTCCTTTTTGTCTTGCTCCACATGAAAGTGCTGTGAGAGCTAATTTAAATCTTCCCTAGCTCTTATGCTTGCATCCTTTTTCTATTATAAGGAAATCAAGCTCAAAGAAATGGCATTGGAGTTAAAGGGGGTGAATTAGCCGTTAATACAAATAGCTAGCTGCAAACCAAGCTGCGGAGTGATTTTAAGCATCAGAAATCCTAACTAGCTATCATATAATATCATATCATATCATTTTTACTAGCTATCTGAGGGATTATATTTTGCGACTTCTAACTCTAACTTTATATTCTTACTCTTAGTGTGTACGGATTATGAGTCTAAATGTAACTATATCGAATGCTAATCGTGTCATGCATGTTTGTTATTATGAAGGAATATGAAGGTTCGAGATACCGTCGACATCGATGCCAGAGCTTCAGATGTCAGCTTTTCCTTGTCTATATCTATTGGTAAGTTGGTTTTTATTATGCAACACGTCTTCAAAGTTAAAAGGGCTGGAAAACTGTTTCTTTTTAAGTTACTCGTACCTGAATTTAAGGATGGATTTCAATTGAACATGAAATTTTGACAAATTTCGACTATATAAATACAATACTGTAAGCACCTATAAGTAGACTGTTATGCTCTGGACTTGCTCTCAAGTTGCCTGCGAGAAAGAAACAGACTAGAGACAACTTGGGTAAGGCAAGTTATGATTAAGCACCAGGACAATATATCTATATGACTATTTCGATGATTAAAGTTTAATGTGTTAAATGTTTCTTGTAAACTGTACAGTGTCTATCGTTTCTTTTTAACCGTTAAACGTTAACCGTTTCTTGTTAATCGGTAAACGCTACCCGTTTCTTTTTAACCATTAAATCTTAGCTGTTTCTTCTTAACCGTTAAACATTAACCGTTTCTTTTTAACTGTTAAGCGTTTACCGTTTCTTGTTAACAGTTAAACGTTAACCGTTTCTTTTTAACCGTTAAGCGCTAACCGTTTCTTTTTAACCGTTAAGCGTTAACCGTTTCTTGTTAACAGTTAAACGTTAACCGTTTCTTGTTAATGGCTTAACGTAAACCGTCTCTTTTTAACCGTTAACCGTCAACCGTTCCTTGTTAACAGTTGAACGTTAAACGTTTCTTTTTAACCAATAAACTCTAATAGCTGTTTTAACCGTTACACGTTAACCGTTTCTTGTTAATCGCTGGGTGAACCGTTTCTTTCTGCAGGGAAAAGTTCGGATGGTAAACCAACAATCACAGTGAATTCCTGTTCCTCCAACGTTGGTAGTTTGCGCATAAGATTTTCACGTTCTTCAGTAAGGTGAGACACCTTAGAAACGATTAATTAGATTTAACTCGGACTGAACCATTGAGGGGTGATAGCTGCCAAATTTGGTCAGAAGTAACCAGTTATGTTATTTACCTGGTCACCATTCGGGACGACAGGCATTTAAAAAAGAGGCGTACAAGGTTTCCGTAAGAAGCAAACGGACTGACAGTTTACGGGTTTCAATGGAGTGAATTGCTCGTTGATTCGAGACAATTGTTCCGGAGACCTATAACGTCCAGTCTGCGAAGAACTCAAGGCTAGGATTGAAAGACTTGCAACGATTCCTGGGAAAATTCTTGGAACAAAATCTTACCCTGGAGAAATTCTGATTGTGCCTGTCGTCTACCTCTAAAAACAAAAAAATTGTATTTGGAGAAGAGGGGTTCTTTGGTTTATACAATGTATAACTTTCTTGCCACCACGAACTGAAAAAACTAAACCTATTCTCTGTCTTAGCTGGTTATACAACCTCTTCTCTGGAATAATTGAAAAAATCTCAAAAAGCAGCTTTCTCGTTTGGTAAGTGGATTCTTTTGTCTATGAATATCCCATCTGCACTTTTTAAACTTGAAAAACATCAGAAAATGATGATATGACAAAAGTTGCATGGTTCGGAGGTCCAGAAATATGATGGAAAACTAGCTAAACTTTTGATGCCATGACCTGGCGAGAAAAGACCACAACACAAAAGCACCATCTTTAATGTTGGATCTTTTGTAACAAAAACTGTCTTTCCTTTTTTTGCAAAGGCAACACCGGTTTGTAAGCTGATCCCTAGACCGGTCCCTCGCAGAAGTCCATATTGTTGTTCAGAACAGCTCCAGTTTTAGCTTTTGTGAAGCCTCCGCCAAACGCAGTCAACATTTCACCCAACGTTGCCCAAGATTCACGTTGGAGAAAAGGTGGTAAATAAAACGAGACCTCGACCTTGGCTGTGATGCTACCGTTGTTGGTGCTCGAAATGGTGGTATCAAAACGGCTTATCAAGTCTTACGAAGCAATACAGTAATTGTACAGTAATTGTACACGTACAATTACAAGACTCTAAGGTTATTCACTTTTTAATTGATTCTATAACCAACAGATGTGCAAGTCAGCTACTGAATCCTTGAAGAAAAGAGGAGCAGCAGAATTGGCTGAGTTCAAAGGTAAAGAAATGATGAAACAAATTATTGACATTTTGTTTTGTTACATTTATACCAATGCTTTGTTGTGGCATCATACATCCATATTTCGCTTTAGTGAAAAAGGCAATCGACAAATTTGCGGTAATTGACTACAGTATGACTGCTGCTCCAAAATTTACCAGTCAATACATGGACATCTTTATCAGGGTATGGGAATTTCCTTGTATCTTTATCTTCAGTTTTGATATTTCTATCACGGGAAGTTTAGGTGCCAACACGGAGCATGCCCGTATGCATAGGCATACACATAAGCTCAAACAGCATTAAACATGCATAGTAATGTGGGTCAATAGAGCCTCGTCTCTCCGCCCAAATCTATATTTATGTACGAAGGTCCTTAGGTAATTTCAAGATCCAGTTTCAAGACGCATCTTGTCAGAAAATAAATACAATGCATGGTCAGTTAACTTTCTGCGAAGAAGAAACTTTAAGACCTAATTGACAGTGTTTGCTTCCATAGTGCATAGGATAATTCTTATTGAAATAAGTCAACCTGGAGGCCACTCTACTGTTAGTCTCAACGAGATGTCCGCTTTGAAGAGGCGTCCATATGACCATATAGAGATAGTTGATTGCACGCAGCTGAACTTCATTTAAGAGACACCTCAATACAACGGACACCTCCGAACAACTGAAAAAAATATTCCTCTACGAAACGTGATTTGTTTTTACAAATAAACTTCCATACATACAGCGGAGAGCGGAGACCTCTCTTTAACGGACCATGTTGTCCCATTGGTGTCCGCTTTGTGGGGGTCTCACTGTCGTATTAAGTGAAGAAAGCCATAAATGTTTTCTATTTATTTTCAAAGGGTGAATTCCTTTCAAGAAAAACCCCAGGAAAACACAGTTCACTTCCCATACCAAATTTTCCTACGTCATCGGCAAATGGTAAAATGGTTTACATTTGGTTATCTGACTACACAATCAACACTGCTGGAGAAGTTTACCATAACACAGGATTTCTGTCAATGAACGTCGATAAAAACAGTCACAATGTAAGTATTTGTTACTTGAATATGTATCTGTATATATTATCTATATCTATATCTATATGTGTATATATACATACAATACTGATTCCTTTAGCCAAACACACTAGCAACTCCGTACTAATCAAGCTTCACTTCAAATAAACATTCACAGGTCCACAGCTATGTTAATTCACAAAAAACTGCGCAAGAATTGTTCTACCGGTCTAACGATTCCATGCTCATATATGGCCTTATAAGAATGCGGGAATGGGTGAAAAGGGGTGTCAAATTACGCAAATGCGACTACTTTTGATGAACAAATAAGAGAATCAGCTAATTTCTCACTGTCCCCGTAAATCGTACCACGCGGTCATTTCGCTCTTTGCGGAGAGAATGGATCCGAAAACCCTCTGAAAATGGGAGTTTTAGTTATCCGTTCCTTATTGCTCAAGTATAAACGCAAGCAAAAAATATTGTATTGTACCCAAAGAAGAGAAAGGAACCAAACTGGACCGTTCTTTTTATTCAGATATAAGGGGTTGAATGTAAGTTTAATCTGTTTTTCTGAACTGTAGGCCAGTTTCATTAAATAGTTAATTTTCTTTCTCTCTCAGATATCACCATTGGTTAAACATTTGTTGAATACGAAAAAATTCAGGTTTCTTGTTCCAGAGGTACGTTTTTCTTCAAGTAACATCAGCTTAAATATAGTCCTGGTTACCACTGAATCGTAGAGGAATCTCCATAAAATTTGCCTAGGATCGCGAAATTCGTAACGATGGAGAATGTTGAGCTCACTTCTAATCTCCCAACGCTTAAGTACGATTTACGATCACCGACATGTCTAAGCAACCTAAGATTGTGCAAGCATGATTCCGAAAAAGCGATGAAGACAATCGCACGGTCCCGAATCCTCTACCCTAGGTACAGAGCTACCGGTACCGGGCCACCGGGAGTAGAAAATTGGAAATGAGGAAAAGAAAGAGGGAACGGGGAAAAGCCGGGTCCCTGATCTGAATCGTTGATGAACATATTTATCGATTTGGATGAGGTCCTTGCACGATGGATCCAGAGCCTCTTCTTTTCACCCTCTCTTCCTTGTTTCTGTACTTCCACTCCCGGTGACCCTTTGAGGCTTTGGTACCAGTGGTACCGATCCCCTAAGCCTTCTATCCATAAGGTCTTAGCTATCGAATGATTTACTGCATGATCTTTATAGATTTTCCAATCGCACGAGTAGTTCACAGTTGCTCTAACCGAATATCCCTCTTTTTCAGTTGGCACGTCGTTTTCCAAACAGACCCCTGGCAATTCGCATTCACAGCTATAAACCACCAAGGGTCGAAATAAAGAATGGAGAAGTTAACCTGCTTCTGTTTGCTTCAGCAACATTCAGAGTTCAATTGAAGAATGGCCAATACTTTGACGCATTCTCCATCCAGATGGTACGTTAAGACAAGTTTTTAGGGCCTTCATTTTCTTTTCTTTATGACGGTAGCCTGTCAGTCAGGCCATTCTAAAACTAGCCCCTTGGAATGAAAACGACCCTTGACCAAAAGACGTATGTAAGGCAGGAACTCTAAAATTTGTTTCTGGAAGAGCGAGAAGGTGAGGGTCAATGGTGTTTTTAGGGCCACAAGGTTCTTTGTAGTGGTTAACTAATCGAGACCTCAACCCTGGCTGGGATGCTAACATAGCTGGGGCTCCAACACCGACCTCGCTGAGCTTCTGAAACAACGAGCCACCTTGATTAGGCCACGACGCCACAGCACCTTCAGCGAGATGTGACATGTTGATCCTCGTGAAAAAATCTTCAAGATAAAATGGTGTTTTGCCGTTGTGTTTTGAAAACCATCGTCAATGAGCTCCCTAACAATCGGCCATTTTACCATATTTAATCGAATAAGCGCCCTCCCCCGAATAAGCGCCCCTTTGAATTGAGCTGCCCATCATATTGGTCCCAGACACTCCTTTGATAGTGTATGTGCAAGCTCTTGATGGGAGGAATCAAGAGACACCTTTTGCTAGTTGCTGCAAAACTTAGTTCTCGTCAGAACGTAATTTTATCCATAAATTTTCAATTAATTGCTCCTCTTTGAGATGGATCTTTGAACAAGCGCTCCAGGCGCTTAATTGGGAAATACGGTATAAAATACTCGAGTAGGATTAAGAATGAGTTGAAGATATTAGCTTTTCTTGTTTATCCTATTCACATTTATCCTGTCTTTCAAAAGGACGTTAAATCGGAGGCAACTGTGTCAGTATCTGGTAAAAATATTCAGGGTGATTTGAAAGGATTCAGGTAAACTTTGAAAAAATTTTTCAGTTTCTTAATTTAATTAACTATAATTCACACGTTATAAATTATATTGTGTGTCAAATCTGTGTTACTGATAGTGAATCTGAGACTGATAATGCTTTTTTCAGTTTGCAAATGAGAACAGCAAAATCAAACGTTGGTCCTGTCCACGTAAGTCTTGAAATTTATAACAAAATTTACTCTTAAATTTGTTGTTCAGTTTAGATCTATAGTAATATTTAGTTCACTTCTTCGTCATTCAAAGCTCTGTCTCGTGCTTTTGTCGATTAAATCGAACTATTGCCTCTTCAGATTCCTGTCAGTCAACCATTCATAAAGAATTTGGTGAGCGGAGCCATCATCAAGGCTGCCAAAAGTAAGTGTAAAAATTTCCTAACCAACCTCCCTATATTTGGTGTACTATAACTCCAATGTTCCATATACCATCATTCCAATATTTGGACATTCCAATACGAACAATACGACATTCCGACATTCATTTTGACCTTCTAATACCCCAACATTCCTTATTCCGGCCTTTGATCTTCAAATGTACCAATATTCCAAACTCAAAAATTCCACATTCCATCATTCCAAAACACTTTCCTTGATGTGCCGGGGCCGGTGTTCCATACTTTAAGATCAATATTGATTCAATATGACATAACCATTCAGATTACAAATGGATATGATGTATTTTTTAGAATTCTTGAAGATTGGATTCCCTCTTCCAAATCTGGATGACATCACATTTACAAATCCAGAAATAAAACTCGAGAAGGTTGGTTTCTTTGCTTCAATTTTTCTCAGATTTTGCGCAATTGGAGTAGCTATTCCCTTAGCTAATGTTAGCTAATTCATTTTGATATGGTGCAACTATTCGTTTCCGCGTTCGTTTCGTTGTGTTTTAAACCATATCTACTGCTTTCCTACCGATACTGTATCTTCGCATTATTATTGTTGCTGTTTTTGTTACTTTTGCAGGGTGTCATTCGAGTTGGCGTCGATTGCTTGTTTACTCCAAAGTAAAACTAAATACTGAACTTTCCTAAGAAACAGTTTCTATATTTTTTACTATGTAAACTTTAACATTTCAGTATTTTTGCATTTATTAACATCTTAATGTTGGAAACTTACGAAATTCTGTAGTTCTTTATCGTATAAAAATCGTCGAATCGTTGCTTAAAATTCGCGTTTAATTTGAATGAAAATGAAAGAAAGGATTCAGGTTCCAGCTTACAGAATATGCTCAAGGAGACACTAAGCCAAGTATTTTCCTTTTTTTGAGCATGAATGTTTGAGTTGCTTGCATCTTTTTTCCTCAGTTTCTGCAGATAATGTCAACATTTTTTCTCGCAGAATTCTTTTCTCTTTGTGTCTTCCATTATTTGTGAATTTAAAGAAACCACTACCGCGCCATCTTCCAGAAAAAGTCGCGCCGACCCAGACCTCTTTGAAAAAATGTGCATTCGATTCAATAGCGATAACTGACTCGTGTAACGAGTTAATATACAGAAAACTCCTGCTTCAAAGACAGGGCTTCTGTGCTGCAATCACAATTTGAAATTTAAACAACATACATACTTTGACTAAAATATAAAATGTTATAAAACAAGTACAACAATTGCTATAACAACAATGCAGTCAACTCTCTAAGCGGACAATGGGACATTTTCCGATTCAATCAGGTTGCTCTTTGACAAGGCACAATTTAACGCATCTTGTCGTGAAAACATAACCCATTTGCATAGTCCGGTTTTAAAGTGTCCACTTTATAGTGTTGTCCGCTTTAAAGAGTTGACTGTAATACTGTGTGAACTGGAACGGATTTAAAAACTCTAAATTTCGACTAAATATCAACAGGTTAAAACAACATTAAAAAGAACAACAAATTCTTTACAAAATCAATGGACACTTTATAAATTAGAATCATTGCTATCCCTCGACGACACATCACTATCCATATCATTTTCTCTGTAATCAGTTGTGTTTGCCTTTGTATGCAGTTGACTACCATCTTCTCCATCGTCGTTTTCTATTATATATTCACTTATGACTGACAATTTCTGTTCTACGTCCTCTTCCTTACCCTGCCTTGCGCTGAGTAAAGCAAAACAATGCAATTTTGACTGCTGTTCGTCAGTCGCCTGATGATCTTGAGTTGTACAGTTGAATTCTTGCCCACCATCAGCATGCGGAATTTCTCTGACGGAAACCGCTCTCATACTGGCGTTATTGGTAATTACATTGACGTCACCGGGGACCATGTTGGCGCTATTAGCTATCATTTTGGCGTTACTGATTACCATATTGGCGCTACAGGCTATGGCGTGATTTGGATCTGGCGTTAACTTGTCACTGGCATATCCAGTAGAATTATCATTACTATAAACCATACTAGCATGTTCCATTTCTGTCGGCTTCGCACTTGTACTGTACTGTGGGGTGCATGCTTGATGGCTTTGGATGAAGTAGTTTTGCTGCGGCACCAATCTGTTCTCACTGAAGCTCTTTGGGGCGCTTCTCTCTAATTGGCTACTATCTTGAACAAGTGATAAGCGACTGTATGGCCTCGCATCCGTGCTGCTACTTTTGTTATGCATATTTTCATTTGGAAGCAACAAGCAACTCATATTGGGAGGTCCAGGGGCGGACATCATTTGAGGGGTAACGAAGAATTTTGGAATGTTACTCTGTAAGTCGGCCGGTTGTGGAATGCAATCTTTGTCGAATCTGTTGTTGGAGTTATGCAGTGTAGATGAAGGCAAGTACTTCGAGCTGCTTTCGGAGGCCTGGTGTGAATAACTTGTTTTGTTATGAGTGTAGTTAGGATTACCGAAATGTGGGCTAAGCATCGGAATAGGCGTAAAAGGATCAAATGTCGGATACATGAAGGATCTTCGATCTTCCAGCTGCACAAGCCATTCAGCAGCTGCTAAGAGTTCACCTCTCGCTTCTTCAAGGACTGAATTAATGAATATATCAGAGAACTGTGGAAACAAGCGAGCTAATAGATTTAGGTACCGAATTTTCAGGCTGTTTCTGCTATCTGCGAAATGATTCGGAAATACCAGAGGGTTAAATGTCGTTGCATGGGAGCTATCAGGAAGCGGTCCTTTATGAGAAAGAGGCCAGGTTCCATGTTGCATGTTTGTATTTGTACTCGGACCTTTATGGGAGAGAGGCCAGGTGCCATGCTGCATATTTGTATTTGATGGGTAAGAAGGCCTGAAAATCTGATTTGAGGCTGCAAAAGTGAAACTGTTTGCCACAGAACATGTCATATCTGTTCTTGTTGTAATCTGTGTTGTAACGACGGTTTTATGGTAAAGGAAATTCTGATCGTTGCTATTGGTACTTTTGTGCGTGGTAATCAGCTGCGGAGGAGCACTAACAACTGTGCTTTGATTTGGGTCTGGCAGCTTGAAAGTTGAACAAATGGATGGCATAGATGAACAAACGGTTTGTGAATCTTGATGCCGATAGCCTAAGAAAGAAGCATGAGCAATTTTCAAACAAATTAAATAGTTTATCTCCATTGATTTCTCGTATTGGCTGGCACTCGGATCGGCAGAAATGTCTTTTAAACATTTTAAGCTGCTTTCTTTCTACCTACTCCGACTCTGCCCCATAAAAGCCCCAGTCTAGGTACTTTTATCACAAATATGAAACAAAATTTAGAAAAGCATATACCGTATAATGAGCACCACTGTTTGAACAGCGCCTCCCTGATTAAAAAGTGAAATGACCGCCCATCTCGATCTCAGTCATGAAAGGGGTCGTTTAGTAAAAAAGCTAAATTTTTGATGGGGCTTTCGTTAAATAAGTATAGTTTTTAAAGAGCATTTTGTTCGCGTGTTTCATGAATACTAAATATTTGTTTCAAATAGTCACAAAGACAGAACTAAAATTTTTCAATAGGTGAAACTTACAGCTTTGCGTCAGATTATCTTGAGGCAAAAGCGAGAAGTATCAAAGAATATGTGGTACATAAAATGCGCAAAATGTGCCATAGATACCTTTGCTGACGTTTTGGCTGTGCTCGAAAGAAGCAGCATTTTCGGAAGAAAATACATTCAGTGGCGCTGGATTATCTGTGTCTCTGCTTTCCGAGCTTCTTTCTAACCCCATCTGAGCGGCAAGGAAGCGTTGTCTTTTGCAAACCAAAATGCATTTTGAGCAAGCACATTCCCGATATGGACAGTTCTTTTTGTGACCTTTCAGCACTGCAAGACGGCCATGATTTCTGCATTTCGAACATTTCAGCGTCTTCCTCATTCGCCTTTGATATCCCGTATTTCTTTGTCTGAGTTTATCTACTCTAAAATTGGAATTTCTAGCCGTTGTTGACATTATATTCTCTATAAATAATCTTGTAAAGATTTTACAAGAATTTCCATCTTCAGCTTGATTAGAATTTGAATTCCACATGTTTATGAATGAGATGAAGCATGGTCGATCTTGTCATGTGACTTTTACCGTCTTCATTTGCAATATTTGAAATTATATAAAAGAAATGAAGCCGCTACAAAGTTGCGATTCGTCTCTTGAGACTTGAAACTTGTTCATTTCAAAAAATTAAAAATTTTGGCACGAGCGATCGCGCGATCGGGATAAAGATTTATAAACAATTTTTCCATTTCCAGACAAAGCAAGGAAATAGTTTTCAAACCAGTTTTCAAATTACGCTTGTGTGATTTTGGTCACAATTTTCCTCTTATCAAATCAAGATTCGTTTCAAAAACTTGCATTATAGCCTATCATGAGAGCACGATTGAAAAGGCCTAGGGAATTCAAAAGTAAAAGCTTTGTAACGAAAAAAATTATAATTTCATTCTTTTGCACATCATTGAAGTAACATTTAGATCGTACTTACTCTGAAGACGTGTAGTTATATGTCTGAATTACGTTGCGTCTTATAATGTAGGTAGAAAAGGTTAAAATGGTAAGACTACCTATGGTTTTACTAAAGATATGTTTACCTTCTTAAATAACGGAATAACTTACTATATGCAAATGTCTACTACACTAAATACTAGTTAGATGAAATTATGCATTATAAATTAGAATTGTCGAGGGGAATTTCAACCTAGAAATTTGTACAAGATTTTTCTAAAACAGAGGAATTTCTAAGATATTTCGAAAAGATTTCTGCGAAGAGAACCTCCAGTGTTTTCAGTAAAGGTGCATCTAGAACGATATCATAGATTTCCGGGGGATGAATAGCTCCGCTCCTGCTTGCGTTAACTGAGCTTGCAAACTCCACCTATAGTAGTCTACCCAATAAAATACAAGTTTGAAAAGATTTGTTTGAGTTGCATTTTACCTTAGGCGATCCGAAAGGGCCTTAAGATTTTTCTAGAGAAATAGCTACAGAAAGAGTTCTAGTTTCTTTTGCACAGACGTGGACAGTGTGGCTAAGTGCTTTTGGTCCATTGAATGTTTGAGTGAATGAATGAAACTCGGAATGAAATGTATTTTGTATGAATCCCTCCCCAAGCATAAGTCTCCCGAAGTCTCCCTTCCCGTAAATGGAATATTCAAAAGTCTACTCAGCTGTGAGGGTCTTCAAGATGGTGGAAACAGCAGAGAAAATGTGATATACACTGGCAGCTCTGGAGTCTTTATCTTGAGATCCTACAAGCAACAAATTAAATTCTTAGGACATGAAGAACTTCTATATAGCTAAAGATTTATTAAGGAACGAATTTCTGTTTACAAAATAGTAGCGTAAATAACCAACCTCACTTTTCTCACTTCTGTTGTTCAAACCAAAACATTGAGATTTGGGGCCTGCAAAATATTATGCTTAAATATCAAATGCATTTCATAACTGCAGTCTTGTTTAAAGAAATAAATTAGCTACTGCTTTCACTCCACATTGCACAGTTAAACAAGTGCTATGCTCTGACTGGTGAATTCAACAAATCGAATCGGTCTTATAGATGTAAATTCAATCCTGCTTAAAATAAAGCTTGTTTTAGAGTGCCCAGTGAAAGCAGTATAAATCTTGAGAAAGCAGCAAATCCACGCTTACAATGCCAGCCAAAATGCTTGGAACGCCAGATTGGCTTTTCTGCTCCATGGAACATCTCCCCCCTCTGTAAGCAACATTATTTTCGGGGAGAGGGGATCGGGTCAGTGAGTGTTGCCTAGTGAAAAAGCCTGAAAATATGATTGATGTTCCGAGTGATTCTGGCAGGCATTGTAGGCTTGCATCACACAGTTGTGTGCATCGTAAAATTAAGCTTATGGCACTAACGTATACAAGAGCTTAAGCAGTCTAATATGGTTGATTTATGATGATACATAATGATCAAACGGAATTAATTGACTTTATATGAAGTGGTCTCCCAGCAAACATGTCTTTTCGACAAGATAGGTTTATCTGTTATTCAAAGGTCTCGGTTAAGGCAGTAGGAGGACAGTGCTTTTTACGAATCTATATCACTCACCTATACTCTGAAGGATGAAGGATTCTCCATCATAAAACTGTGCTTTTATGGCATATCGAACCTAAAAGCCAGGTTTAAAAAAGATAAAATACAGTGGCTAACAAAGAGCATCTACTTAATTAAGAACCACTAGACGCTTAAAATAATTTTTCGTGATAGACAATAGACATAACTAGGCAATTAAATGCATGATGACTCTGCTACTTGATGCTAAGGGTATACCCTGGTTGAAAGTGGAAAAATCTCTTTAGAATTCACTGCTTAAGATGCTAAGCTTATTCAAGGTGAATTTTTCTTTGTACAACGTATATTCTAGAAAACACGATCCAATACAAACTCGATTCCATGGAAATTTATATATTGGTGAGCCATTTGTAATGTGCATAGCTAAAATTACGCAACAAAGCTCAAAGTGCCTTGCAAAACAAAATCAGTATTGGCTCTTACCTCCCTGTCTTGTCGAACCGAAAAAGTCTGTCGTTCTGAAATTCGTTGTGACAAGGCTGGGTCTGATGGCTTTAGTCGCTGTTCGAAAAAGTAAGTCTTGATAAATCAAAATCAAACATTGTTTTTTATACATTATTAAATATCTAAAGATATTTCAGAATACATGTAATTCGGTGGAAGAGCAGAGGCAAAATCTAACTGTTTATCACACAGCCGTAAGCTGAGGACACCTTAAATCTGGAAACTACCTGCCACAACTTAAATATCTCTTATATTCTTTTGTAAATTCTGTTATTTTCTGTTGTTGTATTATATTGTGTTACAGAGTGTATTACACTGTTACGCATATTTGCCACACCTACCATGCCAACTCTGCTACTACTGAAACTTGCACTTACCCCAAGCTATTTCAATCCTCATTTTATTACGTTGTCGAACTTAACCCCCTACTATTGCTACCCCTTACACTATTCGGGATACCAGGGTTGGTTCGAAACGAAAGTTTTTAAGTATTTATTATCTAGTATTTTATTTATCTTCTTCTTAATGGATCAATTTTCATCCATTACCAAACATTTCGTATAACAAACAACCTAACCGAGCAAAGTAAAACTTAATATACTAAAGTGCTAACATGGTATATATCCCACTCAAAAAAGATATGTACAGCTAAGTAGATAAATTGCAAGTTTTGAGTAGATAAAGAGGGAAAAGACAATGATTTAGCCATACCTGCATATAAACTGTAAGCAAATTTTCGTTTTGGAGTTTGGCCTTGACTTCAAAATGAAATCCATGTAATGAAAGTACTTTATTGTAGCTTGTCATGGACTGGATAAGAAGAAAAATCTTTCACAAACAAGAGTATTTCGAATCGACTTTCAGTCTGTAAGTAAAGCTGGTTTAATTTTGCCAGAGAGAAGGCGATGTAAGGCAATAAATTGGGAAGGTTAAAAAACAAAACTCCCTACAATACGTTTTCATTCTTCAAACATGAAAACAAGTCTTGGAACAAGAACTGTAGATGACTCCCTATCCCCTAGGTAGCTATGTTCCCCCATATGGGTGGGATTTTTTTCAAAAACTCCCTACAACTTGGTCCGATCTGTGCCTATGGGCATCTTATAAGATACAACAAAGTAGGTATAGAATCACATTCCCTTGACATTTGCTACATAAATGCATAAATATCACTGGATGGCTGTATGTGTAAATAATTAACCTTAAAGGTGGGCTGGTTTGCAAAAAATTCGGGAGTACATCCCTGTACATTTAAGTATCAAGTCACATTTAAGATAGCAAAACTTTGAACAATCACTCCAACAATTCGCATTAGCTTTTAAAGTAGAAAATCAATTTTAGCAATTCATTATACCTCTTCAAAAATAAAACCATGTCGAATGGAGCCATTTTCAAATCTTGTCATCAGTGACATGTCACCACCACCTTGCAGCTATAGCAAAATAGATGAAGGTTATGACAAAAAATTGTGACTATTGATTGCGCTTCCCTGCTTCATGTCCCATTCTTAGTATAATTGTTCCTTTAATGAACTAGAAATAAGTAAAGACGCCCTCTTAGTGACAACAAAGAACAAGTAAATACAAAGTTATAATAAAACATACCGAGTAATAATGCTGACTGAAGACTTTCAGTAGCCAATCAGAAGGGAGCACATTCATCTTACTAATCTCATCGAGATGACCAGCTGAAAACGAAAACAAATATAATTTACAGAAAATATCCACACAGAAGAACTACTGCCTGAAATTATAAGAAAAACAAGAGTCATTTCAGCCTGATATTGAAAGAGGCCATTAATAAAGGGTTTCAATTGACGCACTGGTGTTTAAGCGTAACTTGTGGGTTTTGTTACCTTCTTACATGGAACTCCAAAATTGTATGCAGCAAAATGATAAGTAGAGCCTGCTAATGCTGTTAATGTCATCATGAGTTTTTCTGGAGATTGCTTTAGACCTTGTATTAAGAGTCTATACTCTGATTAAGTAAGGTATACACCTCAATAACATTGTTGGCCAACATGTTGGCTGAGAATAGGCCAACATGTTGGTATTGTTTCCCATAACTTCACAACATCAGAGATGTTTTGGGTTGCTGATGTCATCTACAAATGATCTTTTGCAAACATGGCCGAAAAGTAAGCAGTTGTTTGTTTATTGCTCGCTCGTTTAGTTGAAGACTAAGAAGAATAAACTCGTTTTGCAACTAGCTTGAATCTATTACTCATTTAATGGTCTCCGAAATAACGACCGAAATGGGAAATGTTGTGCCAACACGTTGACGAGACATAGCAACCCGTACCAACACATAAATTTTGTTCAAATCGACGAAAATGATGTTGACCAACATTTTTTCATCAACAACATGGTGTTTATTAGGCCAACATCTATAGCAAAAGCAAACCGTGCCAATATGTTGGCTAACAATTGGCACGGTTTGCGCCCGGCTTTACTATCTGATTTGAGTTTCTACAGGAACGTAAAATTATCAGCTCAAGTTGCAGGAGAAAAGATAGGCTTTGATGGCACTCGCATTCAAATGATAAACATAAAATCTTTATAAGAAACCCAAACTCTTGAATAAGAGACAAAATCCAACTTACGATTTGTTATACCATTGAGTCGAAGTGTGTTGAAAAGACAACGATATTGCTTTCCCTACAAAAACAGGTTTGATAAACGAAGAGAGTAAGAGACAGGGTATTTGAGTACTTAAATGTATGAATTACTTTCTTTATCAAATCGCTATATACAGTAGCAAGCAAGCAAGCCTTTTTCCTTTCGGTAACTGTAATTCGGACCTGCGGCTTGTTTCGCCAGTCTAATATTCTAGAACGAACAAGACCGTCGGAAGGAATCTCGGATTGGGGGGGCTGAACAACTGAAAAGTATTAGATGACGTTCCCCCCAGCCCCCCCCGCTTCCGACGGCCCTGACGAATACCCTGAGTACTCACTTACCGGTGTCAAAAGGATGGACAGTTTGATGGATAGTTTATTTGACTTTCAGCCAGAGAAAGAGGTGCCAACAAGATTCAAACTCAAGATCTTCTGAACGCCTTAACGGGGCCTTGACCATCTTGGCGCGTTGAAATGGCTCGGCAAACCCTCACCTTACCTCCTACAGGAAAAAGAACTAAAGACCACGTTCTATAATAGGCAACTTAAAACATTGAACATCCCTTGCAATTTATGATTTCACAGTGTTGATCAACGGAAAACATGAACATTTCAGGGGTGATGATGCTAACAATAAAAATGAAACAAGGCATTTTGAAGGTAATTACCTCATCTTGTTCAAGGAATGACGTTGTTTTTGGGATGCTAGGAACAGAAAAGATAAAAAACTTTTAAAAATAACATACTTTTGTAATAAAAAATATCGTAGCCAGAAATTAGTATATTTTGTGGTATGTCATAGTAAAGAGGATCAACGTAAAGAGGGGCATGGAATGTGCTAGATTCAAATAATAAAGGGTTCAGGGCAAGACAGGCGGAATTTTAAACAGGGTTTAATAACAGTAAATTAAAAGAAAATAACATAAAAGTACTGATGTACCTATGCATACCGAGTTGTAGAGAGTATTACCGAATTGCTACCACAAGACATAAATGAGAGTAAATGTCTTGACAATTGAAAGAAGATAAATGAATCACGATATAGTTAAATTCAAAAGCAGGGGGGCTTGCACTGCAAAGCCAAAAATAAAAGGGGATCTTGTGGATCTCTTATAATGAACCCCACAGTAGCAAGTTGATGTCATAATTACCTCATGAACCATGTCACAACTGTCCCCCAAGATGGCATCACCTACAGATGGAAGAAGACATCGTAGATTTAAGAGCAGTATCACAAAGACGTTTGTTTAAGCGCATGATTAAATGCGAAGGATTATGATAAAGAAGATATTCTTGATATCTGAATACGTTGCAAGGTAGATCCAGGAGCATGAAAAGACAACACAACTTGCAATTTTCCGACAGCTACAACATATTTACCGTACGTATTTCCTCGGTTAAGCACTCGGGGCGCTAGTTAAAAAATCTGCCTCAAAGAGGAGCAATTATTTGAACATTAGCTAGTTATTTCAAATTGATATTAATTGAAGTTATTAATAATATTATTTGAAAATTATGAATAAACTAACGTTATGATGAAAACTAAGATTTGCAGTAACTACCAAAAGGTTTCTGTTAATTCCATTCACCAGGAGCTTGCACATACACGATAAGGAGGTGCAAGAAGGAGGTGTCAAAGAAGGTGTCACAGGTGACAAAGAAGGAGGTGTACGGGACCAACCTGATGGGCAGCTCAATCCAAAAGGGGCGCTTATTCGAGGGAGTGGGGCGCTTATTCGAGGGAGTGGGGCGCTTATTCGAGGGAGTGGGGCGCTTATTCGAGGGAGTGGGGCGCTTATTCGAGGGAGGGGGGCGCTTTATTCAAGGAAATATGGCAAATATCTATACTTCTGCAAAGTACCACACGTTTCTAAAAAGTACCACAAGTTTTTTTGGATACAGTCTTCCGAACTCCTAGAGCTAAAGATATAGTAGCAAACAAACAAAGATGTACTTGCCTGCAAATTCGGATGTTGTTTCAAGAAAATCCAATTGCAAATCAATTTGTACAGTGAATATTCATCGTAGGTAAATAACCTGCAAACAACACATATTATTGAGCTAAGAATAGATTCTTAAAGTAAGCAACTGTGTTTTATAAGGAACTGGGAGCAATTAGTGTGATAGTGATCTTCTACTGGTTCATTGAAAACTCTAACCTCCTACGTCTTGAGGACCAGGGCAGGGCCATTAGATAAGGAGTTAGGCCCTTTATCTCGTTGTGCCTTCATTTCCTACTACCTTTGCTAACAAGTTTTAATTCACTCCCTTCAAATCCCTCAAAATCCATTCATTTCTTTCAGAAAAATGTAAACTCAGTTTTTCATGACTATGGTTTTTTGTTTCTCGCTGTTGTTTGTGAGATCTCAACGAAGTCCTTTTCCCTTATCAACTAAAAAGTGAATGTTCCTTTGTGTTATTTCCAAGATACGTTAAGATAGTACATGAACATATTTAAAAGCTTTTTCGTCTGACACTCCGAGTATAAACGTCAGAAAAACAACCGCAATTTTAATGTATTAGGCGGTATTTATACCCAGATGCGAATCGAAATGCACCAATAGAAAAGTGCAGCTATGTTGTTATTGTATTTAATGTAACCAAACATATTCTATTATGTAGAAATTGCCCACATTTAAAACAAAAGGCAGAAAGAGTTCGTTTCTCACTTGGAATCTTCAATAAATGTGATTGGTCATCTCGCTATATCCCACGAGCTGATTAGTGTTCAAAACAAAATACCAACCTTGCTTTACTTTTCTATTGATGTATTTCGATCCGCATCTGGGTATTAAATACCGCCTTAGTCATTTATTTCGGTCAGTTTCGGAGGTTTCTGCTCTGATGAACGCCAGACGAAAAAGCTTTGAAGTATGTCTAAAAATGTTTCCACTGTTCTATCTTCAAGCCTCATATTATACGTTTTTTGATTCTTCATTCATTAATAAAAACATATATAAAAGACCACAAAGCAACATTTTTCTTACCGGGGAGACTTTAGCAGCTTTTCTAATAGGTCACTTGTAAGTTGGCACAGATATATTTGAGATGACAACTGAAAAAAGAAACAATTGTTGCTTAATATTCCAAAATGCATGTCGGCTCATCATTTAAAAGTAACGGCATTCAAAATAGAATAAAATTTTAATCCCATGTTCCCTTTTTCGTGGTTTTGTACTCTTTGGCTCTATAGGAAAAATCTAAGCTCCGGTCGTGAGTCTCTGATGCAAAGGAGTGAAATGATTTAGATGGTTTATTTCAAGGGGCAAATCACTTCATGGAATCTCGTACATCCTCAGCTGGAATCTCTATTTTTTCACATATATATTGTAAGAATCCCTTTTTTTCAATAAGAATTCGTGCAAGAGTGAAATGCCCCGCGGCTTATTTCACCAGTGCCATCCCAACTCTTCTTGTCTCAGAGAACAAGGACAATACGAAACATTCTAGGAAATACTTCAAACAACCAGGTCAACTAAGGCTCTAGCTAAACTAAACGAAATGTACTTTTTTAATAACTGTGCAAAATAGTCAGAAAAAGCCAGTCCACCAATGTTGCTGCTAGAGCACATCGGGTTCCATTTCTTAAGTACAGTCTAACTCGACTAGTCGAGACGTCACTAAAGTTGAAGGTGAAATGGTGTTTTAGCGCCAGTCGCTAGAATCTCAGTAGTTGGTTAACTAATCGAGACCTCGACGCTGGCCGTGACGCTACCGTGCTGGGCTCGAACCCGACCACCATGAGTCAGCTGGATTACACCACGATGCCACGACAGTACCTTCACTAAGTCAAATAGATTTCTGTTTCTCTCATGAGGTCGACTTATCGACGTTGAGTTCAACTGCATTTCTTTCATGTTTTTGTTAAACGTTTTTAGGAATTTTTTACTGTAACAAAAGATTTATTTACCAGAGGCACTGCGTTCAATTCCAACCATTTTTCGCAAAGCTCTTGGACGTTTGGTAGGTCAAACTAAAAAAGAATAAACAAGATGTCAATCTTAACTCCGAATAAAAATAGAGCCCTCAAATGAATAACAAATTCAAATATACAAACCACCTTTTTAGCAGCAGCATGAAATATACAAACATTGTTCACATCAACATCTTGTACCATTATTTCAACACATCTGAAGAAATAAATTAATTTCTTTGACTAATTTATCATATAGATGAATGATCGAAGTAGAATATTAGATGATCGAGGCCTATGGTCTAAGAATTATCACTCTAATATCTGTAGATGGTGTATCATTCTCAGGGTGTTTCGTTGAATTTCACCCAAATATGGCAAAGTATCCAATCATCTTTAACAAACAAAGTCCGTACTCATTTCAAAAGGAATCGACAACCAAAAATCATAGGATGGACACTCCCGTATGTAACGTTCCTGATTGACCCCCCCTGGAAAAGTAAGGGAAAGCAAATGTAGATAAACAAAAGAGACTGTCCTAAGTTTAAAATACTCTTTCTCATCGCTATATTTTCACTTTTAAACAATACAATAACTGTACTTACCTGTTTCTAAGAGTATCCATTTGCAAGAAAACAGCAGCAGATAAGACTCCAATGACATCAGAACGCTCGAATCGACAATTGTCATCATATAAAGCACACAAAGCAGTAGCAAAAACTGAAAAGAAAGTTTTAAGGATCAAGTTAAAATGGGTTTAATAACTTAAAAATTGGGACCAGAAGAGATAAGTTTTTAGATGCTATAGAGAAAATGTGAAACCAAGTAATAAAAACCCGAGCTTAAATTTAATCTTAGCAAGCGCATTTTGGGCGCATTTCACATTTGTTCAAGAAGGAGATCAAGTTGGAGAGATTTTTTATTGTTTAAAGGGGAGCCTAAGCCTTTAAAAGCATCAAACAAAACGAATCAGAACTCAATCACGCCATCTTAATGAAGAAGAAAAAATTGCGCATTGCAATGATAACGAGGTTAAGCCTCCTAATGACCGAAGGAATTAAGGTTAACTCCTATAGGGGTTTGTAAACATGTTCCATCCCGGGTTGTCATTTAGTTTGCGATATTTTGCCCGGTTTATTGGTCATGTTCTGTGAAGTTTTGCCCAGTGTAGCGTCCGTTATTTTTCCTGGTCATCGGCATGCTTCAGTGAAGATTTGCCGACGTTATGGGTAAGTGTTAGCTGTTCAGTGCGACAGTGAATGAAATATATATTTGCTCTCTGCTCTGTCATTGACTAATTGTTATTACCACATTAAAAATCGCGCTCAAATTTCTCTCTTTGACGTGGTGTATATGGTATTCTCGAAAAAATTCATTTGAAAATTTTTACCCTAGTTATGTGATACGCTTTTCCAAGACAATGCTAAGTTTATGGGGTTACGTCTTCAAAATCTTGATTGGTTATTGGTCTGGATTCACCCTCTGGATTCTCAGAGGCACATGAATACTAACTATATGTAAATTGAACCTTTCTGTCTATCAAATTCTAGTGCCTTTAACTCAATGTTGAAGGGCAAGGTTTCAAAGCAATAATGAATAAAGCGAGGAAATAACTATCACATACTTTGTCTTGTGATGAGACTATCTTCTACATCCAGATTTATGAGTATTGCCTTCTTCCTTATGCTAGGATATGCAGGGTATTTTGGAATCGACACGGAGACTCCTTGTTTGTCAGATGTAGTTGAGAACCCTGCAAAGTGAACAAACTGTTAGGAAAAGTATGAAGCTATTTGTCAATCGGGCAAAATGCAAGGCAAGAGAAAACTTAAAATTTGGTAAATATTTCCTGGCGGATTTCAAATAAGAGATTTTACAGCCAATACATGAAATACAGCCTTTTCCTCAAAATATTCAACAACTTACCAATGCAACCGAAAATCCATATAAAACTGTGTACAAATTTATTCTGCAAAATGGCTCATTTATGTCATTAGCAAACCAAAAATACGCAAAGTGAGGCAGAGTGGGTTGTCGGATGTTCTAGACCTTGGTATAGCAAAATAAACGAAGATGAAGACCAGCTGAGTGATAGATGATGACAATAAAAAACTAACAACATATTGCGTGGTACATAGCTGAATGCATATATGGAAGACATGAATAGTAGGACAGCCATTCAGGGACCGGGCAGAGTTGATTAATAATCTACCAATTTGTAACTGTAACATATCTTTCTTGATACTATGGCTTCTATATTGAAACGCCCACAACATAGAAGAAACCGAGACGCTGTACTACCTGCCAGACAATGTATAGCTGATTTGGATTGAAGAAATTTAAATGAAAGATGCAAGTATGCAGCTCGACACTAAGAGCATCGTTTTGATTTTGTACCACAGAAATTTTATTCAACGAATTCTCGGGGCGAATTCTCTAATATTACCGCACATTTTCAAGTGGATAGATTAATATATGCAAAGTAGTGGCGAAGTGAGCCATCCGATATTCAAAACCTTGGCTAGGCACAGAATAAGCGAAGAAGAAGAGCAGCTAGGATGAGGACATCAAAGAAAAAACACTGTGTGGAACAAAAGTGAACACATATATAGAAGAAAAAGTTAAAAATTGTATCAACAATGATCAAATAGAAATAAGCAAAGCAATCATTTTACCTTGATTTCTATCAAAGTTGAACTTCCCATCAACTTCGTTTTTGGCCTCGTTGGTCAGATTTGAAAGAAGGCCGGAATTCAGCGCGAAATGTCGGTGTAAATTCCAATGTGATTGTACAGCGTTTAGAATAACATCTACAAGGCAAATGGTCTATTTACATCTTGTTAACAAAAAATAAGCTACACATTAAATTGGCTTTTGTGAAAATATTGCATGGTAGAACCTTCATTGCTTGAAAGCTGATTAAGCGGGCATATTATTGCGAAGCGAGGCTTATTCGACATTGCGCACAATCAGAACTAGTTGCCGACTGTTAGTAATCATCGATTTTTTGGAAATACCTCATCGCAACTGACCTGTTGACATAAGAGGCTAGTTGGCAGCTACAATCCATGCCAAAAATAGTTGGAACGGGGCAAAATTTCATAATTATAGCATGACAGACAGAGCTATAAGTGCTATCTCAATTTCACAGTCCTGCGTCTCCCCTCTTCCCCCCCCCCTGTACAATGTTGATTTTTGTAGACAAGGCACTTAGTTATGATATTGCAGCCGCCGTATGGCCAAGTAAGGGAAATTATGGTAGCGTTCCAACTATTTTGGCAAGGATTGTAGTTCCGTTAGAGGCAACTATTCAGCGCACAGTTCCAGAAAGTAGGGCATGCTCTATTTCTTCGATTAGTTGAAAACTGATTCTCGTCAGTCATAGTCGATCTTGCGACCGCGGTAAACTTTATCCTGTAAGTTCTGACTATTTGTTGAGATGTCGACATAAGTAAGCAGCTACAACTAGTTGGCGTTATTTTAATCGTATCGTAGGTCGACATCATTAGCATATTGAATAAGTTAAGGTTCAGTTGAAACAAAGGCTTGATTAAAACACAAAGTAAAGGTTCCAAGTTATAGAGAATAAAACAAAACTTTCGTTAGGAAGAGATGCTTGGCTTTGTATAGGTATATAGATAATGAAGAGAGATGGCTATTTTTGAACAATTGAGAGTTCAATCTTTAAAAAAATCAGAACCTACCTGTGTCTGTGTATGGTGAAGTTGTTTGAGGAATACGAAGGAAAGACTCCATAGGTGTAGGTTTTCGCCTCTCGGGTGGGATATAATGGCCGTATTGGTGCATTTGAGTGATAAATCGAGCAGATAAAGGATCATCTTCGATCGGATTCAATGTCTCCCTGGAAAGAATGGATAAAGGTGTTGATTAAGCACGAGGCTGTAATGTAGGGTGATAGGAAAATGCTGATTTATGATGTACCACAAAACAAGAAAAAAACAGACAGAAAATTCAGACAATTTTGAAGCGTAGGAAAAAGTTTTGTGCATTGCAAATTATCCTGTCCAAAGGATGTTACCAAGATGAATATATTGACTGAAATATGCTTGAGGAAATTTGGTAGTTCAAGGCACGTCAGTATAGTACATCGCCCATAGCTCAGTCCCTAACATCAGGTGCAGTTTAGCTAATCGAAGCGAATTGG
Organism: Chrysaora quinquecirrha; assembly: GCA_014526335.1. Classification (NCBI taxonomy): domain Eukaryota; kingdom Metazoa; phylum Cnidaria; class Scyphozoa; order Semaeostomeae; family Pelagiidae; genus Chrysaora; species Chrysaora quinquecirrha. Next base: position 2,642,448 of record JACTAT010000059.1, on the reverse strand, counting down.
CTGCAAGCCTCACGTCGGACCTATGTTGTGCTTCTGTGTGGCTGTTGCATGGACGAAGGGGAAGGGCTAGCAAGTAGGTAGAGTCACGTAACGTTTGGATAAACCCAAAGAGACGTTCTTGTCTGTCTTACAAATGCTAGTTCTAAGAAGTTTGACAGAGACTCTCGTGATGTTACCTGAAGTTTTTTAGCCTTGAGGATGATTCTGTATTTATCTTCAAGGATGATGGTTTCTGTTCGTCTTGTTGACTTCTGCTCACTTTTAAACGAGCTGGTGCGCTGCGAAGCCCATCTCGATAGGCTCTTGATGGCGAAGGTGCAACTTCGTTAAATTCAGAGTAACTGTACGAGTTAAATTTCTTTGATGGTTGACCTGAAAATAGCTAATAAACTTTAGTTATACAAGCTTTACCTGTCTCACAACGCATTGGCTAAAAGACACTCTTACATGAAAGTTTGGTGTTATATTTCTTAGACCTTGGTCAAAAGATCAAATATTTTTGTAAACATCTGAAATATGCTTATCAAGCAATGTTGGAACCAGAGGAAATATAAAATATAAAACGCCCAAACGTGTTGATAAATATACTTAAGCTACAACAGTGTTGTAAAGTTGTGATGCTCATACCTATTTCTCTGCATTCTCTGCCCTTTGATGAATTTGATGCTTTAATAGCTTGCGACGTTCCAAGCAGATCACTGCCCAGAGCAGCAGGCAATCTCCATCTATTTGTCACTCCAACTTGGACTCTCACTCGGCAGTGCGTTGTTATAGGAAACTGTGAAGATTATAACATTTTTAATGAAGGTAACAAAATAGATTAGTTTCTCTAGCCTAGTTCATGCGTCGAATTTAAGCCGTAGCGAATTAAAACCGAGCCATGAAAATTGCATCACAGTGTCAATTTTATTCGGTATAACTGTAACGTAACTGGGATGTATAAACCAATACAAAAAGGATTCCTAACTGCATCACTACTGCACCACTTCTTCAGCAGCTCTGCCACATAAAACGCCTTAAGTGCATCTTCGACTGACTTAACTTCGACCAATGACTCCATAGCGGAGTAACATTAGCGGAATAAGGGCGAAGATAAGGGTTCCCAACTGATTTAAACTCGCTGCGGCATAACTTCGACGCATGTGAAGGAGGCATGAAGTAAGCCTGAAAGTGGAAGTCATAAGAATGTTTGAATATTGAAATTTTCGGATAATTAAGAAAGTTCGCGAATTTGATGTATTCGAAACTGCGTTACGCCGCGACAATAAAGAGCGTAAAAAAATAGCAAAACCCAAATGCCCATGCTGCAGTTTCAAGACCAAAAATAAGCAAAAACAGTAAAATATTCGAAAGCAAAATTTTGTTGACGCTTGCTCGATAACACTTGATTTTCTTGTGTAGTATAATGTCGCGAGCGTTTTACACTAGGTGGAGTGATATCGAGTTGTGTTCAGTGATGTCGAGAGTTGTCTAGGAAGATTAAAAGATTCTCAAATTCATGGCTCGAAATATCTCTCAGCAAAAGTCGAGCATTATCGAGTGGTCGAGTGAAATGTCGAGAGTGTTTCAACAGGACTTTATAGAAGTTTATTCAAGGGTTTTGGAGTTGGAGGCTGATTTCCAACAGACCAAGTATCTGGTAAACACAGGAAAGAACTTACCTCTGATGGTTTCTTTGCATGTGGAGTGACGTCAGCCAATGCAGTGACAGGAGCAGATAAAAGGAATCTGTACAATAAAGCGAATCAATCCAAATCAAATTAGGTTGATCCTGATCACATAGAATCAAATCCATCCAAATATAATAAAGCAAAACAAAATCAAAAATCAAATCACAAAACATATCAAATGAAATCAAGTCGAATCGAATCAGATCAGACTGGACTGGATCAGATCAATCTAATCCAACTCAACCTGACACAATCCAATCCAATGAAATCAATCTAATCAAATCCAATCAGGTCAGATCAACCAGATCAAATCTAATCCAATCTAATCCAATCCAATCCAATCCAATGTTATCTAATCTAAACTAATCTAATCTAATCTAATCTAATATAATCTAATCTTATCTGATCCAATCCAATCCAATCCAATCCAATCCAATCAAATCTACTCCAATCAAATCAAATCAAATCAAATCAAATCAAATCAAATCAAATCAAATCAAATCAAATCAAATCAAATCAAATCAAATCAAATCAAATCAAATCAAATCAAATCAAATCAAATCAAATCAAATCAAATCAAATCAAATCAAATCAAATCAAATCAGAGCAGATCAAATCACATCACATCAAATCTGCTCTTGATTAGTTAACTACTACTGAGATCTTAGCCACTGGTGCTAAAAACTATTTCACCTTCATCTTCCAACTTTCAAATAATGGCAGAGTTGATGCCCTGCCTGATCCCACCCAACAACTATAAAAGTGCAATCAAATAAGTCAAATCAAATGAAATCAGTTCAGTTAATCAATGATCCAATCAAGATATCACAACAAACCTGGAGTATGAAGGTTTGATATTTTTTGAAGGAGGAAAGCTTGGTAGATAAGTATAAGTTGATGATGCAAATGTTTCATAGCCAGTCATTGTTCAAGTTGTGTGTTCCATAAATTGGATCAACAACACATCACATTTCCTCAATATCCTGCAGATAAACAAGATGAGTAGATATTAGAAGCTGTGTGTGCAACATCAAACTAAGAACAGAAACAGACAAAGACAGATGCCTAGCTCACGCTACTGTTATGAATCTAAAGTTTCCAGACTGGATTCTTTGTGCACCGTGAACTGAAGGCTGTTGTTTTCTAAACAATAGGGCTTTGGTTTTCTGTTGTTGTAGCCAAAATTGCACACCAAAACTCTTTGGTGTGCACCACAAAGTTTCTAACCAGGTAATGTTTGAACATATGAAAGAACTATAAGGAGGCTGGCAGTTAAAATATCTGCATGGCCAGTTGCATGCATGATGCTAGCACTGGAGGGCCAAGGGGGGCATGTTTAAATAAATCAGTGCATGGCACTGGGAAAAATCTTTATACAACAGATCCTACAACATTCTTTGTCAGATTTAGGTCAATACAAAACCTGGTTGTGGGGTACATTATCACAACAACTACTATCAACAACTTACTAACCCCATTCATTGCTACCTGCCCTGCATGAAAAATGATTGATGGTAGCAAATTCCTTGTTTGCTATTTGAAGGAAATTGCATGGCATTGCCATTGGGCTTCCTGTGATTCATACCATTATAACATTGAAATGAAGGGTATTCATTTTCACTAAACTAACTGCATTTATTTACATCTATTATACACCTTTAGAATAAAAAATTTCCATTGAGCACGTGTGGAACTTGCCTAGACTTTGATAAAAAGGCTTCGGCTTGGTTCAATATAACCTAGTTTGTTTATGACGCAGTTAGTAAATAAAATATTCTCAAACCTGAAAAGCAATATCGCGAAGATCCACTGGAGATTTGCAAGATGTCTTTTCAATGCATAAAAACAGCTTGAGAACAACAAGGAAGAATGCTCACTTGGCTTCTTCTTTGTTCGCCTCTTTGTGGTTCATGGTTGTCGTAACAACGGTACACAAAACGAGTACGAGGCCACAAACAAGAAAAGTTTGCGAGCTGAGGCTTTTTTTATTATCGTGGATCATTCAATGTTGTGGATTCATAACATCTTGCAAAGCTTGCAAAAACCTAGACTTACCCTAAGTCTAAATATTTCTTTATCAGACGACAAAATCATGCCAGAAATATGATGGCGCTGCGGAGGAGGCCGTTAGAAAAGTGAACGGATATTTAATCTCCGTTCACTTTTCTCATTGTCTCCTCCGCAGCGAGGGCACGTTTTGGTTATGTATTGGTGTTCGGAAGAAGAAAGATTTAGACTTAGGGTAAGTCTAGCAAAAACCAGATATGCAAAAAACATCTGATCCGGTGCTAAGATGAATGCTCCCCACTTGCATTCACAATGCCGAGACAATGTGGCTGAGGCGTCGCATCTTACGGTGGTTACCGTTACAGGAAATCGCTATTCTCCCATGAGTCTTCCGCCAGCCTCTGGGGGAGGGAATATCCGGCCCCCAGACCATATGCTTACGCTTGGATACCCCTACGCTTTCACTTCCAACTCATGACACCAAATCGATGTTAAATAGGATCCTCCGAGTACTCATAGATTTGCTTCTTTTAAATCTGATAAATACGGGAAAGGACTATACGCGCATGCGCCACGGTACTTCGCGTTACTTAAGGATTAAGGACTGCATAAGTCTTTTCTAATGTTAAGTTTTTGTTTTAGTTTAATATTTTAATGTTTTAACCTTCTTGTTTTGCCAAAAGATACCTAGTCTGCTGAAAAAAATATTGCAAGTCGATTTTTACATTACACGCCTTTTTTTATAAGGAACCACTTTATAAGGAACCAACATGTAGAAGGCCTGAAAATTTAAAGAACTTATACTACTAAAGAGAAAATCATTAAGGAACTTTTGAATGTTGAATACTTTTATCACTGCAAATAATCAAGAATTAGAAGGCCGGTTTCATTCATTTGCAGTCGAAAATCACATAAATTGTACGTTAGGCATGTATCCAATGTTTCTTAGAGTAGTCTCGAGCTTTGCTCACATGCAAATGTCTCTCTTTTATTGTTAAGACCACTGTTTGTGCAGTTAAAATTAAGGAACTATTAAGGAACTTTTGGAACTACAATTGCCTCAAAAGAGGCCCAAAAATAAGGAACTTTAAGAACTAGGCCTTGAGGTAGGTTCCTTATAAAAAAAATGCGTGTACCACAAAATTTTTAAAGTTCCACAAAACGGCAACAAAACCAGGTTAGAATAACCCCTGCGAACATCCAACTATCCACTGCGCGTTTCCAAAATTTTCCGATTTGAGACAGTGATTGCTTTCGCATAACGCACCTATTCTATATGCTTCTGTGAGAAAAAAATGCTTTTCCTGCATGAAACGTTTTACGGGGCCTTACTCCTCATAACATACGATTATAGTTACTTTTGGTTCTCTAAATGTTAGTTCGTATATTACTATAGAAAGAAAATGCTTGGATATGAAAGTACGTTGGAAATAAGAATATAAAATGACATTGCTAGATACTAATTGCTAGAACAATTAATAAGAATTAAGTTAGTACACACATTTACATACACTACATACATATTTACAACTCTTTCAACAACACAATATATGATAATCCAGCTGGGCCTTAGAAACTTTCTACGGATGCTAAAGCTGTGGCTAAAAAAGGAGACATGTCGCGTGTGACATTGAATTCAGCGGTGGATAAACATGCAAATGACAATCAAGCAACAGATCCTCCGAGTCGCGGAGACATAAAGTGCTTCTGTTGTTCCAACAAATATTTGTGTGTCTCTCGCTACAAATTTTACCTATTCGGCGTGCCTCCCAGGGTGGGTAAACTTGCGAGTGAAAAGCGAGCAACATGTCCTCCGAGTCATTTGGATGTCGTGGAGACAAGAAATGTTTCTGTTGTCTCCCAGACCTTTTGCGTCTCTCTTGCTACAAATTTTGTCGCGTACTACAAAGTTTCCGAGGTGGCTAAACTGGGAGACACAGAGGGGACATCAATGTCGCGCGCGACATGTCTCCTAGTTTAGTCAGGCTTTAACTCAACTATTTGTTGTTACGCATTGATACGATCCATGTTACTTCATGTAAAATATCCAAAGGCAAGGGAGCGACAACAACAAAGAAAAACTCCTCCAAAATATGACGTTATCCAAGCATCAAAGAAGACATGAAAAATCCTTTTGACAATGACTTGATAACCAGTAAATGCTTTCCAGGGGGTACATGTGTAGCAACTGCTGCAACAATACTACCATAAGCATATTTGTGTGTCTCTATAACGCGACTAAGACGACCATTCAGAAAGAAAACAGCACCCCCTAGATTCGAATATGTCCCTACTAGAATCATCCAATCAGAGAGACGCTCACTAAGCTGTTCAGGAACATCTATCAGTAGATGTAATTCATGTCCTTGAGATTTAGTCCTCAACCCCCTGGTTTTGTCTTTACGTACTAAGAAACCATGAGCCACTGCGATGGCGTATCCGTCATTGCGCATGACACGAATTTTCATGTTATTTTTCGGTAGGTCACCTTGGCTTGCGACGTTGAAGGTGTAACATAATGGCCTCGATGCAACCAATACTGATTTTGCATATAATGCACTGGGAACAGAGGGTATGTCTTCAACTGGTAGAAACACTTGATTTGTTGGCATAAGCGTTGCTTCTCCTGGAATTATCATTTCTAAAATGATGTCTTTGAATAACCTTCTGAAATACTCTATCAAAAGAAATCCTATCTGTGCATGCCCTAAAACACTCGGGTGCGAATCGTCACTTGCGAATAACTTACGAAAACCTTTCGACCCTGATGCAATCAGTTTTCGGCAAATTAATTTTCGCCAACTAACAGCAGGAACGCGGTAATATTTTAGAATATAATCTGCACCATCACCTTCTAAGTTATTACAATCACCCTCTTTGATATAGTCTTGTCCTCGAAAAAAATTTGCCGCAATTACGGCTGGCGAACTTTCCAGTCGTAACAAGTTGCGAAGAAGTAGCTCTAAAGGCATCGTCGGTGGTACGTCTCTGTTATCGAATCGATGATAATCATTCGCTGCTAATTCCCATATTATAAGATCAGTATCATTCGGCGAAACGTAATTTTTCAAACAATATGCGAAAAAATCGCTCCCAGTCGCGCCAATTGCGTAATTTTTAAAACTTAAAGTTGATTTCGTAACTGATCCAAATAGTTTATTCCACCAATCGGCGAAAACTTTGAAATAAATCTTCCTTCTTTTTATTTTATAAAGTGTCGCGCCGGCGGATATCGATCCGCCAAGTATCGCCATATTTACGTCTTCACCTCTGAGTGCTTTATAGACAAGTGTTTTCATTCGAGGAGGATGTGGGTTGACGAAGAGCAGAGATCTATTCACTTCTTTGTGAGACAGCGAGCGTTTGGATGATAGTCCAAGATCTTCCAATGAGTTGTACATATCACGGTCTAACCATCCTAATAAAGGATTTTCTTCCAAAAGTGAGCGAAGTTTCACCAAGGTTTCTTGATCCAAAGAGCTTGTAACATGCACCAAAACCATAGTAAATAAAATATTACTCAATGTGCTACCTAACATTTCGCTGCAAACGGGCTCCGATATGCTCTGAAGTCCAAAGTGGGGATAAGCTGTCCTTCTCACAATTCTTCTAAATACATATTTCGTTGAAGATTATGAAGGCACTAGAATCCACCAAGCAGAAGTACACAGAGCAAAAGCGGTTTGTGCCTGCAAAGCTACCAAAAAGAGGACCTGATATAGTACAAGTCAAAAATAATCTACTACTCTATTGTGGCGTGAACCTTCAGTCCGGTGTTCTCTAGCACAACTAAATTGCCCAGATTTTCAGAAATTCAGAACTATTCCAGCGTTCCGTTTTGTCCATATCCTTTATCTTTCTACAAACCTATACAATCTGCAATGTCCAAATTTGGTTTTGTGCGACTTCAATCGAATGGTGCGTCCTCTCGCACTACATTCTTGGCAAAACTTGGCGATATTTTCAGAAAATTTGGAAATTTTCGGCGCTTGTCAATAAACCTTGCTTGACCTCCACGAATATACTGCCAGATATAATACTCACGAATGTCAGACCGAAGTTTGCGTCGGCAGTTCCTTTTTTCAGATCACACGTCAAAAGTATTCCCCGATAAAAAACGGTACATCGAATTGAAGAATATGTTGCGTCGTTACGGCCTTCGTTCGCCAAATCAAAGTTCTCCAATCTTCAGTCTTCTAACTGTCTCAATCCAATAAGTTTTAATCTTCAAACATCTGAAAATAGATGGTAAAGATACAGATAACGGCAGATAAGGATGTAATCAATAGATAAAGTATAACCTCGCTAAGTTTTTGTTTTATTTTAGGCCATGATCCCGCGAAAAGTTTACAACTATCAATTGAGGCAAATAAATTCCAGTGATTGAGTTTCTAATAGAATGTCTAAAACAAGTTTTATTTGTAATGCAACTAAATGTGTTGTTGACAAAGTTTACCTGTTTTGCCTGTGCGGTTCAGTGATTTGATTGGTTACTTGCAATCAGTGCCCATGAATGGTCTTCAGGAATCATTGAGTTCATTTTCTAGTGGCAAAAAGCGATTGAGGACAGGTCAAGCGAATACTATCTTAAATTGATGCATTTGTCGCAAGATTCGTTCAAAAAGCCGGAAAAATCACAAGCAGACAACAAGTATACACGCATTTCAACCTCATGTCTTGCGCAGCGCGGAGCATACAGGGCAGGGAGCTTATAGCTTACAGTTTTACAAGCTCACTGATTCAGGGCTATCGCTATACACGTTTTTTTTTATAAGAAAGTGGTTTATAAGAAAGTAGTGCTCAAAATCTTAAAAACTTAAGAAAGTTCAATACTGGATTCTTGAAACTTAAGAAAGTTCTGTTTCATAATTTCACTCCTAATGTTTTGTGTGTTATTTTTGCTCTTCTGTTCTGTCGCTCATCTTGCTATTCAACGAGTCTAATGATTATTTTCTTTGAAAAACGTGGTATTTGTGCAATGTATACAGTGCCTTAAACTGTGCATTCTTAGAAATGCTGCATTCCAAAATTTTTGCTAAGAAAGTCATAAGAAAGTTTTAGTACTGAAAACATGAAATATCTAAGAAAGTTTCAATACTGGCCCAAAAAAAACTTTCTTATAAAATAAAAAACGTGTAGTAAAGATTGATGGACCTAAACTCAGGCGCTTCTTCATGCTTTCGCTCCCTTCGCAATGCTGAATCTCATTGGATCCTCATTGAGTTTCAATGACTTAAAGCTTAAGATGCATCGATTTTTCGGGAATATTCGATCAAAATCTGCATCCACGATTGAAAAATTTCTATAAAACAAACAATGCCAGGCAACAAACAATGTTTCATAATTCTCAGCTCATGTCGGTACCTTCAACATTTCATACAACTTGCTATCTTAAAGCTACGAAACATGTTTGGTATAGCCAATGAGGCATCTTTTGTGACACTTACACAGAGTAACCCAATAAGTTTGCTTTTCACACCCTCACACCTTTTGAGCCTAGGATACGTTTTACGCGTCCAATGCAGCAAGTGGAACATTCCTATGGACAGCTTTGTTTGAAAGATTATCTCGCTAGCGTAAGGACATTGTTTTGCCCTGTATTACAGCAATTGAGAATGTTTGCTTTTGACAACTTATTGAAAAAGATTGTTTCAGGCGTTTGTTTTAGGCATGTTTTAGATGATCGGTAACATTTTGACAATGTGTTTGCAAGCAAGTATGCAGTCTATATGTTAAGGCAGGTGATGGATTCTGGCAGCAATGCAGGTAGACTAATATTCTGGAACAAATACTCTGCGTATTCATTGACCTGGAAGGATAGACGGCTGAGTTGACTTCCGAATTGGACCTCATGATGTCGACGATGATGAGATTCGAGCCCACAGCCAAAAATACGGCTTGTTGACTATCATTTCTTACCCAGTAGTGTCATAGAGGATAAAAGCACAGTTTATGAAGTGAAGTTTATCATTGGAATACTCAATAACATTATAAAATATTCATTAAACATAAAACAAGCAAAAAAATTAAGTACATGAATATTCACAGAAGAGCTTAGCTGCTATAGATTCATGGATAAACCATAAATAAAAAAATTATAAAATCATAAACTAAGAAATCCTTAGAACGATTTTTGCTGATTGTCAAAATTTCTTACAATACATTGATTTCTGCCATGGGAAACTCTGCTTCAAATGAGTTAAAATTTTACATAAGATCACTAAGGGCCTGGCCAAACGATCAATCATTTTTGTCAAACATTTGAAAATTGTTTGCTAAACAAAATGTCGAACCGTTTGGCCACATCGAAAACGTTACTTGTCAAGAATTGTTTGCTTTTGACAAGAAGAAAATGTTTTTGAAGCCATTCAAAAATATTAAGCAACTCTGCTTGTCAAGCAATGTTTGCAGTGCGGCCAAACGGTCAAACATTACTTGTAAAGAAGATCTCAAATGTTTGACCAACAATGTTTGATCGTTTGACCAGGGCCTTAGTTTAGAGATTATTCAAAGGTGAGTGGTTTGCTGACAGAATATTATATTAGCTTCCTTAAAAGAGAGCAGCGTTCTGTTAAAAAATTAAGCCAGTTGTTTTCAAAAGTTAGGCCCTTGCCAAACACATCAAACATTGTTTGTCAAACAATTCTGAATTTTGCTTTACAACTAATGTTCCACCATTTAGCCACGTTACCAAAACATTGCTCGTCAAGTATTTTTTGCTTGCGAGCAAAAACATTTTCAAACAGTGCTAATGCTAAGCAATTCTGGTTGTCAAACAATGTTTTGCGACGTAGCCAACGGCCAAACATTTGGTGTAAAGAAATATCTCAAGTGTTTGACAAACAGTGTTTGATGGTTAGGTGATGGCCTTACTATCCCTTTACGAGGCTTCCTACTGTCGCTGAAGTTATGATGCATTCAATGAAAGGTTGCTTCTAGTTGTCACTGGGTGTTATTACATTTTGTGATAATGGTTTTCCAACAACATATTAGCTTAATCGCAACACTTTTAGTTACATGGTACACTGTCTTTGACATTAGTGCTTTCAATATCTTTTGTTGTTACCCGTACTGCACTACAGACTGTCACCAGTCATTGTTGCCTCTAGTTAATTCAAGTCACAATGTATTAAAGAAAGTCAACGACACCTGAAGATCATTTTTAAGCCAGGCAAGATAAATTGAATATAGTAGTAGCAGCCTTAATATTTGGTGTCCTGAGTGCCAGAACGTTACCTCCTCGACCGATCCATTCACATTCATTGAACATAATGATGTCGTAATTATGCAAACTAACTATTTACACAAATAAATATCTGGATTATTTCAAGAACATTGCATAAAACTTAAATTTTGAAACTACCGTTTGGTGACTTGGTGACAAAACTGCTTCGGCAATTTGGACTCACAATTCCAACCTGGAAAAACATGAAAAATACGATTTAAAATAATTTAATAACTTTTGGGGTATACAGTATAAGCTACTGGAACTATAGATCCGATCCATTTTTGCTCGTGCAAGAGTGGCCTTAATTGCTTAAGTTAAGGTAATAATGAATACCGAAAATTGCAGTTAAATTTTACACCGACTTTTATCTAATGGTGACTTAATAAAGGCTGGTTTCCATGCATTGCTAGAGGAATTTTTCGACATTCATCGCGTGAAACTACGAGAAAATCATTTATTAGAATCTAAAGTCTTTTCCAGCGCTGGGCTTCTGATGTAGGTTCAGCTTCAACCTTCTTTCGGGTCACATATTACAAACACATAAAGAATATCATGCACGTAATTGCTAGGGGACATTTCCCCGGAAGTAGCTACAACCCGCTATCTTTTCTTTAATCGTCAGAGTCCACATCGTTCTCAGCCGCTATGTTGTATTACCTAGACTATAGCTTATATTCTTCTATTTTCGTAGCTATGTACATAAATAACTTAACTGTACGTCATATGAATTGTACAAAACTCAAAACTTACTGAGAATTCTTGGTATGAACCAACATGCGCAGGCTGCGGTGTTCGACTTACAGCGAAAGATCCACTGACGAATGACATTTTTGAATTATTCAGCTTTTTAGCTGGTGACGGGTGAAATGTTGCATTCTCTTTTCCACTTTTAAGGGCTTTTGCAATACGATTGGATCGTCTTCTTGCAGATGCCTGAAAGGTATTACAACAGATAAGAATTCCAGCTCTTAGTCTACTTACATTGCCCTGCGAATATTTACTCTAGAAATAGACAGGGAATGTTTGGAAAATGGGTGCCCAAGATCGACTTTTCTATCTATAAGGGCACAATTGTCTGGCAAACGTTTCTCGACAAAATTCGAGGCGTCGCCAGCAATCAAATGGTCTAGTTGATAGATTTCGAGTTCATTCGTGTCACTCACACAGTCGTCAATCATTCCAAGTGGTCAAATGAGTACCCAGGGTATTCGTTTTAAACTGCAATTCCATAGCTGTAGAGCTACCAGAAGGCCTGATCTGACTTCACAAATCAAACTTGCTTGCTCCTAGTGCCACTATAGAGAACATGTGGCCGTGTTTGCTCATTTTGTGTAACATTGTTGTGCCAAGACAAAAGTCGCAGATAAGAGGCTTTTCCTTGTCATATCAATGTATAAAAGTGTAGCTTTCCCCCTCTAAAACATCTGATTCTCCAATCCTGTCATCACAAACATTCAATCTTTACATATAATTTGCTTTCAACTTTAGTCTAGGAACGGTTCTTAATTAGCTACATTGGCAAGGAAGCAAGGACAAGCTTTGCTGACAGCGTACAGGGACAGCCACGCTTAAGTTCAGTTTATGTGATCAAATGAAATGATATTCTCTATCATTTAACATGTTGAAGCAATATTCTCCCGCAGCAAAACATCAGTGAAAACACTCACATTCTAAGGTTCCAATTGTAAAGAAAATTGAATACTCACCAAAGCTTTGCTCTTTGCACGCAATGCTGGTTTCAATCCTGTTGTTTTTGTGTCGGTTTTTTGCATTTTCTTCGGCGTTGGCGATGGATGGATACTTGAGTGAATATACTTCGAAGGCGTTTGGGTCATATCAATCTAGGAGAATGATTTCATAACATGTATGAGTAATAAATGGACGTTGTGGACGCATTATACTAGAGATTAAAGAATCAAGGATCAAGCTAACGTTACGCTAAACAATTTGTATGATTTAGTTACTTACCTTCCTGTGTTTTGACGGTGACCTAACCGGAGTTCCAACGTATTTTCTGCGAAAAAATTTTCAAATTAAATTTCAGCAGCCTTCAGAATAGCTGATCATTCTTAGCGCAGATTCAGGACAAAGTTAAGGCCTCGCTAAACTAGGAGACATTGATGTCCCCTCGGTGTCTCCCAGTTTAGCCACCTCGGAAACTTTGTAGTACGCGACAAAATTTGTAGCAAGAGAGACGCAAAAGGTCTGGGAGACAACAGAAACATTTCTTGTCTCCACGACATCCAAATGACTCGGAGGACATGTTGCTCGCTTGTCACTTGCAAGTTTACCCACCCTGGGAGGCACGCCGAATAGGCCAGGGAGCTTTACGGCACACGGTCATTGACCGGAGGAAAGTCAGTAGAGCAAAGGAAAATCTGTTACAACACCCAAAACACTATCACAAAATGCAATAGCATCCAGCGACAACTGGAAGCGATTTTTCATTGTTCAGCGAGGAAGGTTTTCAGCTAAGCTAAGGATATTTTTGTCTAGAGGAAGGTTGAACACTTTTGTGGGCTCTGTCTCAGTGGTATCCGTTTTATTTCATTCAGAACATTCGACCTAAACCTTCATTCGCTCCTCATTATATCTTGCGTCTTTCCAGTCATTACGATATGCGTTCATCATTCGCATATGAGAAATTCAGAAAGTGAAGCTGGATTTCAATGTGTTTTGAATATCAATCAACATGCAAAGTACAGGTAGACAAAAAGTCTACATTTGATCGAGAAATATCAAAATGTTGGTAGGCGGAAAAAGACTGGTAGTACAAATTTTGAGTCCCAGAAGTGAAAAGATACATATACAGTATCTTAAAATATACCATTTATTTAATGAATGGTTTTCTTACCGTTTTGCTGCAGACGGCTTGCTTCCAAAAACCATTTCTTGTTTTGTGTTTTCTTGTTTTACTCGATTCTATAAGAGAATAATTTCACTGACATTAGAGCAACGACAAAAAGAAGTAAAGAAAAGTGTTTCCAATTCCAAAGTTAGGTTAATATCCAACTGACTTGACTGCCCCTAAATAGCGCATTCAGAACATAAATGCGTATAGGTTTGCTTACATGTTAGATCAAGCTTAGACCCACAAAACCTACCCTTTCTTGTTTCTTTTGTTCTTTGAGTGCCTCCCATTGCTCGTGCTGTAGAGTAATTCGGTCCATATATCTAACTCCATGATACATAAAGAACGACTCACTGTCCTTTTCCCAGTCCTTCAAGCATTTTTTCAACTCCTCTTCAATCTGTAATCGCAGAACACACAAAGGTAAAAAAAAAAACATGGAAAATTTTGTCTCCATAATGATAAACCATAGCGTTGCTGCGCAAAGGCATTTTTTCTTGGATCAGTAGAAATGCAGTGGAACCTCTCAGAGTAGTACAAATTGATGACGTCATAAAAATGTTTTTTAGAATTTGCTAATTTACGCTTATGGCAAACAACAAAATATGGCATTCTAAACTGGACTACATATCCAATGGTGTTTCCACTGAGCTAAAGAGCTCCAAAAAATCGCAGAGTATCTCTGAAAGCCCAAATCTCTTTCTTTTTGACTGTTCAGTGTTTCGGCTTTGTTGAGCCTTCTTCAGCACCATAAATATTTGTATATATTTCTCATGAATGGCGAACATTAGGAAAGATTTTTCCACAAGTGGCATACCACAATATATGGAAATCGAATCGGAACTACATACATATCCAGAGAGCCAACGACGATTCCACTGAGCCACTGACCTGAGAATTGATTATATACACAACTACTAAGTTGAACAAAACAGAAGCTGCTGAGATAGGTACCTTTGGTAATCCTTTTTCGAATGCAGCCCTAATTTTTGCTTCTTTCAAAAGAGCTCCTCCTCTGGCAGTAAAGAGACGATCTGCATTTGACGATTTATTCTGCAAGAATATAAAAATAACTTCAAAATGGTTTGTCGATTAGTTTGAAGGTGTGAGGTGATATGCGCGGCTACGAAATCTAATATGGAATATTAGATCTAATTAATCAGGAAAGAATTATAAAATAACAATAGGTCATCTGTTACGGAAGCATTATAAAAATGATGCCGCTACAATCTGATATAAAATGTTTGGTATCAATTATTTTGTGCAGTAATTTTTTTGTCTCTTGCCTTTTAGTGTTTTGTTGTTTATGCACATCTACAGTTAGGAACAAGATATGATTGATAATATTTATACGAAATCTAATATGGAATATTAGATCTCGTAGCCTGGAAAATTATTATTTTGGAGACACTAAATTTGGTGCATCATAACAAATAGCGAAACTCTAAAGATATCCAATGGAAAATACAGGGCTATGTGGTCATCAAAGTTTTGCCCGTGAGGAGCGTTCGATCGATCGGAAACTTTTCTCTGAGTGGTAAAAACGTCAAGCGTAGTTTTTAACGTCAAGACCCTTGAGTCTGGCTATCTGCAAACGAAGGGTAGGTTAGTCAGTTGAACTGTTGCATTTTCCTTTGACGAGCAGATCATTGCATGAAACACTTCAAGTGTTTATCTTGCTTTTGGGCTTTCATTGGATAAACGGCTTAATGCTTTGGTATATTCTCCAACAACTGCTATACTAATATTTATCAAGAGGTAATAATTTCCAATGCTAGGTGACACAGTCTGCCAATATCTATGTGCAATCTTGGACAAAATATATTGAGACAATCATAAGATTCCAAGTAATGCTAGCAATTCCTTAACTGTATCTTATCAATAATTCACTCCCCCGTGAGTGGGGGGGGGGGTGAAGACAAACATTAGTGAAAGCTCCAGTTAGCCTCATAGTTTTTGTCCAAAATTGTAGCAATATAGCTATTACCTTAAACAGACGATACTTTAAAAAAGATATCTACCTCAAAATCGATTTTGTTTTGCCAAGAGGCTTCTCGTTTTTCGATGAGTTTAAAGATCTTTTTATTCTCTTGGAAATAGTTGTTCATTGATTGGACTTGCTGCTCATGCAGAGTGAGGGCCTCATCTGTGAACACGTCTGAAAGACAAACATGCTTTAACAAAAAGAACGGGAAGCTGGTTCAAAGAAAGAAAGGTAATGTGATTTGAGAAGGGAAAAGAAGCAAGCACTCATTCGCAAGAGCGATGTGATAGGGTCCTCCTTCGCAGAGCAGCACACTCAGTCTAGCAGGACTGTACTCCATTGAAAGATATACGACTCACCTTCATAAAATGGTCTGAAATCTTGTCTCTGCTCTTCTGAAAAATAACATTTATCCCAAAGAGAAACAAGTTCTTTCCTGATATTTTCAACAAATTTCTGCATATGTAAACGCTTCAGTTCTTCCAGGCGAGACAGCTCAGATTTCAACTAAAAGCAAGAAAATCATGAATTTGTAAGCTGAAATTCTGTCAAGGGAACTGCTACAGAAGAAAAATGGTCATGTAGAGTTGTGAGTCTGTAAGCTCTGTCAGCAGGGGATGAACGACAGTCCTTGAAATCATCAATGCACAACAGAATAAATCCAGCTATCCATCTCTCTGCTATCAGCAAACGAGTGCTCAAGGAATTCACACTAGAATATTAATCAGTCTCCAAGAAGAAGCAGTACTGCTTCTGATACTGAACTGCTTCAAAAAATAATGCTGCGCTTGCATGTTTGCTTACTTAAACACCGTGCAGAAAACGTTTTTGGTTGGGCAGGAGCTGGGCAATATCTAAAACCCTTTCATCCTAATTCCGATTGAAGGTGAAAGGCGGATGATGCATTTAGCACCGGTGGCTAGAATCTCAGTTGTAGGTTAACTAATCGAGCCCTCGATCCTGACGCTACCGTAGCTTTGGCTCGAAACATGACCTCGCTGAGCTTCCGACACTATGAGCCAGCTGAATAAGGCCACGACGCCACAGCACCTTCTTAAACTCTGTTTCACTGTTTCATTTCATTCATGAATATTGCTCTGCTAGAAATTGATTCCTTCTCTTGTAAACATTTGACTGAAGATCTCAGTCTAGCCTGCTTGTCTTGACTATACCGCTGTTTTTGCTGGGCAAACTACGGCAATTAATCATGCCGACCTAATGATGCATAAACAAGATCAGTTCATTTTCCTTACATTTTCCAATTTTTGTTGAATATTTTCATTGTAAAAATAAAGCCAATAACCTAGTGCTTAGCTTACTTCCTTCTTCCTTATATGTTCTAATTAAACGTTTCCTTGCATGTAATAATGAGAGTCAAATATTTAGTAAGCAGGAATAGAGAATAAAGTCAGTACTCAGTAAAGTCGGTGAAAGCGTTTTACTTATAATAGGCTATGCAGCAATCTTAGCTACAGTGGAGCACTGAAAAAAGATTGGGTTATTTTCTTTGGCACTATCCGACAGTCTGTCAGAAGAAAGTATTTTACGGAGAATTACTTTTACTTACAATCAAAAACACTTATAAAGACGGAAAAAGCTGTTTCAACCAATTGGCTTAAGATCAAAACATCAGAAAAACAACAAATAATATTAGCTGAAAGCTTTGGAGGTGCGAGAAACTGAACTGGCACTGACATAACTTGATAGCTACCAGCGAGACTATTCGGAATACGCAAACGACTGTCTTTTTTGAGAAGTATTTTGTACCTCGTATCTTGTTAAGGTAATATAGCTCAATATAGCTTATTTACAAGCAAGTAATTGCGTTTTGTAAAGCTCAAGATTGATAGACCTTCACATCACATCAAAACAATGTCAGATATCGAAACTAAGCTGTTGCATATGATAAGATGGTTTGTTGCCCCAAACATAATAGTTGCTGTCATAAGCATACTCGTCAAAGCATTTCTTATTCACGCCCTACGAAAACTGAAGAAACTCGATATGATATCATTTAGACTTATATTGCTGCTATGCATATCAGACGCGTGTGCGTCAATTCTATTAATACTCGATGTACTGAGAACCATAATTCCAGGGTCAGGGGACAATAACGGGACCTATTCCATAATTCTGGTGTCTTTGCTTTACGGGTTCTTGGAGTTTTCTGCATTGATGACAATATCCATATGCCTCGATCGCTATATACATATGCGATATTTGACAAAATATAACAGTATCGTGACAAATCGTCGAGCAGTCGTTTTGGTTCTCTTCAACTTAACCGTCGGTTTTTCACTTGTGATCTTCTCAAATAAAACATTGCCTACGATTTCCGACATATTTATGAGCTGCTTCACGACACTGGATTTGCTTTTACTTATCGTAATTTACTTACGGTCATACATATCCCTGTCGACTCGTACAGGGCCAGCGGATCTTCAAAATGGCCCGCAGCAGAATCATGCCTCCAATACTTGTCCACCGAACAAAAATAAAGATTTCTTAAAAGCTGTTTTTGTGTTATTATGTGCTACTTTGATCTGTTACATTCCATCTATAATATCCACTATTATTTCTTTCGTATTTCCCGGAACTGTTGTCGCTGCTTTCATAGAATCATTCGCCTTTCTGGCCCTGTTTAGCAACTGTGCTGTAAACTCTATCATCGTTATGGTTTTTATAAAAGAAATTAGAAATTATTCCGTACAGCTGATAAAATGTAGACGCACAGCAAACATCATTGAAATGCCTTCAACTATAGTATATGAGTTATCATTCAATAAATAGCCACAATGTGTCATGTTATCGATCGATTCCTAAGTGGAATTATTCTCCAGTATTCGTGTCTCAAGTTCTTAACAATTATTCTGAACATACTTGGCACTGTAAGTTTGAAAATAGCAATAACTGCATGCACGCAAATGGTGTGCTATGTGTATTCCTATAATGTGTGCTTCAAGGTGTTTCCAAATAACAGATAACGTTTCCGTTTGAATTCCATTTCATTGCTGGTTCATGCGGCTAATTTGGTGCTGTGACGTCGTGGTTTCACCCAGTTGGCTCGTGGTGCCAGAAGCTCATCAAGGTCGTCACGGTAGCGTCACAACCAAGGTCGATGTCTCGATCAGTTAACCCACTACTGAGGTCCTAGCCACTGGCTACAACTTCACTTTCAACTATTTGGAGAGGTTTAGGGCCTGTTTATATGGGGAAAATTTTGGAAAAATTGTTTATTTGGGAAGATTTGCATCAGGGGTACAGTTGGTCGTGAAACTTTTTATTTATAACTATAAATATAATATAGTGTCTTATAGAAAGAAAGAAATAAATTGATGACTTACAGCCTTGGCAGTTTTTGGAGTAAGTTCAACATGATTTTTGGTGAACTTTTCGCGTTCGTCTGAGCTGACATCAAGACGATCCCACAATGCTTTGACTTTTTCACGAAGACCATCGATTTCTCCAAGTAACTGTTTGTGCTCTTCTTCGAGCTACAGGTAAACAATAAAACAAATAACTCATTTCATAGCTATATGCAACAATAACTCTTAATTATCTTGTATCCATAATGCCATATGAAATAATCAGGAAAGAATTATAAAACAACAATAATTTATCATTCTTCAAAGATTCTTAACTCGTTATCTAATTGCAAGCACTAGCATCGCTCTGTAGGCTCCTCTTGCAAATTTTCTAAAGCAGTAGGTTCTGTGGCAGAAGTCAAGTGGCAGAAAGACCAGAGAACAGAGAACCTACACAGCTATTCTTTTAGGTACCTAATTGCTCGGATACAAGGAGGGTGGAAGAAATTTGAAAATCCCAGGAAGCAGCTGTAACGCGCGGAAAGTGCTCTTGCAAAAGGGTCCTAGACAGCGTTGACTATTCTTAAACAATACAGACAATAGGTACATATGATTGCGAAAAACATTTTCACCAGATGTTCGAAAGGTAGAGGTGCATGTTACGGAACAACAATAGGTCACCTGTTACAAAAGCATAATAAAATGATACCGCTACGATCTGATATAAAATGTTTGTTATCAATTATTTTGTGCAGTAATTTTTTTGTCTCTTGCCTTTTGATATTTTGTTGTTGATGCACATCTACAGTTAGGAACAAGATATGATTGATAATATTGTCTAACCTTGGCTTTGAAGGTGCTGTGACACCATGGTCTAATCCAGCTGGCTCGTGGTGTCAGAAGCTCAGCAAGGTCAGGGTTCGAGCCTCTGCCACGGTAGCATCACAGCGAGGTTCGATGTCTCGATTAACATGCTACTGAGATCCTAACGACTAGCGCTAAATACACCATTTCACCTTCACCAGACCCAAGGGAGAACGTAGCACTTCATTCCACATTTATAGCCATACTTTAGAACCGTTCTGTGTGCACATTAAAGCAGAACAATAAATACAAACCTGATCCTGTAGTGCTTTCATTTTATCCAAGTTTGCAGCCGAAAGGCAGAACGTTTCATCTGCATCTTGTCTACAAAGTTGCGTTTCAAAATCTGTGTATGGATCCATATCCAAGTCAACCCAGAGTTGACGTATCGAGTTTTGCAATTTCTTGAACAAATCAAAGCGTTTTGCCTGAACAAAATGAAAAGAATTTCATAAGACCAACGCCCATTGGGGTTCTTCCATAGTGCGGCTGGGTACATATCAGCTGCTCATTCGGGTAGGGTTTTTGCCGATTTGGGTATCTTTTCGGGTATCTTTTTTGCCCACTTTGGTATATATTTGCGTGTCACTTTAAAAGCTTTGGTATACTTTTGGGTAGCATTTTTGTCGGTATCGTTTGGAGTTGATTTTCTGTTTCGAATTCGACTCTTGGCCGTCTTGAGCCATTCCCCTGTATTCGGTAGAAAAGATCGTCAGACAAGACAATACTATACTATAAAAGGATAAGACTATAAAAGATCCCGTTGAAGATCGAAGTAATGATGTCAGTCTATATGACCGCTAGTTTAGTCCAGGTATCTATTCGGGTGTGTATCGCACGATATTTGGCATCCATTGACATATTTATCATGATCTTCAGGTATCCATTCGGGTGTATTTTTTGCCCCATGGGGGTTCACCTCATCTGTTCACTGTTTTGTGGAAGAACCCTCATTCATCTCCAGAACCTACTATTCAACGTATTATGACCATTATAAATGAGTACTCAATGTAATTGATCTATATGTTGTTTGGGCATAAGCAATACGTCTGCAATTGCTAGAACGAAGTGGTTGTACAAAATTCACTGAAATTACTCATGCATGAAAAAACGACACAACTACTGACCATTTCTGCTTGAAGGAATGCAACATTTTGCTCAAGTTCTTTGATTTGTTCTTTAGCAGGGCATCCAACAAAATTCAATTCATGTTGAGGCAATGCAAGTCTCTTGCAGAACTTTTCTTCTTCAGTTCTCAGACTTTTCAGCTCTTTCAATCTCTCATGTTTCTCCTGGTTTATAAGAAACAGAGCATAAATTAAGATTGTTGGGCTTACACCTTTAGCTGTAAGGAAGGGTATTTGTCATCTTCTTGACAATTTAACCTTGGAGGACTACCTTTTTTTGGCTGGGGAATGCAAACCTAAGTAACTTGCTATGGAAGACAATTGAAGACACAAGACTTGTCCATTTTATTGCAGACTTGTAGAGGGTAAAGCAGACAATGTAATTACTCTTCAAAAACAAGGTGTTTTGCAGTACTTTTCACTTTTGGATATGTATTCATACTAGTTTCAATTCTAGTGGATCCATGACAATTACATAGAATCCCCAAAGAGACAAGCTGGCTCTGCTTCTTAACAGATACCTTGTAAAAAAGGATCTTTGAACCCAGACTGCATTTTTTATTGTGCCCGGAGAATATATTCCCTGCGAAATTTCATTCAAAACAATAGAGCCTATTGTTTCCCCATTGTTCTCATCCAGGCAGTTCTCCGCACAAAAAACAAAGAATGCAGTCTGGCTTTGAACCAAAACTGGCTCTAATTGGACCAAACAGATCCAGTTTCTCTCATGTTAAAACTTGGCCAAAATATGATTTGGATCATGAATCAAATTTGCAATACAACAAACCTTATTTAGCGTGTCAACTTTAAGCCTCAATTCAGTTTCTTTCTCTATTAGGGTAAGCTTCTGGTCAACCTATGGAATAAAAAAGCCATTTCTTCCATTAACATTTAGAGGTAGTGGTGAATGTCAATTTTTTACATGTGATTATTGTAATTATATTTCAAAACGTTTTGCCCAACCTGATTCACCTAGCTTCCATTTAGCCTAACCTTCTAAGACATTTCGTCAAAACTGAAATGACACAGATAACTTCTTCTTCTTTTGTGTTGTTTGTCAATTATTTGTTTGTTTACACCCCCATTTTTGCATCAGTGACTGTTTTATTAGCAAAATCAGCAATAAAATAGCAAGTTTGGCAGTTGGGACAAAACAACCAAGAAGGTTGGTCAGAAAGACCAGCTTGGGCAAATGTAGGTTGGGGGAAATGCAGGTTGGGGATGAATCCTCTGACATCATTATATCAATAGTATCAAAATACAAAACTTTATTTCAAACTTTACTTTGAATGGCTCTATTGCAAGCTCTTGACATAATTTGGTTGTTGCCTCTGTGTATTTTTCAATATTGCCTTCTATTTGTGACTTTAAACTTTTTTCTTCTTCTACCATATCACCAAGCAAATCTGGTAAGGGAAAATAATGGAAATTAGATTGATTGTCATCTTTGCAAGCAAGTTGTCTTACAAGATAAGGCATTCAAGTAGACCACTGAAAAGACAAGGGCTTTAGTAGTTTTTCAAATTATTTGGCGGTAGCTTGTTCTTGAAAGATTATATTCCTGGGCTTTGGGCTAATTAACTTGGATCAGAGCCTAATTTGAGGGGGCTTATACAAGAGTGAATTTACAAAATGTTCTGTTGAATGCTGAGAATTTCTAATAGAATGAATAAGAATTGGTATTTTGGAGTGAGTGCTTATTTGAGGGTGGGGCATATCAACAATTTTAAGTCCCAGGGTGGGGCTTACACAAGAGGGGCTTCTGTATTATCTCTTACCCTATATGCAGTTGCAGATGCAGTGTAGAAAGACCATTATAAGAGGTGGGACAGCATTGATCAACTTACTTGTAATATGAGAAATAACAGTTTCATTTCTTGTTTGTCTTTGCTCATCTTTAATTCCCAACTGAAGCCATATCTTGCCAAGTTCATCTAATGCATCTCTGCACTGAGATGTAATTGATCTCAAAACAAACTCAAGTGAAAGCTTGTGCTCACTGTGTAAAGCAATAAATGAGATTATCTTTGGAAAGTCTTCAGTGAATTAAACGGAAGGGTTTGGACTTCAGATTTTAATTTGAATGCCTTACAGTCTATAGCTCACCAGGTTTCTGGTCAACTTGCCACAGTTCCAACTTGACCAAGCTGCCACATGTTGCTTTTCAACTTGCAACAGTGTTTTGGTCAACTTGCAACACCTTGGCAGCCAATTTGCCTCAGTTTAAAATTAACAATTTTATACCCTTCATAAGATGCTTTCCTGATTGCATCTCTGCAATATATTTAGTAACATTGGGGTCTCTGCCAGCCCCCAAAACCCTTGTTGAATTGGCTAGTCTGGATAAGTTTGGTGAGTTGCCCTTGTTCAGGCGACTTGACCAGGGTTTGGTGAGTCAACTGTGGTGAGTCAACTGTGGTGAGTCAACTGTGGCAAGTTGGCAGTGTGGCCGGTTGACCTGTTACCCAACTGTGATTGACCTGTTAGTTAACTGACTACATACAGTGTCTGACCAGTTACCTTCCTTTTCCTTACTACAGCAACTGAGCTACAGTAATCAAATTTATTGTAAAGACAAGAACTCAGAAATTTTTTGGTGAAATGTTGGATGTAGTCTGATCATCTCTAACATGTATATTCATCCAAAAATTTGACAGAATTTGTTGATTGACGGATCTGAA
Organism: Chrysaora quinquecirrha; assembly: GCA_014526335.1. Taxonomy (NCBI): domain Eukaryota; kingdom Metazoa; phylum Cnidaria; class Scyphozoa; order Semaeostomeae; family Pelagiidae; genus Chrysaora; species Chrysaora quinquecirrha. The sequence goes on along the minus strand of JACTAT010000059.1, from coordinate 2,618,731 downwards.
TGTTTCATCGTTTACATTAGTTTTCAGGGGTCATCTCTTATCACGTACAACATACTACACCTACTCTACCTTCTATCTACCCAAAGCTGTTTTGCGATCAGCGCCATCTGAGTACCCTCCCTCTTTACGATTTTTAAATAAAATTTTGCAATGTGCAAATCTAATAAATGCTTTTTAAATGCAGCAAGTTTTTTGCGAACTTTCAAAGATGTACGTAGGTTTTCTCTGACAAAATTCCAGTTCCAAAAGACAACAGTAAAAACTTGATTTTCGATTGATTGGCCTAAGCAGCGATAAGAGCTCACCTCATCAAATCGGGCTTGTAATTCTCCATCTTTGCAGAAAAACGATTGTCATTGAACAATCTTGAAGATCTAACAAAACAGCAAACGAAATCTTTATTTAGAAGCAACGATCATTGAATCTTTTTCCAATAAATATAAACTTGAATGATGCAAACATGCAAAAGTTTCTCTGAGTTTAGAGAAAATGCGCCTTCAACATTTCTGAGCATCTTAGCCCTTTAGAATTTAGCTTTTTCGTAGAAACGTTTTAAGTGAAGATGACTCAGCCTTAAATGTAGACAATTTCGTTTCGCATCACTATTTTCGTAAAACTAAAAACAGGAATTCAAAAGATCATCGGGAGGAATTTCGGCATATATCCCAATAAAATTTAAAAATATAGTTGAAGTAAAACAAAGTAAACATGAAGATTTACTATGGATTAAATTTAAAAGCAATATCTATTATCTGATAACGATATTTATTTCTGTATTGTTTATATCAAACCAGAAAATTCGACTCATACAAGTATAAACGATACGTCTCAAATCCTGAAAGAAGAAATTTTGAAATATTCAAAATTAGGTTTGACCTGTCCGCCTTTACATCACGTGATATGAATAGGCGCATCCAATTGGCTACATTTTTTTCAAAAAAATTTTGGGAACATTTATAGCATGTGATAAAAGCCAGATCAGAAGATTCTGGTATGGGACTACCGGACTGCAGAAGACCCTTATATTGGACATAAGACACTACGGAATCTCACAGACAAAGTAAGACTTAACGAGTCTGGTTTGCTAAACCTGTAAAAATGCAGGAACATCAAGTTGTAAAAAATATAAGGGCTGCTATTGCTGCTGCACTAGATGGGATTACGTAAAATAAAAGCCTCTTGGCGGCTCTTGGTCAGTCGTTTCAAAGTAATTGGTATGGCTGGAGTGGAGCTGGAGCGCTTTTAGCAACGAAGAGCATAAAAAGTTTTTAAGAAGCTTTGAGAAGCTTTTTTGGTGATGTCATAAGAGTTGCAAACCAACAAGAGACCAGACAGACAGTTGTCAGGTCAGACACTTGAGTTCAGACAGACTTTCAGTTGTGCCTCTGGGATTCTATGACTTCCTGTCTGTGCTGTGCTCTCTGTCTGGGAGCCGGGAGCATTTTTTCCCCAGGTAAATAACTCTGTCTAGGAATAAAACTTAGAAATCATACAGCAAAGAGAGTAACTTTATAAACTTCGAAGAGTACACATTTTCGTGGGGGAGTATTTTGTTTGAAAGATTTAGCATGCTAGGAAGCAAAATGGTTAAAGGGAGTGTCTTAAGTTTTGTAGAATACTGTATATCTCGAAAAAAACTTAAATTTTCTTATAAATGTGCATTAAAATGTGCCTTAGAAAATGGTTTTCGCCCTTTGCTAATTTAAACTGCCATTTAAGGTTTCTTTGAACATAGCGAAATGACCATAGAACTGCTGCAGAAAACTAAGAGGTCAGCGTTAACAAAAGCAATACACCAGGCAATTTGACAAGCTAATAAGAATAATAGTTTATAATACACAAATATAGGATGAGATGAATACATCATACACAACTAAAAGATATATTTTATCTACTTTATATCCCCTTCCTATTTCAAATAAATATATTCAAGTCTGATTACGATATACTGACAACAGTTTTACTCAACAACTGAATACGAGAGACAATTTATTACGTGGCCTTTTATATAATCGTGCATGTGGACAAACTAACCTAAAAGATATGATAACCATTTAAGGCTTAGTGGAGAAACAATTCTAAAATCTCAAAGAATGATAGAAGCATTCTGTAAGATTTGGCTTAAAGCTTTTTCTGACACTCTTCATAAAGTATGAACCAAAACGAAAGACAATTTTTAAGAATTCTACTAAATTAATTAACCAATGGAACCCACAGAAAGGTGGTTAAGAGGATCTGCACTTTTAAATCAGTTTCCTCTGAAATATGGGGATGCTTACATGTGTCAAAGAGTATGTTTTCTGTCTGATTAGGAAATGCCTATTTTCCTTAAATTTCTTTCCTAAAGTTTACAGCAAAGGATGCAGAACCGTATACATTTGCATTGGCTAATACTCAATAGCGATAGAATTTCTAGCATTTTCCATGAGTACAGAAAGGAAATTGCCTGCTCTTTTACCCTCCTATTGGCATTCTATTATCTGTTTTTAATGGTATCTTGTGTCGCTGGCTTAGCTTCCACATAGTTTTGCTTCTTAACCGAGATTGTTTCTTTGTTCTTTTATTGTCGATTACTCTTCTCAAAAGCCATGGAAAAAGAAGAAGTTTCTTAAATATTGATCATTTGTATTACAATAAACAGAGGGCAAGATGTCCCTGGAATATATCTCTTGGCGCGTCTCCGGTAGACATTTGTTATCTAGTTAAACCATATTTCTATAGTCCATGCTATTCAGATCCTCAGTGGCACTAAATAACGTTTGACTTGTTATCTAATCAAATTTAGCTATTTATTATTTACAACTACATCATCTGCAGCTACTGAAAAAATCGTTTGTGTTTTCAGACTTGAATTTTGCTGTGCAGAACCTTTGATCTGTAGTCTTGCCATTGGCGAAGCAAACACTTTGTTCTGTGAAAAAATAGATATATTATAGCAGCAGGTCATTATTAGGCAAATACAAGCAAACTAAAACAAGTATTTCCGATTCAACTGAAAGAAAACAAGCTTACATTTGAAATTGTAGAGATACGTCCAAGAGTTTTCTTTGCAAAATTTGATTTTCTGATCTGAAATTTAATTCTTTCAATAAAATAGTAGTCCGAAAAAAATTATAAAGTTGATCGCTGCATTAGTCTGCTAGTTTCTTCATCACGTTAGTTGTTAAATTATCTAGTGTCTTAGTCACTTAAATAACTACTTGGTAAGTCATCAAGTTACTTTTTCAGTTGGTTTGTTAGTTAGTTAGTTAGCTAGCTATAGTTAGTTACTTAAGTTAGTCAGTTAGTTTGTTAATAAATTAGTTAGTTACTTAGTTAGTTAGTGAGTAAGTTAATTAGTTAGTGAGTAAGTTAGTTAGTTAGTGAGTAGGTTAATAGTTAGTAAGTTAGTTAGATGGTTAATTAGTTAGTGAGTAGGTTAAGTTGGTTAGTTAGTAAGTTAGTTAGATGGTTAGTTAGTTAGTGAGTGAGTTAGTTAGTTAATTAGTTAGTTAGTTAGTTAGTTAGTTAGTTAGTGAGTAAGTTAAGTTAGTTAGTTAGTATGTTAATTAGATGGTTAGTTAGTGAGTTAGTTAGTTAGTTTGTTAGTTAGTTAGTTAGTTAGTTAGTTAGTAAGTTAGTTAGTTAGTTAGTTAGTTAGTGAATGAGTAAGTTAATTTTTCTTTTGAATGTATCTCACTAAATGGTCTACCATTTTAAACAACTTTAATATACAAATTACTCAACTTTTCCTATAATAGCACTTATTAAAATGTCCGAGTTGGAATATCCAACAATTAGTAAGTGAGTTAGTAAGTTAGTTCGTTAGCTAGTTAGTTAGTGAGTGAGTAAGTTAATTATTTAGTGAGTTAGTTAGTTAGTTAGCCAAATGTAGTGAATTAAAATAGGAATTTACTAACATGGTAACAAATCAACATAATAACAACACGATGTATTGCATTTTAGAAAACGCAGTAATTAAATTTACGAAGTAAAACTAAGGTTACCTCACTATTTTTCATGCAGTGAAATATAAAGATGAAAAATCCCTAGAAAACAATAGTTCAGACTTCAAAGATCGAAAATTGCTTCACTTCATAGCTACAAAATAGAGAACATTGAAAAAAGCTTTTTAAAGAATAAAGAAAGAGATGACTAACCTGCAAAGCGTTGAAAATGGAAAATAATATTTGCATCGGTTTAGCTGCGGAGCCAACAGCAAAAAGGCCAGTTATCCACGTTAAGCCAAGTAAAGGAAGCAGTACAAACATTGCTTTAATTCCAACTCTAAACAAATGTTCAAATGCTTATTAATGTTACGAAAAATGTAATCTTACTTAACTCTTATCTCGTATCTTCCTCCTTACTGCAATAAAAAGTTTAACCATGATTTTGAGGCTTTGCACGCCACTTTTAAACTGCGCGAATTCATGCTAATGCTGCTCTACTTTCTAATTTGGTTGGTCTAGAAAATCTAATAGATCTGACTGGCAATTTAACATACACTTTTTTAAATAAGCAACTAGACTTTCAGTCCAGCCCTCAAGAGTTCCTTAGCATATCTAGTATTTCAGCCCTCGCTGAATGACTGGTACTCCCAAAAAACTCTTATTTTGGCTCTTTCTTGCTTTTCAAAGTAATTGAATTTTCTAGTACTGCCTTCATGTTGACACCTAAATCAAATTAAATTTTGACCAACTAAACAACTCGGCTTGTCGAAACAACCAATCACATCAGAACGAAACATTTGTAAAAGCTGGTTTGATTCAGTTTTGTTTTTAACTTGCAATGTCAATGCCGACTAAGCCCCAGCAATGAAAATCATGTCTATTCTGGTTTCTTTGAAGCAAAAATGAAACTGAAAAATCAAAATGGCTATGTCTGTTTAGTTTTCTCACCTTACTCGTTCTTTCTCGCTTTTCTTTCTGTTGATTCTAACACTCAGGGTAGCTTTAACTGCCACAATCAATGCACAAATGTTAAACTATAAAATATAAATGAGAAAAGATAGAGTTTTAGATACCTCTTTGATGCCTGAAAATAGTTTCAAACATTTAACGCGAGAGGTGATTGCTGTCTAAAATTTTAGTCAAGCAAGAGATCTGTGTGCAATCTTAGTTTTGTAGTTTCCTTCAAAATCTATAACAACTTCAAGTTTTCACAAATCTGTGTAAACTCCAGACGCACTGTTTCTTTTGATATTGAATAGTTTTAGGGTACTTCGTATCAGTATCAATAATGAACCTTGTCATATCAACTGGAAAGAATCCTCATAAAGGACGAATTTGTATGTCTTCACTTTACAAATTCTACCTTCCTAGATCGTAGTTCTTGTCAAGCTACCATGTCTGCCTAGAGGTATCTAGAGATCCAGGTTCTCTAATGATGGAAGGAAGGAAAGCAAGACTCCCATTTTCGCAAAGCATACCAAAATGTTGTTAGAATTATTTCAGTTCATTTTCCAAATTCAAGTTCGTTAGGAAATTGTATGTCAAAAACACCCATAGACTGAAGTATTCTGTAAACAAGCGTTTAGCATAAAATGCTTGGGTGAACCTGTGTATCAAATTTGGTCCTTATTTCCGAGACATTTTAATAGTTTCTTGAATACGTAAGTTTCTCACCAGTATTATTAGAAGCATCGGTCCAGTAAACGCCCATATAGCACCACCTTCAATTTTCAGCCAGCATCTAAAACCATGAATTCTTACATTATAGCAAGACAAACTACTCAGTAAGTGCTAGAAAAACAGTAAGTTTATTCAGAGTCAGATATTTCTAGAAACTAACTTTGTCAGCTTTTGTAGTATCTTGCAGCTTGCTTAAAGTACACAGATATTGAGGGTTAGCAATAACGAAGTTGGGCTACGCTTTTGAGATTATGTATACAAGTAATTCAGGCATATTAATTACAACAAATTATAGTCATTAATCTATAGGCAAAACAGCTTGTTAGTCAGAAGTCATGAGGACCCCTTCTGCATCCTCTTCAAAGTATCTGAGTCTCCACGCAGGCGAAAAAGAGCATCATGAACATGTCAAAAAATGAACATGTCAAAAATTAAAGGAAAGAACGTAGGGCTATTTTCAAAGAATAGAGATACAACACTTAGCAGCCGGATAGAAGAGGGGTTGAAAATTCACGTACCAAAAAGCTTGAAGCTCAACTGAAGAAAAAACTAAAAAAAATCAAAATTTTTCTTACGCTTGCTCGTGTCCATAGCTTTTGTGAAGGGCAGCAAAGCAAGCCCCAGCGAGTAATAATGGAGTCGCTAAAACAGTAGAAAATTAACTCAGCCATAAACAAATATAGGCCTATGCGTATTTAGTAATCTAACTTTATGATGGACAAGGCCGTTTTGACATGCCGAATGAATATGGGAATACCCCATTAAACTATCAGTGCAGTACTTTACCACCCTAGACTCAAAAAAGTATTTTTGTCCCCACAAGATGTCCCAAAACTCCTTTTTAGGCCGTGCTCGCTCCTTTTATGAAGGCAGTAATGTCTGTCAATTCAATGCAATATAAAACTGTTATTTTGCAAAACTCTCACCCCAACCAAGTAAACAGTATTTCCATCTGCTATCATTGGCTTGAACGACTCTGCTTGTCATTAAAACAATGCTGATACCTTCAGCTAGCATCCAGCATCCAACAGTTAGGTATGCGTAGTGCAATAGAAATGCCAAAAACTTGCAAGCAGCCTGGAATTAAAGTGAATAGAAAAGTAAAAAAGACGTTCTTCGGATTTGACCAATCGGTAATGCTGCGGCGTCATGGTCTAACCAAGCTAGCAGGTGGTGCTGGTGGTGGCAGGAGCTCAGTATATAGCAGGGAGCGCCGTATATAGTCAGGATTCGAGCCGCAGCAACGGTAGCGTCACAGCGAGGGTCAATGTCTCTTTAGTTCATCTACTTAATATGAGATTTCGGATCTTAGCGACTGGCGACTGAAGTACACCACTTAACCTTCGGCTATCATAGACATTAGCACCAACATCGTGGTCTATAGTCTAACCCAGCTAGCTCGAGCCTTCATATCTCTATGAAAAACCTTTCGTCAAACATTTTGCCTTAGTCAATTGTTTGTTAATGAAGTTTATACTCTAAGGAGTGTCATACGGAAAAAGCTTTTAAGTTTGAACAAAGTTGCTTCGATATCTTGAAGTTTTTAACAGCTCAAAGACTTGTTACATCTCTTTGGTCTTACGAAGATTTTTATATTGGCAAAACCTACCTGATTTCCAGTTTTGTCGATTCCTGATAAAAATACTGTTTGCGCGAGAAAAATGGAAATGCATAGATTCATACGAATGAAATTGCATTCTTTCTTCAGAATTCTGTAAGGAGAAGGGGCCTAAATCAATCCACAGATAAGAAAAGTAAGGAACAGACTACATTAGATTATACAACTCAACAAGTCACTGCATTAGAGTGAACTTTGAAATCTATCAAATAAAAAACAATTTGATGCAAAAAAAACGTACTTTGAAGATGAATGTGCTGCAATAGTAATACAAAGACCAGCGTAAGACAATGCAAAACATATGTACGTTATGGTTCCAACAGCAAAGGCCTCTGATTCTGAAAACTTAAAAAATATCATTCAATATCAAACAAGATTGTTTTGGCTTGTAAATGCTTATTGATATAGTAAGGTAGGAAAAGCTCGCTTGTAATGTACTGTAGAGTATAATTAATTTTGCACTGACATAAAAAATTGCTCAGCCTTTTATGGTGCAGTTTTGATTTTAAACGATGCCTCTTTAGGTACTAGAGGTACGATTGTGTCGGCTTAAAATAATGCTCAGCCCCTTATGCTGCAGTTTTGTTTTAAGACGATGCCTCTTTGGCACTAGAAGTAATATCCTGTATTAGGATGATTTTCATTCTCTCTTCCAAAAAACAAAGCGTGTAACATAAGTAACATAACTCTCAGTAGAGCTTTAAATTTGAATTTTTTTAATTTTTCCACAAGTGCAATTACACAGCTGACAACAATCACGCAGTTTAGGGTTTCGAATCCCACCAACTGGCATTATCAGAGGTATCTATACCTACCTGATCAATCTCTTTGTCCGGCACAACTTGCATCAACGAAGCAAAAACTGTGAGATGATAGCAATGGCAGATTATAAGACTTGAATTAGAAACCACTTTGTGACAGCCCTCTTGCGACCAAGATTTGGTCCTACAGGTAAAGCACGAATAAATAGAATGAAATAGAATAGAATATAATGGAATAGAATAGAATAGAATGGAATGGAATAGAATGGAATGGAAAAGAATGGAATGGAATAAAATGGAATGGAATAGAATAAGAATGGAATAGAAAGGAATAGTATGGAATGGAATGGGATAGAATGGAATGGAATAGAATAGAATAGAGTGGAATGAAACAAAATAGAACGGTTAAATGTTTTCAAATGTAGATGGTCGATACTTCAGTTTAAATCAAGATTGTAAAACTTACTTTACATCCCAAAATGCACAAACAGCATTTTTGTGGTCATTTTTCTACAAAAATACAAAGTAACAAAGGATATCGATATTCACTTCTGATTTCTTTAAGAACTATTAATTATAGCAAAATTCCAACCCAACCTACAAACATGTGGATAATGTCAACTAGATTCGTTCACTTTCCCGACTATAAATACACCAGAGCAACTCCCTGTGATGCTTGAGGTTCTGATGCCCAGGGTACACTCTGTGTATAAGAATATTCAGGCTCAGAATCATCCAATTTTTCAGAATATTATAAGAATATTGATCAGCCTCAGCTCGTATATTTGTGTCTCATTTTTCAACATTTGCCAGTTTTGTGATGCTCATAACAGAGAATCACATTCTTATTGTTATAGTAGCTTAGATTTTTCTTTCGTTCGACCATTTCCTCGTGATGACATGAAATTTTTTTAACCCGATTCCCCAAAACCATATCAGATTTAAAAAATAAGAATACTTAAAGAATATATCCAGGCTTAAAACGAACATTTCTTAAGAATGTCGAGGCTGGACAAAATTTATAGTATTCTTAGGAAAAAAAGAGTGCAGATAGACAAGGGAAATTTTAAGAAGAACCTAATAAATTTCTTAAGTTCACAAAGCATAAATAATAAACTTAGAATTGTGCTACAAAAGAGATAATTTAGAAAAACATGTTACAGACACAGTAAAAATAGAAATAAAAGAATAAAAAAGCCAATTTTGTATATAAGGTGCAAATAGATTCAGCTCTACACTCTTTTTCTTTTATAAGAACAATTTTATAAGAACACGAGCCTGGACTTTGCCCAGATTTTAAGAACACATTAAGAACAAGCTGAGGCTGGCCTTTTAAAAAGCGCTAAGAATATCAGCTAAATATGTAAGCCAGACAGTCAAACTGAACGTAAAAAGCAAGCAAACAAAGAAATAGACAAGATTGCTGCATTTTCACACAAACCTAGTACCACCCTAGACTTTCATTAAAAAATATAGATATCTAAGTAACCAAGGAATTAAGAACAGATTAAGAACATTTCAGGCTCAAAAACGGCAAAATATTAAGAACAGCCAGCCTCGATCAAAATTTCCTGGTTCTTATAAAAGAAAAAGAGTGTATAGGATAAAGGATATGAAATCAGGAGAGTTTGGGGGATTAAAGAAGTTTAGTCTGACCAGTACAATAAAAGCATGATAAATTTATCACAATAAAAACCTGCACAGTTTCATTAAAATACTTAGGCTTAACTGTCGTATAAGAAACCACAGCTGTAATGCAATAAATTTTCGTACTAATACAGGAAATTGTCCAGCATATACAATGATATTTAGTGGTTATTCCTTTTAAAAAAGAATTTAACTGTCTTTTAAGATTACATAAGGAGGAATTTTCTATGGTGCAAAGAGAAAATAAAACCACCAAACTATAATCAGAATTCTATCTTTAGATGTAAATTAGTTGTGAATCTTTATCGAATCTGGTAACATAGATACAGTTCAAATCTTGACGAAGGCGGAGGGGCAAAGGGACGAAGGGGTAAATCACTCATTGACATCTCGTTACACACTTGCTGAAAATCATATTGTTTCCACAGAAACCCCTTGAAAATGCTCTTATTCTAATGGGTTTCATACACTTGTTTGAAGAGTAAAAAACTCCTCGTTTATAAAAGGACATCTTTTGGCAGTGTCCGCTTTAACAAGGTTTCGGTCATACGCAAAAGGCTTTTACAAAGAATTTGTCAATGGGAATCAATGATGTGTCCGTTCAGTGAGGTGTTCGCAACGAGAGAGTTAGATAGGAGATCATAGTAGCTAATGTCTATTTGTTTTGTTACCTGTGACTTGTGAAGAAACGTGAGCACGACAGGTTCTGTGAAGTTAAGATTATCATAAACCACTGAATATGAGAGAACATCAGAATTCAGTTTCCACTGTGATCTGAAAGAAGATTAGGGTAAAACTATAAGACGGTAATCGAGAAGTAATTAGAAGCAGCAAACAACAGCAGTAGTAGCAGCAATTTCTTAAGAACGTTGGAGACCTGTTAATAGCTATAGCGGTTAATGGTCGCAACAGTAATATCCGAAAAGACCTTGCAGTTTTGCCCGTCGTAGCATACCCGTCAAAGCTGTATGACCTGTATCATCACGTAATTTTCAGCTTGCAGTCGGTCACAATAGCAGACATTCTGATTGCGATATTATAGCTAGAAGCATTAGTAACAGCGAGGAAACAAAGATATACTAGAAATAGAGAAATAGAGAGTCAAGTAAATAAACCTATTGAAATAAAGCACAAATCAACCCATCTATACTACTCTAGTCAACATCAGACAACCCACAAATGAGCCACCGGCAGATTCTAAAAACTTAAACTGTATAAGCAGTGGCTTAAGCAGAGGTTCTGCATCGGGGGGGGGGCGCAAAAGGCGTGAGCAAAGTAAATTATAGGAAATAACCTAAATCAATCCTAAAAGACTTTCAAGGGTTTTTTGCCCATGTGCTCCCATTTGCTCATAGTCATACCACTGCAAATAAGCTCTGTGAATTTCAACAGATCGGCTCTCAAGAAGGGTAAATGAAGTTCAAACAAAACAACGAAACAATAGCTCAGTATGATTTCAGGGGGTACTTATGTGGCTCAGTGATTTTACAAGATCAACATGAGCCTCATCTTATCGCTAAAGGTTCGGCCGTCTACGCCGCAGCTGGATGCCATAAGAAGCAGTTTACAAAGCAATTGCAGTATTAGGATACAGTGTCATTCTCTTTTTGTTCAATGAGTTTTTGAGCTCTTCTTTCACCATGGCCACCTGCCTGCTTTGCCTGCTTATAATTCAGGGTAATTAAGGCCTAATTCATCAAGGTAAACCATGAAACTTTCATAAAAAGAATGACCGATGACCGATCTTAGGCAAATGCATCTCACGTTTTATGCGTCTCACTTGCAGTGATTTGCTATAATCTCAGCAGTAGGTTTACTATTCGAGACCTTGACCCTGGCTGTGACGCTACAGTGTCTGGGATTCGAACACCGACCTAATAGAGTTTCTTACAACACGAGTCAGCAGGATTAGACCACAACGCCCCAGCACCTTCTTGGCACAGCAGCCAAGACTGGTCTCGTACCTGCGATATTTGGCATTGTAAGCTAATTCTGTACCAACTGAGCTATCTGGGAACAGGTCCTTCAGTTGTTCCCACCATTCGTATAGCTCGATCTATCCGTGTCCGCATGGGGAGGATTATAACTAGAGCTTGAAACTCAGGTACCCTAGAGCTGGCCATTCTGTGTGCTTAGAATAAATTAACTCATAACAGAGTCTCTCTTAAAAGAATTTGACTGGATGGGCATTCTATTGTTTATCTATGAAAAGGAACAAAAGTCTATTCTTCAAACCGGTAGAAGAGTAGGGGCGGGGGGGGCAAATATCACCTTGTTATATGTTGAAAGAGATCCTCACGAGCAACTCGGAAGGTTGTCCCTGGGTAGAGAGAATTTGCCAATCAAGCCAACGGTCACAATATCGAGACGTGTCTAGTTTTAACTTCCTAATGCTACCAGCCATCTGAAATAGCAGTAATCGTTTTTAGTACTTACTGATTTTTATTGTGACGTCACTTTCTTTTGTTGAATACGCTATACCAACTGTTGCAGCATATTTGGAGCTATTTGTTTTACCTGTTAGAAGGAAAAGACCACAATAAACTACTCATGGTAACTAATAGAGTAGGAACAAATAATTTAATTCAACGAGTTTTTCCAGCTTCGGAATTTTTCAGAATTTTCCGGCTTTGTTTCTCAGAGAACTCCAAGAGAGAGGAGAGGAAAAATAACAAAAATGTGCAGTAACAAAATTAACAATTACCTAACTGCAAAATGGATTTTGGAACATTTATCAACGCAGTTTGCTTCGTCGAACTAAAAGTTGCACCTTGAAAATTACTGACTTCAAATTTCTTCAGTTCAAGCTCTGAAATAAAGAGCATAAACAAAGTAAAACAAAGAAAAAAAAAGTAAAACAAAGTAAAACAAAGTAAAGCAAAGTAAAACAAAGTAAAACAAAGTAAAGCAAAGCAAAACAAAGTAAAACAAAGTAAAACAAAGTAAAACAAAGTAAAACAAAGTAAAACAAAGTAAAACAAAGTAAAACAAAGTAAAACAAAGTAAAACAAAGTAAAACAAAGTAAAACAAAGAAAACAAAAGTAAAACAAAGTAAAACAAAGTAAAACAAAGTAAAACAAAGAAAAAAAGTAAAACAAAGTAAAACAAAGTAAAACAAAGTAAAACAAAGTTGAACAAAGTAAAACAAAGTAAAACAAAGTAAAACAAAGTTAAACAAAGTAAAACAAAGTAAAACAAAGTAAAACAATGGTAATAACGAATGCAAAAAAGGCTAATGCTACTTACTGAAACTTTCAGTTTCAACGATTTCACTGACTTCAGTTTTACTGGAATTGAGTAATTTTTTGGCTGCTGACAAACCAACACTATCTAATTCCATCACTGGATCACCACCATTTTCAACTCCCTGGAAAACATTTGAAGTCATTTATTTGCGAGGAACCTTTGAAAAGCTACATAGCTGAAGCTTCATGTATCTTAGCATAGAGACAAAAAATGAGATTAAAGAAAGAAGGACTAAAGGAAGGAAAAAACGCAGTAGGATTAATATTTCAAACTCATTATGCTACAGGATCGTGGGGCCTTTAAGCCAACGGTTAAGCCAAGGGCAGTCAAACCCAGCTTTTATGCGTAGGGAAGCTTATTCTACTGTCCATGTGGCATTTGGGAGTAATAAGCAAAAGGTATATCATATTGGCTTGATTTATGATGAAGAAGACTATGAAAACAGTAATATTACACTTACGGACGCATAAACATCTTTAAATTCGTTCAGAGTTGGTGACTTCGAGAAAAGTTCATCAGTGCCATTGAGTTCTTGAACTTTAACTAGAAAATTTAATGATTCGAATTTGTGATCAAAGTCCAAAAACGATAGTTTATTTCTTAAATTCGTTCAAAACCAAGAAGAATTTATAAAGCTTAATTTCTTCAAAAAGCGTGGGGTTAATAGGGATAAGGCGAAGATAGAGCGGTATGGGACGGTAGCATACAGGAAAGCAAGTCCCAAATAAGAGGCCCAGAGCATTAAAATCGTGCCTGGAAATGCTTAGCTCCATTAAACGGAGGCTCCTTTGTACAAAGTTTAATCATCTTACCAGTTTGACAGCTGCAAACAACAAGTCTTTTCGCATTGTAGCAATATACATCATCCAGTGTTCGGTATTTAATATTGTTCTCGATTTCAATATCTTGACTCTTTTTTTGCACATAAACACATTTGGCATTTCCACTGGGCTCCCCATCGCCCCAGAGTTTGCTTGTTGAAGACAGGTCAGTTCCATCAACCCAGCTAAACTTTTTTGGATGAGACATAAGATAAACAAAGTCACCAAAAATAATCATTCCTAACTTCCAGTTTACACCCTCTGTATAGCAGAGGATTAGCTTGTGCAAATTCCTCAGGAAAAGCTTCCTGAAAGCTTCACCGAAAAATTTAACAAATTCGCTGCAACAGAGCCAACAGTATATAAAGGGCAACATAATCTCGAGCGAAAAGGACGGCTATAAGAATATTAGCTTCAATTACTAGAGAAAATGAGCGAAGGTTCTTGTTCTTCTTAGAATTCGAAACACAGAAAGCATACAGGAGTGCGTGAAGCCAAAGACTTCTTCCAAAGATGGCGATTGTGATTTTCAAAAGCATTCACGAAAATTATTTGACTTAAAAATCTGCCGAAAAATGCCGCATGTTCCCGTACACCACGAACTCTCCCCCCCCCCCCCCACCCACAGAGAGTTTCGCTCGACCTTCAACTACTAGCGAATGATTCTTTGATGTTCAATACGTTGGAGCAAAGACTAAGTCCTTGCCTAAAAGGACACAGAATCTTTTGCAAACGAATCGCCCGATATTTCAAGCGTTGCATGATTTGAAGCAAGACTCTGACCTTCAAGCAGAGCAGCCTAAGAGAACATAGAAATATAAAGATATTCTTTGACACTTACATTAAAATTAGTTGATGCCTTTGCTCCAAGCCAAAAACCACTTGTTAGCCCAGAAGTTTCTAATTCATCAGTGAGAAATTTGAGCGTCGAGCGATCTTTCGTTATTGGCAAGTGCATATCAGGGTGCAATGACTTGCAATAACTCACCGACTGTTTATAGGTCTTATAGAGAGCGGGTGATTGCACGAGAAAGCAAATTGAAGGGTCTCCGTGAGTCCAGTTGTATTTCACATTGCATCTGTACGAAGCTAGAAGAAACGAAGAGATTGACAATGCTAAAAACGAAATTATGAGTTAAAAAACCCTAGAAGGTCGTAGGTGTTGTAAAGGCTACCTAGACTTACTACCTGAGTCGTGCCTATCACCATTGAATTGAACTGCTTGATGCTGTAAACTCAGTTTGCGCGATCTCATTTTGGTTTCAGCCTCGGTTTAATGAGCCAAGACTGGGACTGGACTAGGTATACTTACTACGCGAGTCTCTGATTTATGCTCCACTTCTTCTGCTTTGTCACTCCAAAAGTAAAAACAACGACAACATCAGGGAGCGAATAATGTGACTTATGCAGCTACAATCTTGGACAAAATATATTGGAACGGCCTAAATAGTTTTGCTATTATCTATTGATTCCCCCTTCTCCCCCGTTACAATGTTGTTTCGAATAAAAGTTGTCTTGCTCCACTACCAGCATTGTTTTGGGGGTAAAAGGGGGAAGAATTGGAGTTATGGAAGTAGAAAATCAATGGAATAGGCCATGTTCCTTGGAGAAAATGCCTTGTTCCAAATAATTTGTCCATTATTGTAGTTTTATGTAAGGACTTAGGGGAGACTCAGGAGACTAATAAATCTAGTGGCTTAACAAAACTATACAAGTTCTCAATTTTCTTGAAGGCACTAGGAATAGCTTCCAAGCTTTATATAAAAGAGCGAACCCGTACCAAACATTTGGATCACCAGTCAGACAAGAGTATAGTACTTCTATAAGATACAGTAAGCGCTGTTATATCTAATTAGAACCGTTGAATCGAAAACTTTAGAAATTCTACTCTCTATTTACAGAGGAAAAGACAAAGTCTTTTGCTTGGACTTTGAAATGCAAAAGACACAAGAGTTTCCGACCAGATCCTTATCGTACTAATAAAAGACTATGGTCTTGTATACCAGTACCCTGTATTTTCGACAAACAATGTTGGATCGGTATAAGGCCTAAAAAGGCCTTAGACAGTTTGTGGAAAAATGAACTGAAATTCACAGGTCAAGCCGACTGTCATTATAATAGGTCAATAGGTGAAAAGACACTTGAGTTTTGAGATGGAGGTTAAGGAATTCGGGAAGGAGGTTAAGAGGTTTGAAAACAGTTTCGACAGCTCAATAGTGAATGACCTCTTTGGAAGATGTAGTTGTTCAATAAATTATAGCGATGTCAGGTGAAAAAGTTGAAAAGGAGGGAAAGCATTCAAGATGAAAAGATGAGAAAATAAATCAACTCGGTCTAGAAAATGGATAGTTATGTAAATAACTAAACTAATAAACATGGATTTTAAAAAATTATTCCTACTCATAAAGTATTCCGAAACGAAACATTTGAAAAACCACTTACCCTGACAATAGAATATTGTCACCTAGAAAAACAAAATAATGTTTAAATGCATGACTGTGGTACAGAATCACAATATTTCCAAAAATATGGTCTTATAGTCGATGAGCCGCAGTAAACTTACTACATGAGTCACAACCTCGTCCCAAGGGTGAATAGGCCTCTACGTGAAACTCCGCTGTCCATATTAGACCCTGGTACCGGCCTTGTCTATTCGCAATTTGATTGGCTGTTCAAACAATAGAAATTTTAAGTGATGTCACAGTTTTTTCAAAGTTTCACACCAAAATAGGCCGAAAACTATGTGAAAAACATGTCAAAAAACCAAAAAATGATGCTACATGAGATGTTGTATCTTGCCTGACAGTTATCAATAAAATTTCTTTCCGTTGCCTCTCTAAGAACATGTGCATTCGGAATCTACATCTTGTTTTGATGCCTAGGACCAGTATTTTGGCAGAACCAGTATTGTGGCCAGTACCAGGGCCAAGATCAATTTGACGGTTGAGATTCGAGGAAATTCGATTTTGGGCCTGGGGATTAGGTTGAGAGGGTCACTCTTCAAAAAGGTGTACGAAATTTTTACGAACACAAAAGGATTTCTAAGGGGTCTCCGTGAAAACAATAGGTTTTCGAGCATGGGTTCGAGTACGATGGATACGAGTACGAGATTTTCAAGGAGTGAATGGCCCCTATATGAGATATATATGAGATATATATCTGAATAAGATATATCAGATATATATCTGAATATCCCCTCGTTTAGCGATCGAAAAAAAAAACAACAGCAACATTGTGCGAAGCAGTGAGACTTGCAATGACTCTAAAGCATTCCAAATTCATTCGCCGTCCAGATGCTTAACAAAACCTTACGCCAAAACTTCATCACTTAAAACACTGACGACTAACTTGCAAAGAGTCATGACTTACTTAAAAAAAGGATAAAGCCTTGCTTAAGCTTTGGATACGCAACAATGCGGATACGCGTATTTCGATCTCGCACTAGTTATCGAGAATCCCAAACATCGATCTTGCAGTTGCAGAAACAATATCGGAAAATGCCAGATACCATTTGGCTTAACCTAATGCTTTGCCACATATTCAAACATATATTTTTATATTTTATATAGATTAAGTTTAGGAGCTTATGTCTTATATCCAAACATATATTAATGTGTGGTATGCGTTTCAGCCACCCTTGCAAAAGTGTCGCAGAACATTAAGGCACAGTGGAACATCGCTATGAAACAAGATTCCCCGTTGTTTGATAAGTCGGATACATTTGCATGCCGTATTTCAGTCATGCAAATGTGTTTTAGGACAATTGTGCATGATGAAATATCGCTAAGACTATCGCAGAAATCCGTTATTTTAACAGAAGCAATACCTGACTCGAAATTAACACGGGGTAGACGTTGAGGGCTGCCGTATAAGACCTTGTCAAGTGTGAAATTGTCAAGTGGACCAACAATGGCTGCAAAATGTAGTTGGAACGCCCTAGATTTTTGTTTTTATAGCGGGCCAACCTGTAGCTTCACTGAGTCGCATCAGCACCAAAAATGTAAAAACTCAATCAAAAACCTGAAAAATTATCCAAAACTGCCGTGAAACCGTTCACCGACAAGATTTTCAAAACCGAAAAACTGCGTAATTTTTCGGGAAAAACGGAAAAGCCGAGCCAAAATATTGGCAAAACCGTGTAACCGTAAAACCCAAACACCCCCTCTTTGACGAAATCCAATAAAGATGTAGAAATTGGGAACTAACCTGGCAGATGATAAACGAGGAAAGAAGCAACTTCATATCCATTTGGCTTAGTTTCCTTAGTTGAACTTCTTACATTCAACTATCTTCAGGTCTTGAAATCGCTAAAATATAACCATATTTGTCAATAGGTAACAAGATGTAAAGCTCAATTGATCCAAACGAACACTTTATCTTATAAGAAATATAATAATAAAAAACATATAAAACACCAAAGCGGTGCAGTTCAAAGTCCCAAAGTTTCCACAACAAAGTTCTAAACTATCATTAAATATCGTTTTGAATGGTTGAGAACGACGACGGAAAGTATGTACTGTTTATATTGTATATATCCCAGAGTTTGTTTGAACAACTGGAGAATATGTAGGACTTTGCAATAGATAATGAGTTGCAGCTGTATCTGGTCAAATGTTCTTATCAACTAACATAAAGATCTCTGTACTTATTAGCTGTGTTTTGCTTTGTTCAAGTCTTGAGTCTGATTTTGAATAGGCGACATCCTTCGCGCGAAAAGCTACTGCGGCGAAAGTTAGAAGTCATTCCAACCTTTCGTCATTTGCTGCGACGAATGAACGGGCTGAAATAGCAGTGCTGCAAATGTGTAGCGGTGAGATATTTCCCTTCGCGCGAAAAATTTTGCACGGAGGCCTGCCTTCTAGAAGCGGCTAGTTTTTGCCTTGAATCTTTGCGTTTTACCGGAACATATTCATTTGCACTTGCGTTGCTTTCACCTCATACGACGGCGTTAGTTCTGAAATGACGCTATCGCCTTTTAACAGCACAAGCTGCATTTAATCACGCCAGCTTTTATATAATGTTTTACGTGATTTTGATTTAAGGGCCGTAAATGTCCGATAACGTACCGCTTCTACCTGAATAGGGCACTTGTTTAGCCTTCGTACTCGGAGGGTGGCAGTGCGCGCAGGCTACATTTGTTCAGTTTAGGCATTACAGAGCGTTGCACATTTTGAAATGTATAACAATTCAGTTCATGGCATCTAACGTAACAATAGTCAGGTAGTGGAGAGAACAAATTAAAGTCCAATGACAATTTAATGGAATAGGCAGAAAGAGCCATAAGATGATACAAGAGCCAGGGAACGACGCCCGATACTCGTTCACTTTTCACGAAATTGTTTTTGGTCACGTTTCACATTTTAAAAACCTCTCGTCACGCGTCACAGAAATACCCCCTTCCCCTTTCATAATTGAGGTAACAGCATCTAAAATAATGATTGGCAGGTGATTTAAAGAGCCCTTTAAAACGAAAAGCCGTTACCATTACATTTAAAGGCAAGAGAAGGGCTACATCATCTGTACAAGGGCCGCTAGGGACAAAAAGGGTCACTTAAATTCAATAGTCATGTCCTCAAAGGATCGAGTGTAGCTAATAATATAGATAATATAGAAGAAGACTGTTAATACACAATACCCAACACAAAAAGCACGACGGCCTCTAACGCCAATCTGATGCAATTGGTGTCTAATGCCCATCTGATGCAACATCAGTCAAGTGGCCCAACAGCTAAAAGTATACGTGAATTTAAGGCCTGGCTAAACTAGGAGACATGCCACGCGCGACCCAGTTTAGTCATAGCTTTAGAAAGATAGCTGCTTACAAAAAAAAATTCAATAAAAGGGGAGAATTAATGACATCAAAAACAAAGTACAGTATTACCTTAAGAACAGTCTCCTTTCTTCTATTCAGCATCATCGTCTGTAAATGAAGGATGAAACATATGATGTGTTAGTAGCTAAGTTTTATTTGTTTTTTAATAGCGCAGCAGAAGAAATGCCTCTTTATACAATGTGTTAACAATAGAGCACTCTATTCATATACTTTATTAAATTCTAAGCTTTGCTTATGTCAGCTTTATCCACAGAAGTAAAGAAGACTTACCTACCAGCAATATTAAACTGTTTAATCAAATACTTTCCCAAAACAACTGAAAACTTAATTAGAAAGTATAATTTTAAGAAGGAACGTATTAATCATGATCTTTTGTAAAGGAAGCGCTGCGAAATTATAAAAGAAACAAACTTTTTCGAACATAACGTATTTTTGCTTTGCATCTACTTTCAAACTCTGTCAAAGCACTTTAGAGTTGGACTTTTTCTTGATAAGATTCGTTAAAATTAATGTATACATTGTGATGTGATGAAGGCATTTGTAATGACAATATCTAACCTGAATGGTCACTGGTTGGCTGATACTGATACTAAGCATGGTTTCCAGTCGTCTGCGCGCAGACTCCGACATTTTCAAGAACGTAGAGAGTATGTATGTGTTGTGAAAGTGTATGAGATTGTGACCAGGCTAGGTTATAATAAAAATAACCCAATAAAAAAGATGCCATATAAAAGACGGTGCCAATTTTGAGCAAATATGCAAGAAACATACAATATACAAGTTCGCACAGCAAAAGATCTTTTAGTAGGTTTTATTCAAATGCACAAAAGCAGATGTACAAATATTATCCACGAGAATTAGCTACAAGGAATAAGGTACATGTGGATTGCTTTGCAGAAGAATACGCGTGATTTCTACCTTATTAGGCACTTGCAAAACGATCAAACACTGTTCGTCATTTACAAGCAACAATCCTAGATTAAATATTTGGAAAAAAGCATCTTTGTGCCTAGGACCTCAATAGTATGTTAAATCGAGTCCCCTGACCCTGGGTGTGACTCTACCGTAGGTGGGGCTTGAAACTTGATCTCCCTGAGTTTCTGACACAACGAGCCAGCTGGACTACAGTACGACAAGACAATAGCACTTTTAGAGAGAAATTCATAGTACATTTAACAAAACTCAATTAGGCTGTCCCTATGACGGATGTCCTTGTTTGAAAATGCTGTGGCGTCGTCGCCTGGCTCGTGATGTCAAAGCTTTCGGTGTACGAGCCACAAAGTACTCCCGTCACAGCCAAGGTTTAGGCGTCAAGTAGTTAACCTACTGCTGAAACATAGCGACTGGCGCTAAATCCACCATTTCACCTTCGCCTATACATTTTGCCCAAGACTGATTAATAAAATGCTGATAAGAATGAAAAAAGATTCAACGAACCTTACACTGCTCCTGGAAATGCATTCTCCGAGACAGGCTTTGTCAGTCTATCCATGAGGAATACTGTGTCGCCTGTAAAACGGAGCGCTTCATAAATAATATATCAACTGTTTTTATTCAATTAAAAGGAAGGAGTGTCTGGTCTTAAAGATCCTTTAGATTACGGATAGAATGATTTAACGAAAGCAGGCCACTTGCAGAGTCAATTTTATAATGTTTTGGGTAGACGAAAAGACAAATCGAAAACTGTTTCATAGTTTTGACAGCTAGCACAGTCAATGTTTCAAAATAAAAATCGATTTAATAATTAAATGAAGCAGACAAACCTTTCAGAGAAGCCATTAAAATTGATAAATGTAACACATGCTTTTCTAGTGTGATGTATTATTTGAAGGGATATTGGAAATGAAAAATCGAGCTTTTATTATTGACAAAATCCAATAAATTTACATTGTCTTTTGTAATCTTTCTGGTAACATGCAGAGCTAGAGCTAGGAAAATGGTGTAGCTCCTGCTCCAAACAAAGTTTCTTTGAACACGCCACCCTCACCTTATACAGGCAGGCAGGGCTTGTCAGAAAATAGGCCAACCATGTTTTGACATATTTGGGACATATTCAGTGGTTAATGAGGGACGAAAACGAAACATTCTCTGTAAGAGTTCGGTTAAGAACAGTCTCAAAAAATCGTGTGAAATTTTTGGACAGACATTTGTATTTTGCGGTTAGTTTTCAGCAAAAGAAAGTAAACAACAAGTCTCTGTAAAATACCTGAACAAAAGCTGGAGACTATGTTCTTCAAGAAATAATCATCGTAAATGTAATATCTTCTTCATAGAGAGTCTTACTGAACGAAAGATCTTACTCAATCTCATTAACGTAGGATCTTCATCATTCATGGTGCGAAACTCATCAAAGTTTATCATCTTGACAACAATTGTATCTTTGTTGGGCTGGTAATACCTTTTTATAACTGATATCTCCAAGATAAGACATTCTTCCGGAAAATATCCTGAGGTTTGAGCTTCTTAAAAAATGATCTTATCTACAACTCTTCTTAAAGGTTGCTTTTCTTCGAGATACGAACTTCTTTAATGTAGGATGTTCTTTTAAAAGGCAAATCCTTCTTGGTAAGATGATCTTCAAAAAAGGTATTCTTGATACCAATAGAAACAACAATTTGGCAAAGGTCAATCTCTATTTTATAGACTCGTGAAATATCAAAGAGCTTTAGCGAACACAATCTTCAGCTTTTCTTATGGTAAGATCTTATTTAAGGAACATTGTTTGCAGTTTACATCGTTTTCAAGTTTGTGATCTTCAAGCTAAAGCATTCTTCAAGGCAATATCTTCTTTCAGAGTCATTCTTTAGAGCAAGAACGTCAAGATGTTCTTAAAAAAGGATCATTTAAGGTAAGATCCTCTTGAAGATGAAAGTTTCTTCTGAAGAAAAGAACTACTTCAACGCAAGATATTCTTCAAGGCAAGATCTTCTTCAACTAAAGATCTTCTTTAGGTAGAGATCTTCTTTGAGGTGACAAGTTCTTCCAAGCTTAGATATTCTTCAAGGCGAGATCTCCTTTAAGGCGATGTCTTCCTCCAACACAAGATCTTCTTCAAGATAGAGATCCTCTCCAAGGTGACATCTTATTCCAAGTTAAGATCTTCTTCAAGGCGAGGTCTTCTTTAAGACCATGTCTTCCTCCAATTCAAGATCTTCTTCAAGATAGAGATCCTCTTCAAGGTGACATCTTCTTCCAAGTTTAGAGCTTCTTCCAAGCGATATCTTCTTTAAGGCAATGTCTTCCTCCAAGCAATATATTCTTCAAGATAGACATCTTCTTCAAGGTGACATCTTCTTTCAAGTTAAGATCTTCTTCAAGGCGAGGTCTTCTTTAAGACCATGTCTTCCTCCAATTCAAGATCTTCTTCAAGATAGAGTTCCTCAAGTTTAGATCTTCTTCAAAACGATATCTTCTCTAAGGCGATGTCTTCCTCCAAGCAACATCTTCTTCAAGATAAAATGTTCTTCGAAGCAGAATCCTTTAAGATACGATCTTCTTCAAAGCAGGATCTTCTTCAGGAAATATTCTTCAAAGTTTGAGGTAAAATCTATTTCAAAAGTAAGACCTTCTTCGAGGCATGATTTTCTTAAAGATAAGATCTTTATCAGTACAAGACAAAAGACAATAACATCTTCAAACTAAGTTCTTTCTCAAGGTGGAAACTTCTTAAGGATTAGCAATTCGTCAAGATAAAAACTTCTTGAAGGATAAATCTTCTTCAAGGGAAGATTATTCTAAAGAAATGATCTTTTTCAAGTTAAGGTCTTTTTCAACCGAAGATTATCTTCGAAGCAAGATCTTCTTTAAGAAATACTATTCAAGGTGAAATCTATTTCAAAGTAGGATTTTCTTTTCTTCAAGGGACGATCCTCTTAAAGATAAGATGTCCTTAAGTGTAAGACTTTTTATAAGGTAAAATCCATAAGGCAAGATCTTCTTCACCATCTCCTTCTTTCTAAGACAAGTTTTTCTTTAATGTAAGACCTTCTTTAAGGTAATTCTTTAAGTTCTTCCTCAAGCTGACATCTTCTTAAGGATTAGCAATTTTTCAAGATAAAATCTTCTTCAAGGCAAGATCTTCTTCAAGGTGATATTTTCTTAGAAATAAGATTTATCTTTAAAGTAATATTTTCTTTTAAGGTAATATCTTCTTCAAGGCAATATATTCTTCAACGTGAGATTTCATTCAAAATATAATATTCTCTTAGGTAAAAAACCTTTTATATGGTAAGATCTTCTTCAGAGCAAGATCTTCTCAAAGGTGATATTTTCTTACAAATAAATTTCTCTTCAAATTAATATCTTCTTTCAAGGTAAGATCGTCTTCAAGTCAATATATTCTTCAAGGTAAAGGTTAAAAATCTTCTTCATGGTAAATATTCGTCAAGGCAAGATCTCCAAGATGATCATTTGTTACAAATAAGATTTCTCTTCAAAGCAATAACTTCTTTTAAGATACGATCTTCTTCAAGGCAATATATTCTTCAAGGTAAGATTTCTTGAAAATATAGTATTCTCCAAGGTTAAAAATCTTCTTTAAGGAAACATATTCTTTAAGGTAAGATCTTCTTTGAAATAAAATATTCATCAAAGTAAAAATCTTCTTTTAGGTCAGATCTTCTTCAAGATTAGATCTTCTTCCTGGTAAGAACTTCAAAAAAGTAAAGGCTCTCATGGAAATATATGATCTTCGCTGCATTTACATTTCTTCTGTCAGGTTGATTGTATTGTTTCAACAGTAAGTCTCCTATCACCAACGCCACAACCGTAAGACGTAAAAGAAGAGTGCAAGAGGAGATTGAGATAAGTTGGAATACAAAAGAGTGGTTACAATAAATCTGTGCACATGATCAACTTGATTCATGTATTAAAATAAGAAATCTTTATCTGAGCCAACTTAATCTAAACGTTCAAAGATTTGGATTTTTCATTGAGAAAGAGGATTAGGCCTTTGTGAAACAAGTAGCGTAATGTTGCTCTTAAGTAACGAAGAACACTCACATAACCAACGGCGATGCCAAATAAAACAATCAAGGCTCAGATGAGCTGGAAAAAATAAACTGTTTCTTTCAGTGAGTAAACGTTTGTCATCTGTTCATGGTACCATTCGTATTTATATTTGTTCATTTTTTGTCTCATAGCATATGCTGGTTTGGTTTGATGTATGTTCAAAGCAGGGAAATGGAATAACTTTAAAAACTAACAAGATCAAACAAATCTGATAATTTAGCTCGTTTTGGAGGTTTGGAGCATTTTGATTCACGTGTGTGGCGAACAGAAGACTCTTCCTAGACTTATTACACGAGTCGTAGTTATCGATATTGCGTATATTGAAACTATGCCGGACGCTCAAACTACTTTGACCAAACAGCTGTAGGGTTGTTGTTGTTGCTGTTTGCGAAGAGTGAGACTCGTGTAATAAGTCTAGCCTCTTCCTTACCACGTGACATTATCAGGTGAATCATTTCGCGCATGCTCTCAGCAATTTTTTGACAATCTTTCGCAAGTGCGATTGCGAAAACGAAAACGCACGTGCCACGTGCAGCCAGCAGCCATAGCATTTTGAGGACAGGGCGCTAGCATCAAACTGATACGGATGTTAAGTTCGGTGAAATCACTGTTGCAACTTTCATAACATTGACAATTTATAACATTGCTCTAATGAACTGATCATAACAATAAGTCTTATATGTATCAACAAATGAAAATCGGCTAATATTAATTTTACGAGATTAAAAGCAAGCGAAATCAAATATTAGCAAAGTTTTTGTGTTTTTTATATTCGGCAGCTGCACTTCTCCGAAATATCAAACCAAAGACAGGTGGTGCTCTATTGTTATTAAGATCACGAAAGAACAATCGCTGTTATCCACATTTAGATGTTAGAAATTTTGTAATTTTTAAGTCAAATCCATCTGCAAAGTTTTTTTACAGAATTTGTTTTTTAAATAATCCCTTAAAGTTTGTTTAAATTGCAACGGAACATTCATTCAAATCCGATCCATTGATCATTTACAGTAGCAGCATTTTAGTTAGCTCAAGAGTTGATATTTGAAGTCAAGGACTGTGACTAAGTGAAACCAAAGGTGAAATCCCCCAAAACAGTTTAATAAAAGGGAAGGGCATTTAGAACTCTTCAACACGTTTGTTACGAATGATTTTTCCTTTTACTGGGGTTTTTGCATGCAGCTTACACTCTTTTTTATAAGAACAGTTTTATAAGAACACGAGCCTGGATTTTGCCCAGACTTTAAGAACAAAATAATAACAAGCGGAGGCTAGGCGTTTTCATAAGCCCTGAGAATATCAGCTAAATATGAAAGTACGACAGTCAGACAACGTAAAAAGCAAGCAAACAATGAAATGGACAAGCATGCTCCATTTTAACACAACCCTATTACCACTAAAAACATTCACTGACAAAATCTAGATGTCTCAGTAACCAAGGAACAGATTAAGAACATTTCAGGCTCAAAAAAGGCAAAACAAGAACCGCCAGCCTCAATCAAAATTTCCTGGTTCTTATAAAAAAAAGAGTGTATCTGAAGAGCCAGGAACTGGTTGGTTAGACTTGAAAAAGGCCTGGGAACGATGAGTTTAAATTTTCAAATGAGCTGCCAAATATGGTGTTTTCCAAATATGGTGTTTTCATTCTTAGTAGCAGCAGATCAGAGGCGCCATTCGGGTGTTTAGCATTATGGAATACAACTGTATATTTTCAGAAAAATCAAAGGGATAAGGGAAACTTTTTTGAAACATAAAGAATACCCAGGGTACTTTATAATGTATACAATATTCCCCAACCTTTTCGTTTCTGAATGAAAATCGACACTACATAGTGGCCTACTATTCTTGAGAATTCTCTGAAACATGATCTCACCACCTATTTTTAACTGTTTCGCAAAACTTTAATGCTCTGTTTAAAAATGACTTTTGTTATTAGCTTTACAAAGGTCAGTTGCGTAGAGTGGGTACGTCGATCAATGAAGTGGTGGATCAAAGGAAGGATATCGTACGATACTACGGACGTCACGTGTTCCAAATACTACGTAAAAAATCCTACGCGAGACAAAAGGTTAGGCCATATCTTGCGCCAGCGAAATACTACATTTCGTTCTCATTCATCTCGTTCCTCGCAATTTTTGACAGCTTGCATTTCATTGAGCTCTTTCGGTCAAGCAAAGACAAAACAAAAGTGCGCTCAGCTGCAAGACATCCTAACTTAATACGTTTATTCTTTTAATAAGCAACTGGTCAATAACCAACCAGGGCTGAGATTTTGTATAAATTTTTGGTGAAATTGCTTTCTTTATACAGTACATCCTTGCGAACTTGTCAATTGCATTGAAAAGCCAGAAAAGTGCCAAAATAAGAGGTTTTAGGGGATACCAGTGATTCTGTGAGGACTGAAATACTAGATATGTTAAGCAACTCTTGAGGGCTCGACCGAAGTCCAGTTGTTAATTGAAAAAAAAGTGTAGGCCTAATAAAAATAGGGGTGTCTTGGGTGTGGCATAGTCTCTTTTGTTCCTTAGAGAGACCTTCCTCTGGTCAATGACCATGTGACCGGAACCTTGCCCTTACTGTGTTTTGGTCACTGGAATTTTAAGCGAAAAAGACAACAGACAAAGTTCGAGAGGTGGGAACAAGGGTCAACAGGGAGGGACTGCAATAGGCGTGGTGACTATTTGTTTAGAGAAGAGCCCTAAGGATGTGCATGCAAAAATGATTAAGAGCTCGTTTAGAGTCCCTACCTATACAGTACTATGTCTCAAATCTATAACACCATAAACAGGAAAACTTCCATTCCCTAGCACCAGCCTTGTGGCTGTGCTGCGATCTGGAATAGAAAAAACCTCAAGTGGTTTCGTTATTTTTAAAAGATTCACTTAGCAATTAAAAAAGCGCAAAATCCAATTATGGATTTTGCAAAATAGTGTCTCCTCTATTATAAAAAATTGCACGAAAAATCCTGAACGGCAGGTGGCTTTTATTGTATTCTAACAATCATGGCAAGGATTGAGACATTTTTAGGGGTAGTTATAAAATAAGTTCAGCAAATTCACAAACTGCTTAGATTAAAGATTATTGCTTAAATTCAGTCGTAGCAGTAAAGTAACATAAGGCGAGAATTTGTTTGATTTTAAAAACATTGCGTTGCTATGAAGGTAACAAAGAATGTTGAACTAGTCTTTTGCGCGCGAAAAGATTGTTTGCAGAGAAATTAAACAAAATTTCGTAGTACTCCAATATTTATTTTACAAGCTTCCTGACGCTTAAGTACTTTGCCAGGGGGAGCATACGCAATTCATGTCTCTTGAGCGCAAAATGCATTTAGTGGGAAGTCAAAAAAGAAAACACAAATTTCATTAACAATACTTCAAACTTTATTTAGAATAACATTCGTCAATAATTTTACATCCAAGGTAAAAGGTTATATCATACAAGTTCTGAAAATAACAATCGTTATAAAAATATACAACTATTGAATGAAAAAATCGAATAGGAACAGCACAGCGTGTATTAATTTAACAAACTAAGTTTCATTTTAAAAACAAAGTGAATAAAATTTATTAATTAAGGAATTGAATTCGAACGCACTCTAGTAAAACAATAATAATAATAATAATGTCTTTGTAAAAAGAAGACCAAATCTCCACGACAATATAATAACTCAATTAAACTTCATACAAATTCAATTATTATCAAGCACTGTAAATACAATAAATTTTACAAAATAATATGTTAATCCTTGCACAAGAAAATATGTTATGCGATAGCATGATCAAATGCTAAAATGTCTTCTACTTTCAAGGAAAGAACAACAAATTTTAAATACTAAATCCCTTGAACAACGCACTCCATTAAAAGATATTGAAATTCAATCTAAAAATTGTTACCTAACATGGTAAATACAATTTATTAATTAACTTCTAAATTATTCGAACGTGAAAATTGAACAAATTTTGACATGCTGAAAAATTTTAATCTTACAAGTCTATGACAATCAATGAAAGTAGCAAATCGTAATTTAGAAACTTAAAAAGTTTTTCTCTCCGCTTGATCAGAACATGATTAGATGGATTTTGGTTTACAAAACTTGTTTTCAAGCACAAATTGAGTTGGGAATTGCTAATGAAATTTAAGGGAAAAAGGAAAACAACAAAATACCGCTGTGTATTAACGTAAACATTTGTTTTTGTGTTTCGTCTTTTGCCCGAAAATACTGCAAACATCGCAAAATTACAAAGGAGATTGGATTTGTAATATCATAATGACGAACAAAGCATTTCCGTGCGAAAATTCACAAGAATCGTGACTAGGCACCTATATATTTTGCGCTGTGTCCTTCACAAAATTAAAAATAAACCCTTGATGATTTTCAAAAACAAACATTAAACTGCATGGCTCAAGAAACAATTTGCCGTCCTCATTTCAGAGAAAACTTGCGAGGGTTGACGATTTTAGAAGAAAAATAAAACCATCTTTCACCTATATAAAAGATATGTTTCCCAAATGCAATTAATGCATTGTAAGCCACTATAACAGTCCGATCATAAACTATTCAATATATTAAGAAATTTCTTATGAAAAAACTTTAAATCGTATAATTCCATTGAAGTTACCTGCTGTGTCATATTCAAGAGACTTAAATTCACCGTCTTTGAGGTCACCTGCTCGGTCAGCAACGTGGTTTCATCTTGTTGGGGTTTGTCAGTGGTGGTGGAGGACGAATATTTCTGGTAGATCCACTGCCAACTGGGCCAGGACTTGGTAGCTGTGCTCTGCCAGCATGCTGATTTAACGGGCAGTACTTGATTGTGTGTGAATTATCCCCACTCGCTTTACAAATCGGGCACGTGTACGCTCTCAAGATGGGGCATGTTGTGCGGCCTTCTGCATCTTTGAGAATGTGACTTGAATAAACTGCTTCACTTTCGCCGTTGTTTCGACAAAATACGCAAACCTGTAGACTTGCAGGTGGCCGTGCTGCAGTTGATGTTGGAACTCCGGGCAGCATTTTTTCTGATCTGTTGTGAAGTTGATTTTGATACGAGCCATTGATAATTTGATCCCTGACAGCCTTGTTTAGTCGCATGCTTGGCGGAGGAAGGTTTTTGAAGCCGGCTTCTTGCATTTGATTTCTTTGATAACTGTCTTGAAAATCTCCATTGTAGCTGCACGGAGGGTTAGGCATGGTCGGTGAAATCACGACGGTTGGATCACTGCCATCACTTTCCCAGCTCATTCGTCGGGATGACTTGTTGGAAAACAGACCTGAGTAGCTTTGACGGTCTTGAATGAGTGGGTTGTCTTCTGAGATTTTCACATTTTGCAGTAGATTTGATAGGCCAAAGTAGTCTTGAAAAACGCTGAAACTGTCGCCGTTCTTCGAACTTTGAAAAGCAAACTCTCCAGGCGCCATGGCGTTGCGTTGATATGTTTTACTACCAGTTCCCATGGAACTCATGGCCCAAGGTTCCATGTCGTCTTCACAGTCCAAGAAATTCCTTGGCATCAAATTTCGCATGATTATATCACTCATCGACATTTTGTACAACTGCAAAAGTTCTATTCTGAAAAACCTCTGACTTGTGGTTGTTAACGACGGCCGATCATCAACAAGAAATTTTGTATTCACGCGCGTTTCTAGTTCCCGAGCAACCGAAGAATAAGGAAATTTGATTGTCGAATCTTTTCAGCAGATATTTATCACTGGCCGGGGGCGTGACAATGCCGACCGCTGCCGGGGGTTATGACAGGTGGCAAAAAATCACAATGGTCGATAAATCAAAAAGGTTTCCCATAATCCGATTGCAAGTATTTCTCGTGAGTACAACAATTTACTAAAAACCGAAACGAAATAAAATCATAAAAGCAAATAACTTTTTAATGGAAGGACGATATTTAAAAACTTCAAAACCACTCTGAACTTTCTTGACTTTACTAATTCCAAAAAATTCATGGAAGTTTTTCTAACTCTATTCAATTCATGAAACTGTCTGTAACATATAAATAACTTAATTCTGACAAATTGTTGTAAATGTCACTAGATTACACTACGATTCGTCGGATTTCAGTGGATTTCAGCTAAAATTACCTCGCAAAACGCAATTTGCTTTACCCCCGTAAATGCAAAATAAAAAGATTGTCTTGTTTTGTGAACTCGATCCATCTGAGGTCTCAAGTGTAAATTCTTTATTGTTAAAAGTGAAAGTTTTGCTGTCAATCAAATCCATATTTTATTAAAAGTGATGACTGTGACCAATCGGATCATATTTCCCATTCACAAAGTATTTGAATGAAATTCGGGTCGGGATTCAGGTCTTATTCTCCATTGGTCTCAATCGTATTTATCAACAATAAGATTCATCTTTTTTAGCACGTTCAATCGCACCCCAGAGATCATCTATATTCCGATTTGATTCAAACCAAATACCCAAGGACTGAATAATTATTAATAAATGCTTCTCTTGAGCATCGAAAGGAGCGAAGATTAAATATTTTTAATGGCCATTCGAGTGAAATATATCCCAAAGAGGGATGAGTTTCCCTGCGAATGGTCCCAAATCATGAATCACTTTTTGTTTGCTTTGATTTTGGCATTTCTTCCTCTGAGCATCGCCCCTTTGATAAAGAGTAAATTTCCGAAAACGCTGTAAAAAGTAAACATGAGTTTTGTGTATTGCTCCACTGGCAAACCCTTGCAGTAAAAGATCAATTGTTAGGGAAAATCTTAACTGTCTTGTCATTATTTTCATGTTTACCGTTTCGCAAACATCATACTCTTCGAAACCTCTTTGCAAAAACATGTCAATGCTTTTTTGTTCTCCGTCTTGCTGCATTTTGCCAATCTCTCTTTGGATTTTAGCAAAAGTTGGGGCAAGTCTGGACAGGGCATAAAGAAAAATAAACTGGGTAAGATATCTGAATGGAATGTGACCGAATCTTAGCTACGATCGCCACGATCAATAGCTACGATTGCAAACAATCAGATTAAAAAAATAAGCGAAAGTCAAAGTAAAAATTAGAAAACGTGAACGTGTTGTGTTGTTGTTGTGTGATGTTGCTGCAAAGGTCCCCACACCTCGGTCCAGAACTCTTTTACGTGGGATGCTTGGGTACAGGGTACTGCATTTCTGTTCAATGTTCACATCACACATGAACACCTCCTCGAACACCTCTGGGACCCGAACCTTAAACAGTTTCTGGAAACTGAAAGAAATGGTACTACAATCCTGGACAAAATACTGAGACAAATTTTGCGCGAAATTTTACTTTGAGAGTGCCTCTGCCCCCTCCCCTTGTTTCAATGTTGTTCGTACAAAAAGTTGCCACACTGTCACTTTCAAGTTGTTTCATGTTGTTTTTAACACTTTTCAACATTGAACAGGGGGGAAACGGGCGATATTGTAGAAAAATCCAATTTGTCTCATAATTTTTGTCTATGATTGTACAGTAGTTTGGGAACATTCCTTTTTGGATGGAATGGTTTAATATGCCATACCAAACCATACCATACCATATTATACCATACCATACCATACCATACCATACCCACTGCTCAACTTTTACAAGTCTTACAATTCAAGAAAAATGCTGGGATGAATAATCATGCCATTATTTTTGAGACTAAGGAAACGGGACACATGAGACAATTACCCAGGTTCCCATCGTAGGGAACTCTCCATTCACGAGACTAGTTTAGACCAGGTAGGCAGTGGGCAAGATAGAGGGGCCGAGGGATATGCTACTCCTTGAAATATGACCTGTAAGGGCTATTGGGAATTTGATTGGCTGCTCAAAATAGACCAAAGAGCATGATAAAACTTGAAATAATGCTAACGAAAGTTTGTACAAACTTCGTTATAACATTCCTTTAAAGTAAATATAATTCATGAAAACATCTTCCTCAGGAATTCCAAAGTTACTTAGTTTGCTAAGCCTTAACCAAATCTCCAAACCATCTGGCAAAATGTAAGTTGTCGAGTTTCGGTACCAGGGCGCAAAACAGAGACGCGTTTGGATTTGGAGCCTGGGGACGGGTCTACATAGCTTAAGGTGGAACATGGTATAACATGGAACACAAGTCTAAAGGTGAGAGAGAGGATCTCCCTTTCTACTGACCAAGTTGTAGTAGCTTAAACACGAGCTCAAATGTACGTGTAGCAGTAAAGAACGTCGACAAAAAGATGAAACAAGCTCCGGGGCAAAAGGGACAAATATTCAAATTAATATCATGTTATCGAACGATTTGATTCTGATATATATCATTGAGGAATATCTGCAGAACACTGAAACTTAATAATACAGAACGAAATTCATTTAAAGACTAAAACAAACTAACTGCTTTTTAAATAATGTTGATTCTTAAACTGTAATTTATTTTTCCTTGCTGATTGTGAGAAGCTAATCTCAACCATCTCAAGACTGAAGTTTCTCTGGTAAATAAAACCCTCATTTCTAATTTTCCACAGGGCAAAATGCTTCCCTGGCAGTTTAGCAAAGATATTGTACATCACAGTGCCTAAATCTTCAAAAGTTCTTAAACAAGAGTGAATCCAAATATCTTGATCAGCGGGCAGTAAAAATTTCAATGTCAAGAGCCCAACCTTCCCTCCCCTCGGGGCCTAAACTAAAAGTAAGGGAAAGCTGAAAGCTACATCTTTCGATATCTTGAATACGAAACTAGAGACTGAATATGAGACTGAATTATCAAGAAAACGATGTAATGTTCTAAAAATTTCCGAAGACCCAGAATAAGCCTACGGCCTAAACATAACAAATTAATTCAAGAATTTTCAATTAATATCAATTTATAGCAAAAATAGTATTTTCTATTTGTTCATTAGATTTTTAACACCAAGAGAAAAATGGTAGCTTGTCATGGAAACTTTGTACAAAGCTATGGGCTCTGCCGTCTCTTACATCACTCCCCCGCCTTCGCTGCACGTATACAGAAGGCATTTGAACTAGCTGCGCAGGAGATTTTCCCTCTCGTATTGCCTGAGCCAAATTCAATATCTATAAGAACAATGAAATCCATCACTTAAGCTGCTCTTATCCAAGGTCGTTTAGACTAAAACCCTAAAACTAGCCCTTATGATTAAAGGCTTTTTATTTGATACACCTAAAAATAGGTGAGGCTGCTAGAGTTTCCCCAAGTCGACATGGAAACGAGGCTCTTCGTAATTTCCTCCCTCTCTAGAGGAAGATAAATTAATAATTAAGTTTCTTAATGCTAGCTCCTCAGGTTAATCTACTAGACCTAGACCGGTCGATCGCTAAAATACTACCCTAAGCATCGAGGCAATTCACTTACTTTTATCAACTAACGGAAATGGTTGCTGTTGTTGCTAAAGGTTGTTGTTAGTGTTGCGAACAGTGGGACTTTCTGTAATCAGTTTATCGGGAAGAGAATGTCTTCAGCCGAGTCAAAAGCTTCTGTTTATGACACTTGGTTTCTATTTCAATTCTATAATTTTTGAACCAAGCGCGTAATTTCGCACAGATAAAGAGCGGTAATAGCAGTTTTGTTGCAAGTCAATACAAGTGAGCAGCACACCTTTCAAGAGAACTACAGCTTTCTGCAAGCAATGCACGATGTTTACATAATAGTTTTAAGAGATTTAGACATTGAAATGCAAAACCTTATCTGTTTGTAAGAGCACACCAATATTTGTTCACATCAAATATACTATTGAAAGATTTGAGTTTATGTTTACTGAAAATGTGTAGGTTCATTTGCTCGATCTATTGCAGCTCAGTCCCTGAGAAACTAATTGATAATGTTTCACATACGTCCAGACGAAATACCATATACCTTATACTACATGCCAAACATCAAATAAATACAGCATAACACAGCAAACAGCATAGGACGGCCAAGCAAAGCATCCATACCATACCATACCATGCCATGCCATACAATGCCATTCCATATCATGCGATACCATAACATTCCATATATACTATAAGAACATACCATGGCATGGCCTACCATACCATACCATACCGCGCCATGCCATGCTATACCATACAATACCATACCATTTCATACAATGCCATGTCTTGTCATGTCACGTCATGTCATGCCATGCCATGCCATACCATACCATACCATACCATACCATACCATACCATACCATACCATACCATACCATACCATACCATACCAAACATTACCATACGATACGATACGCTACCATACCACACTATGCTGTACTATATCATACCATGCAATACTATAAAAGCAAACAACTTACCTGTCCTCGCATAACAGACATCTGTCTTTCAAATAGATTTCTGTCGAATCCTTTATCTTCCTAAAAATAAGAGAGCAAACTATATATAAAACAACTTCTTGCAAAATATAAAATCAAGTTCCTTCTAACCGATATGACATAAAATCTATGCAGTGGGGTATCTACAGGACCCGACTTTGAGCCCTAGTTGACAATGACTTGCAATGCTTGCGACCTTTTAAGCAATTAAACTTCCCCTACAATTACTAAACAAGAAACATTGTTAGCACGACATCCGCTCCCCACCACCATACTCGAGAAACAGAGGAGAGGGGCCCTTTGGCTGTGTAGGAAGAATAACGGTGGTAGAATGAAGCTATCCAGCAAAAAGAGATGAACATTGCACTTTACATCTTGCAATCAAGCATTTTGAAGGAATTTGGATCTAGGAGCGTGCATTTAGGAAGGAACTGGGAATTTACAGGAGCAGGGAGCATTGAAAGTGATTTCATGACGTTTTCTCCAGCAACAACACATGGGACATTCTCTTGTTGGCACAAACTCGTTGGCACACGTAGGGAAGGGTAGGTACTCAAAACAATACTGCTAAATGATACTGCAATTAAATTATACCGAAATTATACCAGCAACCCCCTTTCTGATTGGCGCATTTCGAGCCATATCTGGGGTAGATTTTCATAGTTAACCATTTCAATCTATTTCTGACCTTCATACTCTTAGGAGTATAATAAAAAAAGCCTCGACAACGATCTCGCTTTATATTTATTTCGACAGCGTAAAAGTTCTATGGAGCGCAAAGGCGCATTTTACGGGGGCACTGCTGTTCCAGTTGTGTAATAGTGTTTTTTCTTCCATTTTAAAGGCCCCGTCTCTCAGTTAAAAAATCGCATATTCAGTTCATAACGTTGGGTGCTTATCAAAATAATAAATTTAAGGACGGAAAATTAGCTAGTGACAGTACTTGCTTATCTGCGGTCACCTGAATAGAAATTCAGAAGCAACATGTGGCTATTTCATTTGATAATTGCGACTCAAATCAGATAGGTTATCAATTCTAACAGTAAGTGACTGAATCCCATTTGCTTTATCAAATCTAGCAAATTCACAGATTGAAATAAAAGAAAATCTGATCTAATCATTTTGAAGCTGAAATAGCTTTTGCAACAAGTTTTAATTAGTTTCCTTTCGTATAGCAACGTTCCTTGTTAAGGGCTTAGGCCACATTCAGGCTAAAGCCACCTCTCCGAAACGAGGCTCAGCTTGCGAAGAATAGCTTTGCAGTTCAAAATCTGATCTAATCATTTCGAAGCTGAAATAGCTTTTGCAACAAGTTTTAATTAGTTTCCTTTCATATAGCAACGTTCCTTGTTAAGGGCTTAGGCCACATTCAGGCTAAAGCCACCTCTCCGAAACGAGGCTCACCTTGCGAAGAATAGCTTTGCAGTTCAATGAGTTTAATACGTTCTTTTCCGATTAAGATGCTAACAATTATGCTACAAGCTTACCATAAGGTAATAGCACCCAATACTCCCCTAGCTTGAACATGTTTAACTTGAGTAGTTTTTGAAAAAGCAGAAAACTTTGATCCAAATCTCAGGCTGATGTTTCTTACACAACTGGTTCGTATAAAGAAAAAAACGTGCATTCCAACTCGCATTCGAGACCCAAAATCAACGAAGTGTACTTAAGCGCCACCACAAAGCA
Source organism: Chrysaora quinquecirrha (assembly GCA_014526335.1). Classification (NCBI taxonomy): domain Eukaryota; kingdom Metazoa; phylum Cnidaria; class Scyphozoa; order Semaeostomeae; family Pelagiidae; genus Chrysaora; species Chrysaora quinquecirrha. The sequence continues at coordinate 2,582,225 of JACTAT010000059.1, read as the reverse complement.
GTTATGGCACTTTGACTGGCATCTAGAAAAAGGTTTTCGTCCTGAATTTTGCTTTTGCGAGTGTGGGAGTCTGCGGACCGCTCAATACAAAACTGAGCACGGAGCCATTCAATTCAAATTAGTTACACAAATTGATGCTGCTGGTTCTAGTGCTGTTGCTGCTCTAGAGAAAAGAACTATATAGTGGGTGTCCAGATTATTTCTGCGAAGTTTGGGAGTGAGCTGACCGCTCAATACCACACTGAGCATAAAACCATTCAATTCAATGAAGTTACGCAAACTGTTATTGTTGCTGCTCAGGTTGTTGCTGCTCTAGCAACAAGAACAAGACTGAACTTATTTTAATGAGTCTACAAGGCAGCACGAATTCACCACTCAAAAACAAAATACATGGCTTAACTTGAAAGAATTGTGGCCTTATAATAGAATAAAACTGACAGAGCCAAAAAGAAAAATATGCGACGAAATGTATAATGTGGGAAACATTTTAACTCTTTTCACATGAAATAGAAATGTGTTTGACACTGAACTGTCATAATTATTATAGAAAAAGATAAGCAAGTTTAAAGTCTGAATAACGAAGGGTTAAAGCTTGGATTATTTATCATCTTCCAGAATGTTTTCGCGTCTGATTTCAGACGGATGCTTCTTTTATAGTCTGCATAAACATGAAGAACTTACGGAAAGCTCTTGACATTCTCCATGGCATAAGGGAGAAGACAGAGGGCAATAAACATAAACACAGGGGTGCATCAGGTTCGAGATGGGATCGAGGTCTTGTTAGTGTATCTAGCTACTTCTGAGATCCCAGAGAAAAGCGCAAAACACACTATTTTGCTTTCAAATTAAGCTTAACTTCAAGGTGAAGAAATTTTTACTAAAAAAGCAGTTCCCAACTTCAGTCAAACATGCTTTTGCTACTCTCCCGCACTCGTACGTCAGGCTTACGTCGACCTACGATACGACAGAACTAACGTAAATTCGTTGTAACTGCCAAACTGGGACTTGCTTAGGAAACATGTTCATCGCTCTCACAAGAATGCTCAGGTCGGCTGCGACTGACAGGAACCAGTTAACATAATTGCAGAAGTAAAACATGCACAACTTTCCGGAGCTGTGCGCCGACTGGTTGTCCTAAAAAAGGAACTAGTTGCCAACTTGCCAGCCAGTTACCAGAGCGCTTATGTAGACAGGTCAGTTGCTGTAAATAAGGTCCAAAAAATCGCCGATTAGCAGTCGGCAACTAGTTCTGACTGTGCGCAATGTCGACATAAGCCGGGCCAGAGAACCTCTTGTCTCTAAACAAAAAGGACATTAAGAAACGTGCGAACATTCTCGTTGCCTTGAAAGGATTTTTACAGGAGAAACAATCGGTTCAAAAATTCCGCACAAGAGTAAACTAAGCTTGATACTATACTGACATTTTTATGCTGATAATTTCAAATCAGACAACGAAAGCCACTAGATTTGCTGAATAAAAAACCTATTTATCCGTATTAGCAGACAATGCAACTGTCTGTAAATATTAATAAAAATCTACCATGATTTAAGCTTATTACTGCATAAGATAGCTGAGGCAGTGGTCAAATGACCTGAAAAATCTAAAAGAAAGATCCTTGGGATGGGAAAAGTCTAAAATAGCAAGCATCAATTCAGTCAGAGTCAATCAAATTCAACGTTATGTTCCTTCAATATTTAGGAACGAAAACGAAAAGGAATGTGCCCTTTCCATTGTAACCTTTCAGGCAATCTGGCAAATGTATTCATATACTAGGCCCGTAATTGAAGTAGAATGTCTCCTCAATTGCGATCAAGTAAACGCGCACAGAGAGAAAAGCAGAGGCACCATCACGGGCTGGACTAGCGACCTTTTTCGCTTTGATGGCGACCTCCCAAGCATAACAATACGAATGAGACCTTCAGGAATCAAATTAACACATTATTGCTCATTTTTCAAACGAACTAAGTGACAGCTCTTTCCTTTTATAATGCTTTATTTTTGAACCAAATCAATTTAGGCAGAGTAAATCTCTTGCTTTTAATAGCGACCTTACGACCAAATGCACACAAAGCCTTTGTGGACGTCAGATTGACAAAAGAATATTTCTTCATTTCCAACTGAACAAACAATCACATAATGAAACGCCTTCTCTCAATATTCCTGCATTTTCGGACCACATGAATGTAGATGGAGCAGGTCCGTTGCTTTCAACCGACACCTCGCTATCATATGCCTACCGCACCAGATCAGAATAGCTGGGAACGTAGAATAGACTCCGAATGAATCCTTCATTATTTTTAAAGCAAATGGACAACAAAACACACAAGCATCTCATTCTTTCTTCAACATTGTTTTGCTTTTTGAATAATAAATCTGGAAGGTGGAAACCTCTTGCTTTCAAAACGACCTCTATATCACTTATACTGAAGACTGACATAGATGTATAAAAGCAGATACTGTAGATCAAATTTAAAAAGAACATTTTTTAACCCAAATAAATCAAAATAGCACAAGCATCTTCCATTTTCAATGTTGCTTTATTTTTGAAGTAGGGCCTCATTATTACAATAACGACCTCTCGACCATTTACACCCAAGACTGACATGGATGAATAAGGGCAGTTTTATGTATTCTTCCACCGAATAAAACAACAAAATAGATACTAGAGCACAAGCATCCTCCTTTTATGGATGTTGCTTTATTTTTGGACCCAGTACATTTATGTGGAATGGGCTCCTTGCCTCTATAAAGACCTCTCTACCATTTGCATTCAAGACCAAGTATGGTTGTATGGAAGCAGATAGACCATATTATATAGAACAACAAATAATAGATGTATAGTAGTTCACAGATCAGGCTTACATTCTTTTTTATAAGAACAATTTATAACAACACCAGCCTGGATTTTGCCCACATTTTAAGAAAAAATCAGAACAAGCTGAGGCTGGCCTTTTCATTAGCCCTAAGAATATCAGCTAAATATGAAAGTAAGACAGTCAGACTTAAAGTAAAAAGCAAAAAAAAAACAAAGAAATTGACACATGCTGCATGTTGACACAAACCTAGTACCACTCCAGGCATTCACTGCAAAATATAGATGTCTAAGTAAGCAAGGAATTAAGAACAGATTAAGAACATTTCAGGCTCAAAAATAGCTAAAACATAAGAACAGCCAGCCTGGATTAAATTTCCCTGGCTTTCATAAAAAATAGCAACGCTGTAGCAATGTCCGAAGGACGCTGATGATAATGATAATAATGATGAAGATAATGTTAATAATGACGAAGATGACGAAGAAGAAGACGATGATGATGAGAATGATGATTATGTTGGTGATGATGATGATGATGACGATGATGATGATGATGATGATGATGACGATGATGATGATGATGACTTTGAAGAGGATGATAATGACCATAATGATCATGCTAGAGACGATCATGATGATGAAGAAGCCAACGATGATGAGAATGATGATTATGTTGGTGATGATGATGATGATGATGATGATGATGATGACTTTGAAGAGGATGATAATGACCATAATGATCATGCTAGAGACGATCATGATGATGATTATGATGCTCGACGACGACGACAACGATGATGATGATCACGTTGAAGACGAAAATGATGATCACCGTCTTCAACATGATGATCATGTTGAAGACAATGATTGGTGATTGTGATGATGATGGTGATGATGATAATGATCCATTATGATGATGATGCGATTGTTGACAATGTGATCAGATGAATCTTTCCTGGAGGAATCCTAAAACTTTGAATCGAAAATATAAAACCTCTAGTAACGTATATGTAGTAATAAATTTGAGCTCATAGGTTAAACTGTGTAACAAACAACTCCCTTCAGTGCACCGAAACCTGTAATCTTCGCTACAAATGATGAATTTAATTCTAGAATCTCCAAAAGCTATCATAACGACTCCCATACAATGCAGATGACTATATTCGATAATTAATAGCACTTTGAAGAATTGATTGCCAACTTTGAACCATTTATTTTCAGATGATTTTCGAAGCCGCAAACTGTTTTGAAAAAATTTCTTCTGTGTAACTTGGCAACAATTTCTACTGCGCCACAATCTCCTCCTCTTTTCACACGAAAGTACCTTGCATGTAATAGGACTTCTAGAAACCTCTTAGAATAACAACCCAATCAAAAACTGTATGAAAGTATTTAAAATAAAAAATAAAATCAAATTAGATTTGAGCAACATTTTGCAATATTGTAGTCAAACTTTTTTTTGAAACCCGACCGAGCCGGCTTTTTTGCGAGAAAATCTTGGTGTCAAATTTTTAGTTTCCTGCATCGTGGATCGAGCTCACAACCCTTAGCGCCAGAAACAAGCGCATTATTCAACTGCGCTACACTAACAGTTGATACTAATTGATGTTTTTGGCAAGCAATTGCATTTTGTTAATTATGCCCACTAACGACAACACTTATCGGCGATTTCAAAGTTTAATTCCTATTATTTGTGGTTTATCTTTTGTTACGTTTTGGCAAGAAAAAGCGTCTATATGCCTATCTATCTATTTTCTATGCGTACATGCGTTCCACGACACCCTCTTAATATGTCCTTCGGACATAAAAAGACTGTAATATAAAAGTATTGTAACTCTTAAACTCTGGCATACAATGTGTCTTTCTTTCCACAAGATCTTTCAACAAAAAGCAGACAAGACAATCCACAAGATACAGAGGGACATAGTTCACATTCATAGAAGCTTTGGTTATACCATTTCTTTGCTTTTCAAGTCAAATAAATTGTCAAAAAGCCCATAGCTATAATAGTATATTCTCAAATAAATGTACAGTGAGTGTACAGTAGAACCAACAATAGATACAGAGGTGCAAACATTGTGGTAGTAGCTATCGAGAGTTGCATCACACGCCTTAGAAATGGCACGAGAATTATAAGGCATAAGGAATCTCAGGAAGCTTCGATTGAGAGCAAAACTCAAAGGGTTACTGGACATTTTCAGTAGGTAAAAAACGTCTTTGCATGCTTAGGAGACCGATATTTAGCGAGAAATATCGGAAACATCTTTGGACATAAAAGCCTTTTTGTCGTCTGACACTCTTCGGAGTATAAACGTCAGAAACAGACCGAAACAATTGAATAAGGTGGAATATCGGAATATCTGAAAGGAGGAATGTTCCTAGACTTATTACATGAGTCCCACTCCTCCCAAACAGAAACAACAACAGCAACTACCGAATAACTGTTTCAGCGGCTTTCAGGTCGGACGTTAGCCGTTAGTGATAACTAGGACTCACTAATGAGTCTAGAATGTTCCGCCTTAGTCGATTGTTTCGGTCTGTTTCTGACGTCTGTACTTTGAGGGGTGTCATACGGAAAGGCTTTTAAGGACGCCCAAAGATTTTATTAATATTTCTTGTATTATTTTAAAGCTAATGAGTCTAGAATGTTCCGCCTTAGTCGATTGTTTCGGTCTGTTTCTGACGTCTGTACTTTGAGGGGTGTCATACGGAAAGGCTTTTAAGGACGCCCAAAGATTTTATTAATATTTCTTGTATTATTTTAAAGTTTATGTACAACTCAACGGCTATATTCATATTTAGGCAACTGAAAGGATCGAGACGAGAAAGCATTGAGAACTACCTCGCTCTGCACAAGTAAACAATGATGAAGAAAAAATGGCGATGATGATGATTACCCATGGCCATTAGCCTAGACAGGTAGAAAAATCCCAGTCCCTCTTTTAACACTGTTGAGTGTTTGTCATGAAAATAAGAAAATAATTCTAACGTCAATACCCTTGAAAATTGTTCAATGAACAAGAAACTTAAGGACGGGGGAAAATACCCTCAGAATGTGCCAAATAAGAGTGACCGATTTCCTCAATATTTGCTTAATGTGTCAAAAGGACGTACGAGGAATCGCACGTAATGAAACACGTTTAAAATTTTGCAGTCGTTAGTGTCATCTTTCACAAGTGCATACCATTAGATTCCAAAATAAGCCGAATTAAGAAGAAATTTAATTTTTTGCTTCATTTAATTATTAATAGAAACGGGTGACCTGTGTTGGTGTATGGATCCAAGAAAGGTGGGTGAAGGATCGAGCAAAGGATTATTCCTTTATTAGAACATCTTAAGTTACGACCTGTTTGTTGAGAGATGCATTATGACGTTGGCTAAAAACAGCTTAAACTATGTAGTGGCTGAATTCGGGAAGATTTATTCTTACTGAGATCATGGCTGATTAGAAATGACCATGGGTTCACTGGTCAAGGCTGATGAGTAGAAAGGTCCCCGAAAATTCAGTCTTGAAATATGCGCCTGGGCGTAAAAGGGATCTATAAAACTATGTACCCGACGAATTCGGGTAGCTAAATTTATTCTCAATGAGATCAGAGCTGATACGAAAGGGCCAGGGGTTCACTGGTCAAAGCTGATGAGTAGAAAGGTCCCCGAAAATTCAGTCTTGAAATATGCGCCTGGGCGTAAAAGGGATCTACAAAACTATGTACCCGACGAATTCGGGTAGCTAAATTTATTCTTAATGAGATCAGGGCTGATAAGAAAGTGGCCCGGGAGATCACTGGTTAAGGCTATAAGTTGAAGGGCCAAGAAAAATTAAACAGTCTTAAAACATGTACGCTGTCCAAGGTCCATGGGTAAAAGAAGGGCTATAAAACTATGGACCGGACGAATTCGGACAAATTTATTCTTATTCAAAGCAAAGCTGATGAGAAAGGGACAAGGAGGTTCATTTGCTAAGACTCATGAGTTGAAGGGCCCAGAAATAATTATGCAGTCTTGTAATATGTACGCTATCCAGGCCTGAGGGTAAAAGGGGACTATAGAACAATGCAGTGCAACTACGAATTCGGGAAAATTTGTCCTTAAAGAGATCAGGGCTGATAAGATAGAACCAGGGGCTCAGTGGTCAAAGCTAATTAGTAGAAAGCGAAGTATAAAGGGAGCAGGAGTGATCATTCAGTCTTGAAATATGCACGCTGTCCAGGGCCTGTTGGTAATAGGGAGTTATTAGTTTAATCGTTCGCAAAGGCCTGTCAGTTATGAGACTGCAGTTAAAACAATCACTCCTGTAGCATGGAAACTCATAGTACTCATAAGATTTGGCTACGCTTGAATCAAAAACAAGAATTTTGTAATATGATGGTAACCAGATATCCAGTTTCATATATGAGGAAACACCACATCTTAGATGGACTACGTGTTGAGATTCTTTGGGCCATGTTTTTAGAAGCATAAAACAGGCTTACCTTGAACAGTTCATACAGTTCGGCTACCAGGTCTTCAACGAAATTCATATCAGAGAGCTTTGGTAAGACCATTTCTTTGATGCGTTCTGAAAATGGCACTTTTGCATACGGAAGCCATATCCAGTGATAAGGATCTACATAAATGAAATCACAATCGATCACAATCATAATCATCTGTCATCAATAAAATCAAAAGAATCACAATGAATAACATAATCGCTGTTTTCACTATAAAAACTGAACATATCATTATCAGGAATGTCATCAAAGTTACGATCATAACAAGTCTTATCGATCATCATCTTACCAACCACAATGTTCCAGTATAAAATCGCCAAGGTCACCTCATTCAAGATCACCGCAAAAATCATCATCATAGACACTGTCGTGATGAAATAACAATCATCATGATCATATTGATCGCGTTCATCATCATCATCATCATAATTTGCATCGTCATCATCATCATCATCATGGTTTTAATGTCATCTTGGTTCTCATCATCATAATAATCGACATCATCACCATCATCATCATCATCATCATCATCATCATCATCATCATCATCATCATCATCATCATCATCATCATCATCATCATCATCATCATCATCATCATCATGGTTTTCAACGTCATCATGGTTCTCATCATCATAATAATCGACATCATCATCATCATCATCATCATCATCATCATCATTATCATTATCATCATTATCAACAACATAAATATATTCAAACTTCATTCTCATAATCAAAATCAAAATCGAATCAAATTCACACCAAATGGCCCAATCAAAATCACAAACACTATCACAATCAGAATCATGTTCATCACCACCATTACTGTTAGTAGCATCATAATATATAGCATCATATAATAACCACCAAAACACCTTTATCCTTAGACGCAAAAATACTTATTTATATACTGAATTAGTTAATTGATGAATCAATTAATAACAGCAAAAACAACATAACTTACAAGCTCGCCATGAATCTGGATGTTTGAAAGGAAATGCTAATCCATTATCAATTGCAGCTACATGAACTTTAGGAACTGCAACAACATTCCAATCTTCTGAATGTTTTTCAAGGTCGTTCGGATCCTACAAAAATAATCAAAGCTATACAATCACAAATATATAAATAGTTATGGTGCTGAAGAAGGCTCAACATAGCCGAAACACAAAATCCAAATGAGAGGAGAGCCTTCGGCTGTATGACTTGGAGAGTTACTCGGCGATTTCATTGAGCCCTATAGCTCAGTGGAAACGTTGTTGGCTCTCTGGTCATGCAGTCTTGGGCTCAAATCCCATCAATTGTGGTATGCCACTTGTGGAAAAATCAATCACAAAAGAAATAGTAAATGTGCGCAAATGGGACAACATATATATAATAGGATTAAAGATGCCATAGGGCATAGAAGTGGTTTTCCCATACCCAAGAGCTCACTGATGCAGTGAATGCGAGTAATTAATTATCCGTGATTCTGATTCTGAGTCGAAGCAGCCTATGGTGCTGGAGGAAGGGGGGACACGGTGTCCAACAATTCGCGCAACCGATTATTTTTGCAATTTATGTAGAATTTCTTCTATTGTTCCTATTGTTTTAAAAACATTTAACCACCCCCACATTTTCTTCTCCCTACACCAATGGATTCTGGTAAATTTCCGATTGCAGCACTGATTGGTTGTTGGTGAAGGCCCAATGTTGACATTCTCCTCGACTTCCTCTGTGAAATTAGTTTTAACCAATTTACCGACGTTTCAAATTATCCAATCAAAATGCAACTACAAAAATACTACTACCTGATTGGTAGCCAGAACATGCGTTTGGCAGGCAGCTAGTGCGCTTAAAATAAAGACTTACGAACTTGCAATGTGTTGTCCATAATAGACTGGACTAAATCGATTTAAAAATTAATCAAGAGTTTAAAAAGATGACTCGATACCTGGCAGTCTGATTGATCACATTCTACACAAGTTGTTCTTTCAACTACTGGAGTATTTTCATATTTTATTAACCAGTTATCATTTCCCCTATCTAGAAAAGACAAGACAGATCATATATCTTTGTTCACACTTTATATATCTTTAGACTTTAAGCAAAGCTTCTGCTGAAATTGCACACAGAAGAACTAGTTGCCGACTGCTAATCGGCGAATTCTGATCGCAGCATACCTAAAACAAGTGCTCTGGCAACTAGTTGCTAACTTGCTCTATTTTGACGGCAACTAGTCGGCACACAGTTCCAGAAAGTTGGGCATGCTCGACTTCTACAATACGTTTACAACTTATTCCCATCAGTCGCATTCGACCTGAGCGCTCTTGCAATCGCGATCAAAATTATCTTATAAGTTCGACTAGTTGTTGACATGAAGACATAAGTAAAAAATTGCAACTAGCTGGCGATAGTTTGATCGTATCGTAGGTCGATATAAGCCCTGCTTAAGACTTCATTAAAAGAAGTAAACGGCAATATTTAAGTTTATCTTAAAGGCAGGTGAGATTCACTTTTTCAAGTGAATTCCAGTAACGATACTGTTGTGTTGGCCTCACATCAATCAAGGCTTAAAAAGCAATCATTGCAAAGCTATAAGGTCTCGTTTCCATGAGTTGCTACGAGCGTTCTTTGCGTGACAATTGGATCCCCCATCTTATCCCGTAACAATCTATTATGAAATAATTGCAGTAAGTCCTCGGAAAATTTCACGACTACAAGAGATTTTCCTTAAAACACAAAGATTGCCAATAGAATCCTAATAAAAGAATTTGCAGCAGTGTGAACGAGATCGATAAGGAGTAAACTCCCCGTCCGCCTAGAAATTGTTTCTAGCTGATAACTAAGCATGACACAGCCCCCTGGAAAAATTTCCCATGCCAGCCTTCCTGGACATTTTGCATGAAATTGTACAGTTCATGAAAGAAGTACTTGGTGGATCGATTGGACAAAAAAGAACGAAAACAAATAAATTTGAATAATATATAAATAATAAGATAAAAAGCTGTTTCAGACTAAGGAATATTTGCTTTTTATCCCGTAAGTATTTGTTTTACATTGTTTCAAAATCGTTAAGTTTATCAAACTTTATTAATTTCCAAATTAATTGTTTGATTTACTTGACTTCAGCGTAAAACTGCCATGAATTTTGGGCTCAAAAACATTGACATAAGGATTAGGAAGATGCTTCAACGAATACCGAATTCAAATAACGGTTTCTGTGATTTTAAACCAAACATCAAGAGAGAGGTTGTTTTTCAATGCAGGCATTTGTAACGAGAGTATTAGATAAAAAAAACAACTAGTCGTATGGCTTAATAATTCAGCCTTGTACCAATTTTGTTTATGTAGTGAGACGCAAGTTTACACTAGCAAAAACGAGGGTTTCGCCATGAACTGAAGTTTCAATGACCAGCGGTTGTTCCATGCAAAATATGCGCAGCCCAAACAATCTTAGCTCCTAGCTTGCTATTGCGTTGCGAATTCGATTGCTGGAAATTTAAGTAAATGAAGCTGGTTCAAATATAAATGAAGCTTTTCAGAAACATGTCAGTGTGTAAAATTCAGATAGTTGTTTCGCAGAAAACGTATTTTAGACCACATTATGGCTTCCTAGATTATTTTGTCTTGTCTCTCATTATAAATATTCATGTCCCCCCCTTTCATGACATTGAAGTCCAAGACGTTCCAGGAAACGAAGCCACACTACTGAGTTACCACAATAGAGGTTTCCGCAAAAGATGGCGGCCGTTTCTGTCAATTCCTTGTTTTTCTTAAGGTTTCTCGAAGGGAATTCTAGGAATAATTTCCTTAGTTACGAATTCAACGTCTGCAGCTATGTAAAATACGTAACTAAGGAAATTATTCCCAGAATCCCTTTCGAAAATCCTTAATGAAGACAATAGGCAAAAAACGGCGGCCATCTTTTGCGGAAGCGTCTATCAAACCAAATGTTTGAACATTGCTCTGCTCGTCAAACATCTTTACTTGTAAAAAGTAATGAATGTTTCAGAACAACTGAGTAAATTGCTGGGTAAATTCTCCTTGTCAAGCAATGTTCTGCAACGTGGCCAAACGGTCAAACATTTTGAAGTTCGCCTCTCAAACCAAATGTTTGACCGTTTGACCACGTCGTAAAACATTGCTCTGCTCGTCAAACATCTTTACTTTTGTAAAAAGTAATGAATGTTTCAGAACAACTGAGTAAATTGCTGGGTAAATTCTCCTTGTCAAGCAATGTTCTGCAACGCAATGTTCTGCAACGTGGCCAAACGGTCAAACATTTTGTTTGACAGGCGAATTCAAATGTTTGGCAAAAAATGTTTGATCGTTTGGCTATCACTTGAGTTGTGTTAGCTGCCAGTGTTTTCGATTCTTGATAGTGTCTTTGATCTAAATTTCATGAAAGAGAAGTGGATATCTATAACGAGAAAAAATTAGCAAACTTCAACTTTTTGGCAATGGTTGATCGTTTGAAACAAAATGAATCTTTTACTTACCAGTATTTCGAATAATATAATCAAGCACAACCAATTTTTCGAATAAAAATTGAAATTCTTGCATTGTCTCCTCAGGCGGTGGCTCTGCTTCAAATGTCCTAAAGTAAAATTCAGCATCTTTGTAGCCTTCAACAAAAAGCTGAAATGATCCAATCTAAAAGAGAAACAACTGAAGGTAAAAAAATTACACAGGTTTTATTACAACTAGTAAGTTTTGCCTGAGGCCGAGTTCCATTATTTCAGGCCTACAGTGTAATAGGCCTCTGTATAGGCTAATGAACGTGTGAGACCAATGTTGTTGTCCACTGTATGGAGGTTGTTTTACAAAGGGATGTCCTTTGGCACCAATATTTGTCCCTTATTCAGAGATATCCGTTTCAAACAGGCTTCCGTTAATGCAGTTTGCACTGTACCAAATCGTAGGAAGATGCTTATAACGTTTGTTCTTAACTTGTATTAATTTCGTAGACGACTAATCTCAAATGTTTACGACTCTTATTACTATTCCGATGCTTCTCTTGGTGTCAAACAACACAAAACAAAAGTTTTAAGTTTTGTTTGAGTTTAGTATGTACAACTTAACAGCCAAACACATGGAAGAATACCACACGTCTTGAAAGCAACAGTGAACTTCTCGCCTAGTTATCGTTCCGTAGAACTCCACTTTCCAAATTTTATTCAGTTATTATGTTGGACAGAAAGTGTTCAAACAATTTCAAATTTTGAAAGGTTTTTCCACAAGCAGCAAACAACAGTCCACAATAGATGGGATTTGAACATGAACTGCATGACCAGAGGGCCTACAAAGTTTCCACCAAGCTATCGACCTCAGTGAAGTCGCTGGGTAAGTTTCCAAGGCGATCCTCTCGTAAGTCATGAATAAAGAACGCTAGGATAGATTTTTCCACAATGGCATGGCTTAAAAAAATGGGATTCGAACCGAACCTGGACTGCATGACCAGAGAGCCAACGACGTTTCAACTGAGCTATAGAGTTGAAATCGCCAAATAACTCTCCAAGTCATACAGCCTAAATTTTGAAACATTGTTCTACATTAGCATAAATGAACGCTGCACAAGCTAGTAACCTCTAACGGTTCATTTAGGGTCTATATGCAAAGATATACAGGATACACCTTCAGAAATATAATGCAAGACAGTAGTACCGACAATACCATTGGAAAGATGAACGTAAACACTAGCTCTTGCCCGTGTAAGACCACCGCCTCATGAGGACCACCGCCTCTGATGAACTCCGCCCATAAGAGCTTGACCTGCACAAGCTAGTAACCTCTAACGGCATCTCAGCTTCATGGTTTTAGGGTGATGGGTTCTATATAGCTCTTGCCCGTGTAAGCAAAGCTTCACCTATATCAGTCTTCAAGTTAAATGGAATCTGGATAATCTTAATCTTAATCTTAACTGAATCTGTATCTGAATCTTCATCTTGAAAGTATTTCATTTTGGCTGTGTATTTGCAAGCTACTTTAACTACACTGCAAGACGGATTTGCCCGTTGGTATACCTAATGGTATTGGCCTTAATGTAAATATTAATAAAATTGAAATTTAATATAATTTATAATTTAAAATAATTTAATATAATTCTAAATTCTTCAGCTACAATAAAACTTTAAATTAAATGAAAGATGAAATGGAAAATAAAATCCAAATGAACATGAAAGTTAGTGTCATTGTTGAGAGATAAATTGAAAATAAATTTATAATTGAAAAGATATGAGTAAAAATAGATGTAAAGATTTGAGATCAAAAGCCTTCTTGTTTTTCAAGTGACTTTTTGTTATTAGAAGAAATTGCAAAATATTTAAAATCACAAAACAAAAACACCAACAAATTGCCTTTGAGGGACTGCCATATTTCTTAGTAGAGGATAACTCAGGTGGTCCTAATAATAGACCAACACAGGCGTTTGCTTATGCAACAATCTCCTAGTGGTCCTAATATTCATGGAAGGAAAAACAAAACACGATGTCTAACGAACTTAAAAATTAAACCAAAAGCAAATTTTAGTTACCAGACGACCATTTTAAGAGAAATAAAAAATTGAAAAGACTTTCCCTTGAGGGGAGTCGAACCAACTCTGCATCGCAGCTCACGAGACACGCCCTTTTACCGACCGTGCTACCGTGCCTTGTTGCGATTCAGTGATAATCCTCCTACAGAAAACAATCGGACAATGATCAAAACAGGCACCAATGACGCACTTCAAAGAAGGGTTAGCCCCAGTTACCCCAGAAGCCATGGCAGTTCGGAAAAACGAAAGGGCGATGACACGCCTACCCAAGAGCAGGATGCAAGTTCTACCATTTTAATATTAGAGAGAGAAGAGAGAAGAGAAGATTGATTTCAAATGTTGAAGAAGATATTTTGCTACTTCAATGATGTGGTAAGTTATTCTGTAAAGAACCAGAAAATCATTAAGGAACTTTTTAATGTTAAATGAATTGTTAAAATCACTGCAAATAACCAAGAATTAGAAAGCCGGTTCCATCCATTTGCAGTCGAAAATCTTACGCTGTATCAAATGTTTCCTTGAGTAGTCTTGAGCTTGCAACTTTTATTGTTAAGAATTGCAGTATAATTGAATGTTTCACTAACAAGACTAACAACCTACAAAAAAGAAAGCATTTTTAATGATAATTTGCATCTATCTCTAATCCCTCGTATTTCTTCTAATAAACGCCGCTGCGTTTATTACAAAATCAAACTTTTGAATATGGCGATTAATAGAAGGCGGCGTTTATCACAGGGCTGCGTTTATTACAAAACCAGAAATGAGAGAACATATAAACTACACGCTTTTTTTTATAAAGAACCACTTTATAAGGAACCTACATGTAGAAGGCCCGAAAATTTAAAGAACTTATACTACTAAAGAGAAAATCATTAAGGAACTTTTGAATGTTGAATACTTTTATCACTGCTAATAATCAAGAATTAGAAAGCCGGTTCCATTCATTTGCAATCGAAAATCACATAAATTGCACGTTAAGCATGTATCCAATGTTTCTTTGAGTAGTCTCGAGCTTTGCTCACATGCAAATGTCTCTCTTTTATTGTTAAGACCACTGTATGTGCACTTAAAATTAAGGAACTATTAAGGAACTTTTGGAACTACAATTGCCTCAAAAGAGGTCCAAAAATAAGGAACTTTAAGAACTAGGCCTTGAGGTAGGTTCCTTATAAAAAAAGCGTGTAACTTTAAACAATGTTTTATTTCCCAAAAACAAAAGATTGTGTGAAAATATAGAGTTCACTGAAGAAGTGTTCACGTTGTGGTAAAATAAAGAAGAATTTATTGATAGAAAACAAGTAAAATTTTGTAGAAACTATTTATTATTTCTTGTTTGGTCTTTTTTCTAATAAATGCCACTTTTCAGAATGCAGCGTTTAATAGAGAGTGGCATTTATTAGAGAGTGGCGTTTATTAGAGGGTGGCGTTTATTACAAGAGATTGGCTTGAAGTGTGGCATTTAATGGAGGGTGGCGTTTATCTAGGGGTGGTGTGTATGAGAGGAAAAATGGTATGTACATTTAGGGTACTTGGGACATGCACCAAAAAGGGCATGTATTTGATGACCATGCACTTCACAGTGATTGAAAACACATCCTTGCAATAACTCAAAAGAGCATTTGTGTGCAGCCCTTTTGGCTCATTCTCATGTAAGATTCTGTTATCCCCCAAACAGTTTCTCATCAAATTTAGATGAATTGGAAATCTTTCCTTGAGCAAAGTGGGGTCATGCCTACCCCAGTCCACCCCAGGGTGCTTCCTGTTTTCTTTGAATTTTATCTCATATAAAGTGCATGTAATCAGTCACATTGAAGCAAATTACAATACATATATACCTAGAACATTCCCAGGTTGACAAATTTATGATGATGATGCAAAACATGTTTTTAATATCCTAGTCTATTTGCAATGACATATCAGGGAAACAGCTGTCAAAACACAGACTGCATACATAACCTTATTTAGAAAACAATAAATTTATTATGGTTGACTCGAAGAGCTTCCAAAAGATCAACAGTCAAGGTTTTAGGTAAATCAGTTTTGGCTTTCTAACATAATTTGTAGTATGTTTCTTAGGAACAATTCACTACTCAAAATGCTGCATAGGAACTTTAAGGAAAAAAGATTTTCTACCGGGATTTCTCAAAAACAACATGAGTTTCAGTGAAGTTGCATAAAACTGATAGGCATCAACTTCCCTCAATGTATAGGATTTTTTTAACCCCATGACATGAGTGACTTCCCTCTCACAAAACCAAAGAGCATTTCAATCATCGACAAAGGATAGGAGATTCCTATTGAAAACTATAGAGATTCCAGCTGAGGGTGTACAGGATTCTAATTAGTGAATCACCCCTCGGACAAACGATCCAGAGCAAAAATAATCGGGCCAAGCAATTTCAATGTTCATTATAAAAGAAGTGTTTTACTATAATAACTTTCTCAGCACAAACCTTAGTTTTTGGCACAATATTTAATTCAAATTTCTCATCAACTAGACTTGCTCCAGCTTCTGATAAGTACCCTTGATTTGGGATGAGACAACTTCTTCCAAAGCAACAAGGGCAACAAGTTTTATGCATCCATTTTGTCCACTTAGGGTTCAAATGACCATATGGCTCTTCGTTTTTGGGCTTGAATACACCAATTATTCTCTACAATAGAAACAAATGAATCACAAGTTATTTCATTCACAATAAGATGATTTGAAACAATTTAAAGTACTTATTTGTGGGTATAATAAATTTGTAAGGGCAATATTTAAGTTCTTAAATCTTTTAGCATAAAGACTAAGTGCCAATGGATTCAGTACTTCCTAGTTTGCTACCCCACAATCTGGGTATGGTTTTTTTTAATGCCAACAAAAAAACGACACAAACTGGTATCACTGAACATTTTTGTCTCACTTGATAACAATGATGTTGAACACTCTGTGAAAGATGTTTGATAAATTTCCATGTTAGAAAATAGAGAGGGTCAAGCAGGGTCAGAAGTCACAGCCCTGCACCCACATCACAAGCACCCCCTAGTTGTGTGTCTCCAGTGCAGTTGGATGTGTATACTGCTGCACAGACCCTGGTAGTCATTCTGAAGTGCAGTGGAGTAAAAACTACTTTCCATATTGGAGGTGAAAAAGTTTATTGGGAGGGGATTCCAGATTTAAGTAATACTATAAGATATTACTTTCTAAGTGTTTTAGAAATGAGTTTGAGAGAAGTGGTGACCCTTTATCAAAGCCTCAGTGATCAGTAAGGCAAAGGGTAAAATAAATTGGCAACATTTCAAGAGCATGTGACTAGGGATGGTTCTTAGCCTATATTAAATGACAATCTACTGTAATCAAGCAAGGCAAACCCTGAGGGAGGGAATTGGTGCATATGACATATCATTATTAACAATGATTGGCGTATAAAACCATGGACATTTCATACTTTTGTTTTATCTTTTACAAAGTAGCTTCCACTGCTTCCTTGATAGATTCTTTCAGGTAGAACTCCGAGATAAATTGCTTCTTCTGCAGACCGGTAAATCGTTTTGAACTCCGGATCATCAATAACAGTATGAGGATGGATATTATCAGAATCACTGTCCATCGTTCTGTTTAGCAATGGACTCTGCTCACTGCAGTTTAATGAATAATGATTTACAGTGTCCAGCTTGGCTTCTATTTGAGTAGAGCTTCGATTAGAATCTGGATAAGAAGCAAAGTCGTCTTCTTCAACGAAGCTAACGAGCCGGTTCTCTGATCGTAATTTAGGCCTGGGCATTTGACCTTTCACTCATCCGTTACCGGTTTCCTTTATCTACTTCTTTGTCTAGTTACATGTTACAAAGTGAACAATGAAACGATCAATAGATTTTGTTCCACTTGCGGTTAAATTTCATCCCCTTTCTGCTGCAAATTTATATTTAGGCCAATGAACACCAGACGAAAACTTCTAAATACGGGAGTGTACCGGTGACGTAAATGGTGAAGAACGTCCGCATCACGTGAAGGCAAACAGCCTCGGCGACATTACGAGGCGGAATATTGGTGACAAAAATTCGAAAAAATTCGAAAAAAACTGGTTGAACTTTTTTCTCTCATCCACAGAAACCAAAAGAAGATATTTACATCGAATCATACTAATATACATTAAATGTTCACGTTTAAAACTATCAGGCTTTTACAGTACTAATCCGAGTTCTCCCTGCTCGCAATTTAGCTGTTTTTTCTCTTGTGCATTCTAGCTCTGCCCATCGCATCTCTTCCAGGGTTTTCTGCAAAAAAGAGCAGCATGCACAGCTTCAAGAAACGTTTACACTACCTTAAACATATTTTGGTGAAAAGGGATATTGCTTAATCATTTATGCTTTGCTTTACTTGAAATAATTCTATCCCCATTAGCTATAGCTACAAGCACATTTTTAATTAGTTACAAGCCCGGGGGGTACTTCATTGTTGAAAAGACTAGACGTGCCGCCCAGTTTTTCTAAACCCAACCATGTCTACCGGTAAATTTTGTTAGTCGTAGTACATTTATAGAAAAAACAACGAAATTTCATACCCATTTGTACCAATATCTCAAATATTTGAAACCAATTTAAACCTAAGGAAACTCTCAATGCGGCGAAAAGGCCTTGCGCTTAGAAAGAAACGCATTTACCCGATTTGCACCATAAAATTGACTCTAAATGCAAAAATTTATCAGACTTTTTAAAGCATTGCATGTCTAAAAGTTTTATATATTTTACTACCCATGTGTGGAGGACTTCTTGCGAAAAACCAACCCATAAGTAGGGAAATTGTCGCTGAAAAAGTTAACCATTTGGGCGGCACGTCTAGTATACTGAACAATGGAAGTACCCCTCCCCCCCGGGGGTTACAAGAGGAGTACCAATACCTATTGCAGAATCAAAAGCAGCACTTACAAGTCTAAATCTAAATTTTGCTTGTTATGTCTCCTTCAACTATCAGTTCCAGTTCTGAGGTCCTGGCCAAAGCCAACAATCAAACATTGTTGTTCAAACATTTGAACTTAACTTCTCAAAAAAGGTTGAACATTTTGCTTCTTCTATTAATACGCCATGAAACATCGCTTGTTAAGATAAATAAGCAAATTTGTTACGCTGTGTTTTTTAAATAATTTAAAACATTTTTAGTTTCACACAAGCAAAAACATTCGACAAGGAATGTTCATGGACGTGGCCAAACAGCAAAACATTTTGATTGACAAGTATTTTCAGATGTTTGACAAACAATGTTTGATTCTTTGGCTATGGCCTAAGAGGACACATGCTACTATAGATATGCTTCTATACAATACAGAATCTACCACAAGAGAAATTCTACCCTGCCTACAAAAATACTGATAACTCTCAATGAGTCTTTCATATTCTACCTACCGTAACTCCTCGACTTGGCCCTCTGGGGGCTTAATTATTTTTCAGTATTTTGGAGGGGGCTTATAAGGGGGGCTTATAAAATTATTCACAAAAGCATGATTTATTATCGACTTAGAGAATAAATTTTTCTGTCATAACTCGGTAAAGTACCAATATGGGCTCAAAAGGCTTACATCAACATGTCAGGGTGGGGGCTTATTAACAATTTCTCGCTCTAAGGTGGGGGCTAATTCGAGAGGGGCAATTCGAGGATTTACAGTATTAGGGCAATAACTCTCAGCATTTTCAAAGGCAGTAACGAAGCAATAAGGCTATAAAGGTATAAATAAGGAAGAATGTTTTAGGCCCTCGTGAAGTCGTTAAACTAACCAATGTTCCTGCAAGATTTTCAAATCTGCTTTGCAATTTGCAAGCAATATTTTCCATTTTAGCAACGCTTCTTCGTTGCGTTGAAAGTTTCGTTCCATTAAGCACAGGGACACTATACATTGTTTGATAAATATTCACATTTTACCTTTTGTTTAACTAGCTCCTTCTGTCGTGTTGTCCTAATAGATTTAGGCTGTTGGGCTTGAACTTCTCTCTTTCTTTCTAAAACACAAAAAACCAAGCATTAGAAAAAACTGGCAGATCAATCCATTCGAGCCTTCAATCTCTGAAAATGAACCGAAACTCGGACAACGAGAAAACGAGGCCATGCTATTTTAAAGAAGGGCCAAAATTTTGTCCCATTAACAGTTTTACAATACCACAAAACTTTCACCGTAGGTTACCACATAGAATCTGTAATTTAAAGATATTGCGATCAATATAGCGAGTTAATTGTTTCGGTCTGTTTCTGACGTTTATACTCTGAGGATTGTCAGACGAAAAAAGCTTTAAAGTATGTCCAAAGATGAGGGTCCTGAAGGGGGTGTCTTATCCCATTTCCCAGTCGACTTTTCTTCAAAATCCCATTTCCAGTCTTGAAATTCCCATTTCCAGTCTACTGTATGTTCAAATTAATATACTTAATTTCCACAACGACAGTGTGATCTGCTGGGAATTGGGGACTACATTTTCAATGAACTGATATGTTCAGTCTGCATGTAAAGACGTACAAAGGTCTGAAAAATGTTATTCATTACATTTTCAACATTAAACAGCTTCATTTTCATTTAAAACTACTTATTAAAATTCATTTTTTATGTATTTTTAGAACGACAAAAAGCGAATCCCATTCCCATCTGGTGTTCTGTTCCCCATTCCCAGGGCACAAAATGGACAAAATCCCAGTCCCAGTACATTCGATCCCATTTTCCCAGCCCCAAATCAGGCCAATCCCATCCCCATTTTACCCCTTCAGGACCCTCAAAGATGTTTCCGCTATTGCATGCAAATTCTTAGTTTTGTATAACTCAAAGACAATTTAAAGATATATCATACATTCGAATCTCAATCTATTATACAATATTATACCGCATTTAATTGTGCAGGCATTTGGTGAGCAAATTGTAAATCATTCAAACACGTCCTAATAACCAATTTTCGTTAAATATTACCTGCTTTTTTGCTTTCAAGTTTTTGCTGCAATTCCAAGAGCTTTTCATCCTTAATTTCTTCTTTCTGGTTTCTTTTTCTATCATCAGCCCTTGAAGAAGAAGCAAAAGATTTACTCGGATGAGTACAAAGTACATTTTGCATTAGAATGGCCAATCTGATTTCCTATATATATTTGCTATGGTTGGCTTGTGTTTTCAATTTCCAACAATATCAGATCCATGAAGTTAAGAGTCACCAGCATTCTTGACTTCTTGAGTTGTTTCAGGCAAAAGGTGAAAGGAATCCTTAAGATGTGGTTAACTAACTAACTAACTAACTAACTAACTAACTAACTAACTAACTAACTAACTAACTAACTAACTAACTAACTAACTAACCAACTAACTAACTAACCAACTAACTAACTAACTAACTAACTAACTAACTAACCAACCAACCAACCAACCAACTAACCAACCAACCAACCAACTAACTAACCAACCAACCAACCAACCAACCAACCAACCAACCAACCAACCAAACAAACAACCAACTGACCAACCAACCAACCAACCAACTGACCAACCAACCAACTGACCAACCAACCAACCAACCAACCAACCAACAAACCAACCAACAACCAACCAACAAACAAACCAACAAACTAACCAACCAACTAACTAACTAACTAACTAACTAACCAACCAAACTAACCAAAACAAACTAAAACCAACTAACTAACTAACTAACCAACAAAACAACTAACTAACTAACTAACTAATTAGCTAACTAACTAACTAACTAACTAACCAACTGACTAACTAACTAACAAAACTAACTAACAAACTAACAAACTAACAAACAAACAAACAAACTAACTAACTAACTAACTAACAAAAATTACTAACTAACTAACTAACTAACTAACTAACTAGCTAACTAAATAACCAACTAACTAACTAAATAATTAACAAACTAAGTAACTAACTCATTTAAAAAACCGTTTTCAATGTGGCTTCAGTGAATTTATCTTCCATTTTACTTAAAGTTCACATATTTTTATTAGTCATCCGACCTCTTTCTCTGTCAGGTAATTGCAAAGACTCTGAAGAAGTGTGGCGATTGATTTAAAGCTTCATTTACATATCTAATACCTTTTTGCTAGCTCCCTTTCCTTTTCTGTTCGTCTCTTTGCAATGTTTTCAAGTGTATCCATCAGGAATTGATCTTTCTCCTGCAATAAGAATATACCTCATTAACGAACGCCAATAATGAACTGATGTGGTGGCTGAGTGATCAAGTCGTTTCATGATCGCTAGGCTGTGAGTTCGAATCTCAAAGGGGTACATGCCATCTATTTGCTACATGCCTACGGTTGAAGAAGCTGTCGATGTCAGTAAATGTAAGAGCAAATGAGCATCGAATGTTAATCTGGGGCACAAGCTGCAGGTCTACATCAGCAGTATATTTGCAAGGATTAGGTTGAATCTCCCTGAATTCCCTTATCTGTGTTTACAAATGAAGACTGCTTTAACCCAGAATTTGCACGAATTCTGATAATAGGACAATTAGCAGGAGAACAAATCTTGATAGTAAATGAATATTATCGGAAAAAAGAAACTTGATGCCTCATTCATCCACGATTCTTAGCAGCCAACTACTCACCACTTTAGCTTGGATAATGTCATTTCGTTTCTTGTCCTCTTCTTCTTTCTGGCTGACTTTTAAGAGAGCTAAACGTTCCTTCAACTGTTACGATAAAACAATGAAAATCATGGCTTACGTTATGACTTCTCAGTAAGGATTAATCATTTCTTTCTGTACTTAGTGTCAAATGAAAAGTCTGAAATATATGAGCTCACTGGGATAGCCAAGACTCTAGAGTGGGCCTCAAACGGACAAATGTGAACCTTCTTTATGCTAGTGCACACATATTTGACACTAAGGCTATGGCCCACCGATCAAACATTGTTGGTCAGACATCTGAAGTATGCTTATCTAACAAAATAGTTGATGATTTGGCCACATCAAAAACCATTGCTCATCAAACAATTTTTTGCTTACGGCAAGCATAGAAAGTGTTTTTGAAACTTTTCTAAAACATTTCCAAGCAAGTTCTGCTTGCCGAGCAATGTTTTGCGATGTGGCAAAATGGTCAAACATTGTAAGCAAATTTCAATGTTTGACAAATAATGTTTGATCGTTTGGCAACGGCCTAAAGGTGCCTTTGGGAAATGCAGCTAAGCAGATTCGAGCAAATTCTACGACTTCCTATGGGTCATACACTGGGACGCCGTACACTTTGATATACATTTACACATCTGCAATGAACCTAAAAAGTAGCCTTGCATTGAATCTGAGACCTAAAATCGACCAAAAAACCATGAAAATCCTCGAAACATCACCAAGAACCACCATGGATGTAGTATTTGGAAATTATAAAATAGTACCATCCCATATTTCTTGGAAATATTGTGATGAGTATAAACTGACTTTAAAACTTTACAATCCAAAAACTTAACTGCTACCGACATCTCCCCAAGCAGACCAGCTCCAGAAACTTCAGTAAGATCGACATACTAAAATGAGAACATGAAAACAAAGATGAAAATTCTAATTGACAATATTGTAAACCTTGGATTAAAAACAGTAAAAAAGCGACTAGAATACATTGAAAACATAACAAAAAGCTAAAAAGCTTCAGCGAATTTTTACTGATAAAGAGTTAGTCCATAAAGATCATATATCCCGAAAGTTTGTATGGTGTTAAGGTAAGCGAGTCTTTGTATTGACCTATCTTCAGGCCTTTTGGTGTTAAGGTAAGGAAGTCTATTTTCATAGATATATCTTCAGGACGTTTTGGTCTCTGTGGTGCAGTAGTTAGCATGCAAGACAAACAAAAAAAACGTCGTGGGTTCGAGCCACCGTCTTTCCACTTGTAACTGCAGAGATTACAACCTTGGGCAAGTTGCTAACACAGATGTGCCTTTCTCTACCCAGGTGTATAAATGGGTACCTGGTCGGTAGTTATGAGCGCCGTGTGTGGCTGCATGCTGCTATATGCATACAGGCTAGGGTTAAAGTGTAAGTTTCACTGAGTAGCCGTGTAGTAGACTTAAAACGGCAACTTGAACTTTAACTGTTTGTGTTAAACCAATTGTCTTTTCAAAGAACTTTCTTCAGGACACTTGGTAGAATTTATTTTAAAACGAATTAAACGCAACTACATAAATTATGGCCTACCTTGAATCTTATAACAGGAACACTTTCGATAGCTCTGATTTTGGCAATTAATGCAACTTTTTGTCTCATTTCTTCTTCAGCCTACAACAGAAATAAGAAACAATAATGTAAGGAAAAAAAGTGCGTTAAAAATATAAATCGATAGACTTTTACAGCTTCATTTCCGATAAAAACTGCATGTATGTTAAATTAAAGACGCTTTCTTTGAAGGCTATAGCTATATCCGTGTCTAAACTTAATTGCGCTATACAGAATCGAGAACGTTCCAAACGAGCTAATTGATTTGCAAAGAAGGGACCTAGGAAGCTCCTTGAAAGTGAGGGGGCAACGAAAAAGGGGTATTTCACCACTCTAAGTTTGGGGAGGGGAGGACAAAGGTAAAGCGTTTTTAGGGTTAGGGGCAAAAATCTGGGCAGAAGCACCTCATAGAAGCTGAAAAATGGCCTTCTGGCACCAAAAAGGGACCTTCAAATTCAAAGAAAAGAGCACTTATGCCTTAAAAAAAGGGGTAAATGGCAAGGGACAATTTTCATTGACTTTCTTGGCCCCTTGGTTTCTACGCCTATGTCACAAAGCAAGATTATCAATTTTGTTCTGTTATCAGTTTTGCTAAGACGTCAAGAGAGAACCAATAAGAAGTAAAACCATACTGCTTTGCTACTTGAAAATAACATGTAGGTTTCAAGTTCATTTTTTACTGTTTTGAAGTTTTGTACAACTCAAAGGTTATAGATATTAATGGCAATATTCATGCTTTTTGTGTTTCATAATATATCGCATAGTATCAAATGATATGATACAAGAATAGTAACATCTCCTCCGCAGAAGTTGCAAAACTGCTAGGTTGAACAATAATCTGAGAGGTTCTAGAGTTGGGCTTGGGCTTACCTCTTCCAATGCAATGCGCATAAGATTCTGACTCTCTTTATTAACTTCATGAACTGCAGTGAAATAAGAGTAAGATAATATTAATTATAACTTCTAACAAAAAATGGGTCGACATTGAGTATTTTATTTTCTTTAACATCATAAAATTTAACATCATCTTAAACAGTTGCAGGAAAACCTGTTGAAGAGGTTCAAAATTTTACCTATCTGGGCATGGAGGATTTAAAGTGGATATCAAAGTACCAAGAAGTTAAATGTCTTTCACCAGCAATGCCTTCGGCGAATATTGAAAATCTCATACCGAGATCATGTTAGAAATGAAGAGGTTCTTCGGCGCGAGGGTTCAAGTCGGCTGCAAGACATTGTGACAGAAAGAAGGATGAAAATGGCTGGACATATACTAAGATTGCCGGACACTCGGCTGGCCAAGCATGCCATCCGGTGAGAGCCAACTGATGGGAGGAGAAGACGAGGAAGGCCGAGAATAACGTGGCGCAGGTCTTTTAAGAGGACCTGAGAGCGGTGGATTGCGATTGGAACAGCGTCGAGCGAGAGGCCGAGGATAGAAAGCAGTGGAAGCAGCTGTCTGCCCGATGTGCAAGCATGCACGGAGGACCGGTGGTCTGGCACTGTAATTGCAGGGTGGCTAGCAAATCAAAAGGGCCTGGTTCAGGTTGTGACTTTGAAGTTTTTGAACCACACCCACTAATAAAGAAATCACTTTAAATGCTCAGTCGATATTAGTTATTGATTGATAGATATGATAAAGGGAAAAATGCTTAGACTTCACGTTGAGAAAACATACTTCGCATGTTTTGCCCTTTTTTGGCTTTTTGAAGCATCGACATTCGGAAACTTCAAGAGGAAAGACTAGAACTACCGCCCATTATGGTTGGGCGACGAAGAAAATTTCGGTTTCTAGACCCTCTAAAGCAGCTATTTTAGCAAATTGAGACCATCATCTTTGGATTGAAATAAATAGTAAACCCACAAAAAAGAAAAGGATAAACCTAAAAATATCAATATAAAACTGTTGAAACATTACAGTATAATGATCGACTTCATTCGGGTGAAAATCCAATGATCTTGTTTGCAATGCGAGATAAGAAGAATGATTTTGCGCATGTTCGCACGGCACGAAACGATTGTAATATGCACCCGTTTTAGGGTTGGCTCGTGAAATCTGTAGATGTCAGTCATTGTGGGGCCATGCTTATGACTGTAAAACTTCGATGTATGAAAATTATTTTCTCCAACTTTCACAGAAAGGGCTCGTGATTTTTCTGTAACATTCATCTATTAGAGGGCCCGGGTTGTGATCGCCACTTTGCCCCCCGGGCCAGACCGCGCCTGATTATATTTGATACCTCATTTCTGTTTCTTTCTTGAATTTGTCTCTTAGATAATCATCCATCATTTCTTTAGTCTAATTAGAAATAAAATGTAACTGGTGAAACGTGGTACAAAAAAATATTAATCATTCTACTAGGGTTAGTAAAATTCAAAATGAAACAAATAAAATCAAGAAACAAGCAAGACCAAACAAATAAAAATCTTTCATCCCTAATAATTTCATTTTCCTTTAAATGTAATTTCTGTGTGAGATGATACTTCTTGTTTCTCAACGTTGGCGAAAAATTTGAAAAGTTCGCTGACTTTATTGACGAATAACTCTACAAATAAGGATCTTTCACCCTAAGGATTCTTTTTTCCTTCAAATATCTCTTCTTTATGATATAATGGCTACGCCCACAAGATATAGGGCTCAGATGAAATCTAACTATTTCTAAAGCCAAACCAGAAGTGGTATATTAAATTTCCTTAGAGGACTAGGCCTTAGGTGCATAACAGGGCCTTGCAGTACTGCGTATAATACAGTATAGCGACCCCATAATTACTATTCCAGCTCTACATCATTGATTTTAATCAAGTATATGAAATTACCTCTTGTTTGATTTCCTTTACTTTCTGCTTATTTTCCTTGATCAGATTTTGTCTTGCGAGAATCGCTTCTTCAAAGCTTAATTTCCCTTCCTGAAAATTCAAAATAAAAGAAGTTAGTGCTGTGCTGCTCTGATGTACTGTGGGATGGACAAAGAGTGGTCCGACACAAGGGTTTAATTAAGGCCTGGCTAAACTCGAAGACATAAGACCCCTCGATGTCTCCCAGTTTAGTCACCTCGGACACTAAGTAGCGCGCGACAGAATTTGTAGCGAGAGACACGCAAATGTCTCTGGGAGACAACAGGAACATTTCTTGTCTTCATGACTCTGGGACAAGTTGCTCGCTTGTCACTCGCATGTTTAGCACCCAGGGAGACACGCGAACACAATGTCGCACGCGACATGCCTCCTAGTTTAGCCTTAGCTTTAGAAGTGTGTTTGAACTTATTCCAATGCACTTAGATGATGAATTTGCATTGCAAACTTTGTTTACCAAGAGCTGCTTTTAAAGCCACCGTGGAGAAAAGGACGTGCCACGAAAGAACAAAACGAATCTGTATTTTAAAATATATAAGCATTTAATCTTACCAGGCGTCTTCTCTCAATATCAGCTAGCTTCTCATTTAGATCTTTCTGAAATGAAAAGAAAATGAAATCAATGCGCTATGTTTCTAACGTTTATACTCTGATAATCAAAGGAGTGAAAAACCTCTGAGAAATTTAGAAGCTTTTATAGGTATGTCAACCGACCGAAAATTTTTCCGCTCTTTCTCGCAATTCTGAGAAGTGTCAGAGGAGTAAAGAGCTCTTAGGAATGAAAAAGCTTAAGTATGCTAAAGGCAATGAAAAAATGGCCTGGGCCACTGTAGCTTGATGCATGTCAAGTATCAACCAATTAATTAGAGCTTTTCCAAAAACTTTAATAGCATGAATGCCTTTAGATGTTTCGTCTGGTTTTCGCAATACTATTGTTGTTGTTGTTGTTGTTGTTGTTGTTACTTTATTTTGAGTAGGCTGTTATTTCTAGCTTTTTCAGCCATAGGCCTACTTTGCTTGCCGCATCCAGGCATGGGACCCCTAGTTTAACGTCCCTTCCGAAGAACGGCAGAGTGAGTTTAGTCATCCATCTGGCAAAGTCACCCATCCAGATGCTGACATCACACGACCAAGCTTAATTTCAGCTGTCCAAGGAGAACTGACTGAGAAGCTTGGCCACCCACTCTACTGAAGTCTCGTAGAACTCAAAGACTATTATTTTTTCACTCATTTGCTTGTTTGTCCACTTATGTATTCATTCACTTAATTGTATATTCATTTATTTGGGAAGAATAAAATTGGATATTATGTTATGATTTCTCTATATCCATGGCTCCATGGACATCGAAACGCAGCAAAACGCAATAGAAAAGGAAAAACGAAAAAAAGATCACTACCTCTTTCATTCCTTGTTGCCATTTCAAGAAATTAGAAGCATCTCTGCCTCCCATTGAGAAATCAGCCAACCTGAAAGAGAGGCAGTCGATTTTGTTATTAAGCAAAAATATTCTTACATCCAAAGCTGGATAGCATGGGCAGTCAAGTTTGGCAGTAGAAAAACAACCTTGAAGATGCATGTACCCTTCTAATTTGGCCATTATCATTTAAGAACCCTGATTGGCTTCATCTTCAAGATTTTTTCAATTTTGGAAGCTTTAATACAGCAAGGCTATTGAAGAGTAAAGGACAGAACTGAATGTCTGGCTGTCCATCGAAGCTTAGACACAAACAATATCTCGTAGCAAAGACCTTTCACGCCATTTTCAGACATGATGATTTAAAAGTTAGGAATAACAGAGAGATGCAACCCAGAATGTTTCATAGGGCATGTATTAACAAGACATCCCAAAGTAACGAATCCGCTTATCAACCGATCCACGAGGTTTTCAATGGTGAGCAGTCGAGCAAAATAATTTCCCCGCCAAAATTAATGTCCAAAGCGCAACAAACCTCTTTTCTAAGTCATCCTCTTTTTGGTTAATCAATGCGCCTTCTCTCAAGATTGCAGCTGCATTCAGCCGAATGGGCATGTTAGTAGACTGCAAGACAAACGAATTACATGTTTATTGTGGCAATATTACAGTGCCTATTGTTATCAAATGGCAGACAGTGTCGCATTTGGAGGTCTTGCGCTCTTCGACAACTTATGTAAAATAAAACTTAGCGTCTTTACTTTTTAACACAGAACAGATCAAGTCACAAATCGAGAATGAGTTATCGTATTCTATTCGTATCGTATAGCTCTAAGGCCCTGGCCAAACGATCAAACATTTTTGGTCCAACATTTCAATTTTGCTTTACAACAAATGTTTGACCGTTTGGCAACATTGCGTGATAAGTAAAAGTAACAAAATTTGTGGCGTGATGCTCTTGAGAAAGTTCAAAAAACATTTTTGCTTGATTGCTTCGTTTGTACAAGAAAAAAATGTTGGACGAGCAATGCTTTTGGACATTGCCAAACGGCAAAACATTTTGCTTGACAAGCAAATTTCAAATGTTGGACCAACAATGGTTGATCGTTTGGCCACGGCCTAACATCTAGAAGCTATAGGTTTTTTCGATGCCTTATAGGATACAAGCTACAAGGAACTAACTGCAAAGAATCAAGACTTCTTGTATTGCACGATTTCTTTGTAAAAGCAACCTTTATAAGAAATATCAGACTGAGATTTGGGCCAAATTTTTCTACAATCTCCAAAACTACTTGAACCAAGCCCGAACATAGTCTATCAGCGTGAAGCACTTGTCCCAAAACGCACTTTGAAAATTATGTTTCCAAGAACAGCAGGGGGCGAAAAGGGGGGTTGCAAAATCAAAAATAAGCAACAGACAGGCGGCAAACAAGGCCAAGTGTTCTTATGAAAAACGTATATTTAAAATTGTTAGCTATGCTATGTTATGTATCATTGAAAATTTGGCATTCGTTTCATACTTGCTTTTATCTTGACAGCAGAGGGTAACAAAATTTTAACCAGCTATTTATGAGTGTTATCAGCTGTTATGTTGTTGATCTATTATTACTAGTTAATCAGGAAGAGTAATGCAAAAGGAAAACTTACTGTTGATGGCGCAGATCTTGCTTTGTGCCTTGTGAAATCCAGCCTAAAATCGGGAAGTTTCTTTCTTAATACACGTTTTTTTATAAGAACACTGAAATTGAAGAAAGCCATGCAATGTTCTTAATTTTTCGGATTTGAAGGCTCAAAATGTTCTTAACATGTTCTTAATTTTCTTGCTTTTTAGAAAGCTTTTGTTTTTCAAATTAGGTGATAATTGCTACGACAAGGGACGCGCATGTAAAAATGTCACATATAGTCACAATAATTCATAGTTCACCTGTTTTATAGAGATGAGAACAGGACAGCGCCATTTAAGAAAGTAAATTTTAATTTGTTTCTAGCTTCACAAAGCCTTGTAATGTTCTTAGCATGTTCTTAACTTTTCAGCCTCTGAAACCTTATGTTCTTATATACTTTGTTCTTATAAAAAAATAACGTGTAAACCCTATTTCTCTAAATATAATCTCTTTCCTAAAGGTACGTACGGAATTGTAAATGGGAAAGAACCTTCGAATAAGAACCCCGATTGAGGATCGATAATTACTTTTCTCAAATGTTTTACATTTGCCAACAGATACTTCTTAGATTGAAAAGTATAATAAGGACCAGGCATTATGAAACTTACTTAGCGTTTTCACCATGAATGTACTGTCTCATCTTTTCTTTTGTTTTCTCCGATTTTTCAGCATTGGCGCAGTCAAACTGGTTCATTGAAGCACTTATTAGTTGTTTCTAAGAAAAAAGATAAAAAATATCTAATAACTCACATGAAGACAACCATTGATTTACTAGCAACAGTAAGGCCCTAGCCTTGCCAAACGACCAAATATTGTCTGTAAATTATTTGTAATTCTCTTTTCAAGAAATGTTTGAGCATTTGGCCACGTCACGAAACATTGCCTGACTTGAAAGCACAAATAAGCAGAACTCTTTTAAAAAAGTTCAAAAACATTCTCTGCTTGATGCAAGCGAAATGTTTGATCAGCATTGTTTTGCAATGTGGTCAAACGGTGAAACATTTGGTTTGACAAGCAAATTTCGAATGTTTAAAAACAATGTTTGATCGTTTGGCCACGTCACGAAACATTGCTTGACTTGAAAGCACAAATAAGCAGAACTCTTTTAAAAAAGTTCAAAAACATTTTCTGCTTGACGCAAGCAAGTTGTTTGATCAGCATTGTTTTGCAATGTGGTCAAACGGTGAAACATTTGGTTTGACAAGCAAATTTCGAATGTTTAAAAACAATGTTTGATCGTTTGGCCACGTCACGAAACATTGCTTGACTTGAAAGCACAAATAAGCAGAACTCTTTTAAAAAAGTTCAAAAACATTTTCTGCTTGACGCAAGCGAAATGTTTGATCAGCATTGTTTGCGATGTGGCCAAAAGGTGAAACATTCGGTTTGACAAGCAAATTTCGAATGTTTAAAAACAATATTTGATCGATTGGCCATTGCCTAACTCTTCTGATGAAGACAAGAACTTCTGAAGATTTCTCAAATAATATACAGGAATCACAGATGATATTGATTGCAGTACCAGGAAAGCATTTAATTATTATGCTTAAGAATTTCTGTTTCTGCTATGAAGCTTTACCTCGGCTCTTTTTCTGTTATCTTCGCGCTTCTTCGACAATATTTCTTGGCTTTTTGGAACTCGATATGTTGATGCTGGAACCTTTAAAAATGAAATAACGATCATCAGACATTAATTTTATTAAGCCCTGGCCAAACGTACTGAACATGTTCACTAAACAAGTCCCAACATTGTTAAATGACAAATGTTCAGTTCGTTTGGCCACCCATATTGGGACTTTTTCAGTGTTGTTAAGAGCTGTTCAGTAAAATTTGATCACGAGCAAAAATGTTGGGAGAACTAGAAGGATAAAAAATTTCTATTAAGGCTTCTTCAATTGTTCAATGACATTTTCAACCTCGTCCCCAGGCCCCAAATCGAATTTTCTCGAATCTGAACCGTCAAATCGATTTTGGCCATGGTACCGGCCACAAAATCTGCCAAAATACTGCAATTTTGGCCTAGGCACAAAAACAAGATGTAGATTCCGAAAGCAGATGTTCTATAAAGGAAATGCAAAGAATTTCATTGATAACTGTAAGGCAAGATACAATATCTCATGCAGCATCATTTTTTGG
The DNA here is from genome assembly GCA_014526335.1 of Chrysaora quinquecirrha. Taxonomy (NCBI): domain Eukaryota; kingdom Metazoa; phylum Cnidaria; class Scyphozoa; order Semaeostomeae; family Pelagiidae; genus Chrysaora; species Chrysaora quinquecirrha. Next base: position 2,550,177 of record JACTAT010000059.1, on the reverse strand, counting down.
TTTTTATAGATGTTTTTAAATAGTTTTCGGCCTATTCTGGTATTATTTTGAAGAAACTGTGACGTCACTTAAAATTTCTATTGTTTTAAACAGCCAATCAAATTGCGAATAGACAAGGCCGATACCAGGGTCGAATATGGACAGCGGAGTTTCATGTAGAGGCCTATTCACCCTGGGGACGAGGTTTGTGACATTTTGCGACCGGACGCTGGACAACACTAAACAATGTTGGGACTTGTTCAGTGGACATGTTAGTACGTTTGGTCAGGGCTTTAGAAACGTAAAACCTAAAACCGAAGATAACTTTAAGCTGCCAGCAATCCAAAACCCAACACCTTTGCCTACAAGCTGTAAGATTCTTGCTCAAACTTTGTTACAAGTTTAGCTTTAATCGTAAAAAAGACTCAAAGAGTGTTACAAGAAAGTGGTCTAGGAAGCATCAGCATATAATGGGGGAGGGATGGAACACAAACTTGACCCATCACCAACATGTAACAGTTGTTTAAATATTGCAAAAATAAAAACTTAACTACTCCTAATTTCTCAATTTCGACAATTGAGTATCGTTACATGTTCCCCTTTTCCTTGGGAAAATTGCCTTGTTCCCTGGCGTTTTGTAGGAATTATTTTTCAGATTGGAAGTAAAGTGGATTGATAGGAAGGATTTTACCTCATCCCTGTTTCCCGATGTTTCCTTGTTCCTTGTTCACTGGACGCATTTCGTATTTTCCCATGTTCCTTAGCACCCTTAAACGACCCTCATTATTAAAAGAGTTAAGCCTTTCACTAAAAAATAATCAAAGGACTTACTGGCTTGTGTTTTTCGAGTTTCGGAATCTTGAAATAAAAAAAAACACTGAATTAATCAATATAAAAATAACTAAACTATACAAACTCAACATATTTCGTTGGATAGTTCACTAGGAATCAAAACTTCGCCTAAGTCGTACCAAGCGACAGAAAGTCTTACATCTTAGCAAAACGATCCAACAGTTTTGTTCGAACATTAGATTTGATGTGAAACATTGTTTGGTTGCTTAGCAGGCCCCAAAACATTGCTTGACAAGCAGAACTCACTTAGCGATGCTTTTTGATAAGCATTAGAAACATATGGTGCTTGACATAAGCAGAAAATGTGCGACAAGCAATGTTTTGCAACGTGGCCAAACGGTCAAACATTTTGTTTGACAAGCAAATTCCAAGGCCTAAATTCCAGATGTTCATCGTTTGACCAAAGGCCTAAGTAGGATGATTACAGTTTAGGCAGATGCTCAGAAATTGACAGGGAATTCCATTGCTTCCCCCGTCTCACTCTCCTCTCTCTCTGGCTGTGAAGCTGTGGTACCAAGGATACAACAACAGCCTACTGTACTTGAGAGTCCGCTCAAACTGGGACGAGGTGTATCAGTGCGGAAGAGCGGAGACTAAACGAAAACTGGGTTGGGATGAGGTGTAGCAGTGTGGAAGAGCCGAGACTTAACCACAATATATATGGCTGAACATATACCAACCTCTCTTACCCAGACCAAATAGGATCCACATCACCCTGTCCATATCTGTTCCGAGCCCTGGTTAACAACAACAAGAACAGATTCCCTGGGGAACGAGGCAGATGCGTACAACCTCGTTTCTACGATGGCAAAGATGTGGTATTGCAGGACAAATCATACCTTCTCAGGAACAGGTACACTTCTTGGTCGAGGTTTCGTCAGAGCAAATGGCTGTATTTCTATCAAAATGCAATGATATCAATATGTAAAACAGAAATGAATCATGGCAGCCGATGTTGATGTAAATCACAGACTAAAACACAATAAAAGCTAGTAAACCTGTGGTTGCTTTGACATCTCTTGGTCGTGATTTTCCAGTAAGACGGTCTGACAGATTTTCAATCATCTCAGATAATTCTGGTAGCCATCTGAATTAGAAAGATATATGAATCAAAAGGCTTTGTTCGGATAACATGATCAATTATTTAAAAGGAGCTTCGATGGACAAGGCAATGGGTCTTAAAGCCGTACAACTTTTTTCGTTGCAATACAGTATTGTTATTAATGATTCTCACTATATATCACCAATCCATTCCGGTCTGACAACTTTACCTTTGCGAAGCCACCCTATTTGGAGGGGGTCATTGCCATGACGGTTTGCGGTTTTTTTGACATTTTGAGAGCGGTTTATGGTTTTTAACCTTCAAAAAGTACGGTTTTACGGTTTTTCAATCTGCGATTTCGGTGCGGTTTTACGGTTTTAACAAAACACATATACGCTTGTACGGTTTTGGCTAAAAAATTTGCGGTTTTACGGCTTTTTGACCACCCTCTCCCGGGGGGGAAGGTACCTTCATTGTTCGTTATACTAGACGTGCCGCCCAAATGGGTTACTTTTTCAGCGCCAATTTCCCTACATATGGGTTGACTTTTCGTAAAGAATTTCTACACATGGGTAGTAAAATATACAAAAACTTTTAGACATGCATTGTCTTGAAAAGCCTGATAAAAAGGGTGTTGTAGTTCAGCGCAAAGGCCTTTTCGCCGCATTTAGAGTTGACTCAGACGTTAAATTTGGTTCAAATATTTGAGATATTGGTACAAATGGGTAAAAAATTTCGTTCTTTCTATACATGGGTACCACGAGTAACAGAATTTATCGGTAGACATGGGTGGGTTTGGAAAAACTGGGCGGCACGTCTAGTCTCTTGAACAATGAAGTACCCCCCGGGCACCCTCTATGACCCTCTGGGCACCCTCTATTTGATGTAAATAACAGTACTGTGGTTCGTGAAATATTACTATTAGCATTTACTTTGCTTGGCCACGTTTTAAATCAACTTAGGTGTGTGTAACTGATACGTGGTCGGCAAATTGTCTAATCGTAAAATATCTAAAAATGGTAAATTCTAATCGCAAAGTAGAGTTACCACATCCACTTTGCCTGTCAATTAATGCTATGAGCCCCATTGCCTTAGACAACTAGCAATGGCTGTGCTGATTGATAGTGTAGCGTACGCCTTGCATATTTAAAACGAAAAACTAAATACTAAATAAAGTGGTTTTAATTACCTCAGGATTGGAGATAATAAATTTATCTGCACAAAACTATGTTCATATAGCTTGCACCACTGAAATGAGAAAGATTTTAAAGTGAGACTGAAAATCGATCCATTTAAAGGAGAAGCTGAACTATTTAATGTTCTGCAGTAGCTGGATAGCGCTAGAAGCCCAAGTTCAGCGCGTCGAAGTTGACTGTCTACATGACTGCAAAAGGAATACTTCAACCACACTGTCCTCGTATTGAAACTTCGGAAAAATCACTAGATTATCTATGGTTGGAAGAAATTTCTAGAGCTGGGAAAACTTCTTTGTTCAATGAGAAAAATACAAATAATTTTCTAGGGATAAATTTGAGAGGGGCTGAGTAACAGTGCTGGACTAACCAAAATCAAAACTCTGCTTAGTCTGATGCCATCACTCTTTCTTGTTAGAAATCTTGTTAGATTCTTTCAGTGCCGGCCATATGTCAGGGCATGTAGCAATATACCTAGAGATTATATTATATACACCTTAATGGCTATATCTTTACCTTTACTTTGAAGGTTAACGGAAATATATAGACATTATTTGTCATAGGTTTCGATCATAGATCTTGTTCAATGATTGACGCTCCTTGCAACAATTTGGAGCCTGCTGGTATCTAACTTACAACAGGGAATACTTAGACTCTCAATTACATGATATAACTTAACTGAGATAATTACATGATGATTACTTTATAAGCTAAGGCTACTAAAGCTGACTACCAAATTTTCTAAGATTACCACTCATGACCAAGGATCAGGTGAGAGCACAAGCCCTACCAGCTGGACGCTCTGAACCAATGACAGCTGAAAATTAAACGAAAGGTATTCTACGTAAGGTATTTTTATACTTACTTCGGCAAACATCCAGGTTTTTAAATGGGTTTCGTCGCAAAAGAAGGACAAGAACTAAAAGAAAAGCAGAAGGTTTTTTATTCGTTTCTCCATAACACTTTCATATATGGAAAAGGTTGGCTTTTTTGCCTTTCGTCTGCATGGGAAGACTAGTGAATGCCAAGTGGTAATTTATTCTTTAACAATCTAGCGAAATTTCATACATTATTACTAGAAATGCTATGATCCATAGAAATCAGCGAGAGATTCCTTACAATCCTTTACAGGGCTTGTCTAGACTTTTTTATGTAGGTATTTGGCATATTTTCTACCTCTGAGCCTGGTTTCCATATAGCCAAAAATGGCTGTGCCAGTGCTGAGACACGGCTGTACCAGCGCTGAGAAAGTGTTGCGACGCTTCGTTTCCATATAGCAATACGTGGCGGGGCCAGTGCTGAGACACGGCTGTACCAGCGCTGAGAAAGAGTTGCGACGCTTCGTTTCCATATAACAATACATGGCGGGGCCAGTGCTGAGACACGGCTGTACCAGCGCTGAGAAAGTGTTGCGACGCTTCGTTTCCATATAGCAATACGTGGCGGGGCCAGTGCTGAGACACGGCTGTACCAGTGCTGAGAAAGTGTTGCGACGCTTCGTTTCCATATAGCAATACGTGGCGGGGCCAGTGCTGAGACACGGCTGTACCAGTGCTGAGAAAGTGTTGCGACGCTTCGTTTCCATATAGCAATACGTGGCGGGGCCAGTGCTGAGACACGGCTGTACCAGTGCTGAGAAAGTGTTGCGACGCTTCGTTTCCATATAGCAATACGTGGCGGGGCCAGTGCTGAGACACGGCTGTACCAGTGCTGAGAAAGTGTTGCGACGCTTCGTTTCCATATAGCAATACGTGGCGGGGCCAGTGCTGAGACACGGCTGTACCAGTGCTGAGAAAGTGTTGCGACGCTTCGTTTCCATATAGCAATACGTGGCGGGGCCAGTGCTGAGACACGGCTGTACCAGTGCTGAGAAAGGGTTGCGACGCTTCGTTTCCATATAGCAATACGTGGCGGGGCCAGTGCTGAGACACGGCTGTACCAGTGCTGAGAAAGGGTTGCGACGCTTCGTTTCCATATAGCAATACGTGGCGGGGCCAGTGCTGAGACACGGCTGTACCAGTGCTGAGAAAGGGTTGCGACGCTTCGTTTCCATATAGCAATACGTGGCGGGGCCAGTGCTGAGACACGGCTGTACCAGTGCTGAGAAAGTGTTGCGACGCTTCGTTTCCATATAGCAATACGTGGCGGGGCCAGTGCTGAGACACGGCTGTACCAGTGCTGAGAAAGGGTTGCGACGCTTCGTTTCCATATAGCAATACGTGGCGGGGCCAGTGCTGAGACACGGCTGTACCAGTGCTGAGAAAGTGTTGCGACGCTTCGTTTCCATATAGCAATACGTGGCAGGGCCAGTGCTGAGACACGGCTGTACCAGTGCTGAGAAAGTGTTGCGACGCTTCGTTTCCATATAGCAATACGTGGCAGGGCCAGTGCTGAGACACGGCTGTACCAGCGCTGAGAAAGGGTTGCGACGCTTCGTTTCCATATAGCAATACGTCGCGGGGCCAGTGCTGAGACACGGCTGTACCAGTGCTGAGAGACACGGCTGTACAAGTGCTGAGAAAGGGTTGCGACGCTTCGTTTCCATATAGCAATACGTCGCGGGGCCAGTGCTGAGACACGGCTGTACAAGTGCTGAGAAAGGGTTGCGACGCTTCGTTTCCATATAGCAATACGTCGCGGGGCCAGTGCTGAGACACGGCTGTACAAGTGCTGAGAAAGGGTTGCAACGCTTCGTTTCCATATAGCAATACGTGGCGGGGCCAGTGCTGAGACACGGCTGTACCATTGTTGAGACAATGGTTGCTATAAAAAGGTCTTCATATTTCCTCGTATTTGATTGGCATGTTACAGTCATGTACTCAATGAGAACAAAGGCAAGTGCCACAGACAGGGTGCACATCATATAGTAAATAATCCATCCTACGATTACTGAAGGAATGCACAGTATGTCTCTAGGTATCTCTAACAGATTTACAGAATGCAGGCAGAATGAAAAATGAAAACAAACAGCATAATAACTTCTGATGGAAGTAAACTTAGTGTTTCTAACCTTAATCATTTTATTGAGATCCTGTGAGAGAACAAATTTCCTGAAATATGCAATGCCAATTTCGTCCAACCTGTATAAGGCCAGGTATGTAATCACTGCAAAAACAAAAAGAGAAAGTCAGAATTGAAGGGAATTCAAATGCAATGATAAATGGTGTTGTTGGTAAAAATTGAAATGGTGTATTTAGTGCCAGTTGCTAGGATCTCAGTAGTAAATGATCAATTGAGCATCAAAGCACTAATTTAAGTTCTCAGGTGTGGTGCTTATTCGACTATGGCGTTTAATTGACCTCAGCCCTATTTTAAAGATTTTTAAGAATGCTTCAGCCTTTTAATGTAACTATGGGTAAATAATGTTTTAAATTGATGGTTGCAGCTCTTTCCTCAACAAAATTTACCGCTAGAAGATTTGTTTTTACCAATGATATTCTGCTCACTTTTAGGGAAAGTAAAAAATCATTTCTGAGACCTGACACTTCGAAATTTGTTTATTTCTATCTGAGACGTGACCCTTCAAAAGTATGACGCTTACTTGACTGCAGAGCTTAATTGAGTTGTGGTGCTAAATCAATCATTTATAGGAACTTATCCACGCCCTGACCCTGGAAGTCATACTACTGTAGCTGAGGTTTTAGCCCCAAACTTATTTATCTCCTGACACCACCAGCAAGCTGGATTAGACCACAATGCCACAGCGCCATCAATCTAGTGCCTTGCTACTGGCAGAACCTCACCTATCTCACAAACAGTAAGAACAAAGTCTTAAAATTTCTCATTTGGACCAGCAGTTAGTGTTGCAATACCCACATTCTCTTAAACCCTAGAAGCTTCAAATCACTGCAAATAACAAAAGGTCTGATCATTGACTGAGATTTAAAATAGCAAATAGAAGGTATTGAGAAAGTCCATACCAGTATACATGTTCTTGTCCACTGTTAGGCAATTGCTTCCATGAGTTCTATAGTATTTGTCAACTACAACCTGTTGAAATAATGAGATGCTGAAAGCAAATTCTGCAAAAGTCATTATCAATGGAATTGCTATATTGTTGATGATCAAACTGTAATTGTACCTTTGTAATAGTTCCCTGGGCCCTTTTCCTTGAGCAACAACACCCTTGATGCTTCCTATTGCAACAATGTTAGTCACCATAATAGCAAGACTTAAAAAGATGAGGCTGATTCCAAATCTTTGCTTCAAACAAAATTGGGAGCTTAATACATCAGGGGCTTAACAGAGAGAGGGGCTAAGCTAAAAAGAGCACCAAATTAAAAAAAGGACAGAGATATACTAAATTTACCTTTAGAGCATTGGAATACCTTTTACAGCCAGAAAATACCTCTGTCAAGAAAGTTAGATTGTTTTCATCAAGGTTCTAAATGAAACATAGAAGAAAATTAGAAAAATAAACAGAGGGATCACAGTTTTCAACAAGATCTTGGGGGTGCAAGAACCACTTTGTATTGTTCCATCCTATTGTTGGTCTATTTTTCTATTGAAAAACTTGGTTGTGGAAAAGTCATACTCTGCAGTGTGGCATTATCAAATTTTCAGCAGGCATTATCAAATTTTCCTAATATACCTTCTTCAAGATTAATGATGTCATCATGCATGTCCAAGTGGACAAGGAGTTTGGCTCACAGTTGGTTACGTTGTGCATTTGAACCAATCCAGGAAAACTTTCTCAAGCCTATAGTCAACTTAGCTATCTATCCTTCCAAGGTCAGTAATGTGTAGGGAGGTATTCAGGGCACTGGAGAATACCATTTTGGGGGCACAAGCTGCAGGTCCACATCAGTGTTACCACTGCCAGAGAAGGTCCCAAAAATTCAATTAGAAATGCCATTCAAAGTTAAAGGCCAACAAAAAACCTATTGTAATTAGCCAGTCTCTGGACTGTGGTGCATGCAAGAGTGAGATAAACAATAGACAAATAGAAAACAATGTATTTCAGCTTGCACAATATCTTGTCAAGAACTGCCACAGTCTCCAGAATGGTAATTAGGATCTGATCTGCCCAATAATGCAAGGGATAACGTAACAATCAGGGATGTGACCCCTAGCAGCCTATGGGGTTGGGGGCAGCCCCCAAATGATTTGCAAATTCCATTGTTTTTGGTGTTCAATAGATGCTCTTCTATCGTCTCAGGTCTCTATTGCTTTAAAAACACCCCCAGCCCCCAAATATTTTTTCTTCCCTTACAACCATTGACAATGATAGATTGAGAGATAGGTAGTCTAGACTAGTACGTAGTTAAGCATCTAGCTGAAATTGTTCAGGCAAAGAGGCCGACAGATAAGTCTATCATTTCATCAGATCAACTCATGACAACTCATCAAGTCATCATATACCCTTGCCTTCCTTGCGTAGGAGGTTTATACGAGCTAGGGTAGATACCTAGGTATACCTTAACCTTTATTTTTCATTATACTAGGCCTAAGATATACCTACCATACCATACCGTACCTTACAATGTGCCTTTACAAAATCTTCTAGAAATTCTTCTGCGCCTTGAGAATGAGGTCTGAAACTATCTAATATCCTTACACATAGCTTGAATAATATTTTGTATTCCATAATTCACAGCACCAAATCAATGCATGTTTAGTAGGCCTATCATTTATCCAAAACAACGAAGACGTATTGATCTAGTGACTTGCTCCCGCCATTGGTGATTGGACTGGGACTGTATTTGTTTACTTGGTAACGAGATCAATCCAATTCAATTGATTTGATAAGTGATTCGTGGTTGCATGACGTCATCACCGAAATTGAAAAAAGTGAACCGTTCATGGCATCAGAGGGGTACTTTCTTGCTCTGCCCCGAAATTGCAAGGGAGGGGTGGAATAAGTAGAGAGTTTTGGGTGGGAAATCTAATTAAAAAAATTGATAATTGGTCTTTTTGAGTTCCAAATTCCATTAAGGTGATGGAAGAATCACTGCAACATTTAAAATCTGGTCAATTGGCTACAGACAATTCAGTCATTCAGTACATTAGTTTTGTCCCCACCAAATCTTGGCTAATGAAGTGTTCACCAAAAAATTCAAGAGAAGAGGTCATCAAGCTACCAAGGACAGGCAAGAAGAAAAGAAAAATTCCTGGTGAACCACATACCAACGAAAGAAATGGGGTTCATCTAGCTGACTCAGATAGTCTTGTTGACCAAATAAAATGCATCAGACTTGACACGTTGGATGGGTGATGATCTCACCAAAGCCACATAAAGTAAATCAAGTAAGTAGTACAATGGACTTCACCAAATGCTGGGGGGCTACAGCATAGGGTACAACCGGTACAACAGCCATCGCAGTTACAATAAATGTTTATATCACATTAAGCCTCCAAAGGAGATATTGGTCCAGTAAAAGTGTGAGTTGACAAACACAAAGAACACAACAAGCAAGCTACATCTACGTGGTGTAATTTCAAGGTTACACTATCCACAGCTTTTCAGTTTGTCAGAAACCTTGCAGAGACAGCAAGCATGTTGAAGACCAACCCAAATGAAATTATGAAAAAAGTAGAATATAACACAGGCAACAGATTTCAAACATATCTTACAGATTCAAGATGCAAGAAACAAGGCAATGCTCATTACGAATCCTACTAAAAATATAAACTTGTATTACAATTGAAATCAGATCATGAAAATTTTGTAAGCCAGAACTGCAGATTATTTGGAGAACTAAATGAGCAGTTTTACAATTTGATATTCCAGAAAAGTCCAGTTCTTTAAGTTCAATTAAAATATTGCTTTCTCTGGTAATAAAAAGCCAAATAATTTTCTCTATCTTAATATCCTGAACTTTCCAGATGCTCCGCAACTTTAGAAACTGCATTATTGCATAAGCCATGCTGACCACCTTCTGGACAATGTGCAATAATTACTGCAATTTTTGTAGCTTGTGCAGTGATGGAACCATGCTCTTTCTTCTTCCCAAGTGCACACTTTGCATCTTGATCATATCTCAAGAATTGATATTTGATGCCTTCTGCCAATATACCTTGTGCCCCAAAATTGGCTACAGGATTTGGTGCAAATACATTTGCAGCTATTTTTGCACTTTCTTCTCCAGAAACCTTTAATGCACTGGGATGGGTTGCAGATGTCCACATTGCACCACCATCTTTCCCGACAATACACGCTTTATCTATATGTGCAAAACCAGATTTTGTTGAGTGTTGAATCAAATTATCAATATAAGCATCCCAGCCAGACATGATTTCTGCAAAGAAAATAAATTTATATAAACCTGTACGTACTTTATTATCAATGACTCATGTCCCAAGTCTGAGCTCCCAGCTGCACGTAGCACAGACCTAGCTGTCCCTGACTCAAAGCTGTCATTAGTAGCAACTACCAATTACCAGCAGCAGTAATCCTATTCTGATGACATCAACAATGGTCCCAACTTGGTAATTAGTCCCAGGTCCCACTAACTGCTTGGTGGGCCTGGGCAAAGTTTTTAAGAACACAGGTCTCTGTCTATTTTTAATTGTAAAGGTTTTCCTACAACTTTATAAAGTTCCTTATGAAAGAGTGATTGTTCTGCTTTAGGAACAGGGAAAACTGCCAGTTATTTTCATTCTTCTTCAGTTGCCTTTTTTCCATTCCTAGGTTTTCATGGGTTTTCTCTGATTTTTAACTTTATTTTAACCTAGGCAATGGATAAATATTGCTGAGAAGTATTACGAGTGATAAAATGCAGCTTTTCAGAATAGGTTTCAAATTCATTGCAGTCATTCTGTTATCAGTGCAGGAAGTCAAGAATGGAGGAAGTCTCAAATGGTGCAGGAAGTACAAAAGACCAGAATAAGCTGATGTGACCTGTCAGTCACTTATTGGCTTGGGAACGGAGGTGGAATGTAATTTCTCTGCAGATTTTTAAAACTATTTTTTGCCTCTGCTAAAAGCTTCTAATTTAAGAAGCTGAAGCAAAGGGATTTTTTTGGCAGGTGCCTCGACTAGACTATATACAGTCGGAATTATTCGTCTCGTCCCAACTACTTGGTTCGATTGAAAATTCCTCAGTGATGATGCAAAAATTTTTTGTTCGTTCATCGACTTCCGCGATTTTCTATAAAGTCGGAAATGAAGCCTTACCCTCTAGACAAATGAGCTTTTGCGATTTTGAAAAACGTTTCCTGTATTTTCTTAACAAGTAGTAATCCTGATGACCATGTTGCCTTCAGTCAACATGTTGCCAATAAAACACACGCCCATAGAGGTACGGGCACCACCGCCGCCATGTTCTTGGACAAACATGGACGGGACGAGCATGGGGCGGATATGAAGCGATTTCTCCTCGATAACTTATAAATGAAACATGAAAATATCCTTTACGTAATTAAAATCTTTAATGCATCGTTTAGTTACTCAAATGAAGCTAGAAAGCTTTCTAATCTTTTCGCTAATTGTAAGGAGTATCAACGAGATTATGGGCCTAAATGCAAAAGTTCAAGGAAGTTGTTTTCTAAAGTATCTTCCGTAAGACAGCGAAGTTTATGAAATCAGCAAAAAGCAAATACAATAATAATCTTACCTGTTTTAATTTAGCAAAGAATGGATGACGAATAAAAGTGTCTTTTGTATAAATTGCTAAATCTCGAAGAGAGAGATGCAAAATTCTATCACACCCACTAGAAGACCTCGTCTGAAGGAACGCGACTTGCTATTCACGCTCTATTTGAGACATGGGAAATCAATTGTTCTTTTGGCTGCACCCGTTCCTATTGTTTCTTAGTTTCCTGTCAACTTTTTAGCCAATTAGAATGCTTATTCGCCGTTGGAAACGACTCAAAGTAGCACAAATTGAAAGGGTGTGGACATTTGACAAAATGAGCAAGTCAAGACAGGCATTCCATTGCTGACACTGTGATACATTACATTATCCACACTTCCCCCCTGAATGAGTTTGAAATGCCCCTCGTTTATATCAATTTTTACTAATTTCAGTATTTTGCCACGTTAAAATTTCGAAAATTCTTTCGGGGACCCTCAATTTGATTTTCTAATAGAAAGTGCGTAAAACACGACAAAGTCTACGAATAGGGGTTCTTCTCCTTCATTTTACGAGGAAGCAAGACAGGATCGGTCCAATCCGACCTCATGTTCTCATTTCCGTAATCATCATTTTGTCAGCAACATCTTTCTTGCCCAACCCAATATCATATAGAGGAAGCGAAAACTTCTTCACAATTTGGATAGCATTTTGGAAAATCTTGAAAGGTCCGCCAAAAAATAGAAAAGCATTCTAATTCGAGCTGTGACTGTGTCCCCCTCCATTCGGCAGTACAGTGCCACAGAATAGGGACTGGGATCGTTTAGGGGTTCAAGAGAACATGGGAACATGCAAAATGTATTCAGGGAGCAAGGGAATTTTGGGGGAATTTTGCCGAAACTACTGTAAAAGGGACAAAGCGACTTCAGGAAACAAGGACCAGGCAAAATCCTCCTTACCAATCCTATTGACTATCAATCTGAAAAATATACCTACAATGCTCCAAGTAGGGAGTTTCTCAGTGGAACATGTAACCTCCCTAAACAACCCTTGGGACTGTAGCCTCCCTCCTCTCTTGGTAAACCATTCCAAGAAAAAACTGCACTGATCTTCGCTCGATAAAGACAACAGGGACAGTTTTCATCCTTATAACCATATACACGCTTCTTCGTAATCGGCATATATTTGTGAAGGAAGCAAGCTTGAAAATATTGACCGGTTTTCTTTTAGCTACAGACTGACACCTTTTCTATAGGTAGCTGAGAACTATGCAGCAAGTTAGCTACTTTCACGTCCAAATAATCAGCTACCGTCGTACCTGGATTTTCGTTGCGCATCTGCCGACTACGAGCCCCCTTCCCCTAGATTGTAAAAATGCTCGCTCACCAATGTTTTTTTTAATTATCATTCGAAGGGGGTGTGGTGTCGCACTCAGAGCACCCGTTTTGGCGATGGCCTTGGCGTTTTTTTCGCTAACTTCTCGCCATTCAAACAAATTAATTTTCTCTGCTTAAAAATTCTAGTAAACTTATCTAATAAGAGAGCAGAGATGGCGCAATGTCGGCCTTAGAATGTTGTAGAGACCCACGGATGTTTTAGAGACTCTCGAGTAAAAAGATTACAGTAGCCGTACAAAGTTCGTTGACAAGCGTCGTGTGTGACATATATGCAGACTAACAGAAGAAAACAATCCAAATTCCAACTTATTTCTACCATCTCACTTTCGCACGTTTTATCACATTAATTGTCAACACCAATTCAGAAGTTATGTTACATTATTCCAATGCATTTCAGACCGAATTTCATTTTATGCCTAGTTCTCATATCGCAGACTTAGCGTCGTTGCTAATGATCGATGACGACCGCAAATCATCTGAGTCTTCATCCGAGCAGCATCCTTGCATCGACAATGATCGCAGATAGTCGCCGATTGTTTGTGATCAAGTTTACGATATATGAGAACCAGGTTTGATATTTCATGGATATCAATTTGCTTATCAAGCAAAGTTTGAACTTTTGGCCACGTAAAACACCAAGCAAAACTGAGGTACTAAGATGTAATGAAATAAGTTTACACCTATCTTGACCTATCTTGTATTCTGGAAACTACTCACAACCATGACCACTATTGATGTTTGCAATCGATAGCAAAAATAGTAAGTAAAATAATTCTATAAATTAATCAATTCGATATGTTGCAATCAAAATAAAAAAAATGAACACACTCCAAGCACAGTACATATTTTTTTATTATTTTTCTAAATTAGAATAGAACTTACAATGCTAAATTCAGAGACAAAACCAACACTAAATTAAAAACTGTGTTCTTGTAAGAACTCTAATGAACACTCTTCAGTTAAATGTCGATAGTGAAGGGCTACAAAGAAAAATGATGAAAAAATCAACAAGAAAAACGTGACAGAAAGCAGAGTTTCTGTTAACTCAAATATTTCTAACTAATAGCTGCTTTACGTTTGGAAAAAGATAAGCTAAATCGATGACATAAACAGTTCTCCAAATTTTCTCTGACTTCATTATTTTTACTTTTCTATATACAGATTTAAATATTTGTCATCAATGGCGAACACTGGGATAGATTTTTCCACAACTGGCATACCACAGTATAGATGGAGTTCGAACATGGACTGCATAACCAGAGAGCCAACGACGTTTCCACTGAGCTATAGAGCTCAATGAAATCCACCAATGAAATCGACTAACTCTCCAAGTCATACAGCCCAGGGCTCTCCTCCTGCTAGGCTTTGTGTTTCAGCTATGTTGGGCCTTCTTTTTTCAGCACCTTGCATTTTTAATGAATGGCCAACACTAGGAGATATTCTTCCATGACTGACATACCCACTATGATCATACCTTGACTGCATGATCAGACACCCAACGACAATTCCACTGAGATAAAGAGTCCAATGAAATCATCGAATAACTATCCAGCCCAGGGCTCTCCTCCTGTTTGACTTTTTTGTGTTTCAACTATGATGAGTCTTCTTCAATGCCATTTATATTTGCATATATTTTTGATAAATGGCAAACACTAGGAAAGACTTTTCAATGAGCGGCATTCCACAGTAGTGGGATTCGAACCTGGACTGCATGGTCAGAGAGCAAACGACGTTTCCACTGAGCTTAAGACCTTAGAAGATATCATCAAGTAATTATCCAAGTTATACGATCCAGGGCTCTCCTCCTGTTTGGCTTTGTTTTTCTGCTATGTTGGTTGAGCCTTCTTCTGCGTACCATGCATGTTCGTATACATATTTATACATGAATGGCAAACACTGAGGATAGATTTTTCCACAAAAGGAATACCACAATAGATGGGATTCGATCCTGGATTGCAAATTCTTTTTACGATTTCAATAGAAAGGGTAGCGTCAACAATGACCTATCAAACGAAATTTCCACTCAAGAATTATTACTCAACTTACCCTAACGTGAATTTCAGGTGTTCTAAAGAGACGCATCACTGTTTGTCACACAATCATGAATTGCCTGAGACACGTAATCGGCATTACTTGGGTTTATGCCACACATGTTGATTCTACCATTCTTTAGAAGATATATATGATGCTTTCTTATCATTTGATCAACTTGCTTGGCTGGAAAAAATGTACAAGTATTCAGAGACTCGTAAATCAAACATTCATACATACAAAGGCAGCGTAAAAGAAACTGTCATAAAAAGAACTATCACATCGCTTTACAGGCCCCAACAACAACTAAGCCTTAAGCATGACTCTGCGATAGACTCACTGCATAAGTCCCACTACTTCGCTCGATGTTGTTGTTGTTTTTTACAATCGCTCAGTGTGGAAAATAAATCGCTCTGTTCGAGTGACAAATCAAAATAAGAGGAGCGTAAACTAGAGACTCGTGTCGTGAGTCTAACTCTGCGATAGGACAACACTTAGCGGACTACCCAAATTTTGCAGAAAATTTCCAGAAAATTATAGTGAGGATTGCTTTCAAATGATTGGCAAAGCAAGATCTTTTCCATTTAGGAGTTTTGTAATCAGTAGTCGACATCAAAACCAGAATGCCGGTTCTGTGTAGACAGAAGGAGTTCGTTTTATCACATGAACTCTCTAGTTAGTTCTGTTGATCTTCCTGCAGTATTCTGCAAGTGGATTGGTGTTTAAAGCACAATACCAATTCGGCTGCATCTCGATCTGCATTTGGGTATAAATCCGCCTTCATTAATTTTTTCTAATTGTTTCGGTCTGTTTCTGACGTTTATACTCTGAGGAGTATCAGACGAAAAAGGTTTCAAACATTTAAAAGATGTTTCTGTTGCTTCTCGCAATTTTGAAATTTTGTACCACTTAAAAGACTAAGTAATTCTATTTAGAAAATGAATGAACAAGTTTCTTAGAGGATTTTCCCATTAGATATTGTGTGAAAAACAGAAATTGCACCAATAGTCAGAGTACCACAAAGTACAAACTTATTTATTATTGCATCATTAGGAGCTACAAACCAACGCCTTCCCAGTATACATCCAGCACTACTAGCACATGGTCTTTTGTCATGAAGGAGAATCGGGGTTGGGATGAACATCAGACTGCAAAGTATGGGCTGAACAATTTGGACAGTAAACATTCTGCCAACATATCTCGAGAAAGTTTTGAAAGGTAAATCAAGCGAAAACGAATACACAAACATTCGAAAAACAATGGAAGCCATACTCAAACGGCAAGTAAAAATCAACGAAAAACCATACCCTTAAAATCGAATACGAGCATGGACAAGGCACCTTAAAATATGGCCCGACCCTGTATGTTAGCAAACTGAACTTAACCCTCAAGGTGAAAATAAGATGGCACGAAAGCGGTCGTCACCCCAGTGATAAACAAAGCCGAGTATTTACGCCTTGAAAAACCTTTTTAAAAAATTACTTTAAACAAGAACAACTTACGATTCAATCCAGTAAACGTAAACATCCCATTTTGATTAAGAATATGCTGCCAGTCACCAGGCGTTCCAAGAGATTTTAGTTTTCGTGAAGTACTTTTCTGCTATTTCTTATTCGCTCAGCCATGCCTCGAAGCTGGTCTTTCCTATGAAGAGAAGAAAGGAGTTTCTTAACAATTTTCGAGTATGAGAAAATAGTAACACTAGTGTATCTAAATGCCGATTCTAATCTCGCATTGGAGATTGAGGATTACAGAATATTGATGTCGTGGATAGTTACAGGAACGAGGAGTTTGTAATGAAGCCAATTCTTGTGCTTTGCGTCATTTTCACTTGCATACCGTAAATCCTCGAATAAGCCTCAACCTTCGAATAAGCCCTCCCCACGAATAAGTCCCCACCTAATAATTCATTCTTGCGAATAAGTCCCCACCTAATAATTCATTCTTCCCTCGAATAAACCACCACGGGGAATTATTCAAAGGATTTATGATTTTTTTCTGTCTATTAACACCCCGGATAACGTATGTGCAGTACAGCGGTGGATGTGCAGTACAGCGGAGGATATCATCCCACTGCTGTACTGAACATCCACCCACTGATGGTATCCCTCCGCTGTACTGATAATATCCCTCCGCTGTATTGCACAACTACCGCTGTACTGCACAACCACCGCTGAACTGCACATACGTTATCCGGGGTGATAAAGCATCTTACAACTAATTAAAACACTGAACAGGTTAGTCCTGACTGGTTATACTATCAATTCCCCCGGGGGATTATTTGAAGATTTGCGGTATGTGTCCTACTATTCTTGTAGTATCACGTTTGCATAAAAATATAAACACAAACTCTACACTGCGCCTTTAAAAAAATATATACACCTATGGCGCCGAAAAGGGCTCGACAAAGCAGAAACACACAAAAGTCAGACGGGAGAAGAGCCTTGGGCTGTAGAGGCTGTATGACTTAGAGAGTTACTCGGCGGTTTCACTGAGCTCTATAGCTCAGTGGAAACGTCGTTGGCTGTCTGTTCATCCAGTCCAGGTTCGAATCCCGCAGCTATTGTTGTAGTATACACTTGCCCTTATATATTGTCACTCTACTAGGACCAACTACTTGTCTTGGACGAATGAGGTTACGTTCACGAAGATGTCCCGGCCCGAACATTGTTTGCTGTCGAAACTCATACAGCTTTTCCTGGGTTGAGCTCAACCTTGATAACGAAGATAACGAAGTGGCAAAAAAGCGAGACAAAATAAGAAAATGAAGGAAGAAAAATATGAAGGTAATTCAGTCTTCACATACCATTCTGCAGTTAATGCTGGATTGTTCAAAATAGTAGCAACGATTCTAGCACCATGATTTGGAGGGTTGGAATACATTGGACGAATCAAAGCACAAAGTTGAGAATGAACAGCTAATGCCGCTTTACTATCTTTGCATACACAAAGAAGATTACCAGCACGTTCGTCTGGAAGTGAAATGGTAAAATTAGTTGTAAGTGTATGCAAAGAAAACCTATGTTGGTGTGATTAAAGATGACGGCATAATGGCCGATTTTCAAAGACGATTTTACGAGACTGCCAACTATTTTTCCAAAAATTTTGGAGCAATGTTAGGATATAACAAGTTTATCTCCAATATATCAAATGAAATGTTGCTACAGTGAGCATTCGTGAAAATATATCGAATGCAATGTAGCTTTCAAAATCGTTGAGTTTGGCCTCCATAGTCAGAGTGCTACAGGACAGAAAGAAGGGGTGTCAGCCTGCAAGATCAGTGGGCAATGCAAAACATGGTTTGAAACAAGTGCAAAGACTTTTGGGTGACAAATCCAATTGTTGGACCTCTTCAAATTACTTGTGGGAGGAATCTAGCAGCATTTTGTTGCAACTAGTCGGCATACGTTAGCAGCTAAAACTAGTTAGTTAGCTAGTACGTTAGTTATATTGTATTGTGAGTCGACATGAGCCTGGCTTTAGAAAAAGAGTTCAGCAATGTTATAATTATAATTACGTTTTCAGTTACGAACTTCTAGAATAAGAGCGTTGTACTCAACTGTATATGCCAAAGATTTTAGCAAATGACTGCGAGCACATCAATTCAAGACCTTTACTAACAAACATTCTTATAGCCATAGCGTCAATATCTGGATCACCAGATACAAATCCTTGATAGGCCATATCAAAAAAGGTGAAATGGTTTTTCTCCTGCGAAAGAAAAAAGTCAGAAAGTGAGTAAGGAAACAAAATCGGGAAAGTCAGGATAATGATTGTGTTGAAGGAGCTTCAAGATCTCTGAAGAGTGTTTTGATGCCATATTCGTAATGAGCACCCAAAATTTAGTCGGTGCAAACTTTACTGTATTTTACCAAGTCTTACTCTCTCAGCGCTTGTATAATCGATTTTAGGAGCGTTCAAAGTTTACGATTTTATAAGGGCTTAGATCGAGTAGAGAAAAAGTTTGACCAATTTCATTTTTTGTGGTCAAAGCCTTTATAGAATCAGGAACTTTGAACGCTAATAAAATTAAGAACGCAAGTGCTAAGACAGCGAAACTTAGTACCTAGACTATGTTTTGGATGATTTATATGATTTTCGCATCGAAAACATCTTGTGATTTCGAAAAAAATATTCAATGCTGTCGACTGTTTACAGAAAAGGTTTTATAGATTAATCAATGCGGTAGGACTTGACTCCTTATAAAAAAGCATTTATTACACACTTACCTGCATAACAGAAGCAATTTGTTCCCATTCATCTTTGTTTGGGTCCACGCCTGAAGGGTTGTGAGCACATGCATGCAAGATAACGACAGAGCCATCAGGGGCATTCTAAAACAATGAAAGGCAAACAGAATAAAAGGAAGGTGTTTCTACTTTGCTTGCTTTCCAAAGTTACTTAACATAGAAAAGTCTTTAAGAATGATATGCGTTAAGACACAAGGCAGCAGCCTCTACCTTACTACAATTTTTTGCAGGAAAATGTATGACAAGTAAAGGAGCACAAAAAGTGGAATTTTTCTCACAGATCAGAGGATTTCGGTAAGGTCTTCAGCCGTAGCTACAGGTGCAACATTTTGAAATGGCGACAGGACATGATAAAAAATTTTGGGGGGAGCACTCAGAAAGAAGTTGCCACCACGATAAAAAGTTGCACATGTTGCCTGGGATAGATTTTCGAACAAAATGTTCTGCGACCTGAGGAAACACGGTCACAGAACATTGATTTGGTTGTACTTTTTGTGATATGTTGTTTGTCAGCAATAATTTTGCAGCATGCCGCTAGTTTTTTGCACTGGTAACACAACACATTGCATTGTTTCCGCATGTCTTACTGGAAATTTTCTAGGACCTGTTTTCTTTATCCAGCAAGTTGATTGTCCCAGAACTTATGTACCAGCCTAATTTTGGCAGAGTATAACCACCTCAGGATTTCTCAGAACAGGGCATTTTCGGCAGGGCATTTCAAAATTGCATGTGTAGCCCAAGCTTTACCAATAAAAGAGCCACAAAACTCACTGAAATTCGAATAAATGTCTACTACTCCTTAAAACCCGAGTTATCAAGAGAGAGGTTAAGTGATCCCTTGCAGGACTTGAGGTACAAGATAATTGAAAGACAAAAAAGAAAAACCTCTCTTACCCTCAAATCTTCCAACATTCCAGCAATATCAAGTGCATTTGTTTTTGGGTCTACATATCTGTATTCTCTGATGTCTGTATAGCCAGCAGTGAGACAAATCTTACGATGATTTCCTGGAGACAAATGAAGAATGATAAGGATGAATGAGGGTGGAAATTTTGTACCCAAGTGTACATAAATTTAGCTAATTATACAACAGCAGAGGACCAGAGGTATTATATTAACTTACCCCACGTTGGCTTGGATATATACACAGTCTGTGATGGGTAAAGCCTTTTCAGGAAGTCAATACCAAGGAACAAAGAGCCAGTTCCTGACAAGCCTTGAACAGAGCACACCTGTTGTAAATAAAATATGATGGCCATTAGATTTATTTATGGTATACAAAAAACTGACAGATTTTGGCTATACACAAAATTTAATGAAACATCAGGATTACACAAAATTGCTTGACGATGGCAGTGCAAATGGTAGCCTCTTGCCTTTAAATTGTGTGTACAGCAATGGCTACTATATCAAGTACCTAATATAAAACCTACTGTTACTATTTTCATGCCAGATCAATGCTTACCATTTCTTGGGGGCACATCACAATATCTTCTCTTACTGAGAGGTATGGCTATCCCAAAGGCTTCTACATAGAACATGGGTCCTGATAAGCCGCTAAGTGACCTTGGCTTAGTAAATTGCAGAGTTGGCTGTAGCTTATGGAAAATGACCCCAAGGAGATTCAACCAGACTCCAAATACATTACAAGGGGTCAGAGAGTAATAAAAATGGCGGGGGTTAAAATCTATAATGCAATGTTTGTTTTCTGTTAAAATAGGAGGGTTAAAGTTAGCCTTTGTTGTGGCACACATGTACTAGGTAAACCCATAACCCTTGGAAATGCATATTACAATGCAGCTACTTCATAATGAAAAAATTTGAACATAATTACTCTGTCTTCCACAATTGCTGTGCTCTCACTACCCAGAGCTAGCTTAGTAGCAGCTTGACAAAAGTCTTTCAGTCCTGAGATTGGGAGATATTCATGATTCAAAGTTTTATCTGATGCCATCGCTACTTCAACACTTGTCACAACAGGCAGTGAATATGGCTTGCCATCCTCTCCTCTGTAAACTAAAATAAATAAAAACAATTTAATTATGTTGGTGAGGGCAAAGCTAGAAGGGTGTCAGGTCGATTCGCCCAACAACCATTTCGCCCATGAACTGGAATCATTCTGTTCATCACTGTTATCAATCGAATTTATCAATAGAATAATTGACAAATTACACAAGTTGTCTTTGTCAAAGACTAAAAACAATTTATTATGTTGGTGAGGGAAAAGCTAGAAGTAGCAGAAGAAAAAGAGAAAGAAAACAGCAATTGGAGCATGCAACTGCTATGCATCCGAAAAATTGAACATTTCCAAGCTAACAACAAAAATTACCGAATGTATTGAACTTTGCCAAGCTTTTTGATAACAACAGATTTTGAATGCAGCCTTTGTCTCAGTAATGTACTGGGCCATTGGGAAAAGGCAAGTTTGTAGAACTTGTATAACTAGAACTGCTGGTCAAATCATTCCAACACACCATTGTCCTATTGTCTTCATGCAAAAAAGTCTTTGTTTAAATCATATTTTCACCCCTGCACCAGCAGTTTCTTGGCAATGGCACTGCTGAGATCTTGTTGAAACAATGCACACTCAGCAGATTGGACCACTGGCATGTTGGCCACTCTGAACAATAGCTTTAACTTGAAATGGCTAGAAATGTCAAATTTTTGGAGGAAAGATACTAACTAGATGGTAGACCTTCCGTACAACCTCCAATTTGCCAAACTTCCTTCTTGTCACAGGTACCAAGACCTTTTCCCTAACCCATTGTGGTCACTCTGCCCAACAGGAAATGACACTTTTTTCATGAATTTGCCAATCATTTCCCTGTTGAAACTCTGGGGACTCTGCCCCCCAAACCCCCATACGTATCTTGTTTACTTTGTCCCTGAATTCAAGGTCTTCTTGCACCCCTCCCTCCCCTCAGAAGATCAGGGAAGCAAACAGAAACAAACAGCAAGAAACCCAGTGAAAACATTTGAGAGTCAAAAAGAGAGAGACAAACAAACCTCCGATGCCTAGATTAACTTTTTGGGGATGAGGATCCTCATTAAAACTTCTTTGGAGTCCGAATATCACATCTTCAGGGGCTAGAGGAAGGTTTCCAAAAACAGAATGGTTTGACGCCATGTCTTGAAGTTTAAAAATTAAATTTATTGATGATCAAAGTTTGGGACACCTCCAACAGACAGCAGCAAAGTTGTCAAGAGAGTCAAAAAGTTGTTGTGGATTGCACATGATTGCACACGTTTCAGGTCAAAGATCAAAATGAGGCTGCAAATAGAGTATGTTAGAAACATGGAACGAAAGAATGGGGAACTAGACGTTAAACGGAATGGAAGGATTATAGAACACAAATGGAATAAACTGAATTGATCGCTACTTCTTTATGACGATATCCTGAATCTTCACAAAACACAGCATTTGACCTTATTATATACACCGTTTAGGTGCCGTAAAAGATGAGAACAAAATGATGGAGAAACGAAAAAGATGGGATAAAATCAAAATGATGAACTTTTGAGAAGCGTCATTCTCCGTGTTCGCGATTCGTATCTATTTTTCAACATCTTATCATCCCTATACCCTTCTGGAAAACATATTTAAATCGGATTTCAATGCGTTGGTCATTTTCAAAACAGGGTCGCACTTGCAGAAATTCTTAAGAAGATTCTTGAAAAGCAGAAAATTGGCCAGGCCAAATCTCAGCCTGGCGTTTCTTACAAAGGTTGTTCTAAAAAAACGTGCATTACATTTTATCGTTGTTTGGGCATCCAGCGAATTCAGGGATTGAGTTGTTTTTTTTTGTGCGAAAATATTCTGATTTGACTTGATAACATTTTTCTGATTAATTTGTTCAAGAGCCACCGAGGGGCAACTCACTACTTGGAACCTCGTACACCCTCGGCTGGGATCTCTACCTAGTAAGAATCCTTTTTGCTTAAATAATAATCGCGTACGCTTTTTCAATAAGTGAAATTTCCCTCGTTTTCAAACCAGGTCGGTGAGGCCCCGCACAAATGGTACAGTTTGATCGGTTTGATCATTAGCCCTAACTTAAATATCCCGAATGGTTTTAGATCAGTAGATAAAGCACTGTATTATGAACATGTATCTAGTAGTGTGCATGTATTCTCATACATTAGCATATTTAGTAACTCTATTCTTAGCTAGCTATTTAGGTAACAATCTGTTGCCGCGCTAGCATAGGCATCCCCGCATTGCATCATTGCATGCAGCCCACATAGGTATTAGCTTATTTGTCGCACATAACATAGCCTCCGTTATTCATACCTTACATAGCTAGTTTTTCTCATTGCTATAGCCTATTATTTCATTCCATATAAGTGAAAATATTGTATATAGTTTACTTAGATTAAGTATAAAAGTAGGTGAATTTAGTAAGTAGATATAGAGATTCAGAATTCACAAGTTGGTAAGTCACAGAAAAGCAAATCAAAGTTTCTCTCTTGCAGATATCCTACTGCGGCACGAAAGTAAAGCCTGCGAAAGTTTTGGTTGAGATCGTTTCAAATTGTCCTTGTATAGTTAGATCTTATAGCTTAGCATTTATTGGTAATTCGTCAAAACCCACGTTTTACCAAAAACTAAAGAGAAAATAAACACACAAAATAACGATATGATTGCTTCTTATCATTGCAAGTGACATGTTACAGTTCATACTAATAAATACCAATAAATAATAGCCTGTTGCATTGACTTAACTTAAGTCCTCCAGAGACAAATATCTGATAAAAACGACTGACAAAAAATTTCATGATTGAAGAAAACTAAGACAATAATTAACATTCTCCATTTATTGCAGAGTCAAGACTCCTCAAAGAAAAGTGGATGAACCACGAGGTGATTTTAAAGAAACAGTAAGCTTCATTTACTTGAAAAAGGCCAATTTACGGGCGTAAATTTAAGGAGTACTACAGCGTTGAAGTTTGAGATTAGATACGTGTAAGCAAGACCCGTTCATAAGGTCCTGGTCAAACGATGAAACGTTGTTCAAACATTGAAATTTGCTGGACAAGCAATGTTTGATCGTTTTACCGTGCCGAAAAACATTGCTTGAAAAGGTCAATGTTTTTGAAAAAGATTCTAAAACAATTTTTGCTTTACGCAAACAAAAGCGAGAAATCTTGCTACATGGTTAAACAGTAAAAAATTTTGCTTGACAAACAAATTTCAGATTTCATTAGCAACTATGATGGATTGTTTGGCCAGAGCCCAGTGCATAAAGCAAGGGTGGGGTTATTTGGGGACAGCCTATCAACGTGTAGAAAATTCTTTTAAAATGGCTGCCTTATCAACCCGCGAATAATATGAGGTAGTAATCGATATGACCTATGCATTACATAATACTATGCTTTTTTAACATACTTTATAATTTCAGGGTGTCTATAGTGAAGTCTGTTGTTATCATTTAAAGCAGAAGGTGAACATAGTTACTTGAATGATAAGATGGTTTCTGAAATTATACCAATGCAGTCCCTAAGTTGCTCTTCAGTGATGACAAGCGGTGGAGCAAATCTGATTTTATCACCATGAGTTGGTTTAGCCAGCAATCCATTGTCACGAAGACGAAGACAAATATCCCATGCATCAAAGTCTGCAACAAGAAACCAGTAAACAAATAAATTAAATAATACAGTGTAATCGTCTTCTGTAGTACAAAATTTCCAATTGCGAGGAACAGCGAAACATTGTTGGACATACGTAAAAGATTTTTTCGTCTGACACTCCTCAGAGTTGAAATTAAGAGCGGAAGCCAGATGCGGATCGATAAAGCACCAATCATAAAGTAGGGCTGAATTGGCATTGGATCAAAAGCACCAATCAGAGGGTAGGGCTGAATTGACATTGTGTTTTAAACATCGACCAGCTTGCGGGAGACAGCGGAAAGACTAATAGGATTTCGGATAATACCTTGGTTATACAGTGTAATCGATTATAGCGTACTCGCTTATAAAGTACTTTGGGATGAATCGTTATAATATAATCATCCCTAAAGACAAAAATCCAAAATAAAATACCCTCTTATTATAACGTATTTGGCTAATAACATACCAAATACGTTGGTCCCTTCAAGTACGCTGTAACGGGATTATATTGTGATAACCCTTTCTGGCATGTCGCTTATGTAGTTAGCTTAGTAGTGCAAGAGTGAAGGATGCATTGGGGAGTTAATTTTTCATACTTCGAGTTGCTGCATTTCCATCCATAGGTAAATATATCATCATAGTCAATTGCTGCATTATTTTCTGACATACACGTATTCTGGTTACGCTAATTTCTTCCAAGAACTATTTTGACAAATTTTGTCAACAGGCACAAAAATGGAACTTGTTGAGGACCTTTAAACCGTTGAGAATGAAGTTGACATGAAAGAACTTGATATATGGTTTTAAGATAGACTTATTACCTGAGTCCCAGTTATCGCTCACCAGACCGAGACTACACCCAACCGAGATTGCTCAAACTAGTTTGAGCGTCCAGGTGATTCATTTCAATAGCGTTAACTACGACTCAGGTAATAAGTCTAGTTTTAAGACAGCGTACCTGGATTATCCTTGATGACAATGGCATTCAGCAAGCCTTTGCCTCTTACTAACGTAACAATATCCTTTGGCAATTTGTTCAATTCATTTCTCAAAATGTGTCCAAGTCGGTCAGCATTTTCTGCAAGACTTTCCTCTTGGATGACCTGGAATATATGTATACAACTTAAAAGCAAAAATGATTCAAATATGAATACAAATTATATCAAATTATCGAAGTTTTCCAGATAATCCATTAAGGACTGTTCAATATGATATGCGATATAGAGTATACCAAATTTTGCTTTATACCTCAAGGGCTGCCATTGCGACTTTGCAGGCAAGGGGATTTCCTCCAAAAGTTGAGCCATGCTAAAAAGTACAGATGTTGCATTTGAATACAATGTTATTTTATATGATTCATGATAAGGACTCATTAACTGATATTGGAATGATTGGCAGCTGACTTGACTGTAGGCTTTTGAAAAGTGATCCTTATGAGACCTGAACCCAAAACCATCTGTTCCTGTGCAGAGCTTATTCACCACATGACCATACCACCTCTTAATTATATAAAACATAAAACTTCTTTTTTATATAATATATAAAACAAAAGAAGCTCACCTCTCCAGGTTTTATTGTCAACATCACTTCATCATCAGCCAAAACTGCAGAAACCTGTTGTGAACAACATAAAAAAGTACTCCAATTTAATATGTAACTTTAAATTATGCAGCAGAAAGCAGTGACACTCTATTTCAAGAATGCCCTGTAGGATCAGACTTTTTTAACTTACCGGTAAAACACCACCAGACAGAGCTTTTCCAAGAATGACCATATCAGGACGAACATGATCATGATCACAGCAAAGAAGCCTAAAAGATAGTCAATGTTACATTTTTAGTACAGATTAAACAATATGATGACTATTAGATATGCATATTAGAATATGATTAGATTTTATAACGACTATTTCCAATAAAGATAACAGTGATAGAATGACAAGATAGTGCGGAGTGCAAGAGAGGCAGTTCGTCGTCACCAGATCATCACAGATGCTTGCTTTGCAGATAGCCTACATCTGATATAAAAATCCCACAGTCTATGCAAAGCCACAACCTAATTTTCTTAGACAAGTGTAATTGAACAACTTTAAAACATTTCTTGAATCAAGCAAACAGCCAAAGCAATTCACATCAAGACTTACTTGCCAGTCCTTGCGATACCAGTCTGAACTTCATCAGCAATAAATAGAACCTTTTGAGAATGACAAAATTACTTTGCTTGAAATATACCAAAAGAAATAGCAGTCTTATGATAGGTAGGCCAAAAATGGATGGGAAGTTTAGAAAGCTGAAAGCAATGACATAAAAGGATGATGATGAAAATGATGGTGAGGATGATTATGATGATGATGATCAGCTGATGGTGATTATAATGATGATTATGATTACTATGATCATGATCATGATGAAGGTGGTTGTGGTGGCAATGATGATGAAGAAAGTGATGATGATTATCATGCTGATGATGATGATTATGATGATTGGTTGCAAAGATGGTTGTGGTGGTGATGATAATGATGATGAAGATAGTGATGATGATTATCATGCTGATGATGATGATTATGATGATTGGTTGCAAAGATGGTTGTGGTGGTGATGATAATGATGATGAAGATAGTGATGATTATGGTTATGATCATTGTGAAGATGATGATGGTGGTGTTACTAATGGTGTGGATGATGATGATGATGGTGGTGGCAGTGGTGATGATGATGAAGATGGTGATGATGATGCTGGTGGCAAAGGTAGTTTTGGTGGCAATGATGATGATGATGAAGATGGTGATGATGATGATGATGATGATGATAATGGTGGTAGTGATGATCATGATGATGATGATGATGATGACAATGATTATGATGATGGAGAAGGTTGTTTTGTGGGGATGATGAAGATGGTGATGATGATGGTGATGATGATGGTGATGATAATGGTGGTGGTAGTGATGATGATGATTATGATAACAATGGTAGTGGTTGTGTTGCTGAGAATGATTATGGTGATTGAAATGATGATGATGATGATGTTGAAAATAATGATTCTGATGATTATGATGATAATAATGATGATGAATATGAGGGAGATGATGGTAATGATGATAATTATGGTGATCATGATGATGATGATGATAATGATGATGATGGTAGTGGTGGTGATGATGACGACGAGGGACAATGATAATTATGATGTTTGTAATGAAGATGATGATGATGATAATGATCCCTTGATCTTTTAACCCATGAGACCCCCCTCTTGAAAGTACTGGTTCTGCTGTCAAATGTATATGGGTACATAGAGCACTGAGCCCTTTACATTAAAAAGAAAGTTGTACTTACATTATGCTTAGTACAAAGAGCACGAACACCTTTTAGGTAGCCTTCATCTGGAACAAACACACCAGCTTCTCCTTGGATTGGTTCAACCATGAATGCAGCTGTATTTGGGTCCTTTATTGATTCCTAGAAGAGAATAATTCAAACATTTTAAAAGAGTGAAGTGATGACAAAGAAAACAATGACAATGAGGCGATGATGATGAAGATCAATATGATGATGGTGATGAAGATTACTAATGTGAGCATGTGACTTCAAGTACACCCCTGTATCCCTTTCATTTAATATTGCAAATTCAAATGAGGTTGGCTTGCAGGTTGTGCCTCAATGCAGTGGCGTAGCAAGAAATCAAACAAGGGTCAAAAGGGTGTGGTCAAGGGAACTTAGGGTGTGGTTTTAAGAACAACATATAACCAAGTCATACCCTGCAACTTTTTTAGCTTACATAAAAAGCAGGCCGGGCCAGTGTGCAATCCATGTAGCCTACGCTGGAGATCTCTGACGTGGAATCCGAAGTTTTATTGGCATACTGGCGTGGATCTTTCAAAAAAACAATAGCGTAGACTATTATTTCAATTATAAAACAATAGATCTATTGTTTCTTTTTGTGTGAGGTCCTATTTTGTTGGTGTATCTCTGGTGTGGCGGTAACACGGAATGCACTCTGGCCCCCTTGTTATGAAACTGACTAAAGGCAAGTGTCATAACCAGGGGGCACAGGGGGAAAACATCATAAGGTAGTATGACTTGAATGATTTTTCTCAAAACCACACCCTAATTTTCTTTTACCATACCCTTTTACCCCTCCAGTGTTGGATGTCTGGCTATGCCGCTGTTCAAGGCACTAAAAAAAACAAAATTTAATGTTAGCTACAAAAAATTAAAGAGCTAGGAAAACTAAAAGATTGTTTCACTCACTTCCAAAGCTGCCAGATCATTATAAGGTACCAGCTCGAAACCAGGCATGAATGGGCCATAATCACTGTAACAAGATGGATCACTGGAACTTGAACATGCAGCTAGAGTTCTGCCCCAGAAGTTATTCTCAGCAAACACAACCTTTGCTTTGCCATCAGGAACTTTCTTTTTCAAATAGGCCCATTTTCTGGCTAATTTCAAGGCAGTTTCTCCACCCTCTACACCAGTGTTCATTGGTAAAACCTTTTCATAGCCAAACAGTTTGGTGATGTACTGCTCATATTGCCCAAGCAAGTCACTGTAAAAGGCCCTCGAGGTTAGAGTGAGAATTTCTGCCTGTTCCTTCAAAGCATTGATAATTTTGGGATGACAATGTCCTTGGTTTACAGCAGAATATGCACTGAGGAAATCAAAGTATCTCTTACCATCAACATCCCACACGTAAATTCCTTTTCCTTTGCTCAGGGCAACTGGAATTGGGGCATAGTTGTGAGCTCCAAATTTGTCCTCGAGGCTGAAAACAGCTTCAGACTTTTCAGAAGCAAGATTTGCTGACACGCTGAAGCCTCTAGCACAACAGCGGGTAGTGGCAGGAGTGATGAGTGACTTTGCAAATCGAGAAATCATCTTTTGGACATATATCTCCTGGACAAACCTTTCACATCAAAGAGTACAACTCAACTCAACTTTACTATTTTCCAGACAGATACAGACAGGAAAGGAAATGTGATATGAAACAAACGTGTCATTCAATATTTTTCAGCCATGTGCAAATACCGGAATGACAAATCTATTCAGAAAGGATAATGGACCACGTCAAAGAAGAATGAAATTTGGTCAGCATTTTAGAGCTACCAAAAAGAAGCCTCATTTTGATTTCCTGTCGAGGAAAGTGTTCCTCTTACCCAATTGCTCCTTCACAGCGGCCTCTAACCTTCTCGTTATGGGATCAAATCGATTCCCCTTGAAATAAATCCCCCTGAAATTTCTGGGTTTTGAAAATGACGCATGTCGTGGTCGTTCGTCGAATGAATTGAGACCGTTCCTGTAAGATCGGTAGCTCTCTCCGTATCAGGTCGATTCGCCCAACCTCCGTTTCGCCCAGAGGGCTGGGCGAAAAGGAAGTTGGGGGAATTGAAAGTTGGGCGAAACATCTTGAAATCTCCGATTTGCATCTTGAGCATCAGTTTGACCTTTCTCCTTTTCTGAAAGCCTTTCTATTCTTACGGTTACCCGGTTTTCTCTCAAGGTTTTCGTGAGATCTTACATCTTTGGGGGAACACGCAAATGAACAATGAAACAAACATCATCGCCATAGAGTCCTTTCTCAAGGCAAATAAAAAACTTTTAAAAACCAAACTAAATAAAATGTATGTAATTGAAGCACAGCAAGGTGTATGTGTAGTTACTCAAGTGGTAGAAAATAAAATGTACTGCAAAATGTCTATATACAAAACCCTGATTGAAGAAGTCCATTAGCTTCAACAAAAGTCGTACTTTTCTGCTAAAAATTTATTGATATTGATGCCAAATAATGAAAATATTAATAATCGAAATATTCATCTTGAAGTAACTCACATGCTGATTGATATTTTAAGATCCTCTTGTAAAAGTTCTCCAGTTTTTTACTTCGTCTCTTCAATTTAGTTTTTATCAGTTTTTCTATCAGGTAATGTAGCCAAAAAACATTAGTTTTCGGGCAAAAATGTTCCCAAGAGTTTCTAAGAGGAAACAAAGAGGATGATATTGATTGAGTATTGTAGTTTAAAGAAAATAAAGGTCGAAATGATTGCACAACCAAGAGGAATTGGGAATACTGTGAAGGTGAAGGTGAAATGGTGTTTTGGCACCAGTCGCTAGGATCTCAGTAGTAGGTTAACTAATCGAGACCTCGACCCTGGCTGTGACGCTACAGTGGCTGGGCTCAAAGACTGACCACACTGAACTCTTGTCACCTGCACAGCACCACAGCACCTTCCTACTGTACAGATAGTCAATTAAAGAAGAAAAGTGCATACTGCAGAAAAAGTAGATTTCATGTAAAGGGGAGAAGATTGTGTGGAAAAGACCAGATTGCGGATCAACAACGACAAGAGAAGTCCATTGGATGTAGAAGAAGAGTCGAAGAACAAACCAAACTGCAGATCGAAGAAGATAGCACAACAAAGAAGAATAGAGCAGAATGAAAACTAACGATAGTTAAGAAGATTAACAGCCTAGATTTCAGAAAAAAGAAGAATAGAATCGGTTGCGGATGAAAGAAGAGCAAACGCATACATAGCACGATGAAGAATAATGCAGATTAAAAACAAACGTAAAAGAGAGTAAGTTTCTTTATAAGAAAGTAAAGCTAGCAGAGCAAAGAAGTGTAGAGCAAATTATGAGGAAGAAAAGCAAAGCAGATGTTAAGCAAAGAAGCAAAGAAGTGTAGCGCAGACTATCTTGGAAGAAAAGCAAAGTAGATGTTAAGCAAAGGAACGAAGAAGTGTAGGGCAGAGGATCTTGGAAGAAAAGCAAAGAAGATGCTAGCAAAGAAGCGAAGAAGCTTAGAGCAGACTATCTTGGAAGAAAAGCAAAGAAGATGTTAAGCAAAGAAGCAAAGAAGTGTAGAGCAGACTATCTTGGAAGAAAAGCAAAGAAGATGTTAAGCAAAGAAGCAAAGAAGTGTAGAGCAGACTATCTTGGAAGAAAGGCAAAGAAGATGTTAAGCAAAGAAGCAAAGAAGTGTAGAGCAGACTATCTTGGAAGAAAAGCAAAGAAGATGTTAAGCCAAGAAGCAAAGGGGTGTAAAGCAGACTATCTTGGAAGAAAAGCAAAGAAGATGTTAAGCAAAGAAGCAAAGAAGTGTAGAGCAGACTATCTTGGAAGAAAAGCAAAGAAGATGTTAAGCAAAGAAGCGAAGAAGTGTAGAGCAGACTATCTTGGAAGAAAAGCAAAGAAGATGTTAAGCAAAGAAGCGAAGAAGTGTAGAGCAGACTATCTTGGAAGAAAAGCAAAGTAGATGCTAGCAAAGAAGCGAAGAAGCTTAGAGCAGACTATCTTGGAAGAAAAGCAAAGTAGATGTTACGCAAAGAAGCAAAGAAGTGTAGAGCAGACTATCTTGGAAGAAAAGCAAAGAAGATGTTAATCAAAGAAGCAAAGAATTTTAGAGCAGACTATCTTGGAAGAAAAGCAAAGCAGATGTGCAAGCAAAGAAGAGTAGAGCAAGCTTACAAATGAAGAAAATAGATATGATAACAAAAGCAGAAGATCATATACTGTATCAAACTGTAATGCAAAATCAAGGCTTAGCAGAATTAAGTCATAGTAAATTGATAGAGTGAAAGCACCAGACAGAATTAATAGAAGGATGTTTAAAATGAACAATGCAAAATAAAAACAGTTGATGATTTACATAATAGCTAGTCAGAATAAAGGACAAATCATACCCATTTTCCTCTCTCATTTTTCTGTATATATCAAACTGATAATCACCCTGCCCATCGAATAACCATTGAAGATCAGACAAATTACAGTATACAACACAACCATCTACAAGCAAAAGAAAAATAATTACAACTGATTTCTTTCTCTGTTCCAAAGTTGTTGGCTCTTTCTATAGTGGAACATAATGGCTTGATTCTTTTTTAGTTTGTGATACGACCCACATGGCAGCATATTTTGGCGTGAGGAAGCCTATTTTGCGCATGAAGATTCCCCAAGGCCATTGTGAGACCCGGAAAAAATTATACAGTAGCTACAATTGTTACTCGATGGTGAGGCAGACGTTGAGTATTATCAAATTGATCTACATTGTTTAATGATCTAATGACTTATAACTTTTTCGAATGTTTAGCTCTGTCTGGTCAAAAGATAAAACATAGTTTGTCAACATTTGAAATTAGCATATCAAGCAATGTTTGAACGTTTGGCCAAATCACAAAATATTGATTGACAAGCATGAATAAGTAGAATTAGTTGCAAGATGTTTTTTGATGTTTTTGAAAAAGATAAAAAACCAAAAAATATTCAACAAGCAATGTTTTGTGGCGTAGCCAAACAATAAAAAATTTAACTTGACAAGTAATTTTCAAGTGTTTGACTAATAATGCTTGATCATTTGGGCAAGACCTTTAGAGTTGCATCGTTTCTTGAATAATTTTGTTAAGGTCAGAATCATGTCTCCTCTTTTTCTTCTACTCAAGTGACTACACACACAAGCGTAATGCATGTAGTCAATCAACATATGACTCATGGCTCTGCACTGAAGATTTTCAAGCATATCTTAACGTTTTTCATCAATCTAGGACTTAGTAGAAACGGAAATAGACATACCATTTTCCAGTCTTGAAAGTGTGAAATCAATGAGCTTGATTTTTATGCCTGAAGAAGGAACACGCATTGGGCATCCTTCAAGCTGGAATTTGCATATTTTCTCTTCTGATTTCAGCACCAGCAAATTTCCCCAATGTAAATCTCGATGTTCAAATTTCAATGCCCTTTCAGCTACTGCCAATGATGCTGATACCTATTAATGATAAATCAAAACAAAGTTGGTAGTACGTAGCATATCTATAAGGTTTTGCTACCTTATAAAATGTGGTTCCTTTCCGAAGCAACATTGGGTGAGGAGCAACAACAAAGTAAGAAAAAAGAAAAATACAACTTACTACGAAAAACAACTTCTTATCCGGAGAAATTTAGGGAATGGATAAGCAAATTATGGGAATGGCAGGAAAATTTTCTAATATACTAGAAAGTTACTTCCTCTGACATTCATCATTCGGTCACGTCACAGAACATTGTTTGACAAGCAGAATCTGCTTAGCAATGTTTAGGAAAAACATCAAAATTAAAATACAGTTTTAGCATGTTTACGACGTGGCTAAATAGGTTAAGTGATCAAAATTTTATCTAAGAAGCAGATTCCACAGGCTTTTTCAAGCAATGTTTGATAGTTTGGCCAAGACCTTAGGAATATCAGAGAAAACAGCCTTTTCAAAAATTATATCAATATTAGAAATTGGAATGTTGGCAGGAAATCGTAGTTTAATCTTTACAAGGATTGCGACGAATAACATGATTGATGAACCAGTAGAATGAAAGAAGAACGACAAATCCAGTAGAGTATATTTTGTGACAAATCCAAGGAAAATTATTACGGCATAGCCGATTTTGCTACGAAAACTACATTATTAAAATACGATATATACGTTATGTAGTTTTCTTTGCAAAATCAGCTATGCCATAATGATTTTTCTAGGATTGTCACAAAATCTACTGTACTGGATTTGTAGTTCTTTATTGTCTACTGGTTCATCAATCATGTTATTCGTCACAATCCTTGTACTAAGATTTATATCTATACACTACTTATCAATTTCAATTTTTTTGAATCAGATAAAGATGTAAGAATATTCTTCATGAAAATTCATGCAGTTGAAGCACAATTTGAGTTACCTGGTGGACAAGACTTTTAGCTTCCGCAGCTGTATTGATGGCAAAATCCTCCAGCGCTTGTCCAGCATATTCGACTTCTAACATTATGAACAGCTGATCGTCATCAAAGCATGCTAGAAACAAATTGAAATACCGTATTTCCTCAAATAAGCACTGTCCCTTGAATAAGCGTCCCTTTTAGATTGAGCAGCCAATCAGGTTGATTCCAAACACTCTTTTGATAGTGCATGTGCAATCTCTTGATGGAATGAATCAAGAGGCACCTTTCGCTAGTTGCTGCAAGCCTTGTTTTTCGTTAAACGTCAAGCTCCTATACTTAAAGAAACGAAGATAACTAGGAGAATATAGACAGACAAATATAGCTATGAGGATAAGAAGCTACTCAAACTAGGAAATCTTTTAGTACAATAACTAGGGAGATCTTCTCTCGATTGTCTCTCTTCACAGTTATCAGTAGCCTTTTTTCCAATTTCTTAAGGGCCTTTCAAGAGGCTCTGTATCAAACAAGTCCTTATGAAACGACTACCTCATCTCTTTGTACCTGGGTTATCATTCTCTGAGCCATGCTCCTCATTCCATATGTCCCACTCCTCCAATAGTTTTTTTGGGTAGGCTCCTTGGCAACATACAGTCCTGCAATGAAAATAATAAACAATTTTTAGAGACAACATTAACATCGATATAAACAGGAAAGGGAAGGCAGGTGAAGCGGTGCTTTTTAGCGCCAGTCGCTAAAGGATCTCAGAAGTAGATGAACTAACGAGCCCTCGACCCTAGCTGTGACCTTCCCTACCTTGACTGGGGCCCAAACCCGACCTCACTGAGCTCCTGAAGCCACAAACTAGCTGGATTAGACCACAATGCCCTCTTCAAATCTCTCGAAGATGATGAAGAAGTGCTTTCTCTCGCAGGGAATCCCTACGTACACCAATGATATGTCAACTGGGCTAGTGCTACCTTGCCATAGCATCTCCATGAGTCCTTGTTATACCGATCGCTCGAACATCTTTATTCGTACGTGCAGGAGGCCATCGTACCCAACCATCATTAGAGAATGCAAAGTTATCGAGTAAAATATTTGGTATGACAGGATTGGAACGAAGCGGTGTATTTAGCGCCAGTCGCTATGATCTCAGAAGTAGATGAACAAACGAGACCTCGACCCAGGCTGTGTTGCTTCCGTAGTTGGGGCTCGATCCCCGACCTCACTAAGCACCGTACACAACAAGTTAGCTTGATTAGACCACAACGCCACAGCAACCTTCAACCAAATGGCATAAATTGGCAGGATTGCATTGGTAAGCGTAAATTATATCTCGATTTTGATTTGTTAGACTTAAAAGATGATTTGAATTATAGCAACGTCTCAGTTCCGGAGCTGTGGTGTGGCGTCGTTGTGTAATCTAGTTGACTCGTGGTGTCAGGAGCTCAGTGTGGTCAGGGTCTGAGCCCAGCCATGGTAGCGTGACAGCCAGGGTCGAGGTCTCGATAAGTTAACCTACTACTGAGGTCCAACACTATTCCACCTTTACCTTCACCTACGGATCTATGATAAGCCTCTGACCTAACTAAAACTACCAGGATGTTAATCAAAAGCATGTTTATAACTTTCAAGCAAAGTACATCTCATACCGATAAACACTGACGAATCCTGATCCTTGGTTTCCATTCTCATCCTTAAAACAAAGAAATACAAAGATTAGATATTTGTAGAGAAATACAGTTTGGCAATCAGTAAGAAGAGTTTTGGCCTGAACATTACAGAGATTAAAATGATGATGCTTACCACTTCAGCCAACGAACTCAATTCCCTGAAAAAAGCATGGACAAAATTACATTAATATCAAATCCAAGAATTCTGCTAGTACAGCTTTGAACGAATGTGGAGGGAAAACAAAGGCATTTATCAAGGGAAAATTGGCAATTGCTCGTGTAGACGACTAAGTAGCAAGCAACCAATCCACATAGCAGATTGACTTTTTCCGTTATTGCAAACAATCGTTTCATATTTTTCATAAACGAAGGGTATTGCCTTCTCCAGCATAACATTTTCACAGACTCTCTGCTCTTTGTTTTCATGCGAAAATATTCTATCTAATATGAACAGGGGTGAACAGACATAGCCTGTAAACAATATGGCAACGAAACTGGCAGAATGAAATCATTGGTACAAGATACGGCATTTCCTAGAAAAAGCATTCTCCCTCGAAAAAGCACCCCCCTCTGGATGGAGCTGCCAATCGGATTGGTCCATGAAACCCCTAAACTGTGTACGTGCAAGCTCTTGATGGGATGAATCAAGAGACGCTTTTTGCAAAAGCATCTTTCGTTGAATAATTGTTCCTCAGGAACGCCTGAATTTTGCAATAGCAATCTTTTTTTATTTGAAGAATTCTTATGCATTTAAAGTCATAAAGTTGAGTAATAAGATGATGCTATTGGTTTTCGAAAAATGATTTTCTCTGTTCATTAATTTTTGAAAAATTACGGGCGACAAGTTTCACATCGATTTTCCCTCGACCCAGAAACAAATAATGAAATCAATATATAATTGTCCTTTCTAGCCTTTCTGCTATTCTACAATCCTACAATATTTATCAGACAACTTTAAAGCTATTTTAAAAATAATTGTTGTCGCTGAGGGCACATCTTGCCCCTCCTTGCCCCCCCCCCCCAGCGCAGGCATCCTTGTTGTTCCTTTTGAGATTGACTTTTAAATAAGCGGCTCGGGCGTTTAATTGATTGTTAATTGAGGAAAGATTGCACTTATATTTGAGGAAAGATTCGCGTGTTAATTGAGAAAAGATTGCACTTATATTTCATCAGATTAGAATTAGATACCAAAAAAACGTGGAAATTTTCTTAGTAGAATAAAGACTGGTAAGTATGGAAATATACAAAAGAAGTAAAGAAATAATATAACTAAGAAAACTAAGATCAGCTAAGATGATGACTAGCCTTAATAGGTAAGATCTTTGTGATAAAGTCATTACAAGTAAGAGATAAATAAGGAACTCCTTACTTTGATATAGCAATCTCTGGGAGTATCTCAGTAAATGACGCTTGTTTTCCTCCGTTGATCTCAAGTTCCCCTTCGACTGGAACAATCTAATTAATATAAAAAGCAACGTGAAATGAAACTTCAAAACCAAGAGCAAAATTTCAGCGCAGGAAATATGTGCTTATTGAAAAAAAAACCGTATGTCTGAAGAAAAAACCCCTTCTACGGTCATACCACAGTCAAGAAGCAATATCTGGTAGTTTTCATTGTAAAAGATAAGATATTTCAAAAATAGCAAGTAGCCTGTTTACCATATTTCAAATCGTATTAGCCTTAAAGCCGTAAGTATTAGCCTTAGGTAAGGAATATTATCATATACATGCGTAAGAGCCAAAACAAATTGGCTTTAAAAAGGTATAGAAGGGTTTTTACTGTAGCCATGTTTTTAATGATTAAACAGCCGAATTCAAGAAGCTAATCCTGTAAACAGAGAATTGGTATTCACCAGTAAAGATATTAAGCTACACAAGTATTCGTAGGTAAAACTAAACAACTAGATAAATAGGGTGAGTGATTAATTTTACAATGACACAACATACTTTTATTGCCACTTTTATTCCATCGGAATTTGTTGCTTCAAAAACCTCACCATATGATCCTTCACCGATTTTTCGCATTGTCTCGACCAATCTAAAAATAGAGACTTAAAGGTGACTTGTGGGGTAGAAACGAATTTCAGGTACGCAGAAAATTTATTAGAGAAAAAATTAAGTATTTTAAAATTCTTCATCAAAGCGATGGCTCTGCGAAATAACAAGAAATGTAGAGCAAACACCCAGCTCACAGTCTCACAGGCGAAATCGAATTGGAGCAAACCGGAGGGAGGGCTGGTTAGTAAACTCAGATGGATTCTGTCTTCACTATATGGACGGCAAAACCAACCGAATCAAATACTCCATGAAAGATACAGCAAAATCAGCAAATTCAAAACAAATGAATGATCCAGCCTTTTAAATACCACAGATCCGATAATTCACAAAAATCAACAGAAGTTTGACATAGATGAAAGCTGAAATGCCATATCAAGCGCCAGTCGCTCGGATCTCAGTAGTAGGTTAACTAGTCGAGACCTCAACCCTGATTGTGACGCTGTCGTAGCTGGGGATCGATCTCCAATCTCGCTGAGATTCTGACGCCACAAGCCAACGACGCCACAGCACCTTCAAATCAAGACAACTTTCATGAAAAACTAAAACTTTCAAATCGATATCTACCTTTTTGTTAAGTATTCACAAACATTTAAAACACGCTCTTGCTCACAGAGATCCAAAACTCTCTCTTTTGCTGTAAGTTGCAGACTTTCATCAAGAAGTCTTGATTCAAAGAGGTCTACACTGTGCTCTTCTCCAGGACGAAATGGAGTCAATGCTTGCTAGAAGGGAAAATTTGTAGAAATTGTTAACGATCAAAAACATTGATTGTCAAACATTTGAGATTTTTCTTGACAAGCAACATTTGACAGTTTGGCGTGGTGACATCGCAAAACGATGCTTGACAAGCAGAATTCTTTAAGTACTGGCATTGTAAAGATCAAAAGAATCACAGTTGAAGATTCTCTTGATTTTCCCGCTGTATCCGGCAAGCTGATTGGTGTTTAAATTAAAACACAATGCCAATTCAGCCTCACTTTCTGGTTGGTGTATTTCGATCTGCACCTGGGTATAAATTCTGCCTTTATCAAGTGTTTTGGTCTATTTCTGATGTTTATACTCTTTTTATTCGCAATGAATTTATGATGAAAATATAGATATGTCAAAAAACAACTATTCAAATTTCTTTGTTTTCTAATAACCACCCAGCCTCTATTAAATGCCTCTCTTACAATCCTGGAAATGAAATAAATGCCTGGGGACTTTATTAGAGAATTTGCAACATTGCGGTATTCCAAATCAACAAAAATTGTTCTTATTTTGTACTTACCAAGAAGGAAAGACGGCTTTTGTTATAAGAAGGGGTTTTAGGTCCAAAATCAATACTTCTAAGCATCCTTTTATTTTGCTCTTTGTTTTTGGTCATTTTTGGATCCCCTTCATCATCACTGGAATCATAGATTGTGTTTTCATGTAACAGTGAACTGTTCTCAAGTGTTTTTAGGTGTTTCAAGCATGCTTCTTCATATTCACCTTCCAAATCAATATGTCTGAGAATAACATTAGGTTGTTTTCTCTGCAGCATGATTGGCTTGTAATAATCATCATCATCATCATGGCTATGATCACCATCATAGTCATCATCACTACAATCATCAACATCATTCTCATTGTAAGTGTTGTTCTCCTGAAATTGTGATTTACTCTTGAATGCTTCATGGCTGTTCAAATTTGATTTTTCAAAATCACTAACATCATCATTGATCCTAAGAGCTCCGTGCTTTCTTACTTTATCTTTTGATGTTAACAATTGACTATCATCATCACTTTCTTGACCCAAATCCTTGTCTTCTTGCAATGATGAATCATCTTCAACTAGTATTAGACTTTTCAAGTTTGATTTCTCAGACTCCAAATCTGATTCAAAATCAATGCTTTTTCTAGGAATCTTTCCCTTTTTTGCCCCATTTTTTGTTGCCTTTTGCCCTTGATAATCACCAACAGAGTCCTCTAATGCAACCAGTAACTTCAAACTGTCTTTTCTGAGTCCTTCTGACTGGCATACACTCGACTTTTCATAATCAGGAAACATAATTGGGCTTTCATAATTGTGTATGCTTGATAAATCTATGATTTTTGCTGACTTTAGAACACTTCCTGACTCTTCCCTTTCAATATTATTTTCTTTGAACTTTCTTGTTCCATCAGTTGGTTGTAAAACACTTGACATATCATGAAAATCCTTATTTATGTGACCATTATTTCCAACATAAGGAGTAGAGGAGACATAATTCTTTAATGATTTTGAAGCATGTTCTGATGTGTTATTGCTGGTGTTACCAAATGACTGATTAAGTGAATCGTTTTTCTTATCTGTTTCCAATTTTGTCCCTCTGTCATATTTTGGCAGCTTTGACCTGCAAATCAAGAGTCTTGTCTTAAAGAGAGTCTTAAAATTTCTATGATTTGCTCTCTATTTCATGCCTGTCTACCTAAATTGCCAATGTGTGACAAAGCTTTAGAATTATAGGTGCTGGTGGGGCAAACTACTGAAGAGCTTCAGTGGTTTAAATTTTGGGTGTCTGTCTCTAAGCTATTCTCCAATAAAGTCTACTTGAGGTACATATGAGTAAGACTTATTACCTTCTTCCAACTCTTCACAAACACTAACAAAACAGCAACCTTTACAACAACAGTAACTCAACTACTGGTTTGCTTCAGAGTGGGCATGGACATAGGGCAGCCAATGGGGCATGGGGGGCGGTTGCCCCCAATCACCACCAAGATAAGGTTTTTTATATAAGGCTAAATACAATGTAAAAATGTGGTAGGGAGGGGGGTACGACTTTGTTGTTTTTCTTCAACCCAACCCATCATACCCCCAAAATTAATATGCACATTAAGCTAAAAGCTCCAAAAAGCGTTATGCTTTGTATCATGCAACATATCCAGTTTCTTGGTACCCCGCCTAATAGCAGATCGACATTTAGCACCTTAGTCGGATCAATCAATCACCTGGTACTTTTAATAGGATAAGGACAAAGACCAGATAACCTACACAAAATAACCGGCCCTGACTGACGACAACACCTTACCAGCCAGATGTTTGGTTAAATAAAAACGTTGTGAAATTATTCTTCGATTTATCTTCATCTGAAATTTCATCCCATTTGTCATGTAGGTTAAGTCTTATTTCTCTTTTCTTGTGTTTACCATATGTTCGAATTGTCTTCATCATTGGGAACCTAATAAAATTATTTCGCGCCAAAAACTGAAAGGGAGACTCGGAATATGAATGTGATAAAGAGGCTCTTTGATTAGCGAAAACGTGGAATCTTGGAATCATGGAATGGTCGGAATCATGGAACGGCAAAAACGGAGTTTTAAAGAATATTTTCAAAGGCTATTGGATATACGTATTAAGTATTGAAATCTCTAGGCTTCACGCAATCTGTGATGAGCACTCCAAGTTTAATTAAGATTTCTCTGAATTGTTTTAGTGATAATGTAGGAACAGAAAAAAACACATTTTTCTCATAAAAAACTTAATAATAAATTCATGATACGTTTAAAACACAAAAGATAAGCCGGAATATAATATCAGTTAATAGCAGAGATGTGTATGCTACCCATTTTCAAATAATTCAAAATTTTGCAGCATGCAAAACAAGAAAATCAAACAAGAATGTTACAGGTTCAAAAAATGCAGGTTTAACTGCAATTGCATCTCAGCAAAGACTGAAATGAGTAGCTCATATGCATTATTATAGAAATAGCAATACTGTGCTGTTGTGAAAAGTTTCAAAATGTCATGACAGAAGTTCTTTTGAATCTCCACATCATCCTGAACATCCTCTGCACCCACAGTGAACACATTCAACTACTTTGCCTTCTTCTAACTTGCTTTTTGGTACACGACAAACACAATTGGAACCAAAATTTGTATCCCTTGTTTGAATGCATCTGAGACAACAGAGATTTTCATATCCCTGCTTTTTCCATTTTGCAATCAAATTCTTATCAGCATAGTTCTCTTTTAGACAGTATTCATAAAGTTCCTTGCTGATTGCCTTTCTTCTGTAATAAAGATCATAAATATAACGTGACTTCTGATGATGAACCCTGAAGACTGGCCATAATGATTCAACTTTTCTTTTGCCCTCATGAGGTTCTGTTTCTACTTCTCTCATTTTTTGGTCCAGTTCTTCCAGTGTTGGTTCAATAAGCTCCCATCCTTCTGGAGGTGGTTTTCTGCTTCTTTTAACCTTTGGCATTGTCAGGATAAACTCTTCTCTAGAATTGAAAATATCTACTAAATATGACCATGATTCAATCATCCTAGCTTATAAGAAGTTTAAATTGGATAGTTTAGTCTACACTACATTTATTTACTGTGACCAAGATACCTTTCATGTGCTGCAGATGAGGAACCTTGCGCTTTTTTGGGGTCTAGATAATTTCAAAAGCATAAACAGCAAGCTTTTTATGTTTCGTTAGTAAATTAAGGATAATAACATCTCAAAAAGGTTACTTACCAGAACTTTTTCGTGTCAACAACTAACAAGTGCACTGGCCAAAGAAAGAAAAGAAACATAAGATTGAAGTGAATGGTCAAAGGAAGTACGTCACACCTCAAATCGAGGCAACTAATTCCCAGCTCTCTTGTTTCAGGGAAACATGCATCACATCACATGACTTCCATGCAAGAACAACATCCAAGAAGAAGGGAAGGAATGGCCTAATCTTTCACAACTTTGAAGGCTTGAGCAATAAAAGATAAAATTTTAGCAATGTCGCCTGGGCCTGTAGGAGAAAGCTCTGAGTTTTCAGAAAGCGAAGAGCTGACAGGATGCGGAGCTTCGAGTGCTTGCAACCCTCATCGGCCAGCACATCGATACATGGTCCTCACCTTCATCTGTTTCATCAGCTTTGGAAGTTATTTCTGCTATGACAATCCAGCAGCCTTGCAGTCAACAATGATTAAAGATCTGAAAATATCAAAAGAACAATTTATGCAGTTCTACGCCTGGTATTCATGGCCAAACGTCGTTCTTTGTTTCTTTGGTGGTTTTCTAATTGACAGAGTTTTTGGAATACGCCTTGGAACAATCATATTCTCACTGTTTGTGTTGGCTGGGCAAGTGATCTTTGGCTTGGGTGCCTACTTCAATTCCTTTGAAGCAATGGAAGCAGGAAGATTTGTGTTTGGCATTGGCGGAGAGTCATTAGCTGTTGCACAAAACACATATACAGTCGGCTGGTTCAAAGGTGCTGAGCTAAACGCTGTTTTTGGTCTCCAGTTGAGTTTCTCAAGAGTTGGTAGCACTGTAAACATGAACATTATGTTACCCATTTATGAATTCTTTGGAAAATCCTTAATCAGCCAACCAGCCAGTCTTACAAGACGCTTGGCTATTCCTTGCTGTTTGGTGGAGTTTTTTGTCTACTGTCTCTGTTCAGTGGTCTGATGATGGCATTCTTTGATAAAAGAGCAAGCAGAATTCTGAAGAAAGATGCAGCAAAAACTGGCGATGTCATCAGAATAACAGATGTGAAAGATTTCCCCATGTCAGCTTGGCTTATATTTATCATTTGTGTCACATACTACGTTGCAGTCTTTCCATTCATCAGTTTAGGTCTTGTCTATTTTGAGGCAAAGTATGATTTATCACCAAGTAGAGCAAACATATGCAACAGTTTGGTTTATTTCATATCTGCAGGAGCATCTCCTGTCCTTGGCTTAATGGTTGATAAAACAGGAAGGAATCTCATTTGGCTAATTGTAGCAGTTTTTGCAACCCTTGTAAGCCATGCCATACTTGCCTTTACATTTCTAACACCATTTGTGCCTATGAGCATTATGGGTGTGGCATACTCCCTTCTTGCATGTGCTCTTTGGCCACTTGTTGCAATGGTAATACCTCAGCACCAGCTTGGCACTGCTTATGGCTTCATGCAGTCAATCCAAAACCTTGGCCTTGCTGTGATAGCAATAGTTGCTGGAAAGATCGTGGATAGCAGTGGATATCTTGTTCTTGAAGTTTTCTTTTGTGTTTGCCTTTGCCTGTCCCTTGTGTCAACTGTTTTGTTGTACGCTTGGGATTCTAGTAAAGGTGGTGTGCTGAATTACTCTGCAAGTCAGCGTGAGTTGAGCAAACTAAAGAAAG
The DNA here is from genome assembly GCA_014526335.1 of Chrysaora quinquecirrha. Taxonomy (NCBI): domain Eukaryota; kingdom Metazoa; phylum Cnidaria; class Scyphozoa; order Semaeostomeae; family Pelagiidae; genus Chrysaora; species Chrysaora quinquecirrha. The sequence goes on along the minus strand of JACTAT010000059.1, from coordinate 2,505,803 downwards.
AAGCCATGAAAGATGTCATTGCAAAGACAACTGAAAAAGAACCACTTATCAGATCAAACAGAAGTGGTGAATTTGGTACAAGAAGTCCAATTAGAGCAGCTAGTGCCACGGAAATAAGAACTCGATTCTTGGCCAAAGTTGGTGGAACATATTTACAGATGCCGGAGACTTTCAGAACATCTGCATTTGTTTATCCTCATGTTCTTCGTTAAATCGTTGCATTATTCAAGCAGCCAGCTACATAATACAAATCTACTAAAGATGGGTTTTTTGAATTTATCAGAAATTCAAAAGACAATACACTTTGAAAGCAGCAGACAGTTTTTTCATTTTACTAGTTCATCTTAGCATTCAGTTTCATCAGACTTTGAACGCTTTCTCTTGCATTCTGTTTTGAACAGCAAAATTGTTCCTTAGGCTATCAAAAATTGTCAAATTACAGTAGTTAGATGTATCCTAAATCTATTACCTACTTTCTCGATGTATTCAAAAAGTTTGATAAAGATTTCTTACTGTAACATTTTCCTAATTTTGTAATATAAGACAGATCTTACTTACTGTTAATTTTTGTGATCATAATTTAGAAAATGAAAGATATTAATTGAAGAAAATTTTTTATTCATTGGTATTCTCTCTCTCATCTCATTTGTGAAACTCTACATTCATGAAGGGAAACGTTTACGTCATTGACTCGAGTTCACCAAATCGAGGCTCCAATGTTTGCCTGTGGAGAGTGCATTGCAGAACTGTGCTGGATGGATTTCTGCCTACTTTTGAAATAAATATTTTGTTGTTGGTTTGTTGTAGTGTCGAAGAAAAGATGAGTGGATCTATCGCTCGTTTAAAGCTCTTCAAGAATGGATGCAAAACTGAAGCAGGAAAGGTAAATAAGCTTTGCTCTTTCCATAACTCATACCCACCCCAAAGTATTTTTGATGGAGTTGATAAAATTAGGATCGAAATTATTTCAGAGACAATAGACTTGATTCTGATTGGTTAGTATGTTTCAACTAGAGATGAGCTCGCCTCTGATTGGCTGTTGTGAGTTGCTTATGACATTTAATGATAAATCTGAACTGCAACCCTGTTACCTTCTGATCTAATGACTCATTGGCATCAGAAGGTAACAGGACAAGTTGCAGGTTCACTTCAAAGTCTACCACCCACTGGTACCGTGTGTTAGACAATTTGGCCCCTCATGATGTGTTTAGTCAGCCTGTCTGGCAGGGACGCTGGAGCGATGGTAGGGCAAGGGGCGGCCAGGAATGTAAGGGCAATTGAGATAAAAAATTAGCGGGGTTTGGTGGTACTCCCCTAGGAAATTTTTTCTGTCCACGCCCTTTAGATTGGCTTAAAATGCAATAAAAGTTTTTCAACGAGTGTAAATAATGTTTTTATATGACAATTTTTGGCTGTCTCCACATGTACGCATTTCAAATGGCACAATAATGGCGAAACATCATATTTAACATTGTCAAAGTCAATTATCGATTTACATTAAAAAGGCACTTTTGCCCCCCTTGCCCCCATTAAAAAGGGGCAGGAGCGGTACTTGCCCCCTGTGCCCCCCTCTTTGGCATCCCTGCTGTTAGGGTATATCAAATTGACCCACTAAAATACAATAAATTTGAAATGTGTACTACACTGTTAAAGCAATGGCAGCCCCCTTCCACCCAGACAGAGGTAATGATTAGCTAGCTAAACTCTGCTCTAGAGCATCAACTTTGCATTATCAATGACTTGCTCTCACTTGTAAGCAGTTTGTCATATATGAAATCACACATATTTCATCAAGAAAGATCATTTCGTAAACACATAATTTTGGAGCCTCTAATCAGCAGGGGCCCTTAGTGGTACGCCCTAAAGGTAACCACCGTCAGCTACACTGCTGCTTTCTACCTTAAATTGGATTAGTTTTCCCTTTTTGGATATTCTTTTGCTTGTTCTTTAATTTATTTGCCATATATAAAGGAATCCAATTGCTACATTTTACCTTAGATGATTCTATTTCCTAAGTCCTTTGATGAATTGTTAGAGATAGCAAAAAGGGAGCTCAAGATTGACGCTGTGAGGATTTTCACACTGGATGGTGCAGAAGTTGACAATATTCTGCTTTTAAGGTTTTTATACTTCATTTTTGATGTTGTCTCTTTATAGTGTAGATGATTCATAATTTGAGTTTAAATAAAAAACTTTGAGGATAAGGTGTTTTTAAACTCTGCAGTTTATGCTGCCCTCCTCCCCCCAATGGTTTCCAACATGCTAAGGTTGGTTTTGTATATAGGCTAAATCTGATGTAAAAGTGTTGCAGGGTTCAACTTCATTATTTGTTCTTAAAACCATGCCCTAATTTTGTTGACCCCACCCTTTTGCCCCTCCCATATTGGATATATGTCTATGTCAGAGTCCAAGTGTTTTTGTTGCTTCTTTGAAAAAAATTATTATCTCCTCTTTCTGTTGCAGGGATGATGAATCTGTGTTTGTTTCGGCAGGAGAAGCCTTTATTGGTACAGTATATTTGTAACTGACATGTGCATAATACCTTTGACTTTATCCTGTTTCTTGCGATGGTCATGTTTGGTTTTTACCTATTGTCCTTGCTTAAAAAGTACTTTTAAAATTAAGACACATTTGCAATTCTGGGATGTGGCACAAACTTAAAACAGAAGAAAGTGCGATGGTACAAAAATCTTAGCTACAATTCACCATTCACCCGGTACAGGCAGACAACTATCTATCTATCCTGTAACTTATCCTTAAAGAAACGAATGCTGTCTTTTTGACTAAGATGACTTTAAATAACAAAAACCTTTACTTTAGGATATAAGTGTATAAGCTTATCAACCTATCAGGGTTATTTTCCAGATCTCCCGTTTCCCTTGATCTTTCCATGTGACAATTGGCCCCACAACATCAACGAGATCAAATAATCAAGGAAGGATTGTAATTCTTTATTATTTCTTATTGGCAGATCCTTCTTCAAGCGTTGGTAGTGTTATTCCTTGCTACAACCAACAGAAGGTGCTCGAGTCGAACTCTTCAGGTTAGTCAGAATTCTGGCTTCCATAAGATCGTAGACATCAGACGATTGTTACACGATTGTTCAAGGATTGTATTGATCGTTAATCTCAACGATATTAATCTTAAAATATCACACACAACTGATTCACGGCGATCTTTAGTTGTAACGATCTTATGGAAACCAGCCGATTACCGCTTAAGTCGAACTTTTGCTATCTAGAACTTTTTCCGCCTCCTTGGTTTTGGTTAGTTTAGGTGTTAACCTCGATAAGTTGAAACCTCACTACTAATTCAAACAAACTTCTGTTTCCTTTTGGAGGTCGGCTTACCGATGTTCAAATGCATTTTCCTTTGTGAGCCTTCTGTTCTGTTCTTTTCGTTACAGTACGGTTATATGTATTTCCTATTTTATTATTGTTTGACAGTAGGCTTAATTATCTCTCTTACCAGCGTCTTCGTTAAGTGACGAATGGGTGACACTAAATGTCGGTGGTACCAGATTTGTGACAACAAGGTAAGTTTATCAACCTTAGCATGTTCAAGGTTATATGACTTGGAGAGTTACTCGGCGATTTCATTGAGGTCTATAGCTCAGTGGGAACGTCGTTGGCTCTCTAATCATGCAGTCCTGGGTTCAAATCCCACCAATTGAGGTATGCCACTTGTGGAAAAATCTTTCCTTGTGTTCGCCATTCATGACAAATATACAATTGAATAGTTGCTTATTTTTTAGAACTTAAGTCTCCTAGCTCGCTTTAGCTTGCTTCTGCTTATTTTTGTTCTGTTTTGTACTTTTCAAGGCTTGTTTTCGCCATTCATGACAAGTTATAGCATGTTCAAGTGTATTTTTATGACTATGAGCAAAACAAGATACATTTAGGTTACTTTCAATCCTCTATGTACTTTCTTTTGCAACACCTCGATTCTTTCCTTTCCAGGACAACTTTAACCAAAGATCCTGACAGTATGCTCGCAAGGATGTTTTCCTCTGCAGGTATGCACTACTCCAAAGACCTTGCCATTCAAATCAATTCGTTGTTCTTTTGCTTTAGCTTTTCATTACTTCTAACAGTGTATAGAGTGTTCTCTTCTGGAGGCTCGCACTCCTTTATAACATTTCCATTCAAACCAAATACGTTATTCTCCAGGTTTAGCTTTTCATTACTTCTCACTTTGTATAGAGTGTTCTTTTCTAAAAGCTTGAACACCTGATGACCTTTCAATTAATTGGTATTTAGCTTTTCATTGCCTCCAACGGTTTTTTGCCGGGCTAAAGTAAAAGTTTTTCGTTATCTTTCATTAACATATAGGTTTCTCTTCTGTTATCTTCTTTTCTTTCTTGACAGTTTTGCCCCCCCCCCCCTCTTTATTGCTCAAAGTCCTGCATGCCTACACAGCAAGACTATTTCCTTAATTAGTAGTGAGGAGAGTAGAATACTTATACCGTTTTATTGCCAACAGATTGTGCCTGGTACAGCAGAGTTGATGGACAAGGTGCCTATTTGATTGACAGAAGTCCTGTGTACTTTGAAATAATCTTAAATTATCTTCGACAAGGTACACTTATCGTGGGAGAAAGAGCCGATCTTAAAGGTATGACACTTGATGCCATTTAATGCCGCTCTTCAGTTTGATTTCCGAATAATTCTTGCCTTCATTGCTGCCATGTTTTATGAAATATTTGAAGATGAAGATTCTTAAAGTTGGGTTGACTCTGGGCTGAAAATTTTGCTCCAAAGTTTGGCCTCAACCATCTTCTTTGGTAGCTTTTTCGCAAGCCGTTTCAAATACTTATAAGTATAAGTGGGATCTTCATTGTAGCGCCTACTTTCAGGAGTGCTCGAAGAAGCGAAATTCTATGGTCTGAGCAAAGTAGTGGAAGAATTGGAACACAAAATTCGGGTAAGTAAGAATGAGGCCAGGATTTCTTTATTTCTTTATAGTGAAGAAGGAAAATACTGGAATACTGGAAGAATTGTTGAATCTAAGTTGAACGAGTTCTCCACAAGTAGCATACCACTATTGATAGGACTAAATAATGCACTGCATGATCAGAGAGCTTCCGAAATTTCCACCGAACTATAGACCTCGTTGAAATTGCTTTTGAAGTTTAGCTGTGAGTCATTTTTATTCTTTTGCTTAGGCCAACAGGACGAGTATTTTTCCGATGGAAAGAGATGAATTTGTTAGAATTTTGCTATCAACACCATCGATTTGCGAGCTGCGGTGTCAGGTAGGCTGAAATTTAGCTTATTTGTTTTGGAAATGATTTCTCATTAGTAGGCCTAACTTGTTGGAATATTGGTTAGCATACTTATATCGTTTAGATAGTAATGCAGATGTATTCAAATTTGTTATTGACCCTAATGCAGTAGTATAACAAAAGGGCCAGCTCTGACGTCGGGTCTGAGTTGTGCCTTGCTAGCATGTATCAATTGCCATGACAATATTCTATGCCACAGGCTCGACACTTTCCACTGAGACGCATCATGCTATGCTCATTTTCTCTGCATTCTCCTACGAATTCTACCTCTCAGTGCTTGCAAACGAGACAACTAGGTTGGGCTACATTACGAGTTCACGGTTGAAAAGATCTGGCTCGTCAGTGGCTTCTCGTCTGTATCAACGCCTTGCTATAGTATCGAGCCACTGTTGTGCGGCAGAGTGAATTAAGTCTTGCCGAGAGTTTAGCTCGAGTTAACATCACTGATCGATTCAGACGTCTTGATCCTTTATAATGCCGTGTCAGGTAAAGCCTTAGCTTTATAACAAGCCCAAACTCTTCTCAGCATTATATATTAAAGGTCACTTTCTTGCCTGTTTCATTCTTCTTATAAATATTCATTTTGTATATTTAAGTGCTTATGTAACTGTTCATGGTTTCCGTTACTGCTTGAAATTTGGATTTTAAGCATTAGTCTCTTCTTCTTTAGGGCATCAACTTAACTGGAACTGACCTGTCCAATTTGGATCTCCGTTATATCAATTTCAAGCTTGCTAACTTGGCTGGTTGTGATCTGTCTGGTTCGAATTTGGGTAACAGTTGTCTGGAAAGAGCAGATTTGACTGGTGCTTGTCTTGACGTGAGTTTCTTAAATGTCAAATTTTCCAGCAGTGGCAGAAATGTTCTGAAAGAAATATCTCAGTGAAAGCCTCTTTTTAGTCTTTTTAGTCTGATGCTCTTCAAATCATTAATAGTTAGAACTGGTTTAAACTAGTTGGTACCGGCTAGAACTTGTGTGAACTTGTTAGAACTGGTTTGAACTGGTTGGAATTTGGTATAACTGATTAGAAATGGACTGAACAGATTAGTTCTTTGTGTCTGCATAGTGGTGTTTTTATTAGTTTGCTGTCTTGGCTCGTAAATTTACAATATCTAGTTCTTAGATCTATTTCTTTAGTTCCAAACCCTTAAAAGTGTGGGACGAACGATGTCCATAGACAGTGAACGTCCGTTTTAATGTCCCTACCTGTTAACAGACGGACAGAGGATCTAGACAAAGGACTTGAAGGTGGTGTTGCGTCGTGGCCAAACCCATCTTCTTCGTGGTGTCATAAGCTCAGCTAGGTCATTGTTTGAGCCCTTTCTTTTCTACGGTAGCGTCACAGCCAGGATCGAGGTCTCGCTTAGTTAACCTACTGCTCAGATCGTAGCGACTGGCGCTAAATAGCTAAACCATTTCACTTCAACCTAGACTGTGTGATTTTCTTTAGGAAGCAAATCTCAGTAATGTGAAAATGTCCAGAGCAAACCTCGAAGGTGCATCTTTGATCAAATGTAATTTCGAAGATCCAACTGGCCACAAAGCTAACTTAGAAGGTGCGTGTATGACTATGCCATATTGTCAATTGTTTCTGGTAATAATGTTAAGGCTAGTTTTCATTTGTTGTACTTCGTCAACGACCGTCGCAGTTAATTTATGTCGCAGATCATTGCAAACTATCTGCAACTATCGTAGATTGCCAGTTCAAAATGAATACCTTTGTTTTTTTACTGATCTCGGACAGTCTGCGGTAAATTTCAAAACATTTTGACTTAATAGCAGCATCTGCGACAGTCTGCGATCGTTGCAGACTGTCTGTGAGTAAAAATCAGGGGTTTTCATTTGGATTTGCATTTGGTAGTCTGCGACGGTCTGCGATGATCGCCGACGATATACACCAATGAGAACCAGGCTGTACTGCAGTTGTCAAATAAAATGAAGTTTTTATGTTTGATCTGATGTTTGATCCGATATCCCCAGGTGCAAATTTGAAAGGAGCTCTTCTAGAAGGCTGTCAAATGACTGGTGTCAATCTAAGGCTAGCAAATCTCAAAGGAGCAAACATGCAGAATACTGTATTACATGATGCCGTTCTTGCTGGTGCTGATTTGGAGGTATGAATTCTAGTTTCTGAAATTTTGTCCATGAAAGTTGTAATGCATCACTTCGATGCAAAATCAGATCTGAATCCTAAAATCATATGTGAATATTACGGGCGTATAGACGGGGTAAATAGCCCAGCCATCTAAGCAAGTTCATAACCAAACTTTTTAAGTTTTCTATCGTTAGAGTGGACAGCTGGGATGAATTTAAGACAACGTACCATTTATGGAAATGTCTGGGTGTGACGTGATCGATGACGTCATGAGAAGGGCCTAAAATCTTAAGACCATGAAAATCTATTCGCATGTTAGTCAGATATGGTTGATATATGCATGTTTGGAAATTCTGAGAATGGAAGACTCAGCAGGAAAAAGTTTCCTGTACCAAAAATACACGGTTGCCGAAATAGGTAGGCTCATCAGAACATACTCGAACTAAAACCATTCATTTTAAAGCGAGAAGGAGATTCCTTGCGATGTCTGCGAACCTTCCAGCTTCGGGGACGGTTGGTTTTGGAGGCCTACCAAACCTGCCGTTTTCAGAAGACGGAACGAAAAAAAAAGTTTCGACGTCTACCAAAAACAGAAGGCGCCTGTTGTTGAAAACAGAATGTGACCAAAAAATACACCCTATATCGTTGATTATTTTCAGCTAACAACACGGCTTTAATGATGATGATGCGAGAATTTTTCGCCCCCCTCTCCCTTTGGGACAATATTGGTATTATTTTTCGTTGTTGCATGCTTCCGGGGTCTGTCCGTAACCAGAAGGCATACCTACATTATTCGGGGGAAGAGGGGTGGTTTTTCTATCGTTGAGCCTTCGTTAGAACCTGAAAGTCCCCGAATTTCTGTGATCTATGATTTTTGCCACGAGTGCAGTCCGACTGGATACATGTTGAATCAAAATCTGTTTCCCTGTCTGGAAGATTTCTTTTCTTTGATTTCAAAGAAAAGAGCGTTTCTTTATCATCGTAAAACAGACTGGCAGTCTGTATTTGTTAACGTGACGTGATCCTGAAGCAGTTACAGATCCTGAATACAGCTTAAGCTTTGCCGCTGCTTCTAACAACTGAATTAACAATAAATACAACTCCTTGGGCACTCAATTACCAACTTTGCATGAATTGACAACTGAGTTGACGGTAGGCTCGTGGCGTGTATCTCGACTAAATTCTAATCCACAATGTATTTGACCATTCCTTCTTACCCACCGAGGGGTCTACAATTTCTTGAGATGGTGCACCAGTTTTATAGGGTTTTACAATCTCTTTGTCTTTTCTGGTGAAATTTATAACTTGTGTCTTTTCCTTTATCTAGAACTGTAACCTGACTGGTTGTGATCTGCAAGGGGCGAATCTGAGAGGTGCAAATGTTGTTGGTACAGTTTTTCTTAACATCACTACTCCACTACATATGGTCCATTTGATGTGAGACAATGATGCATAACAAGATCTAACCTGTGTGCCTTAAAGCCAATCTTTGAAATAGAAGACTTTGGACTTTTAATCTTTGCATCATGTAATAAAACATTCGAATTAAACATTTATATTACAAATCTTATAATAAAATCAAAATAATTCCTGATCATATATAGGTAATAATACTTTCTATGTAGTAATATTGTATATAAGTTATTAGCTGGACAGCTTTAGATAGTGGTCCAAGTTTTTCCTTCCAGCGTTACGTACTTCCTTGCTAAACGCCCTGATTGTTCACTACTTCTACATGAATGAGATTGTTATTTAGCTATGTGTATTGTACATTTATACGCTTTGTATTGCAACAGTAATAGGAAATGAATTAATCTTTTTAAAACCATTGTTCAAATTCAGTATTATTTTTCTTCTGGGTGTTTTCCTTGCAACTATCTTGCACTGAATAATAAGCGAAGATTAAGTCTATGCGATAAGGAATTAAAGAGAATGAGAAGTTGCTAAATTTGAGCGAAGTGAAATTAACGCGAATAATTAAAGCTACAAAATCAAACCATTAAGAAAGTACCAAAGAACGCGATTTGGAAGACCAGTTCTTTTATCTTTCAGTAACAAAATGGATCGGTAGATGACGGGATGTAGTTTCAAATTAAAGTAGCAACAAATCCATCCTGTTTGTAGGTCAAGTCACAACAGAATGTCATATAAAATCTACTTTAGCTGAAACGTTTGACTGGATTTCCGATTTTTTTGGCGCGTGAAAAGGCGAAAATATTGACGTGCTTTGGGGGCCACAAAGAAGCAGCAAAAGTCTCAACGAATCAAAAATTGCGTTTTCATCAACTTGGCTTTAAAAATAGCAAACTGCCATTACCATTATGGTAACAGTACTAACTGCTATTAACTGTAAACTGTTTTCACACGAAATCTGAAGCTGCTTTCCCTTGTTCTATTATTTGGTTTGGCACTTTTTTTCATAGCACCGAATAACGCGTTCGATACCCTTGAGTTCATTAGTTCCATACTGTACTGGATAAAATCATCTTGTTGCATCCTACATGAAGTAATTGCTATATTGGTTTGGTTACTCATTGAAAGGGCCTAGCCAGAGAGGCAAAGAAGTGTCAAATTGAGGTCAGCGCTTTGATCAGTTTTGTTCTTCTGTCCTAATATTCCTGGTCTTTGATGGCGCCTGATGGGGTTGAAGATCTTTTTATATAACAAGGTATGCTATAATTGTCAAATAAAGCCGCGAAGAAGTATTAGTCTGTGTGTAGTGACTAGTGTGTCTTACGAAGGCCTAGTCTAGACTGCTAGAGGTAGAGCTACTATCAACTATAACGGTAATTAACAAGGCTAGATACTATCTATCTAGGTAACTAGGCCTTTGGCTATAGGTGATTGATGTTATGGATTGGTGAACGGTATAGATAGTAGCCTTAATTTGTGTGCCTAACAATCTATAGTTTGAGCTTTTGGTAATTATGGGTTACCTAAGTACACACACTGCAGAGTCTGGCACTTGAAAACCCGAGTTTTCAATGGAACAATACAGTCTAACAATTGGATAGAACAATAGAATGAGGCTCTTGCACACCAGAGATCTTGCTGAAAAAGCCAAACTCTACAGTAGATACTATACATACCAATCTGCAGAGTGGGAGTTCTTCATGAGATCTCGTTCATGCAGAAGCCCATTTCTATTGTTATTTTCTATTGTTCTATTATTTGTCTCGTGCTTGCACATGCAAGACTCTCCAGACTCCCATGCTTACCTGTCTGAGCTATCCAATGATGCCTATGGGCTACCTATATGTTATATGTATTTGGCATTATGTTTTATTTTCTAGAATACCAGATGGAGTTGCATTTTTCCTGTTCCTTATATATCTGCCTATTGGTGCATTATTGTGCATTATTCGAATACTCTTTTGTGTGCAGCTTCTTATTATATTAAGCATCTTACCAAAAGGAATTTTAGCAAGGAAGTAAGTATTGAAAGACTCTTTATAAAATTGATATTGAATGAAATATGACTCTGCTGTTGATTCTGCATTTAGAGTGAACACCAGTCTGCAGAGTGTGGCACTGCACATGCAAGATAAACAATAGAACAAAAGAAAAACAATGGAAATGCACAAGAACTCGCCAAGAATTGCCCTACTCTGCAGACTTGGAGCAATGCCCTGTCAAAGAGTAAAAACTGATGTCCCAAACCGATTATGATGTGGCCCATAGATTTTCAACCTATGGCTTAGGCAGCTGCAGTTGCTATGCAACTGATTGCCTGAAAATGTAACAGATTGTTGTCATCATGCATTGCCTTGGATTAGCTTGCATTACCCTTTTCTCTTTCATTATTCATTATCATTCCAAGCCTTGTATATCCTTTTTTGCATGCGGCAAATTGTGCTGCCTTCAAATATCACTTTGTGTTGCCTTGCTTTGTCTTGCCTTGCCATTCGTCACTTTTCATTACCCTGTCTTGCATTACCTTGCCCTGCATAATCTTTTGTTGCTTGTGACACATTGCCTTACGTTGTATTGTTGCCTATCGTTGCAATGAAAGCCTGTGTTTTTTTAAATTTATCAGAGACAATCAGTTCCATACAAGCAAAACTCCCGTTGGAAACAAGACCTGATAAAGACAAGACATATTGTATGATGCTGACTAAATTTTTCTAAAAATCCATCCCGTGCATCAGAAACTGAAGCAGAAAGAGTAATTGTATAATTATAATATTTTTAAATTTCCTGTTTCAGATGGATTTTGAAAATTTGTGGCTGCATTCTTGGAATAATATCATATTCACAAAAAGATGAGAGAAATTCATCATCTAAATCAAACGTAAGAATATGTGTTTCAGGGATGCTAGAGCCTAGTTGAGAGTTTGAGATGAGCCTATTGTTCTATAAACAATAGAAAACAATATAATTACATCATATGCTTAACAATAGCCTTTTGTTATTTGGAAAAGTGAGGGGGCTATAACCCCCAGCCCCCATTCCGACTCCCCATCAACAGTGGGCCTGCATCTGTGTTTGTAAAGCACTCGAAGCCTCACACCTTTTTCGTATAACTTTGATGCCTGTACTGGGCAGCTGCCTCCATAAACCATAAATCTGAATAATGCCCCATTTGATGTGATCTGGTTTGGTTTGAAATCTCAATGTAATTCATATTTTCACTTCTTTTGTAGATATTGGTTTCAAATAGTATATCAGAGCTAGATAGCCTTGTGATAGAATTGGTGGAATCACATATGCTGGTATGAATAAATAATGAATTCTACTGCCTTATTACTACTTTATTAGTACGTATATCACATTTTCACACTGGAAGCTCAACTAATTTGAATTACATTGTTTCATTCTGATTTGTCATTGATGTGTCATTGACAGTCATTCATGAACATGTCATTTACTTCCCGCACAAAGCAATTTTCCAGTCTGGTACTAAGTCTGTTTTATGACTGATTCCTTCCTCACTCTGTCTTTCCATCAAGTGCTTGCAAAACAGCAACACTGCCCTAAAGCATCCAGCCTCAGGCCTTTTCGTTTCATGCGAGCGATCGCTTGCGAGCGCAAATGCTCTCACGTGAGCTTTTTGTCGTACGCGCAAAATGGTCAATAATGTAGCTAGAATGTCACGCAACAATTTATTAGAACAATTTTGAAAATTTAAAAAAAAAAAACGCGATTGAGCCTACGAGAATTTTATTTGGTGCGAATTCTGCGAAAAGAACGATGATATAAGCTTCGAAAACCCGACGAGACGATCAATTAAGCATCAAGGTATCCGAAAAGCTTTTATTAATAACATAAAGCCTGGTCAATAAAGGGCAAGCAACGTGAAAATATCATAGAAAGTGTGGTAGATGTCGATCTGGAAAAAATACCAAAATCGCACGTGTGTGAGTGGTGGCCAGCCAGTGAAAGGCCCTAGGGGAATGAGAAGAAAGGCAATGCTAGTGGATTCTGAATTTTCAAGGAATTCAGAACTTTTGGAATGCGGCGGTGATTTCAAACTTTTTTCATCATGATATTATTCTAGTTATGTCCACTTAAACTTTTCAAAAATTATGTTGACATTACGTCTACATTGACTTGTCATTCCTAATTTCATTTCGGAAATAAGGATTTCGCCTAAATACGTAATTAGCACATTTTTGCTTTATACGGATGATCTCTTAGTCTTCTTGATTGAAAAAGCATTTGTTTGTCTCTACATACATTTCTTAGCTTATCTAGTAAACATAAAGGTTCAATTTTATTGTTTTCAGGTGTCAAGGAGTAGCTCTTTACCAAGCTTAATAAGCTGGCTAATGGGATATAAAAACTATGAAAATTCACATGGAAGTGTAGATGATAAACTGAAGAACTGTATTAACAGGACAGGTAAGAGAGAGATATACCCTTACTAACATGCAGCAGATAAAGTGTTGCCTGATAGACTCACCAAACCACTTACAAGCAAAATTCTTCTTTGAACTATTCCTTGTTTGTTCAGTCATCTAAAAGGCTTCTTCCATCCATTTCATTCTGTTTGTTCATGTCTTTCATAGGGTAGAGGAGAAGCACCCATCCTTTTGAGTGTATCATCTCATTTGCATGATGCTAGACAATTCGTTCATTTACAGCAGTGCCTGGAAACGTTGTATGGGTTCATAGATCCAAAAGAGTGCAACCTTTCTATTATTCTACCGTTATTCAAACAATAGCTTCGTGCATTTTGCCTTTTAAATATTATACTAAAGAGAGGCAGAGGCAAATACACAAGATTTGGCACACTAAGGCTTTTCGAACCTATGTTCTCATCAGAGTGTGGCTTACCTTTTAATATGTGGCTGTGGTGTATGTGTGCACTGTATACTGTATCTTGCTTATTTTCATCAATTTTTCTTTCAGATATAAATTTCCCAGTTCTAGTGTTTCCAGAAGAATCATCGACTAATGGAAAGGTATCAATGCTCAAATTCAGGTATTACGAAGATATTGTTAAGATTTGATTATCATTGATAGCTTTTGTGAATAAAAACATCAGTTTGGCAAACGTTTTTTTATTGAATCGTGATATTTCGGTGATCTTTGCGAACATCAAATTCAGACGAAACATTGCTTTTATTATCAGCTTCTGTCACTGCACGAATCCCTATTCGCATGGAGGACAGACAATCCTAACAAATCAATTTTGTGTTTACAGATGTTATAAATACATGATTTTGTCGGGAAGAGTCAATGTTAAGCGTCATTGTGGCGTGCATTTTGTGACAAAGTTCTATTATAGCTAAGCATACAATTGCTTTTCACTGCTAGTCCTGAGGGGCATTTCACTCTGCGAAAAAGCGTACGAGATTTCTATTAAAACAAAAGGACTTCCAAAGGATTTCCAAGAAAACAATAGGACTTGCAACAAAGGTGTACGAGACTTCCAAGGAGTGAATCGCCCCCTAGTCCAAGATCAATTTTTTCTGTAGTGTTCTGTCGCTAGTGGGGCCGGGAAATTTTACTTCGAGTTTGTGCAATAACTGTAGGTACTTTTTATGTAATGAATAATCCGTTTCTATCATCATCATCAGCATCGTATGCGTTATTTCTTCCGGATAAACATTATGCAATCTATAACATTATGCGACTGTTCCGTAGGGGTGGAGCGCCTTGGTAGCTGGCCGACTTTTCAGTGGGCCGACTTGTCCTGTTACCCAGGGGGGGCAGTCGTCCCTCCAATTTTCGTAGAGACAGATCTTGAATATAGCCTTTTGCAAAAGTGCTATAGGATGCAAGGTGGTTATATTTTTGCCGCTCCAGTCCCGGACCCCTGTTTACGCAACTTTTCCCGTTGAAGATTATTAACCAGCGGTCTAATATGTTCGACCGCTACGTCCTAATGTGAAACAGGCTTTCAAAATGAAATTCATATCATTGCATAATCTTTCCATTTTAGCAATGCATATTTTCAATTACATGAAGCTTACCAACCTGTGAGTTAACCTCTAATTCGGTACTTTAATCTTATATTCCTATTTACTATTATCTTTTTTTGTCACGTTGCAGTAAAAGGTAGAAAGTTTCGAACTTTTTTCGCCTGACAATCATCAGAATTTGAAACGTCAAGGAACACAAATTGAACAAATAACCACGAAAAGAGAGCATTTGACTCCATTTCTTTGATTGCTTTATTCCGTTATTCAAATTTGTTAAATTGTTCCATTTCAGATCGTTTTGACAGCAAAAAGACCTTCACTGTTGCCTATAAAAGTGGTATGAAATGTCATTTAACATTTATATATAGGCCCACTGAAAGTATCGAAAGCTCCAATAGTATATTTTTATAATAATAGCTCAGTTAATATATTTAGGAAAAACCTGTTCCCACCTTTATTAGGGAAACATAACTGATTGAAATTGTTAACTCTTTTGGTCAAAGTAATCAGTCATGGACATACTGATTGACTAATCAGTCATAGACTGATCCGTCAAAGATATAGTGATTGACATGTCAATCATAGAGAAAGTGATTGGCTAACGATTCATAGATTGATTATTGATAGACACAGTGACTTAATTATAAGTAATTGATATGGTGATTGACTAACCAATCACAAAAAATGTGATTGACTAACGAGTCATAGACTGATTAATCATAGACGCAGTGATTGATTAATCAGCCATAGACTTATCAGTCATATATACAGTGATTTGCTAACGATTCATAGACTGATCAATCATAGACAGAGTGATTGACTAATCAGTCATAGATTGATCAGTTATCAAAACAGTGATTGAATAATCAGTCATAAACTGATCAGTCATGCACACAGTGATTGACTAGTCATTCATATACATAGTGATTACTAATTGGTCAAAGGAATAAAGCTAACGAAGCCTCTTTGTTGCTGCTTGAAGTAAATTCTTGGGCTTCTATATTACAAAATTCTTCTTGTTGTTAAAAACCTTTTCTTTTCTGCAGAGCGTGCTTACTGGAGGGTTTTGGAGTGATTTATTATGGACATTTTTTGTCCCTTATACACTCTACGAGATAAGGTCGGTATCTAGTATCAGTAGTATACTTTCTGATACCTTGTATAATGTCATTGGCATTTAGTTACTACTTAAATAAATCCACTTTTACTGCTTAAATTCATGTACGCGCTTTCTAACTGCACTATTGCTGAAATTTGTCTGGATTTGGCAAGTCGCTTTAAGCGTTGTATAAACTTTGTTGGTCGAGCATTTAGATTAAACATTGTTGGTCGAACTTTTAGTTTCGGTTTACAAGCAATGTTTGACCGTTTGGTCATGGCACAAAACATTACTTTACAAGCAGGTTTGTTTGGCATTATTTTTGGGAAACTTCAAAACATTCTTTGCTTGTCACAAGCAGAACATGCTTGTCAAGCAGAACATGCTTGACGAGTAATATTTTGCGACGTGGTGAAACAGTCAAACATTTTGTTTGACAAGCAAAATTTCAAATGTTTGAGCAATAATGTTTGATCGCTCGGCCAAGATCTTGTGAGATCACCCATAGCTCTGAATTAGTTTAGAAGTTTCAAGAAGAATAGACGATCGTTAATTTACTTGCTTGCCAACTGCCTTGTGATTTTGTGCTCGAACTGCACCAGTTCAGCTTCGCTTTCTGATTGGTGCATTTTGATCCGCATCTTGGCATAAACTCTGCCTTTCCAAAGTGTTTCAGTCTGTTTCTGACGTTTATACTCACAGGAATGCCAGACGAAAAAAGCTTTTAAGTATATCCAAAAATGTTTCCGCTGTTTCTTGCAATCTTGTTATCTTCTTTAAACTTAAACTTGAAAAGCCAAATCTCTTGCTATCATACTGTGGCTCAGTATAGTGGTATGACGCTGTTTTCGATTACACTTTGTCTTTTTTATTTATTATAGATATTTACCTCAAATGGAAAGAGCGGAAGCTTCCTCTGTGGATGACTTTGCAAAAAGTGTTTGTAAGGTAAATATATAACGCAGAGTACAGTCTTGTTTGCTATAAGATAAGAAAAGCCAGATCTCTTGCTATCACACTGTAGCTCAGTATAGCGGTATGACGCTGTTTTTGATTACACTTTTAAGATGCTTTGGCGTCATGGCCTAATCCAGCTGGCTGCTAGTGTCAGAAGCACAGCGAGGTCGGGGTGCGACCCCAGCTGTACAGTAGCGTCAAAGCTACGGTTGAGGTCTCCATTAGTTAATCTCCTGAGATCCTAGCGACTGGCGCTAAATACACCATTTCACCTTAATTTTTCACAAGCAGCTTAGACTTGCCAAACATTTTGGATCAAAAAATTGGTTTGAAACAGCTAAAATGGCTATTCAGATACAGTTACTCAAGAAAATCTTCATAAACTTTCACTTCAGTACTGGCTGAATTTTCTCGTTTCTTACAAAAATAGACATGTTTTCCTCGCAAACTTGTCGTTTTCCCAAGGCATGGCATTAACAAGACAACAGATGACATGTCTTTGACCTTTACCTTTTTTCATCCAAGGAAATGTGTGACTCTCTTGGACTCAAAGCAGCTCAATATGATGCTAGTGATAAGAAGGAACTAATAAAACGGATGCAGCATGTGCAGCCTGGTAAGAAAAAGGCTCTTGCATCATTTGTTTAGTGTAATGTAATATCTAGCTTCATGTGTTCACAAATTAATAAAATTCCTGGTTGTACTGCAGTTTCGGGGTCCCTAGTTTAGCCCTGGTCAAACGTACCTAGTATTTCATCCAACATTGTCCAACATTCATGTTAGGCTAAATGTTGGCAGTTGGAAGCGTTTAGCCACCTTGTTTTTCGGTTAGAACGTTATCAAAAGACAGTTAGATTTAAGCTATACAGGTAACTTAGACCCCTAAACGTAATTTTACCGAGTTCCCCAAATTACCAGCAGATTTCTCAAAAAGATATTTTCTTTATAGAAGTATTTCAGAAACAATCGCAACCATTTGCGTCGTCACTTCGAAAATCTTATTCGTCGCAATCAAATTCGAAGCTGGAAAACATGATTCGTCAAGTCAAAGACGTTTTGCCTCAAGTTCCCATTGACGTTGTCCGGAGAGATCTAGGTGGGCTTAATGTCTTCTTAATAATTTTCTACATTTGTACAGTATAATGCTGTTTTTACCCAATTTTTAAATGCCTTGTGTGTTGTTTCTTATGTACTGGCTGCCTATCTGTTATTGGTTTTCTGTATCTCACTTTATTATCATTTGTTAATACTGTCATAATAATGATTTGTTATTTTTTGCTCAGGCCCTAATCCAACGGTCAGACATTGTTTGTCAAGCATTGGAAATCTGCTATCAAGCAATGTTTGTGACTAACAAAATACCCACGAATGGTTTCTTGATGTTTTTAAAATGTTCAAAATGCTTGACGGGTTCAAAGATTGTTTGACGAAAACTGTTTTACGACCTTGTCAAACGGTAAAACATTCTGCTTGACATGCTATTTTCAAATGTTTATGATGACACACAATGTTTAAACGTTTGGCCTGGGCATATACAATGTTTGACCGTTTAACCAGGTCACCAAACTTGCTTGTCAAGAATTCGCTGGGCAATGTTTTCAAGACTTCAAAACTATTTCTTGTTTTTTGCAAGAAAAAATGATTGACAAGCAATGTTATGTGACGTGACCAAACGGTAAATTTGCTTGACATTCATATTTCAAACGTTTTACAAACAGAAATGCGCGTTTAGGGACATAACTCTTCGGCACAATTCGGGACAATTTAGGAACGACCTTCGTTTGAATTTTAAGGACAATTTGAGGAAAGAGCAGGGTCAGTTAATGGACAATTTTGGGACAAAATTGTTTTGCTTGATCTTTTTTACTTTGATTGTTTGATCTTTTGGCCATGGTCTTAGTCCCCCCAGCCCCAAGGGCGCGAGTTTGCCCTCACCCAGTGCACCAAAAGGCTTCTGTTCGGCAGTGGCTGTAAATGTTTTTCAAATTATTTTTATAGACACAATCTTCCTTCATCAAGGGACATTTCCGATTATATTTTCACAGTGTCTTTGTCTCTGTTTTTCATAGCGAAGTCAAAATCAGTCGATGCAACTCTAACAAATTTGCTGGAAGGAAAAATAATGTATATTCCATTGTCAACTGAAGAGATAGAAGATGAGAAAAGACAACAAGAAATAAAAAAAGCAGAAGCATTGAAGGTAAAAAACACAGAATATTTCAGTCTACTTTGCTCTTTTGTTTAAAAACCTTTCGCTTGATGATTTTGTACTGTATAACCTCTGATGAGCCTCTGGAGTTCGTTTAATTTTGGAGATTTTCGAGAAGCTCGTTTATTCAAAGGGGCTCAGTGAAAAGGCTGAACATTGTCATTTATCTATTTCAATTAAAACTCTGAATTTAAAAAGCTTTTTGCTTTCTGATCCTAGACCGTAAAAAGCTCTGCTGAGACCCGGGAGATTTTTATTTAGGAGATTTCTAGAGAGCAATAAGAATGGAGCTATAAGTAAGGTGCTAGATGAAAAGATGTAAAATGATCAATGGTGGTGCATGCCAATTATATCACCATGATGAACACAGGCAGCAATCGACAACAAACTTTGCTTTCTATGATCTGAGTGGAGCAGACCAAAATATATCTCAACTATTCCCAGATTCTGTGATTATGACTCTACGATAGCTTGACATTGATCTTACGGATAGCTCGATGTTTACGTACAATACGTCCAAATGGTCTACATTTGGATCTTGCATATACGGTCTTGGGTTGCTTGTGCGAGAAAGACCCTTCAAAATCACGCGATTATCCCAAGATCCCAGAAATCAGGCTTAAAATTCATCAGATAAGCAACTGCATGTTGTTTAACAGCTGTAAGCTGAATCTCGCAAACTAAAAATCCAAATCAATTTTAACTCTTGTTTCCAATTTTCAATACGATTTAAGCAATCACGTACATAAACTTTATCTTCTAGGTTTTATCGGTAATTATAACGTGTTCTGTTAATAGGTTTAAGAATTTTGTAAATTTAAACAGAATCCGAAAGGGCGGCCTGCCTTTTTGCATGATTTATTCATAAGAGATGTTTTAAACTACGATATTCCTATTTCAATGTCAATTGCTTTATTGATCAGAGTTAAGATAATTCAGAACATCAAGTTCTACTTAATTCAATTCTTCAGTTACTATTATGAAATTTAGATAACAGCTACGTGTAAATAGTTATACATTAACCAGTAATGATTGTCTATAACTATTTCAAAAGGACATGGATGCGCAAATAACAGTATATACAGCTGATTTCTTATCACGCTAAATGCATTTGTGCAGCATTAGATTACGCTTTAATGGATGTGTCACACTCGTTAGCTGAAGCAAAATAACAAACACTGTCGCCATATTTAAGCCATTAAACCTCACAAAGTTCAAATCCGGATGTTAGTATTCAGTGTAAAGCATAGACTTGCTACCTTGGCCATAGTTGTCTTTGTTGAATTGAATTGTCGTACAAGACCGAGTTGAAGACCTCGGTTTGGTGTTAGTCTCGGTTTCAGGTAATAATCTATAAAGACCCATGGAATATAGGTATTCTACGTGCTGCTTCCATTCTCCATGTGCTACTCTGTTACGCTGTACTGTATAGGTTTTATACAATACTTGGGGAAAATTTTAGACACAATAGAATAATTTGTTGCCATGATGGTCGTTAGACTGCGAATAATTTTGATATTTCTTTATTCGCAGAAATCATCATTTGATATGAAATCTAAAAACCAGAAAGGCTTATCATTTTATGAAAAAAAGAAGTTAATGATTGAGGAAGCCAGAAAGTATGCTGTTTGTTATTTTTATTTCTACTATTGCACTTATTTTATATCATACTGCCTTCTATATCTAGACCACCTTTGATAATTTCCTTGTTAGATCAAATGCTGACATTGGGGGGGGGGGGGGGTCACCAACAAGTTGCCTTGTAAGATAAGACCTCATTGCAACTACTGGTGGTGTTTTTGAAGTTTTTATTAGCTGTTTTCGAAAGAGTGGATTAAAGTAATAAGTCTAGGTTGTAGCTATCAGATTTAAAATGGGTTCTCTGAAAATTGAAAAATTTGCACCTCTCGCACAGAGCGGTAAAAGTGACAGTGGTACCAACGGCTAACGCAAACGATCAATAGTCTTTCCAGATTCTTACTGTATTTAGTTATGTATTCACAACTGATTTTCCCCACATATGAGTTGTTCTATTTTTCCAACACAAGGAATTACTTGGAAAAGCACCCAGAATTTGCATGCTAAAAGATGATCGGAAAAGATGGAGGATTTCTTTCAAGAACTGGCGAAACAAAAACGGTCAGATTATTTTCGCTTATTGTATATGAGTAAAAACATTTCTATATATATGAATAAGAAAATTTATGTCCATATTTTTGCAAAGGCAATAAAGTGAAACTCAAAATATCGTGACTAATAAGTATAATTTTGAATAGACACATTTCTAAAGCTCCAGTCAACTGAACTTTAACATCACATTAGCAGTCAACGTTTATGACGTCATAATGACATCATTCCTAATGACGCATACTTTCGTCAGTTCAGAGACTTTCAACAGCAGAAACTAAATTCTTATTTTCATAAAGAAAATTCCTGTTTTTCACCCATTCTAAGTTTGAGTAAGTAGCAACGTACTTAGGGTGTCTGCACCCGTCTCCGCTTAAATCTTACAATCCAAACCTCAATGAGAAACCTTGTAGTGTGCAGCTAACAGTCACGTAGCTGATTTAGATATATTCGTTATCACAACTTAATGTACCATTTAAACGCAATTGAATACTTGTTTCCACAAGTGGCATACCACAGTTGATGGGATTTGAACCCAAGACTGCATGATCAGAGAGCCAACGACGTTTCCACTGAGCTACATAGCTCAATGAAACCGCCAGTGATTTCATTGAGCTCTATAGCTCAGTGGAAACGTCGTTGGCTCTCTTATCGTGCAATATTGTGTTCAAATCCCATCAATTATGGAATGCCACTTGTGGAAAAATCTATCCTTGTGTTCGCCATTCATTATAAATATGCAATTCAATAGTTGCTTATTTTTTAGAACTTAAGTTTCCAAGCTTGCTTTAGCTTGTTTCTGCTTATTGTACTTTTGTACTTTTCAATCACAGAGATATTCTTGCACTAAGATTTCATTATTGTGACTAAATTTGTTCTTTGGGTATACAAAGGAAATTGATATCTGAGATTTTCATGCAGAAACCTGCACCTGAAGCTAACGTGATGACGTCACTGCTTTTCAAGTGACAATTAATTTTCCTTTTGCTTTTCTGCTTTTCTTCTCATCTCTCGCTTTCCTGCTTCCTTGAACCTGATCATGATCAATATCTCAAGGGTTTTCACTCTGCTTGAGAGATTTGCCTGTTTGTAGTCGGCTGTCTTTAAGTAGTTACTTGTTTAATTTGTAAGAGTTACCGACTCTCAATGATTCACCTTCAACAAGGAAAGAAAGAACTTCTGCTTAACAGTGTCATCGAAACATGCATAAAGCAGATCTGTGACTGTCCCTACATTGCCCTACCATAGCATCTCAGTTTTCAATGCCTGATGAAGTTTAAATTGTTAAAATCATATTTGTTATACTGTACATTGACACCTTACGTAAGGCTATTGATGGTCTGTGCTGTGATTTACAAAGGCTTCCAAGTTGGTCTTAAATCACCAGAACACAGGCTCATATAGTATACGGTTTGCCGTTAATGAAAACAGTGGAACCCCTATTAACGGGCACCTTATGCAACAGACGTTTTCGAACGACGGGCAAATACTTTATTCAAAAGGTTATTGCTTTCAAAGGTTATTGCTTTGTAAAAAGCAATCTCCATGCTCGGGACAGCTCTGTGAAACGGACAGTAAGGTCCCATGTGTAGTTTCCGTTATATTGGGGTTCCGTTCCATTTTAGCTTGTTCCATTTTAGTCCGTGTTTTGTTGTTGCTTTGCAGCAAACACGATGATAGGATGCTCTCGGTAACAGGGGAAAAAAATTCTTAAATCCTTACCGGTTTCTCACATACATTGACATGCCTTTATAAACTGTCTCGTAGCGTAACTATAATTTCTTTGACGGGATATTATGATAAGCAAAGGATAAAGATTTTCTTAACAAGGTTTCTAAGCCAAGTGGCCAAGTAAGCCTCTAGAGACATACAGAGCTGCTACCTAGGCTCCCTTGATAGATTACCATGCTGAAGAAAATTCGTTGAGATTGCCAGTAGTCTGAAGCTTATCATCACGGTTGACGAAATGATTGGACTCTTCTTGGACTTGAACATAGGCCATGAATATCTTTATTTTCTACATTCCTTAGAGCTTTTGATTTGTTCAGTGTTTGCTTGATGATTTCCGCATTTTATTTATCTGTTTGCGCTTACGCTAAGAAAGTCTGTCTAAACTGATAACTGTATGGACATAAACAAAATTCCAGCAAATGTTTTCTTCCGAAGGAAAAATCTCTTAGTCTCGTCTTTATATTTCCCTTCTTGCGTCTGTGTTTACCTCTGAAGGCAGTGTCTAAACTGGTTTGGTTTAATGTTGAAGTGTTTAAGCCTGGTTTCTATTATATTCTGCAGTGCGGACCTTTCTGGAAGGAATGTGAAGTAGAGTAATACTATAAATTTGAAGTATAGCGTAGCGTAGAGATCCTAATATATAGATATATCGGAAAGATAAGTCTTAACATTCACACAGAAACTCGAAAATTAACTATAACAATAAGATATTCAGATGCTGTAAGGCATTCGATTTTGCTGTCACTTTTGTGACCGTTTTTTCGAACCCAAAGCTGAACAGTTTTCAGTCTCGTAGTGTTGAAAAAGCGAAATAGTTTTCGTCTGGCAATGTTGCAGAACGAAACATTCCAGCGACAACTGACGTCGACTGGCGACAATTAGCGACGAGTTTGACAGGCGCTGCATTTTGTAACGAATGTTTGCGATGGGTGACGACGAATTGGAAGCAATGATTGAGAATACCGAAGAGGGCCGAAGACATCTTGCATTTTTCGGATAGCTGCAACTAACAATGCAGAATTCTTCAACCTTGGCTGTATCAGACTGGTGCCATAAGTTGTCGATGTAAACATTATCTTCATTTGCTGAAATTAATAAGCTTTCGACACATTCGCCTTTAGATGGTTGTAATCAATGTTGGACTATGGGAAATTTCAGTTTGTGCAAGGGTGGTCTCCAAATCAACTGAACTGTACACGGATCAAACTCCATCATAATTATTATGGTATTTCGTCAACCACACCCATAGCCATGTTGTCTGTGCGAAATAACTTAAGACGAAAAAACTTCACATCACTGTTCAGACTTCTAGCTGACTAAACAGGATCCTCTTTTCCACTAATTTAACTTCAAGTTAAACTTCTTTCTTTTCTTGTTTGTTTATCAAGATGGGTTCTTTTACGGGTTCCACGGAACACATGAACATGCGTAATGTATCCAGGGAACAAGGAAACATGGGCAAATGAAACAGGGATCAGGCCTCCCTATCGACCCCCTTGACTATCGACCTCCCCTTAATGACCCTTGTGAAGGGAGCAAAGAGCCTTGGACAAAGCAAGAGCAAAGGGAGCAAAGAGCCTCAGACAATTTCAAAAAGGGGATGAATGATAACCAGGTCCCTTCTTGAGCGAAGAAAACTTTGAGTTTATTATTGAGGGTCATTTAGGGGTGTTGGATGCCTCCTGTTCCCTTTAGAATATCCCCTTGTTATCTGGGGTTTTGTAGGCATATTTTTCAGGTTTATGTAGTCAAGTGGATTGATAGGGAGGATTTTGTCCCTTTTGCCTGTCCCCTGTTTCCCGATGTTCCCTAATCCCCCTTATTTTGCCGTTGTTCCTGGATACATTTCGCTTGTTCCCTTTTCCCTGGAACCTCTAAACGATTCTCATTACAAAGTAACTTTATTCGCTATATGCTTGCTTTGGGCCACACAAGATCACCTCACTGGCAGCAGTGTTATAACTAGTGTCTCTGTCCATTACTTTGCGTACGTTATCTTCGATTTTTCCCATGCTTATGTTTATAAGTAACGATTCTTATGCGCGGGTGTTCACTAAAAGCCACAAGTTGATACGTGTCTACGATTGTTGAATTGAAAGATTGAATATAATATCAAAAACAGTATTTACTAAGACATTTAAAGAGAATTGTGTTATCAGCTGATGTAATGATAAGCAAATATTTTAACAGAAAATAATGCTTTCCATTGCAATGGCCTTTTGATAACTATCGAGTTAATTTGCGAACGAGGCTTTTGATTGTCATCGGATACAAAATGGTTTTACTCGACTCTGATCTCCATTATTTTCAATTAAAACAGTTTGCAAATAACAATGGATAATTAATTAAGTTTGAACAGTTAGCCGTACAGATCGTTTGTTTTGAGTTTCTTAGCTCCTATTGGTCAATTACGCGTGCATTGTATGTTGGGACATATATAAACTCACGCACACGTCTTTGGACTGGCTGGCGGACACTGGCATTTCCTGTTTGGCGTGCTTTGATTTCTCATAAATTTCAAATCAGCACTTTTGTCTGCATTATACGGCTGTTACATTGATGAACGGACAGAGTATTGGTAAGAAATTGTTTACTTTGTTTACAGTGTTTATATTTATACATATACCATATGTCATACACGTTATATAGCGTATTGTATTTATATGCTCTTGGTACTCTCTACTCGCTAGCAGACTGGTTTATGCCTTTCATGGTTCTAAAATGCCCCTGAAAAGCTAACTCGGGCACTCCTTTGCAAGGAGAATTTTATCGAATTAATTAATGAAGCTTCAACTTCTCTAAGGGGTGAGAGAACTTGTAGAAGCAGACAGTTGTTGGGGTTAACTAGTAAATTCAGTTAGACGTATACTGAAGGAGTTGATCTTCATTGATAGAACTTATCTTACTCTCCATATCATTAGCTGCACTTAGGCAAGCGTGCACTTAGTTGTTTGATTAGTTTGGAGCTCGATACAAAAATAGATTCATAGAAAAGCTCTCATCTCATTTCCAAAAGCTGTTTTTAGAGGTTACAATTTGTTAGTTTATCATCTATTTTTTGCGAAACAATTGTAGTTGACAATAGCATTTCTTTAAGGAAATAGAGAAAAACCAGGTAAAAAGACATTTATAGAAATCGTACAGGTCTATCCATTTTAATTTTACATCTTGATTCAGTTATCACAATGCCAGGTTTCCAAGTAAGTTGTTGGTAGATAAAATTAGGATACAAGGATTGGTAGTGAGTTTGACATAAAATATTTGTAGGTAAAATGTCGTTATAGCTGCCCCCAACTTGCTTCTTATGAGTGTTATTATTTTTATACACAACACATGGCTTAATGTAAAACCTTAGTTCATCGTGGAGTAGCTGAAACATTGTATATACACGTTTCTGGATTTATTAAACACAGTATACTGCTAACACCAAAGTTTAGTTATGATTTATCAGCCTTTAAAAAATTGTTTGTCCATAGGATTTAAATACACTGTCCTAAAAGCTCTTTATTGCTCTTATACTTACCTCTGAACCTTAGCAGATTTCTGTATGGAAGATTAAAAAGCTTAGTTAATCAGTAGAACCTTATGCTTTTCAGATTCAAGAGAAAGAACAACGATGGAAGTCTTAGATCAGAGGAGTGAGGAAATATCCAAAAACAGACCTAAAGCGACATGTTCCTTTAGCATTGAAAGAATATTGAAGAAGGAAGACAAGAAAATCAAGCATGAAGACTTAGACAGTGAAAGAGACTTGAGATTTCATGAAAAATCTTCAAAGGTATACAACGATGATAGATACACCCGATGCAGGTCTCCTCCGACGAGTCCTTGTCGATCGTATGCGATTTGTCCTGTGCCAGTCTGCCCTATCCCTACCAATCCAATGGTGTATACAGACTCATTATTTGGTTATTATGCACAGAAAAGTATCCCAAGTTATTGCTCTTTGGCCTCATACCATAAAGGAATCTATGGTCGAAGCTATACTCAATCTCCTAGTCGTTATTCCTATACGAGAGATGACTATCGACACCCAAGAGAAAGAGGTAAGGAGGACCATAGTTACTCTATATATACTTTCAATATGTATTTTACTAATATATACATATTTATATTTTACTATATTTTTTCCGTTCTTTGTTGTCGTATGGCTTGAGTTTTGCTATCAATAAGGTCTACAAAGAGAGAACACCCATTTTTTATAAGAAGATCCTTTGTGAAAAACACCATACTGAAACATGTATATCATTTCTTTTCTAAGTTTTGCAAATTTCAACCATAGACAGTTCTGCTGGCGTGAAACAAGCACTTAAACATATTTTTGAGAAGAGAATGGGGAATGATGAGAAAGTAAAAAGTCAGTTATAAGAAATAGGAAATATTTAGTAGGCTGAAAAAGCTATGTATTCTTATGGAAAGTTCGTGTGCAAGTTTCCGTATCTTTACAGAAAGCGATGGGCAATTCACTCATTTGAAATCTCATACTTTGCTAGAAATCCTATTGTTTCGATTGAAATCCCTTGGAAATCCTTTTGTTTTATACAACACCTTCTTACGCCTTATTGAAGAGTGAAACTGAAGTGCCCTTCGAAAGAAAGTTCGTAACTATAAGTTTTGGTATAGCATTGCTACACAAGTACAGTATGACGTAGAAATCGAGGATTAAAGCAGTTACTTGCCATAGGGAAATGACTCTTCACAAACGACAAATTGATACCGTTCTATTTCTCCGTTATACGTACTGGTTTCCGTCTGCTATTTTAAGAATTGGTAGAACCAGGTATCAACTTTATGACGATAAAATTCAACTGTTTTTCATTTCCGATACGACTCCTACACGTTTTTTTTTTATAAGAACAAAGTATATAAGAACATAAGGCTTCAGAGGCTGAAAAGTTAAGAACATGCTAAGAACATTAGCTTCAAGGCTTTGTGAAGCTAGAAACAAATTAGAATTTACTTTCTTGTTGCGCTGTCCTGTTCTCAACTCTAGAAAACAGGTGAACTATCAATCATTGTGCATCTATGTGACATTTTCACATGTGCGTCCCTTTTTGTAGCAATTACCATCTAATTTGAAGAAGAACAGCTTTTTAAAAAGCAAGAAAATTAAGAACATGTTAAGAACATTTTGAGCCTTCAAATCGGAAAAATTAAGAACATTGCATGGCTTTCTTCAATTTCAGTGTTCTTATAAAAAAAAAAAACGTGTAATACAGACATTTTGGAACGTTAAAGCTTTTTAGTTACGTAACGTTGTTTATAGACTTGTATTTAACTTAAAGTCACCCTTGATAGCAACAATATCTTTGCCCATATTCTATATAACTTCGCCAGTTTCAGTTCACAATCTATTTTATATTTACTGCTATGACATTACCCCAGCCAAGTTCAAATGCTGTCATAAGTTTTCTGATCTGGGACAAAGAGGGAGCGCTAATTCAAAAGAGGAGCTTACTACAAAATGTGACATTCAAGGGAGGCAACACTTACTGAAGGGGAGCACTTATTGCAAAATCTGACTTCTGAGGGGGGCGCTTTTTCACAAGAGGTGGTCGTTAAAGGAAATATGGTACTTGCACTTTCTGTATTTTTTCTAATTAAGGGTCCCTCTGACTAGTGCTGAGTCTGTTAGACAGAGGCGATTGTTGCTATTTCATGTGAAACGAATAGGCGTTTATAAGATGGTAGTCTTAATACAGGGTTAGACGTTTATTAAAAGAAATATGGTTTACCGTTCTACAGACAAACCGTTCAAACAAGTATTCGAAGACAATCGAAAATCAAACATGTAACCTAACCATCCCACCTTTTACATCAAATTATCGACGGAAATGCTATCTATCTTTGAGTACACTAATAAACAAACAAAATTCATCGACAATATAATAGCTTTTCCAATATTGCATTACTTTTTTATTGGATGATTATTTTTAAACATTTTGTTTACTAGACCTTCCGTTATCTGTTTATATTCTGTTTGTTTGATATTTATATCTTGTCACTTGATGACGGAAAGAAGGTAAAATGATCTACCAAGATAGCGTGTCTGTATTTGCCTGTACATTCAAATATTTTACCTGGCCATGAGATATATGCTCTTAAACCACGCTGTAACGCACGTAACTATATAAACAGACGTTTTACGTTTAGGATCCGTGTCTTTGACCCTTCTTTCAGAGACGATACATTTGCATATGATTATACGGTCATTTTCTTTCTACGACGGTAGACAGGGGTTTGGGGGTCGTAGTCCCTCCAATAATTTGCGAAGTCCGTAGGGTCATGTATTAAATAGATGTTCTTCTACACTTTTTTTTTTCAATAAGCAACTTGACTTTCGTCCAGCCCTCAAGAGTTGCTTAACATATCTAGGGTTTCAGCCGTCACAGAATGCCTGGTCCCCCTAAAACCTCTTATTTTGGCTCTTTTCTGGCTTCTCAACGTAACTGACAAGTTTGCAAGGATGTACAGTATAAAGAAAGCTATTTCACCAGAAATTTTAGCACAATCTCAGCCCTGGTTGCTTATTGAACGGTTGCTTATTAAAAAAAAAAGTGTATTGTTCTATTGTTCCCATTGTTTTACAAGCACTTCAGCCCCCCAAACCCCGGTCACGTTTCAATAATAAACACTTTTTCAGATTTCCTATCCCCAAAGAAATACATTTAAAAGATTTTTGTATGTATGCAATGACGTAAATTTGATTGATGCCTCCGGTTGTCCGTAGATTCGTTTCGGCACTTTCGGCATCGCATCAAACATGCACTTGACGATTTCCCTACCGACTTTTTACGACAATGCACGATGATTTCCGAGTCCATAAACGTCACCGAAAATGTTGTTTTCGCAAGAGCTTACGTTTTGCCTTTTTCAACATATAATCGATACCTTCGTTCTAATAAGCCGATCCTTTAGCCCTTTGGGTTCAGTTAACTAATTTGTTTTAATGATATGATCGGCTACTATTACATCAACCCCAGCCCCCTTAAAATGACCCTTCTTTGTTGCTATCTGCCACGTTTTTTTTTTAAATTTCACCGTCGCTGCCCATAACCCTTGAAATGCTTTAGATCTTGTTATTCAAAAAGGTTGCAAGCCTATTCCATTTGATTCACTCAGCAAACCAAATTTTGAAGAAATTGAAACAAGGTCCACTGCTCATTTCTTGTATGCAGCGAGTATACCAGAAATGGGTGTAGTGCGGGCAACAATAACAAAATGAGATTGTGAAGAGTGACGTCCCCGGTGACGTCAAACTCACAAGTACTGTGCATAATCCTTTATTAATAGGCTAACGGATTTTTCAAGGAAACGAGATTGTATTTTAGATTTGTAGCCTTTAAAACTTCCTCACCGACAGTTACAACTTGTTAGCATTACTGCAGGGTTACTGCACCACATCATAGCATAACGTATTAGCATATACATCATACTTGTGAGGACCAAAGCGTCAAAACATCCAGTCATACGCGGAATAGCCATACAAGTTATTTTTACGTAAAAATATACGTTTCATCGCCTAAATCAATGTTTTACTGTCCGGACTACTTTTCAACATTGTCTTATGTACTTGTGAAATTCCGGAGAATATATGGCACCGCTTATTTATTTCCGGGTGCGACGGTTGTGGCATGTTAGTACAACTGTCTTTCCTACTGACTATCTAAATACAAATTCCTTAACAAGGAACTCCATTAATAAAATCATGATGAAATACACAATATAGGTGTGTTTCAATAGTGCATCTTTGGTGTGTTTTTGCTAACATCTAAATATAACGTGGCGTGTGTCGCATATTCTTCTACCAAGTAGCGAATCTCGTGCGACTTCGTCGTTGGCATCGTACCAATATTTTCTACAAACTTGTTCTATCAAAAGCGAAATCGCTCTTCCATAGATATTCTTCTTTTTCTGTATTCTAGAATACGTAATGGTTTGTGTTGCGAGTCTAATGCGTAGGAAAGCAGAGTAGACCAAGGAGCACCAATTCCAGTTTTGGTTCCAAGCAATCCTTAGATGCTTTACTATCTTATTATGTTTTGAGTAAATAATCTACAATCTACGGCGAAATATCTTGCAACAGCCTTGCAATCTTCAAATGCTTTACTGTCTTATTATGTTCTGAATGAACAATCTACAATCTTGGACAAAATATCTTGCAACAGCCTTGCAATATTTAGATGCTTTACTGTCTTATTATGTTCTGAATGAATAATATACAATCTTGGACAAAATATCTTGGAACAGCCTTAATAGTTTTGCTAGTATTATCCGTGGATTCCCCCTTCCTTGTCCCCCCCTAAACAATGCTGGTTTGAACAAAAGTTGTCTTGCTTTACTACAAAAAGTATTTGTAGGTTAAGGGGGGGGGACATTGGAGTTATTAAAATAGAAAATCGCTGAAATAGGCGGTTCCGTATTCCCTGAATATAGGTCTTGTTCCAAATGTTTTGTCCAAGTTGTAGAGTTTGCAGTGAGTAATCATTAATAGCTGTAAAATCAGCTTGATAAATTTCATGTTTATCGTAGATTTATCCCCACCACTCGGAAGCTACTACAGTCAAGGTCTTAGCGATGACGAAAAAAATGATTCGAAACGTAAAGGGGGACAAGTTCGCTTCTCACATGTACAATCGGTTGAACTTGAAAGAATATTCAATCATCAAAAATACATATCACCGCAAGAAAGAAAACAACTTTCACGTTATCTTCATCTTTCTGAACGACAGGTTAGTGGAAATTCTTTTTTCTTATAGCTAATATCTAGTTTTTAAAGCTAATATCTAGTTCTTTAAGGTTCTAAAAGTCTGCATGAACTGCTGTTTACTGTAGCTAACTATATATGTGGTTGTATGAACTAGCGTGTAGCCACTTTACTATACATTGTATTTATTTATATAACTTAAGTAACTGGGCTGTAAAAAGCTACTTTAACTGCGTATTGACTTGATCAACTATATACTGTGTAAACTCTTGTTTTTTGCTGCTGAATAGTGTAACTGGTCTTACTGTCTCCTTAAATCAACTTTCTAAGGAGCCGTTCCACTATTGTATACCCATTGTGTAACTATTTCTTACAAACCTGACGGGAAAGCTTAGACTCATTACCTGAGTCCCAGTTATCGCTCATGAGACCGAGGCTAGCACTTAAAGGAGATCGCTCAAACTGTAGTTTGTTCAATTCAATAGCGAAACTAAGACTCAGGCAATCAGTCTAGGGACAGTTACTATATGGATTAACTGTTTTACACATAGAAGAAAGATCATTAAAGTTTTCAAATGTATGCACCAGAGTCCATACGCTTCGAATCAAATCTTTGTCAGCCCATGGTTTGGCATTACATTACGAAGCAACTAATGGTTGGTGATTTCATCTGCCTTCGTGCGCCTTTTGTACCTGAAGCAAACGTTACATTGCGTGTAGCACTGCAAAGATACCTGTATCATGTTGAGCGAGAAATATAATTTTCCAGGCACCAATATCTAAAAATATTTCTAACTTGCTATATATAGATTAACTTATCTAACTTTGTGCGCATCAAAAGATTAGGTAATATTAACGTGTTAAATAAACCTCTGATTTTGAGGCTAGTGATTAGAGCTATAAAGATTTTCTCCCTCTGTTTCACTGGCTAATATTTTTCGTTTTGCTTCCAAAGGTAAAGACCTGGTTCCAGAACAGAAGGGCTAAATGGCGAAGGGTAAAAATGGAGGCAGAAATGAGAAGGAGGCTGGCGCAAGAATCTGCTATCAGAGGAAGATTTGAGGCGCCAAGAGAGAAGCAGACCGATTTGTCACTTCTTAGCAGCTCGCGTGATTACGAGGCTAGCAAGCATTTATCAAAAGAAGCTTGTATTCTTTAGCTGAATTTCTGAAATGGATTCGAGACCATTCTGGGAAGCCTGAGAGAGCACCTCAGCAGACCCGAGCTGACTCTGCGTAAGGATCTTCAGCTAATCGGACCCTGAATCTTTCTGAATTCACTGTATGAATTCCCTGTGAATTTATCGAGATACATATAGCAGAAACTTAAAACTGTTTGTCCTGTTTTGTCCATAAGGACGTTACTACTTCCATGGATTAAAAGAATAACTTAGGACTGACTAAGTTTGGTAGTAAACGAAAAATGTCACTATATTGCTCATTTTGTAGCATTTCCTATGTTTTTGAGCTATAATGCTTTAGTACTAATACCCGAATTTCTGTCTGATATTTAAATCTTGTATGATAAAGAGTAAGTAATGTTATAAATGAAATGAACAGAAAATGATACTTGAAAACATCGAATTTCTGTGAACATCAGAACAGCCGCATATTGACAGTATTAAGATTTTTTGTAGTATAAAATTGGCTGAATCAGTGACTTAGCATATCAAGGACACGTACACAAATTAAGCGCTGTTGAGGATGGGCGCGTATCGCTGTGGCAGTAGATTACATAAATTGTTCACCGTCGCATTGTCCAATGCCCGCTCTTCACGTTCACCCAGGGAGCGCGAAGCGCGGGAGGCGAAACGCCCAGTGGACAGTTTTCTTATGTGTGATGCAGAGGACTGGGTCGGGGCGGGAAACTAGAATAGAAATTGCGAATGGCGTCTTGTGTTCTTCGTGCTCTGCCACATTTTGCGTACCGAATCATAAAGGTTTAAAATTCAAATTCATGTTGAATTAATTTCAAAAAACCTTAGAAATTAATAGACTGTCTCTCTCTGATGACTGTATGTCGGTTTTTTATTATAACGTTCTTTTTTTGTGAGTATTTTGATTACTGTTTGCGCAGTATCTTTGATATAAATACAAAAAACAACAAGATACGAAAACAAGGCCAGAGTCCACAAGAAACGATTCAGATGTCTTCCTCTCTCAATATCTCGCAAGCGGCAAAATATGGCAAGAAAAGCTTAAACACATGGACTGACCATGCATGAGCTAACATTTTTATGATGAAAGCGCAAACATTCTTTAACATTCCTGAGAGAAAATTGAAAGCCGCCTGCAGCTAAGAGTTTTGTCGTAGCTTAGGCCAACGTCTCACCGTCGTACTAAAAGGGCTATAATTCAAATAAATGTAGTTTTACAATTGTTAAACTTGCACAAAAATCAAAAGAAAAGCATAATAAACCTAATAAAATCAGTCAAAAAACTTACCTATCCCAGATCTAAAGTGAAAACAGTAATAACAAAATATCGCTCTTCAATTTTACAGGGTCAAAAATTTCACGACACAGCTCGATTTCGCCTCGAAGCGCAATTCGAATTTTGCATCACACATCAGAAAACCGCATTTCATTGGTCGTTTCGCCTCCCGCGCTTCGCGCTCCCTGCGTTCACCCGTCCAAAAGAGATGCAATACATATAGAACGGTCTTTATGAAGCGTTATGCAACTTGATAAAATATTTGCGGGAATCAAAAACGGCAACATTACTGTACTCGAGAAAGTGTGGAAGACTGTGAGAGTATGGTCTAGTTGCAACTTTATTTCTTGATTACATGCTGGTATAACCAGTCACGATTCCACAGAGAGGAGGGCGTCGTGAATTGACATAATGAATGCTTGAAACGATCATTTGCTTGTATCGTTGAAATAAGAGAAGCGGGCAGCAAGTCGCTACACTTCGCAAAGAACAAATCAAATCGAAACTAGCTTAGCCGGGTCTTTAAACTGGGAGACATTTCGTTGTCGTGCGTGACATGTCCCCGCGATGTCTCCCAGTTTAGCCATCCCGAAAACATTGTAGCGCGCTATAAAATGTGTAGTGAGAGACCCGCAAATGTAACGTTTCTTGTCTTCGTGAGTCGGGGGGAGATGCTCCTCCCTTGTTTCTCGCATGTTAAACCGCCATGGGACACACTCCGTAAACCACAATACAATATCGCGCGCGGCATGACTCCTAGTTTAGCCAAAACTTAAGTGTGATGTTGCTTTGTATATCAAACGAGTCCAAAGAACGCACCCAATGGGCGTGGACCCCAATTGAAGAAATGTGGGATGGGGAAAGCCAAAGTCCATCCATCGTACGATGACGACAAAAAAAACTTACTAGTGCTTCATGGCCCAGATTGTTTTGTTATTAATCAAACACTGCTCGTTAAATGGATAACATGATATTTGTCAAACATCAAAGCTTTACAGCATTAACTGGATTGCTACTTGAACTCTTACAATCGAAACAAAGTGAATTAGCCAATATAGTGGTCTATCTATAAACACAGCTTGAACAATAAGCGGACAGCTACTTAAATAAAGACGGCATTTTATGCGCAGGAGGATACGATGGCTCTTCAATAAAGGTGCCCGGCGATTAATAACATTGAGCATATATTTAATCAGGACTTGTTATTCTGATTGACCATATAACGATATATAAGTTATTAGAGGGTATCGCGTGCTGTTTCAGTAGAACCAAGTTGAATGCTGTGTAAATAAATGAATCTCTTAGCAATGATGTTTTGATGAAGAGAAGGCAGAATCAAAAGAAGAGGAAGTCTTTTTAGAAGCATTCTTTGCTGTTATTATGAATATTCAACGTTTTGGACCCTCCAATGCTTTATCTGTTCATGCGTTCCGCAGTATTTGCATTGCCCGTTGTTTTCTAACAGCTTCAACGCTTTTCTCGTCAGCACTGTTTTCATCTTTAGCTTTGCGCTCCAAGCTTTTGAATCCGTGCGAAAAGAGGCGCTACGGGCTCAAACCTTCAGAAACGAATTTCTCTGCGCATTAGTGATGAGCCCAGCTTAGCCAAGCTTGGACAGGACACTTTTCTGTGCCAGTTGAAGCAGCTGGGTCGACCCTACGCAGCGGGGCCGCGGGAGGAAGTATGGTATACCCTAGAGATTCTACAGATAGGATTAATGAAAGACAGGCAGATTAAAAGATAGTTTTTTTGCCACCAACTAAACAAGTCGAGCCGAGTAAGGGCGAGCGAAGAGTTTTTGCTTTCTTTCGACGAGTTCTGACATGAGCTATGCTATGCTAACTCAAAACGACATGAAAACGAAGTTGGGAAGTCGCCACCGCGTAAGGAAGGCACAATGCAGGTCCCTGTATACCATACATCATCCATGCGCTACATCGTATGACCTACTACTATGCATTATTAACTTGCTACGTAAGGGCCACGTGTGTTGTTGCGTCTCTTCTTTCTGTCATGTTGCACTCCATAAAATTGCAAATTGTTTGATCATGGTAAAACAAATATTGGTGGTGTGATAACTTTGGCTAGGAAATGTTAATCTTGCATCATTTTAACCACTATAGTTTCATTCGAGAGGCATACTCGCGGAAAATTGTCTATTGTAATCGCTAACTTTAACGTATGGAAACAAGCAACGATTATTTAGCCTCTTCTTGCCTCCAAAGACAAAAAGTCGTTGTTAAATCTTCTAATTACTGTTTGGAAATTTCATTTCCGTAGTTCAGTGTTTGTAGACTCGAACGCAGACACTGTGTAAGTTTTCCCAACAAAGATCATTCTAATTACCATCTAGTTTTAAGATATAAAACACAAAAACAAGCACTACGAATACATGATTCCTTAAGCAATTATAACTATTCAGAGACACACTTTAAGGCATATTTGGTGGTGGTTTATGTAGAATTGGGTTCCAGGGTCCTTGAATTGAAGGTGTGTCAGTATGCCATGGTTTTCTTATTTTTTCTGTTCTCCACATTTTTCCACTTTCATTTTTCAGTCTTTCCAACCATTCACTTATTTGATTTGGATCCATATTTTTAACACATATGATCTTGCTTTTTTCATTTACTGCAAAAGATGAAATGATAAATTGTCATAGGATAAAATTATTTGTTTTTCACGTTATATATATATAAGTTGAAATAATAATGGACACAAGAGTTTGCGGACTTACAATAATTGGCAACCAATCTTGGATGTCTCCCTTTTCTTTCTGAAATATATATTGATACACTTGGATTTTTCTCAGCAAACTCAGTGACGTTCTTTTCAAGATAATCTCTGGAACAAAAATGTGCAAAAATATGCTAATTTTTCTGGAAAGGCGGCAAAAGGGCCTAAGATTTTCAATTTTAATAATCACATAGCTTTGTCTCATCTACAAAACGTTTAAATCTGGTGGAAAACGACAATTTAATGTTTTACCGCATTCCTCTACTGCTCCCAGATTTTCGGCAGTAATTCAGTGAGAGTCTTTTCAACTGGCAAACATATCTACCAAACCTCCATGAAGCTTCTACGGCCGACATTTTGAAATTTACTTTGCTTTTGCACAAGGGACTTTTTATAAACGAGGCTTTAGATACGAGGCTGCATTGAAAGAGCTGCAAAAACTGGAACAAATTTGATTTGAGGTGCAGCACTTTTACTGAGGACGTGGAAGAAGCTTTTCATGTATTTTTGATGCAGATTTGAAGTCCTTGACCTGGGTAACGAACTACTGGAGTTCCATGTAACCAATGGAATCAATATTCTTTAAAAATACCATTAAAAGAAGCACACAAAGTTAGCATCATTTAGGAGAGGGCTTAGGCCCAACGTGATAAACTCTCTGAAAGTAAAATGGCAGGCTGGCTGGGAGCCCCAACATCACCCACAGCAAAAAAGCCAATGAAAGGAAAGATTTCTTTATTCTATGAGTCTATTTTTCAGGTAAAGTGCATGATTGTAGATTTTTCTACCTAATCATAAAAATAACAAGTCAAATAATTATTGTTTCCTTTTTTGTTGAGAACATTTAAATGTGTCTTAAAATAAAATATTTGTATTTTGTCTGTCTTTTAGGGAGAAGATGTAACCAAAGATAACCCAAACTTTTGGCATGAGCTGTTTCTCTTGAAGGTGCAGATAACTTATATGAAATGTTTCTTTCAGTGCCGAGGGTATCAAGGAGTCCTGCTGGAAAGTTTGTTTTGTGGATAGAATTTTGCTAAAACAACTTGCATCCCAGAGTCATGCTTTGCAAAATTCTGTTCAGGGTTATTGAACAGGGCAATCAAGCATTGAAAGTTTTTTCATGATGACCCCACATTTCAACTGTTTATGTAATTAGCCAGGGTGCATTCTGTGTAAGCATTACGCCAAATGTATGCCAACGATCTGGAAATCTACGCCAGAAAACAATAGCAATTGTTATTTTTAGACACTCTCACACTAGTTTCTATTGTTATTTTTCATTTTTCTTGAAAAAATCCTACGTTAATGCCTAAGTACATGGAATGCAGCCTGGGTAATTAGTAATATAATTAGATTAAAAAAGCAGTCTCAAAATATTTTAAAGGTTGTTTCGTAATTTGCTTTGAACAGGTTAATGCAGAGAGTTTGATGGAAACTATTGACTCACTTGGTTTGGAGCAGCTTAGTAAACTAAAGGTTGCAAAAGCATTTTCCAATTTTCTATTGCGAATTTTTTTTTCAAAAAGCAAAATTCATATTGCTTGGGTGTGTCAAAAGTGCAACTACATCATTCTTTTTATTTTGCAGGGAAACATCAATCAGCTGTTTTGCAATTGTTGCCATACTTTGAGGTCAGATCACCAGATAAAAATTGTCAATGCACTCCAGGTAGCTTAAAAAGATCTTTTCATCTTCCTGTTTAAGATCTTCACGTCTGTGGCTTTGAAATTTTAACTTGCATTATATCCTCAAAGAGTGTATCCTGCCAACCAGTGAACCAAAGAATGAAATGGAAATTTCAATTTTCCATTTGTTATTTTGAACCCAGTTAGGGTGTATTTTTTTGGTAACCTTCTGTTTTCAGCAGACTTCCGAATTCCTAAAACGGTAGCCTTGGCAGGAAAAAGTTTCCGGGACCAAAAAAACACGG
Source organism: Chrysaora quinquecirrha (assembly GCA_014526335.1). Taxonomy (NCBI): domain Eukaryota; kingdom Metazoa; phylum Cnidaria; class Scyphozoa; order Semaeostomeae; family Pelagiidae; genus Chrysaora; species Chrysaora quinquecirrha. The sequence goes on along the minus strand of JACTAT010000059.1, from coordinate 2,467,128 downwards.
TTTCCGAAATTCACAGGCTGACGCAACAAGGCCAACGTCTCCTTGGTTGCCACACTTGTGAAATTTTTTTGAGCATGCGCTGTTCTTAAGGGATGCCGAAAAAACGTCAAAACGAGATTCCTTGCGAAGTCTGCGAAACCTTCCAGCTTCGGGAGCAGAAGGTTTTGGAGGCCTGCCAAACCTGCCGTTTTCAGAAGACGGTACAAAAAAAATACGTCTCGACATCTACCGAATAGAGAAGGCGTCTGCTGAAAACAGAATGTGACCAAAAAAATACGCCCTTAATCAGGAGTCTTACTTGTAGTTGCTGTTTGTTGGTTTTGATTTAAGGAGCATTACTGGGACCTATTTAATAATCAGAATGATCATGGGCAAATGTAGCCATGTCAAAATTTGATCTTATCATGCTTCATAATGAACAATAACGTATTTCATTAGTAGCTAATTGTCTTCTATTGTTTTCAGACTCTTTGTGTTCTTATCAAAAGTATCTTCAAAAAAGACTACTCAGATTTTGGCTTTGATGTCATTAACATTCTCATTGGTTTTGACGATGCTGATGTCTATATGCAGGTAAAAAAGTTAATATGTTTGGTTAAAGATGTCTTTTGCAGCCTCGCTTAATAGTAGGATTTCTTGAATAGTATAAATAATTAGCCACAAATGTTATAGCTAAAAAGTATGTAACACATCTTATTGCTTTGCTGCAGAACTTCTTGTCATTATTTTTCTGTCATTAATTTATATTCTCCTTTTCATCAATGCAGGGTATGGTAGAAAGACTGAGTGCTTTCTTATTGGGTGACTACTCAGGTATGTGCATTTCGATTTACTATACCACTGCATGTGACGAAAACTTAAGTTTTATGGACTTTTGTTACTGTTTTTTTTAGCGTATCTATTAGAATCTCAAGACCATTGGCAGTTTCTGTGCTTGCTTCAACTGAAGGGTAGAGGAACATTTGCCCCCCTGTTGTCCCCAAATCCTCTTCTCTTCTATGGCTTAAAAAATAACCTTTTCAACTTTTCTTAAAACTACTATAGATTTTCCACCCAGTCAAGACCCCTTAACGCAAGCCCTGAATATTTGTCACATTCATTTCTGTAATATGTTTGCTTAAGGTATATTTCGTAACAGATAGTTTTTCTTTATAGTTAGTCTACGAAATCTTGTCTTGAAGCTCCTACTTATCATCGCAACTGTAAGTCTACCCTTTCAACATTTTGTAAGCACACTCTTTTCATACTTTGCATATCAACATGCTCATTTCATTCCATAAAATACGTCTTCATTTCATACTGTATTCTTCATCGCGTTCATTTCATACTCTATTCGTCAGCATCTTCATTTCATACCATGGTCGCCTTGTTCATTTAAAACTTAATTGGTCAGTATATTCATCCCGTATCGTGGTAAAAAGCATTTCATACTGTATTGGTTAGCATCTTCATCTCATACCGTAGTCGTTGCCTCGTTCATTTCAAACTGTATTCGTCAGCATGTTAATTTCATACCGTGGTAAAATATCACGTTTTCTGTAAAGACACATGGCAAAAATTTGGTCGTTACCGTTGCTGTAATCACAAGACTGATTGCAAAACGATCGTGGAGTCATGATCAATTGTGAAAATACAGATTAAATCAACTTTCACAATTCTTTGATTGAGATTTGATCTGTTTATGTTTAAAAGTTAGTATCCGGGGTGAATGCCTGTGAAAGTCGTACACTTGTCACCCGATTTTAGTTATCTTACAAAAACCTTTGTGTATCCCCTGGATTAGAACTGATTCTGAATTTAAATAAGTTATTATTCTTTGAACAGACTTAAACTCAATCTATTGCATTGCAATTCCCTTTTAGGCAGTTGACAACGTCAGTCAGAATACGCTACTTGAATATCTAATGCTAAACAGCGTTTTTGAGACAATTACCCAAGTAAGATAAGAAATTCCTTCATTTCACCATTTTGATTAAAAACTAGTGTATTTCTCTTTAATTTATTTCTGCTTTGATTATAGCAAGAGATGCACTGTCTTAAAAGTTTGCTGTTAAGTATGATATGTCGTATTGTAGATTCTTGCAAACCCTGTGTTGAGAGGAGAACATGGTTATGAGTCTGCGATTCTACTAACGCTACTTATCAATTACCGAAAACACGAGGTGATTAAAATATTTGTCCTTGAATATTTACGTCATAATTCTGTACATTTTTTTGAATTCTTATAGGTTTAAATAATTTTACTTATACCTATTTCCACTTGCAGCTTCAGCACAGTTCAGTGCAGCTATTTAATCATTTTCTGAAGAGATTTTGACTTTGTCGTCATACTTAAAATCAGTAGCACAGCTTTTTTCTCTTTATAGGGTACCAACCCCTACGTGGTTAAGTTGTCTATTCTTGATGATGAAATGGCCCTTAATGTGAGTTTCGTTATTCAGGCTAAGCTTGTATATTATTGTAAATTATTATGTGGTGCTGTATTTTGTGAAATAACTTCACTTTTCCCTGTTCTCCTTGTTTATCTGTCATAAGGGATGTTCCAGGGGGTCCTTACGTGATTCTTCCATAGTAAAGATACCTTTAGATATGCCGTGTTCAAGGGTATACTTTTCGGATGTCTACAGTCTAGCCAAGGGTATATATGTTTTTTCCAATTTTGTGTCTAACAACAACCTAGCCAAACGTATCATAACTGCTTTTGGTCTATCTAGGGACACGGACTGGTAATCAAAGATGGTCTTTCCAGCTTCAACAGGTAATTGTATCTTTCGTTCAATTAATTATTATTTCGTATGCTTTTTACATAATTCCACTGCACATCTCTCCAGAGTTATTATCAGAGTCGTAGTTATCGCTATTGAATTGACCTGCTGGACGCTAAAACTGCTCCAGTTTGAGCGATCTCGGTTTGGTGTAGTCTCGGTCTCACGAGGGATAACTGGGACTCAGGTAATCAGTCTAACATCTCTCCTTGGTTGGGTCTTAATACGTTAGGCCTAGGTTACACTGATCAAAAGAAAAAACAAAAGTGACAGTCGATGGCGTTGCAAATATTCACCACTTTGATTAATGGATGGAAGTTGCAGTGAAGTTCCTCCATCATTACCACAGAGCGAAGATGCCTTATGTATGATAGTAATCTATCTCACCGAATCCTATTCTCTTCCTTTCAATTGGCTTAGATATGGAGAGTGCGAAGGAGGCTTTGCTGTTTGAAAGGTAGAGAGTAGGCGAGACCGTCGCTGCGGGAGGAGTGGAGGGGCAGCTTATCTTATATTGCGAGTTGCTGAAGAAGGATGGCTATATCACATGCATTGATTTTTATAACCCAACAAATCCCCTTAGGAGCTCATTGCCTAGCTGAATGTATCCCCAGGGGGTCTCTAGACTGTCTCCTAGCCTCCTTACAAATTCAGAGATTTGCATCCGGTGAGAATAGGAGCATAATAACTGTACTCAACATTACCCAGGGTAGGTCAGCATATGTCTAGCTTTTTCAATTTTTTCTTTAGAAAATTTGCCATCAAAAAAGCAAATGAAGAACCTGTGTCTACTGGTATCTTTCAAAAGCTTTCAAGCATGGTACGTTTAATGCGAAAAATTATTTTTGTGATGGCTTTGATCATCTGTATACTCCTACTTACCTAAAATGCCACTTGATCGAGTTTTTGAATATCTTTTTTCAGTTTTCGAAATTAACTGTTTGCTTTATTTCTAAGGTTGGCAGCATGTTTGTAGGACCGGATGGTAGCCATGTACCTTTAAGGTAAGATATCTACTGAAATTCAATGAAGTTAATTTAAACATGCGATGGTCTTGCTATATTATTACAAGTTACTGGATTCAGTTCAGAATAAAACCTTACCTCTTCAATTATGCTTTCAGTATTTCAATGCAAAACTATTTCGGATATTTAATTACAGTTAATTTGTGGTGGGGTTTATATATCCTTAATTTTTAATTCTATAACTGACTAGAGAGAAAAATCAGTGCATTTGAAACCTAGTGTAATAGACGCCTTCTTAAAGTGTTCTGTGTAGAGAGAAAAACAAACCAATGGACTTTTGAAAAAGTTATTAGAAAACCCATAACTGACTCTTCGATATCATCATGAAAAGAAAACTGTCTTTCACTGGTCACGATCTCCTAGCCGGAACTCTCTAAAGCAAAAGAGAATTAGGCCGACCCAAAACCAAAAAAAAATGTATTTGAACTCTGGTACTAATGACGGCTAGGGTGATCTGAATAGAGACACTAGATTCGCGACAATGTCTGCGGTGGTAAACATTGCTTTTTGACACCTTCAGGCTGGCTCACCATAAAGAAGCTTTGCGGAGTGCCACGGTGCATAATTCTGATCCATCCGTACATTGATCCATCCGTACATTCCAGAAAATCTTATATAAAGATGTGCTACAAAGATATTATCTAATATAGTATACTGTCCTGTTTTAGTTCTGGAAACGATGGAATTCTGCTAGCTCTGTATGAAGCTGTTCATCTTAACAGAAATTTTTTCAACGTTTTAAGTCATGTCATGGTAAGATATCTAGTTCATTGATAAATCTTCGAATTTGTCGCTAATCTGTTTTGACTTTTTTTACTTTGCGATCTTGTTTCTACCATAGACAAACGAAGAAAACGCTTCCGATTCTGGAAGCAAATCTCCGAAGCCTGTTGTCGAACGCATAGCCCTCGGTAAGATTTATGTAATCATTTGATATCCGTTTATCCTTCATTAAGAGCCCGGGCGCTTATTTAAAAATATGTCAAAAAGAAGAACAATTTTTTGAAAGTTCATTGATAAACTCACGTCCTGACAAATTTTTTAAGCAACTAACAAAAGGTGTCTCATTCCATGATTGATTCATTCCATGAAAGGCTTGCACATACGCTATGAAAAGAGTTTCTGAGACCAGCCTGATTGGTCTATGTGGCGCAGTGGTTAGCGTGCTGGACTCACAACGAGAATGTTGTGGGTTCGAGCCACGGTCTTTCCACTTGTGGTTGTAGAGATAACAATCTTGGGCAAGTTGTTAACACAAATGTGCCTCTCCCTACCCAGGTGTATAAATGGGTACCTGGTCGGTAGTTATGAGCGCCGTGTGTGGCTGCACCCTGCTATATGCTATATGCATCCAGACCAGGGGTAATGTGTAAAGTCGACTGAATAGCCCTAGGCTAGTAGTAGACTCAAAAACGGCAACTTTACTTTCAGGCTTTACTTAATATTCCAGACCAAGCAGAATCATCGAATCTTCTTGTTACATTTCTTACGTTTACATCAATTGCAGTACAAGATATTAGAAGTAAGTAATGAATTTCACTAAATTACAGTTTTACTTAATAGTATAATTATTCAACAAAATATGGCCTTGTTACTATTCTGAGACCCTGATAACGGGTTTAGGCATCTGACCTAAAGAGTTCTAAAAACTAAAAGTTCCAGCTTTCACTCCACCTTATTCTGCGCAATGGCGTAGCCGAGAGATGCACGGGGGCAGTGGCGAGAGATGACGTAGGAAGCTGACTCACAATCTGCGGTTGTGGGTTTGATCCCCACAAAGTCAAACTCGTCATAAAAAGTGAGGATAGTTACCAGCTCTCTGTAATTTCAGGCAAAAGGCAAAGGAATCATGAGGTATGGTCACATCGAGAGGAAGATTAGCCCAGGGCTATTCAGTTGTCCATCCTGTGCTAACCACATAAACCCATACCTTGTAAAGGCAGCCGAAAATAACTCACATTTTCTGTATTTCTAGCGGAACACGGTGCCACTACAGCGAAACTCTGTTTTCTGATACTGACGTGTATCGTGGAGGTATGTTATACCAAAGCTTTGACATACATTTTCTTGCGAACTATTGAAGAATTTCTAGCTTAGGGTAAATATTGATGGTTTGGTTTGAAAAGCTTTCAGATTATCTTATTCTTTGCAATAACCTCTATATCTGATAACCTCGCAGTATTGGGGTAATTAATCCGCTCTCTATCGAATAATCCCGAATTATGGAGTACTATATAAAAAAAATCTAGCCAGTTATTATAGTGGGGCTATTTGTGAGTGGGACTATTAGAGAGAGGGCCTGTTAGGGATTGGGACTAAAGAGATGTTTAATTCTATAGAGATCTAAAAGAGTGTGGTATTTTAAGAAAGAATAGGCCCAAGGCATCAGTTTGACAATTTACTTGAATGAAAATTATGGCATATCATTTTCAGGACCAGTGTTCATGTGCTTTTCTGCATGATACGAACATGACGTTCAATGTCCCTCTTCACAGAAAGGTATGTTTATGATTCGATTTGTTTAAAGATTGGTGCAACGTAAAGCGTACGGTTTATTCCATTTGCGGCAAACTAACAGATAACTGTGAAGCCCTATATTGCTATTATAATGACGAATACATTTCAGTATGACCAATGTCTTTGGTTATACTTTAGAAGTTATTAAAAAGCTCCGCTGTGTTGAAGTTTTGTACAACTCGAAGACTTCACGCGAGCCATTGTATAATAACTGTATGTATTTATCCGTAACATAAATAATCAAATTGCTGCTTTTTCTTTAGACCTTGTATCATCGAAAGAGTACAGTGGGTGAGTCGATGTCAAGACCTCTTGCAAGCGTTCTTCTCGGTAAGATATAATCTCTGTTGATTCGCAATGTAAAACTGATTCTCCATTATCTTACATTCTATACATACGAAAACAGCATTTCACTAAGCAGTGCCTATGAGTATGTGATAGAAGTCGATAGTCTGATTGTCTATTGGCAATATTTTTTGGCAAAACGTGGATTTTAACGAATTACCAATATATTCTAAGGCCTAACTTTCTGCTTAATCATTATCTAAACGGTTAATAATTATGTAAATTGACTATTTACAATATTTTATAGTTATTAGGAATTAATACTTGGATGAACGAAGGCTGTGCTACCCATTAAAAAATGTAATGCCTATAATGCTGCGGGAATGTCCTACATGGTAGTGTAGCATACAATGTTGGAATAGAGGATGCTTATGCTAATGCTTGCAACAGGATATAGCCTAAAATCAATAGAGTAAAAGATTGAGTAGCTACGGAAAGCCAATTAGTCTATTGAGTTTCATCTTCTGATATCATCATTAATGACCATTATAATCACCTTTTTTCCATTTTAGACCTGATGGTTGAATTTATCATCACTCATATGATGAAAAGTTTTCCATTTGATCTGTATAAGTAAGTATTTTTTCTACACTTTATGATATTGTTGTATAGAATGAGGATACCCTATTTCCTGGATCAAGCGCCCGGGCGCTTATTTAAAAATCCATCTCAAAGAGGAGCAATAATTGACTAGATATGTTTGAAGATTTCTGGATAAACTCACGTTCCTACGAAAACTGTGTTTTGCAGCAGCCAGCAAAAGGTGCCTCTTGATTTCTCCAATCAGGAACTTACACAAACACTATCAAAGGAATGTCTTGGATCAACCTGATGGGAAGCTCAAACGAAACGGGGCGCTCAATGTTCGAGGGAGGGATCTTTTTCGAGGAAATACGGTATATGTCATATTCATATGCATAATCGCCTGTATACATCACTACTATAGGAAGGATTTTTGAGAGGTTTTCTCATAACCCCGAACAATTTGTCTCAAGTACTTTTCTTAAGATAGCTTTAATCGTAAGCATCAATCTTAATTCATTCTAGACGTTCAGTTGGTATAATTCATCGACTATTATGCTACCAAAAACGCTGTCGAATTCGCCTGCCGTTCTCTTGGAAAGAGCTCTGGTCAGCCCTGATGAATTTGCTGAAATTTATATTAGCCAATGAATCAACACTTGCCCCATTTTGTAATATTTTCGATCTGGCTTTGCGTGTAAGTATGCTGTTAAATCCGTTGACTATTCCTTTTCTCTAAGCTGGTTTAAGCTTAAGGAAGCTGGTTTAAGCTTATGAAAAGCTTAAACTGGTTTAAGATACGTTAAAACTTTCTGTTACTGTTGGCAAATCATTGACGTTTGTGCTAAGTTGATTTTTTTGACAATTCCAACTTTCGCGAAAGGTGTCTTAACCTGGTGGTTCAACTATGTTATATGTCTACCGTCATGCCTTACCTTATACCGCAATCACACTGCAAGGTAAACCGGTTTTCTTTAAGCCAGTTAAACAATTGTTGCGTTCTGATTGGTCATTCCAGGAATTCGAATTTATTTGATTAGTGAAAATTTAACCTGATTTAAATAAAGCTGGTTTAAATTTGTCAGTGTGAAAACAGTATTACAAGGGCAGAAACTAAAGTCTGTCAAGTTTCATCGCTAGAAAGAGCGGAAGTATCTTTGGACATACTTTAAAGCCTTTTATGTCTGACACTCCTCAGAGTATAAACGTCAGAAACATTGTCATCCAGAGTGCAGTTTACAGCGAGGATCATTTTCGAGTAGTTTGCAAAGCTAGATCATTGTTTCATTCAGGCATTTTGGAATATGTCAACACCAAAACCAAAAAACAGGTTCTGTGTAGACAGAAAGAGTTCGTTTTCTCACTTGGAGTCTTCATTTAGCTAATTTGATTGTTCATCCCGCTATACTCCGCGAGCTGACTGATGATCAAAACACAAAACCAGTCAAGCTTCACGTTTCTATTGGTGCATTTCGATTCGTATCTGGGTATAAATGCAGCCTTAGTCGTTTGTCGCTCTGTTTCTGACGTTTATACTCTGAGTGGTGTTAGAAGAAAAAGGTTTTTAAGTATGCCTGGAGATGTTTCCCTTCTTTCTCTCAATTTTGAAATCTTTGTGCTACTCAAAAACTTTCGTGCGTTATTTGAAAGTCTCTTAGATAGCCCATTTACCATGGTGATTGAAAAACTATAAGAAGATACATAGTTTGTCTCTATTTATATTTTGAAAGCATTTTCAGATTCTGATGCGTTGTTTGTCTACATTTGTAGATTGTAAATATATTCAACGTTTTCATCACATATGGAGACACTTTCCTTCCAACACCAACATCATATGATGACTTATATTATGAAATTATAAGAGTTCATCAGATATTCGACAACCTTTATTTATTGGGTAAGAAGCAATTATTTGCTGTTTAATTGAAAGTAACTTTAAAACTGAAGAAAATCCTGGAAAAAATCTTTGGAATTGGAGAGGGTTTGCCATGCATATTTTTTTATGAAATATGGGGTTTTAGTCAGATTTTGCACTGAATATATCTTTGCACTGAATATATCTTTGCTGTCTGTAGTAAAATACCCAATTGTTGCAAGATGGGTATTATGATATTACCCACCTTGCAGCAAATCGGATATGGGCAGCTTAGCTAACTTCGTATCCCTTAAGCTCAACGGAACTTTTTGCTCTCCATTTTATGCAAGGAATTAACTTATCTAGTGGTGATAAATTAGCAGTCTCCATACACCGATTATGCATATGAATATTAACTCATGGGTTATAGCAGTTAAGTCTCATAATCGTCTACTATCGTTTCTGGTGTAATTTTATTGAGCAAAAGTCATTTTTTTTCGCTTTAGCTTTGAAATACTCCTCAAGTGAAAGTGAATGGAAGGGATCTGCAAAACGATTAGCAAGTTGTTTAGTCAATGTTAAGTAAGTTTTTATCTCTAATCCTTCTCAATGTTATCAATAAAACTATTTTGCGACCATAATAGTAATCAGATGAAACCTTTTTCAGCAATTTAAATTGAATGCTTTGTCCCGTTGAGTTAAGTATTCATTGTGTCAATTACCAATTCACTTCAATTTTTTTCAGGGCCATCATCAATCATTTCACACCAAAGATCGATGCATGGGCCAGCAGTCATCATATTGGATCGCTGACTGAAGATCAGGTTTGTTCATATCTTTAGAACCGTTCTGTAGACCACAATTCAAGCGATGCGTCTGCCGCTGCGGAGGAGAGAGCTTGACATCTAAGAAACTGACAGTTCTCCATCATTTTCTACCGCATAAAAGTGGAATAACTCAAGTCCAAATAATTTTTCCGTACTTCTCGCTATCCGACAATACATTTCTGGGGGTATTTCATGTTATAAAATAATTTTCCCTTTTTGTCATTCCTTCTGAGTTCGTTTTCTGACAGTTCTCCACTCTCTGTAGTAAGTAAACAATACAGCTGGTGAAAACCTATCTTTAAAAACAGGTGGAGAACTGTGAGAAATATACTTTGCCATGCATTGGCAGTCGAACTCTGTTGAAAATCTTAAAGTAGACATGAAATAATACAGAATTACAAAGTTACAAGTGCAGTCTTTCAAGCAACGAGGAGATGTTTACATTTGAAGATGGAGAACTGTGGGGAGAACTGTGTGGAGAACTGTAGAACTTGGCATCCCGCTTGGTTGCTCCTTATTCAATTTCGCAGTCCATCAAATAACAATGCCAATTATGCTTACTTTAGCATTCTTCCGTTCTCTGTTGTGAAGATCAACAACACTTGAAAGCAAGTACATCATGCCTGCATAATTCGTTTCATTTTCTGAATTTCGTAATAATTCACTGCTAAACGGTGGAGTCAGTTTATGAGCTTTGATGAAAGGTTTTCAGTATATAGTTAGATTCGTCTCGAGACAACATAATGCAGACTGTTTTATGTAAATTTACAACCCTCCCGTTACTGTTTATAACAGAATTTCTGACCTTCTGTTTTGCTGTGATTACTCAATATTCAGACAATCCTCGCCAAAAAGGCTGGGACACTTCGAACTTTTGTAAAATTCTCACTCTAAAGACGCATACCCCCCTCCCCCCGACTCAATGTTGGTGAAATCAATGTTGACAGTGGTCCCAACATTGAGTCGGGGAGGGGGTCTTATTACCCAAATATGTTGTAATGGGACGGGGTTGTTAAGGTAAAACATACTTATAACATACTGTCCCCAATATTTTTGGCGAGGATTGTAGATAGTCTTGTATATACGTTATATATGTTGATATTTGCCATTCATGACAGATATGTAAAAATGTATGGTGCTGAAGAAGGCTCAACATAGCCGAAACACAAATATTGAAACGGGAGGAGAGCCATGGGCTGTATGACTCAGAGAGTTACTCAGCGATTTCATTGAGCATTATAGCTCAGTGGAAACGTCGTTGGCTATCTGATCATGCAGTCCATGTTCAATCTACTGTGGTAGGCCATTTGTGGAAAAATCTATCGTTTTATATGTTGCATACGCTCTGTTAAGCTCCCTTTAAGACGAAGATTTGAGATTTTCCCTCTCTAATTCACACCTAAACAATAGAGTTCCTTCATGCTTCGTTCCAGAATTCCACTATCCATTTTGCTCTTTGGTCTATCCTGTTTCAGACAGCTCTATAGAAGAAGTGTGACATCGTCGAAAAAATTTCTATTACAATAGCTGTAGCTGTTGCTTTGTTGGTTTTTAACTTTTAATTTTTTTTCTAAGTTAATGGCCCAAGCTAGATAAACCTTGCTTATCTTGAGCCATGTAGAATAAAACTTTGATTTCGATATTTTGATAGTTTGGTAACATGATGTATTTCATGTTTTGTATGCTAGAAAGAAGATAATCAAATTGAAATAGCACTCTTCGTAATCACGAATGTGTTACTAATTGAGTGTATTTGGTGACGGTTGACATGCTAAATAACGATATATATGTTTTCTTGAAGGTGCTGTCTGTAATTCGTAGTAATTACGATACTTTGACGTTGAAGCTAATAGAAAGTCTAGAATCATATCAGAAATACACGGAAACACCAAAAGAAACTGCGTTTTTCACACAACTGGTAAGTTAGGCCCTATATTGTAAGAATCGTCTTCTTTTCTTGTTTGATTGTTTGGCTAGGGCTGTAAACCTTACGGAAAGTAAAGTCTTTTGTTTTCCCTTTTTAAGAAACGTTGGGAAGGTAGCAGCATATTTAAAGCAAGGCTTATGCCGACCCACAATGCGACAGAACTAACGCCAACTAGTTGTAACGGCAAAAAAACCTATGTCGACAACTACTTAGAGCTTATAGGATACAGTTTATCGCGGTCGTAAGAGCGCTCAGGCCGACTGCGGCTGACGGGAATCAGTTGTTAACAAATAGCATAAGGAGAATATACCCAGAGTTCTGGAATTGTGTGCCGACTTGTTGCCGTCAAAAGGAACTAGTTGCCAACTAGTTGCCCGAGCGCTTTAGTCCAAAGGTCAGTTGCGATAAATTAGTTCCATAAATTGCCGATTAGCAGTTGGCTTCTTGTTCTGGCTGTGCGCAATGTCGACATCAAGCCTTGCTTAAGAGATTAGCCATTAAATATAGCTTATTATATAGCTATTTTACTATTATACTTAATAAAATAACGCTAATTCTAGCAGGGCAAGGTATTTTGTAAAGATTGATTGTCTACTTATCTGATTTTTATTTAATACTTCTTTTTCAGACAAGATCGATCACAAGTCGAATTCGAAGTCGAATTTCTATTGACAATCTGCAACAGATGAGCGTCTTACAAGAATTTTCCACAATATCGTAAAATCAAAAGGCCAGTTTATTTATATATCATTGACTGAGAATTATTCTAAATTATACTTAAAGAAGCTGAAAGAATCTAGGTCTTAAGGTCAATCTCCATTAAAGCGAATATTGGCAATCCAATCGCGCGATCGCCACAAAGAAACCAACCTCCATGTGTTTGCCAAAAGTCATTTGACTCTGGTTTGCTTGATCGCTAGCGAAGGCAAAATTCTTTTCCAAAGGGCCTTTAAAAACAAAAAGCATGTGACATACCATAAAAGCTCTATTTAGCCCCCGGGAGCTTATTTCATTTTGGAAGTTTTGGAGGGGGAACTTGTGAGAGAGGGGGCTTCTTAGAGAGTGGGGGCTTAATAAATTATTTAGCATATTTTCTTCTTTATTTGTCAAGACGAATGCTATACAGACATGAAAAAATTAACAATGAAAGAAAGTTTTAACCTTAGGTAACATGAAATTCGTGGTAACTAAGTTGTTATTAGTTGTTGTAAGACACAAGTTTTGGATATCAAACACGTTACAACTTAATTTCATTTATTTTTGTACGTTAACTAATGAACTTTCAAGTGGCCAAAATAACAGGGGGGCTTTGTAGAGAGGAGGGGCTTGTTTTAAATTTTCATTTTAAAAGGGGGGCTTAATAGAGATGGGGGCTAAAAAGAGAGAGGGGGCTTAATAGAGCTTTTACGGTAATACCGAAAATTAATTTTAAATGCGGTAACGTATCTTTTCCCTGGCGATCGCTGAAAAGTTCAATCAAAGACAGGTTAAGGGCTTTCTTGTACTTGAAGGGCTTTGTCTTCGTACTTTCATTTAACGGGACTGAGCTGGTTAACTTGTAAAGCTGTAATTAGCTTGGTAGCGCTTTTTCAGACAAATAAATTGTATTTTATTAATGCGAATTTCTTGATAGTTTTAATGAGTAGTGAATTGTAAATACTAACGGTAAAACTATTCATTCTTAAGTGTCTAATTTTCAAACATCTGAGACAGGTATTTTAATCAACTCCCTGAACTTTTTAAGCACGTGTAAGGTGCAAGGCCTTAGTCAATAAATCAAACATTGCTAAAAATTGGAAAATAGCTTTAATCGTTTGGCTACATCCCAAAACATTGCTCGTCAACCATTTTTGCTTGACACAAGCTTTAAATGTTTTTGTTACGTTTTTCAAACATTGCTGAGCAAATTCTGCTTGCAATATAATGTTTTGTGACTTGAACAAACGGTAAAACATTGCTTGTAAAGCAAATCTCAAATGTGAACAATGTTTGATTGTTTTGCAACAATGTTTGATTGTTTTGCAACAATGTTTGATTGTTTTGTAAACAATGTTTGATTGTTTGGCTGGGGCTTTAAACCTTACGGACGTTTCCTAAGAAACTTTAGGAAGGCAGCAACGCATTTGAGGCAAACGAGAATGATTCAAAATGCAGCGTGAGAAAAGCCAGTATAAGATAGATAGAGTTTCTAATGTTTACGTTCAATAATTTGTTGCTGTTATGTGCAGTTCGTTGTCTTTATCATTAAGTCAAGAGAGAAGTGTAGTTTGTGAGACTCTTATGTTAAATGATTTTCCTAGGCTCCAATGTGAAGTCAGATACAGCGTAGCTTGCTGAAGTGCGAAGTTTGCAAGGTAATCCATTCTTGATTGGAAAGACATTGACTCTAGACATCCTGGTTAGAGGTATGCAAGTTTGACTGTGAAATTCTTCTCTCGGTTACCTATATTATTTGTATTCAAGCCATATTGGAGGAATAGACATGATCTTAAGGATAGACGGGTGTGCGAAATGTTTTTTGCATTAACTCTGACACCACGCACTTGTCCAATATGGTACTGTATAACAATCTGAATCGGTGCTGAAAATTGCTATAAATTGCCATATCATAGCTACGTGGATTTGGAAATTATAAGGTAGCATAATAAATGTTGGAGATGCACATAGACCGTGTCAAATTAAGAAGTCATCAGAATGGTTTCTAGTACATTTGCTCAGTATCTAAATTTAGCAATATTTTTAATGTTAAGAATATACACAGTAAAATCATACGCGAAATTATCCTAGCCTGTTAATTGCCCTCTGGCTCACCTCTTCTTCAAAGTCGTATTCACTAAGTGGATTTATATTCCCATAAGGTGGTGTGGCCGACTGGTCGGGGGATACGGCTTGGCTTGTGATGTCAGGCCGTGGATTCGAGTCGTGTTGGGGCTACGTACATTTTCAGCAGCTCACCTGTTCATCCTTATCGCGTCGGTGGGTGATGGCCCATCAAATTACAGAGGCGCAAGTGACATGTGCACATTAGCTGTATGGCTGGCTGGTTGACAAACAGAATTGCTTGTTTGCTTGCTCGATACTAAAGCCGAGAATGAGCGAGTCAATGAAACATGAAAACTCAAAACGATCACTTTAAACCAGTTCATTCAAAATGCTACTTATGAGATCGTCTATGTTTTAATATTTCACTTTGGGTGAAAGAAAATTGTTTATCACAAACTGAGCAATAATAATCTTTACTCAGTGGGTTTGGTTTATCATCAGTCTCTTCTTGTATCTTCTCTACTGTATGCTCCTCTTTTTCCTGCTCAGCAAAGCATGTTTTATCGTGTTCTAATCTCTCCAATATATTACATATCAAATGAGCACCACACGTTGGACAGTGGTAATGCTCTCTTAAGAACTCAGCCTGTCCTTTAGCAACAGCCACACTCAGATCATCTCTTACACAGCCGTACGTTAAGTATTCATTCACACGGATACCACCTTTCACAGGGTGGGGTACAGCATCTGCAGAGAGAGGTGGACAAATATTAGAAGTGTTTGTCGAGTCTTCATTGGCCTGTCCTCGGCTTGACTCCTCAGTTCCGCTATCGTTTTTATCAATAGATGATGTGTACAGATAACTGAACTCTGGTGAAAGTATTCTTCGGTATTTGTACTGTATTTTCGAGTCTATAAACCCAGCGAGTTTATAAGAGATGTCGTACTGCAAGTCCTGAGTACGTTGCGAGATTTCTGAGCGCGCATCCTTCTTTTCTTCGACCATCGATAAGCGAATTTCGAGCAGCGAATCCCAGGCGGATCTTAGTTTGATAACATCAGATAATAGCTGCTGCGCTTTCGATGAGTCCTTAAAGCTCAGTTCGAGCCAATCATCGCAAATAACCCTCGTGCAATCAGAGTTCGTGTCTAGATTACGTGAAAACAACAGCAGTATCTGCAGGACTGGGATCCTCATAGCATTTACAATATAAGGTTTGTTGGTTTCCAGTAGTGAAACAAAAGCCAATAGTTCTTGATTCTCATCTGCCCGACCTTCTACACTTGACGATGATCTTGAATTGTCCTTTTCTTTGTATAGGAGCTCAGGTTTAGTTGAATATACTGAAGTTGGATGCAGATTTAAGAATTGTTTTTCTTTGCTATGATAGGAACGATCAGAGTCACGTCTCCAAGGGTTTGATTCATCTGGGACAGCAACCTGAGTGCAGGAGAAATTGTTTTCTTAGACACTGAATTTTACGTAAAATAAAACAGAAACACAACAAGCAGCCGGATAAAAAGATGAGAAAACAGGATAACACTGATTTTGTGAAATCAATGTATAGCTATGAGACTGCCTGTCATGTCTACGAAAAAAGATGACCAATCTGTACCGATTCTAAATCTATTGCAATTCGGTTGGAATTGCAGTCCTGTGAGAAGTTACAAACTACCACAATCGACCAAAGCATATATTATGTATCTTGCGATTGAAGACTGTTTCTTATCAATAAACCATTCCCTTTGATGGATCTTTTGAGCTTAAATCAGTTGATAGGCATCCCTCCTCCAAGATATGGTTTTTGTGCCAAACACAGGGGAAAACTGATCGCATAAGGAATAGTCTATGTGTAAAAGGCCATATGCTAAACAGTGCTGCACCTCAGCCATGTCTTTCATCTCGATGTAACCACCTCTACTGATTTCTTTCGCTATTTGCCTAGCTAGAATAACAGTAAAGAGAGCTGACGACTCTCCTTGCACTTTCGTTGTTTGTCGTGGGGAAAATCGAGCCCATCTTGACGGCGAGGCCGACATGCTCACAACAGACACTATCAACTGTACATGTTACAAAAGCTGCATGCTTAGCAAACGTCAGGGACTCAACACACAAGATATAGCTGCTTTTGAAAGGTATATTCACATGTTTTCATATAAATACGGTATATAAACCTAAACCTATTACCCATGGTTGACTATGGTTAAACTACTGCTGATAGTGCACAAACTGTGAATAATGTACTGAGAAGCTGATTTATGCATGAACCAAGCAGTGGTTTTTCCATCGTTAATCGATTCAACTGAAGTCTGAGCAATGAATACGAAGTATAGTATGTATGGAGCGAGTATAAAATGTAATAATATGCAACTGATATACCTGTGGATACAGCCCACTGCAAATGATAATCTTCAGGATATTAACGTCACGATATGAAAATTGTCTGTTTGCTGAGATTTTCTGTAATTTGTCAAGATCATGAGTTAACTGAAACTGCACAGCCTGGATATCAATCCCATCATCCTCCACATCGCTTCCTGCATCTTGATTCTCGTTCATTTTCAAGATTTTTCGCTTACGAGTCTGCTGTCTGTATTCTCGTTTCAAATCGACGAGTTTTCGTTTCTCGGATGCGAAGCTACTCGCTGATTTTCGCCTTCTGTCAGACTGTCTGCTCATTAAACCGTGATCCATCAATAAATTCTCAAATTGTCTCTTCAGTTTCGTAACCTCGTAAAGTCGTTCTTCTTCTATCGCTCTGCGTCGGCACCATTTTCGTGAATTCGCATGTCGATCGGTTTTGACTCGTATCCATTCGTCGTAGACATTAAGGAGAGTGAAAGGATCTCCGTGTTCAGATAGAAGTTCATTTCGGCGATGGTCAACATCAACTTGGTATTCACCTGGCATAAAAATGAAATAGAAATTTAAGAGCATGTCTCTTTTAAGTTAAAAGTCGTTTTTACAACGTAATTTCCAATATTTTACGATGAGATGTAAAGAAACGAAGCACGGATAAAATTCTAGGGAAAAAACAACATTTCAATGGTTTAGAAGATTTAAGATTAAGAGAAGATTACATCGGGCAGCTATCGGAAAGTTTTATGTTTAGCCTTGTTAATTTGCACTCTTACGAACCTCGTTGTCTCTGGTGTTGATGTTCCTAGCTGTTGCTGGCGTTAAAAATTTTCTGTTTAGATATTTCTCACTTGGACTCTTCCATTTCGATTCTGTTGGTTGTCTCACTGTAAAACTTTATCTTGTGAGCTGACTGAGGTGCAGAATGAATGCCAGTCCATTTTACATTTTTCCATTTTGTCCCGAACTTATATGATTTCACTGTCAATTATTTCGGTATATCTCTGACCTTTCATGCTTTGTTTCTTGTGTGATATGAGCCAGGCTATGATTACTTATGATTACTGGTTTTGAGACGGTTACCAAACTTGCGTAGTATTTGCCTATATGGACTATTCCATTCTAGACTTATATTTTTATTCTTTTTTGGTGGTTCTAACATACGTACATACATACGAACTCCATTGATATTACTTTATTTAGGAACAATTTTAGGGTTATTTCAAAACCTATAGTGTCTGATAGTTACGGTAAACACATTGAGGTTTAAAACGATTCAACTATCTTACCTCCCAATCTTCGGGTAAAAGGAGATTGAATACTGAGGGCAGCAGCAATGACCAGGACAGGATCAATCATTTCAAACAGCGTGCCCATAATCAGCATTTTACCAACCACCACATCAACCGGTAACAAAGCAAGCATCCGACCGGTCGTTGTTAAATCACCGGTCTCATCAAGAGCATTCTGCTGCTTTAAAAACGCAACTGCGCTTTCCAAAGCTCGACTTGGCTGGTGGCTCTATGAAAGGGAATTTCGTTGCATCTCTCAAACCAAGACTTGCCATTTGTAGAACAAGGTTATCCAAAGGCACTCGGTGAATTTCTGGTGTTGAGTATTCCGCGAAAACCGAGTAGTCATCTTCGGAATATAGCCGAAAACAAACTCCAGGGCCTGTACGACCTATAATGAAAGAAAAGAAAGACCAATCAGCAAATTTGTAGTTAAAGTTAATTTACGTGAGAGTATACTGTAGATTGCAGTACAAATTAGATTCTTGAATATTTCATTATGCAGTGTAAATATAGTTGAATTTCGTGAGATATAGAAAACAAATGGGGAGGAGCATTATACAAGTTAACAAGGCTTCCTGTATTCTTTATTGATTAGATAGAAGAGACGAAGTGGGAAAACCAGCTGAGCCTGGTCATTTATCATACTGCTGGATGTTTTTTGAGAATTCATGTATCCAAAAATCAAATCAAAGTTGTTCAGTGGGACGGGGGCGACGAGCTTGCTCTGAACCCTTATAATATCAAAATATCTAAAAATCCTAGTATGTCTTAACAGACTTGTACACGATTGAAAATCATAATAGTCATCAATAAACAGTTTCTGAAAAGTTCTTCATTGAGATCAAACTTCAAAAAATCCCCAGCAAAAATTGGTCTCCCCAGACAAATAGACTCACAAGCAAGACAAATAAACTTGCTGACTTTGTGAAACTTATTTTTCAAGTTGAACACTCACCGGCTCTTCCTTTTCTCTGTTCTGCACTTGCTTGGCTTGATCCAGAATTCCTGCAATCTTTGCATCTTCAACTGACCATCAAAATTCATTTCTTTAACCTGTAGTACAGTAAAGACCCGCAAGTTAAGAACAATGAAATGTGAATATTAGTTGACTGTCTTTTGATAATCGGCAATAAACGAACAATTCTTCTTAGCACTTAGGCCATACAGCAACGACACTGTGCTTCTTCTTTAGATTCTTAACTTTTAGTCCAATCTGGACATCCTCTCAAGGATCAATTACTCTAAGGCCGAATGGAAATGCTCCCGAGCCAGCCGGCATCTCTCGAGAACTACCGGGAAGACGGACAGAAAGCAAACGGACATTGGAGGCAAACTACGTCAAACACGTCACTGCACTAACGCTCCACCTTTGAGGGGGGATTCGCTTTTGGACATCTAGTGACTTGCATGTTGTTTTTTATTCACATCTACAGACCATAGATCAAAACGTTCGACTAACCTTGCCAGAATCAGCAATAAATCTGATTCCGTCGATCGTAATTGAAGTTTCGGCAATATTCGTCGATACGATGCATTTTCGAACACCATCTGGCGCAATATCAAAGACCTGATAGGAAAACAGAAAAATTATTACAAAGATATAAGAGGAAAGCTACAGCAAAACATTCTCAATATAAATCCACGAAGAGATGAGCGTTTTACTCACTTTATCTTGGTCGTCAATAGAAAGTGAGCTATGCAGTGGAAGTATAATCCATCTTTGTGTTTTTGTAGCATATTCATTAGCAGCTTCAACCACTGATTCTATTTCAGCCATTCCACTCATAAATATCAAAAGATCACCTCGCTCGCTCGAAGGATACTGAAAATGAAACATAGAAGTTAACTTCAACATATTGGATGTTATACTTAATACTTGGTTTAAGAGGTTGCTTCGCGTACTGAACTCATCAGACTGGGTTTTGTTTAGTAAAGGATTTTGTACAGCAAGTTTAGTTTGGGGTCAAATGGAAACAAACGGCTGAAATACCTTATTTTCGGAAATAAGCGGCCTCCCTCGAAAAAGCGCCCCTTTGGATCATCTCAGCTCTGTGGCTTAACATCCCTGACCAGATATACCCCCTGAACATCTCACTCAGACCGTATTAAGTAAATATCTGAGTAATCATTCGCAGGGGGATAGATGAGCAATGATTTTCACTTGCCTTTTTGTCAATCAGCTGCATCACTCTGAGATATGGTGAAGGATCCAACCTCTCAACTTTGCCACTTTTATCTGCAGACTATGAAATCAAGAATTGTCAGAATTAATTAATTAATTGAGAAATTGGATTTCCTTGCACGTCATCAAATTTACTTCTTCTTAATGGACATTTCTCTCTCGTTCAAGACAGTGTTCTTGTTCAAGATACTTTTGGCACTCTTGTTTTCCCTTTCACTCGCTCATAAATCATTTTCTGTAGTTGAGTAATAGTTGTATCGGTAATAATAAAAGTATCGGTATTCGAGTGTAGTAGTAAAGTAGTATCGGTAATAATGGTAATATAGTAGTGTAGTAGTTTCGGTATATGGTAATAATAGTATTATCGGTACTCTGTTACTGATAAATTACTACTGCTCGATTATTCAACTGACTTACCTCGACAAAGTTCGGAACATATTGTACAGATATTGGATACAATCGGCCAGGAACCTTAGAAGATAAAATAGAAGTTATTCTGACACATGTGGTATTATTAGGTAGATAGGTATACTAGTGTTGTAACTTTAAATGTATACAACATAGTGGAAGAGAGATCACAGATAAAAGAGGTTTTGAGGAACAATAAATGGTTGTATTTTTTACGTACCTGAACAACAGGGGCACCTTCAAAGTACGACGCAAAGAGGCTGTAAAGAGAGTGAAGTTGACATAAAAACATGCTAAAGACTTTAAGGTAAACCCAAAGCTTGCTGAAGAATACAGTATTTAATGACAGCGCCAGACGAATAAATTGAGAGATGAAAATTCGAATAATTAAAACGCAAAATGAACGTGCTAAAGAATACATTATAAAATGAAAATGCTGATGAACACTGCATGAAATGGACATGCTGATGAGAAATGAAAATTCGGATTAATACAAAGTGAAAAAAACGTATTTACGAATGCTGTATGAAATGAACGTGCTGACGAATAGAGATTGAAAAGAACATGCTGACGAATGCGACATGAAATAGGCATGCTGACGAATGCTGCATGAAATGAAAATGCTCAAGAATACAGTACGAAATAAAAATGCTGACGAATACAGTAAGATATAAACATGCTGACAAGTACTGCATGAACTGAGCATGCTGGTGAATACAGCAAGAATCTGAGATTAAGAAAATGACTTATCAGAAACTTCAGGCGAAAACTTTCCTTTAAAACTGTTTTAATAAACCAGACACCCTCTGGTGAGTTCTTGCTATATGTCCTTCACGTTTTTCATCACTTGGAGTTTGTTCTTCTAATCAAAAGACATCAGAAAAATATGAAGTGAAAATAAGAAATTAGATACTTGATATTGATGGTTGCAGACATGAGAACCAATTTAAGATCTTTTCTCTGTTGTACAAGACATCTTAAAACACCAAGCAGAAAATCACCATTCAAATGACGCTCATGAACTTCGTCAACAACAACAACTGAATACTGTGATAGCTCAGGGTCTGATTGAAACTGCCGAAGCAAAAGCCCTGTTAAATAAATAAGAGTGAGTCAACCAAAGACAAATTGCTGTGTTTTCCTATCGCGGTGGACACTTTTGGGGGATGGAGACGAACGCAAATGCTCGCAGGCTGACCTACAAAGAATTCATACTCTTCCCTATCCGCACTTTAGATGTTATGAAGATAGCCATTTGAAATTCGAATGAACAAGAAGAATAAGCAGATTTGATCACAGTAAATTTTAAGGATTATCCGACTAGGTTATCCGTACTTTTTGAGAAGGATCCAACCGTATTTTGCACGATGCAAACATGGTCGCATCCGTTTACAGTACAAACGGTAATCACCCGTACTATTTCAAGTGCAAAAATACTTTGAGAACTAATTTCTGGTATAAAAAGTGATGTAGCCAAGGGAAGCACAGGGGTCAGACACCCCCCATCATTGCCAAATAGGTTATTTATATAGGCTAGAAATGATGTAAAATGCCATAGGGTAGCTATGACTAAACGCGAAGTCTTACTTATGAGAATGTATAGGCTTAGACCTTATGGCGCAGATATCAGTGAATGGGATAGAATGCAGCAAATGAGATTGTGGTGTGGTGAAGAAAAGGCTGTACGCGTTTAGATAAGACGAGGCAGGCAGACGGCTTGTAATCTCGCATCATTACTACAAGGCTACTTTATGTATTAGCAACCTATAATGTATGTATTTACACAGTCAATAGAACTGAGGTCCTCACTTCAATTGACTACGGTATTTACGACCGAGAAAAAGCCAGTCAGAGCAGGCGCTTGCCGGCCACATTGTACACCAGCGAGAACGACAAAGAACAGGAAATAGCAGCGATCTTTCAGAAGACGGGAACTTGGACAAGATAATAATTTAATACTTAAGAAGAGAAGTCAAAATAATATCATGGCAATTGTACCTTCTGTCAGAAATAAAATTCTCGTTGCTCTAGTTTTGCTTCCATCAAACCTCACCTATGGGAAAGATGATGAGATATGGCGAAGACATTTTTTAGGTTGTGTTGGAAAATTATACTTCTATTTAAGATACGAGTTTAAGCAACGAGGGGTCTCTTTTTACGGCAATATTTTGGTATTTCTACCAACCTGGTATGCAACTTCAGAGCCATACTCATTCAGTGTCTCGTAGCCCACTCGTTTTGCTAATGATATACAAGCAATTCGTCTTGGTTGCGTACAGGCAATCTTCTGATAACCATCTGCAAGTAAATATTGTGGAACTTGAGTTGATTTTCCACAACCAGTATCCCCAGCAACAATGACAACTTGTGAACCTCTTACAGCATATAGTATTTGGTCTCTATATTGCCTAATAGGCAGGTTTTCTTGGTCTTTTTTAAGCTTTGCCAATTTATTGAACTAACAGGAATAAAGCAATAAGAAATACAAAAATATAACATAAAAACAGGTTACAAAGAAGAAATTAATCTAGCTTGAGGGCGGCATGCAGCAGTATTTTGCAGAAGTGGTGGTTTTCACAAACAAAGAGCAACTTGAAGAATCTGGACAGCACTTTGGCAAAATTCTTAACAAACACCATCTCACGCAAGTGAATTTTTTATGCACTACTGTGGTGGATATGCAGTACTGTGGTGGATACACACTACTGTGGTTGGTTATTATGCTTGGTGTGGTACATTATTATGCTTGGTGTGGAGGTATTTCTAGCGTCCTGTGGTGGATAAGCAATACTGTGCTTGGTTATTATTCTTGATATTGATGGGTCATTGTGGTCGTATGTTTTGCATACTGTGGTGGACACACACTACTGTGGTTGGTTATTATGCTTGGTGTGGTGGATTATTATGCTTGATGTGGAGGTATTTTTAGCGTTCTGTGGTGAATAAGCACTACTGTGGTGGGTTGATATTCTTGATGTGGCAGTATTTTTGTATACTGTGGTGGTACGTTTTGCATACAAAATCCAGCATATCCGCCACAGTAGTGCATTTAGATTCCTAGGATTTGCCAAAGATTCATATTGAAAGATCAATTCACACTTTTTTCTGAAAATGAGTAAGTACTAACCTTTTGTTTTTGCTGAAAATCCAAATAAAAAGTGATTATGTTTCCAAACTCTTTTACATCATCTTTAGTTAAGCATGCTTTATTATCTTTCTCTGTAAAGATAACATATAACAGCGAAAAACACAGTTAACAAAGAGCAAAGAACATTTTTTGTGAAGATCAGCATATTTTTATCTCAGAAGCTTGCTCACCATCAAAATGATGCGATTTCTTGTAGTCCTTAAATCTTTTTACAAATTCGTCAACAGCCAAACTTAAGTTTATTTTTGATAACTTTTTAGCAGTAAGACTTTCCTCCTTTCCATTTCTCCCTAAAAAGTTAAGAGATTTCAAACTCAGAGAAAAAAATAGGTATTTGCATGAAAGTTGGCAGACAAAAGGTATTTTTGTTTCATCTTATCATTATTGTGATCACCATCAATTATTGTCAGCATCATTAATCATCAAAATCATTATAATAATGACTGATCATGTTGATGATGATACTGATCTAACTCATCATCATGCCTATTAATCATCATAACTGAGCATTAATCACTCACTTTCATCACCTCATCACTGTCATTGTCATGATCATCATCATTATCATCATGAGCATCAACACCATCATCATCAACATCATCATTGTCATCATGATCATCATAGTAATGATAGACATTATCATAATAACTAACATCCTAATGATCACTAATCATAATCATAATCATCACCGTCTATCACATTGTCATCAATTGTTATCACTCAGCAATCATCGTGAGCAGCCAATAGAACCCAAATCACAAAAACTAGTAGTAGGTACCTTGTTTTTTTACCCGATCTGTCCTTGCCTTCATTTTCTGATACCTCTCGACAAAGGACCAGAATTCATTATACTCTTCAGAATCCCTGAAACAATGAAAAAAACATATCTTACTGACTGTCTGCCTCTGGTCTACAAAGATTTGTTTGTTTATGAAATAGGTGAAGGTGAAATGGTGTTTTAGCGCCAGTCCCTAGGATCTCAGTAGTAGGTTAACTAATCGAGACCTAGACCCTGGCTGTGACGCTACCCTGGCTGTGACGCTACCGTGGCTGGGCTCGAACCCTGACCATACTGAGCTTCTGACACCTTGAGTCAGCTGGATTACACCACGACGCCACAGCACCTTATGTAAATCATATACAATAAACACCAAGTATGTAAGACATGCACCACACATGCTGTCTCTGTCTTATGATCTGTGTATGTGATGCATGTTTTTTGTGATAAATAAGCTGGAGATCAGATACCTGCTGAAAATCTCATTCTTGGAGAAGAAAATACTGTCTAAAATTTTGCGATTTGTTTGCCATTTTGAAGACTCCATGCTAATAAAACCTACCAAAATAACATGACAAAGACCAGGACAGGACTGACAGAAAGACTGAATGGAAAAATTGTTTTCATTTCATCATCAATTGAATTGAATGATTCTGAATCCGAGGTCAGTTCAGCAGATCTTTTTCCTGGAGCGGCAGGTGATGAAAGGTGATGAAGATGAGTGCGTCTGTTGTTTACGACCACAAAAAAGTCCTTGTTTCTGGCTTCACATTTGCAAGTATACTCCATGAAGCAGCAAAAGCGAAGAATAACACGGTAAACTACTTTGCAACTTTGTCATTTTTTGGTTTCGAGCGAAATTACCATGAAAATTTTGCTGCGAATGCGATGATGAATGCGGACGACATGGTGGGACCTGGGCTGGGAGGGGGGGGGTATCAGGTCGATTCGCCCAACCTCCGTTTCGCCCAACTTACTTTTCGCCCAACATTCTTGGTCGTTTTGCCCAACAAAAATACTTTCTATTTATCACTATTTATTTTCACAAAAAGAGTCACCACTGTCAAAATCGGGTGTTTGGGGGCAGAACCCCCAATTTCATCATCAAATAATTGACAAACTACACGAAAGAAGTTGTCTGTGTCATTTGAGGTTGGACGAAATGACCACAATGGGTTGGGCAAAACGTCTTAGCGGTCTGGGTGAAAAGGAAGTTGAGTGAATTGGAAGTTGGGCAAAACGTCTTGAAAGCCCTAGGGGTGGGGGGGAGGTTGGTTGGATTGGGGTTTAGGTTGGGGAGGTTGGTGACGCAAAGGGGTTGAGCCCTGGCAACAGAATGCTAATGCTATGTTTATGTAGCATTTAGTTATGGCCAGGACCTGAGGGCCACCAAGAAGCAGTGTGAGAGCCCTGGGGCTGGGGGTAATGCAAAATTGCACGAGGTCTGTAGGAGATTTTTTAAGGGAAGCATTATTAATAGAATTTCAATTTTGTTGGGCCACTTTAGAGTCTGGGCCTTGGACCTTTAACCCCACTGGACCTCCCCTCTTGACGGTACTGGTTATTGCTAGACAGTACCATCAAAAGGGGGTCCAGCGGGGTCAGAGGTCCAGGGCCCGGGCTGTTAAGGGGCCCGCAAAAGTTGAAAATTCTCTTAATACTTCCCCCTAGAACCTCCAAAAGGCCTGGTACAATTACATTACCCCGGACCCTCTCTGCCTCTCGACGGCCCTGTTGCTAGAGACAAGGGTGCTTTAAAGTGGGTCCAGTTCAAAGGTCAGTTTTTTCACACCTAATAATATTCACCACTTTATAGCCCTTCATCGTTTTAAACCCCTTTTTGATTCGAGTATATTTTCTGAAATTTTTGTGTCAGATAAACTCTAAAACAACAAAAAATATAATTGTTTTAAAATCTACAACAAATGAAGATCATTTTAAAAATCAGCCTACTTCTAACAAAAGATTTTTCATAGGATAATGAATGAAGTAAAATTGAACTCTTTAAAACTTTTCCAGGAAGGACTTTTGTTTGGTAACATCACTCACAGTATAAAAGATAAAATAACAGATTCAGATGCAAGTGGAAATCATCAAGAGTTACAAATTGGTAATGCAATGATTTGGTTCATTCATTCATTAAAACAAAACTTTATTATACTTCCTATCTATTCATATAGCTTTCATTTTCAACAAGCAATTTGCCTTGAACCTTTCATATCTAGAAATTTATTATTGTTCTCTTTCAGCAATTAGTGAAATAGTTCCATTTGAGAAATCCTTCAGGTATGCCTATACATTTGCAAATAACTAGGTATAGAAGATGGTATTTTGTATATATGATGTATCAATTATAGTCACACAAAGTAACTAACTAGGTAACTTAGTAAGAACCCAGGAACTTAGTACTTTAACTAATTTACTAACTAATCAACTTATTACTTAACTAACTAACAAACTACATGACTAACAAACAAACAAACAAACTAACTAACAAACTAACAATCTAACAAACTAGCTGTTAACTAACTAACTAACTTACAAACAAAGTAACTAACTAACTAACTAACTAACTAACTAACTAACTAACTAACTAACTAGTTAACTAACTAACTAGCAAACGAACTTTCTAACTAAGTAACTAAATAACTAACTTACCAACTAATTAACTAACTAACTAACTAAACAACTAACTAATCAACTGAATAACTAATTAGGTAACTGATAAACAAACTAACTATCTAGCTTTTTAACTATCTAACTAACTGACTAACTTACTAAGGTACTAAGTAACTAAGTAACTAACGTATCAACAAATACGGACTAACTCACTAAATAGCTAACTTACCAACTCAAAAAATAAATAGCCTATGGGCTAGCTGATAAACTAACAATCTAGCTGAATAACAAACTAGCTAACTAACGAACGAGCTAACTAACTTGCTTACTATCTAATAAGCTGACTGAACTAAATACTTCATTAAGTAACTAACAAATTGAATAAATCCGGAGCGAGTCAACTAAAAAACCAACTAACTCACTAAATAACTAACTTACCAACTAAAAATTAACTAGCTAATTAGCTAACTAATTAACTACGTAAACTCTGAAGTCATTTTTCCTCGTAGTTTTTACAATCATGTTGGCCATGTCATTGATAAAGATGAAATCAAAAGAAGTTCAGCGGTAAGGAAGCCTTGCAAAATTATTAAGTCTAAGGTTTTTTTTAAGATCCAGCTAAAAATATTCTATAAAATTTCGAATCAAATTTTGCCACGTCCGGTCCAAGGTGCGAAAACCGCAATAGTTTCTCTCCTTAATGTAACCTTCATCTTAGAACAATCTTTTTTGCCATTCTGTGAAGATTTTAAAAGCTTAAAATGACAACGTCATATTGAAGGTCTGAAAGTGGTTTATCATATCTGATAAGCTTTAAAGGAAGACGTTGTTCCATACATTATACTCATGATCAAGCCTATAATACCTGTTTTCTTCGAGCAATAACGAAAAATATTAACCCGAGGCCGTCAGTACAAAACAGAGCTTGCTTTCGGTGTAAAGAGGCTGAGGGTAAATATTTTCGGTATTGCCCGAAGGAAACAGTTATTATATGGTTTATTACCCTATGGACAACGCATATTCAAAACCCTTTATGACTACAAATCTCGTATCGTGTTTGAAGACATTGATCATAGGGTAATAAGGCTGTATATTAAATAGAACAAATAGTTGTAGAGCTCAGGCTAAACGTTCAAACATTGTTGGTCACACCTCTGGAAATCACATGTTAGCTAAACACAATATTTGACCGCTTGGTCACATCACGAAACATTGCTCGTCAAAAATTTTTTTTGCTCAATACTGTTTGCTTGGAATCTACTCCTGCAGAAATGTTTCTTTTAAAATCTTATTCTGTGATTTTTCAGACATTTTGGGCTGGTATAAAATAAGAAGAAATACAAGTAATAGAATCTCGATAAGAGAAAGAGCAATTATCAAGAATCTCATCAAAATATGCAATATGAATGAAGGTATTTTGCCTGTTTTTGTTTGTCATTTTATTCTTTCTGATTTCTTTATGGTCTTCTATTTCGGTATTGAATCCAAATTGAAATAGTCGCGTAATAGTTCCTTCGGTCAAGAAGATGAAATTGTGTTGCGCCAGTAGCTAGGATCTCAGAAGTAGGTTAACCGATCAAGACCTCGACCCTATGCTGTGATGCTACCGTGGCTGGGGCACGAACCCGTCCTTCTGACACCATGCGCCAATTGGATTAGACCACGATGCCTCATCACCTTCGCAAACCCTATCTAATCTTTCCAGAAACCCTCATTCTAATTTACTGGTCTAAACTGGTTAGTTGTTGGTTTTAATGTGTATTTGCTTTCCATTTTCAGGCTTAGTGTTTTTGCTAATCACGCCATCGTGTAAAGAAAATCGTTCAACGTTAAGCTTTCCGTACAAGTTTTTCCTCTGCGAAAGAAATGAGTAAGTAAAGTAACCTATCTTGTATTCATTTTGCAATAATTAACTTCAGCAGTAACATGATAAATCGAGAAAAAAAAAAGAAAAAAGTACTCAATACAAAGACAGCTTTACTTTAACTGAAGATGGATGATGAATCCGAAACACGTCGCGTAAACTAATATCAACTATCATTCTTCTGAAAATTCTCACAAGACAGCTGAGCATTTTATACATGGCAGTTTCAATTCTGCAATATTTTGTTACGGCCTATTATAATGCCTCTGCGATAGCTTACCTGTTTTGTTGAAAGGTGGAGATGCTTCGGAGTATATCCTCTATCATTTTTGCGGTAGCCGTCAATTCAATTCAATTCAATTTTTTTTCAATTCAATTCAATTTTTTTCGATAGTCGCCATTGCGAATACAGTTTGAAAATGAGATGAAATGAAGACTATTGTTTTAAAATTGTTGAAATCAAGGAGCATGGGGCTGTATTTGTTTGTTGTTTTTATATTAAAAGAACTTTTTCTTTTAATTAGGCATCCAGCTGGAATAAGCGTTCATGCCGTAAATCTTGGAGAAACTGGGACACATTCTGAATACCGGTATCAGCCTTCATTAATGGAACCGATTAATCATTCTTCAAATACACAGTCGAGGAACCAAATGTCAGCCATATCTCATATATTATCAGCGTGTCAGTAAGTATCACTGATCTATTTACTAGATGGATATGCGGGATATGCGGGTTATGCGGGATATGCGGGATATGCGAGAGCTAAACGGAGCCCACAGCAACACGAAAATTAGCTGTTTAAACCGAACTTAGTTTACGCAAGAGTGACTGAACCGGCTCTAGCCTGACCCAGAGCCGGTTTTGGCTCGAAATCGCCTTCCGTTTATACGGAATCTCTCGGAACCGTCCCTTTTCCGGCTGTGTTTAGACCCAGTTCTTGACCTATTCAGAAGCAGAGCCAGCTCGCCTCTGCCTCGCTTTAGATCCCGTGCAAACGCTGTGGATCTGATCCAAACTAGTACGGATACGAAACGTGACTAAAAGTGAATGAATAAAGCCTACCATAACACAATTTCTCGAAGAGAAATCGAATTTTCTGCTTTAGCCCCACACAAGATGCTGCTGTGATAAAAAGAAGAGTTTTCAAGCAGTTATGTAGCAAGAAGTGTGGTAGCACATGTAGCACATGCGTCAACTCAAAGTCTTGCCAAATATTTCTGGATCAGATTGAATTCGGTTTCTCTCGTGTAAACAGGGTCTCAATTTAATTGAAAATGACTCAGACCTCCCTGTCATGATCAACTTGTGCTTTTTCCTTTTCTTGTATCCACTGTCTAAAGCATCTAAGTTTTAGTTTATCCAAGGTTTTACAACTTATTTCAGAAAATGATGAAATATCTATTGATGAGGTTTGAGTATTTTTGAGGAGAACTTGAAATTATACAGATTATAGCGGATAACTTTATTTTTAGAGGCAATTTTATGACTGCAGATGGATCTGTGTGTGAAGTTACGCATGTTCACAACATGTATCAAGATATATTAAAAGCTGCAAAAGTAGGTATCAGAAGAATTGCTTTTAAATATCAATTTGTTTTAAATGGTCGGTTCGTTGGAAAGCTTGGGTATATACACTTTTTTTAAATAAGCAACTGAACTTTTATCCAGCCCTCAAAGTTGCTTAAAATTTTAGACATTTCAACCCTCAAAGCTGCTTAAAAGCTGCTTAACATTTTTGTACCTAACAACAACCCCTGACTTCGCGGGTAAAAGTCATCATCTGTTAGGCCTACAACACGACTTTTGGGAGACAGTAAGTGGAAAAACGTTATCTAAAAAACTTCAACATGCAAAACATAAGAACAATCAATTTCCTAACAACAAGAAAGCGTATAAGCTTGGTTTTTTGACTTCTTAGTTGCCAACAGTAATTGAGCCCTCAAGTTGCTTAATGTTAAGGTGAGTTCAGCCCTAGTTGCATATTGAGCGGTTGCTTATTAATATGTACCATGGGATGCCAACATTTCTGGGTCTTTGGAATCACAAGTAGAGATTGTGTCTTGTAGATTTTTGGATCAGGCACATCTCCATGGATTTGTATCAGAGTTTGCAATGTTTCCTAATGTCTTTGAACAGTAGCCTTCGGTTTGCCTTTACCCTTTCTCGTCAAAATTGTCCTCGAGAAGAGTTTGAGTCTGCAAGCTATTCAGTAATTGTTAATTTATTTCTAACATTTCTAACCTTCATTTCTAACATTTAATATCCATGTAGGACTGATGAGAGGTTTGGGATGCTAAAAAGTAGATACGCCCCCCCCCCCTGCGAACAAAGACAAAATTTCTTTAGGTAGTTACTCAGAGCAATTTTGTTATTAAACCTTTTATATTGAATTTGCAATTTGTTTCATCTTTCAGCAATTTCAGTCAAGTATTTTGGACACCGAAACGCAGATACAAAATTACAAGAAAGATATTGCTGAACTTAGGAAAAAACTCGGTAACAAGAATGGCGTTGAAGGTTTGTTCCAACCTTTTGATTTTGTATTTCAGTGAGTCCTCCTCCGTTTTTAGGTTATTCTTATTCTTCCCAGACCCTTCGTAGCCTTTTTTAAATATGGCTTCAATCCTTATCAGAATTCATGTTGCGTTCCTTCATTTCAGTTTATGTTGAATAATTTTAATATCTAATGGCACCCCTATTTCATTTTCATTTCTTCTTGAATTAGAAATCAGCTCTCGATATCAAATACGCCTTTAAACAGTCCCTTTTGATAGCTATAGGAGAATGGTAGGACATTTGTTGTTATAATGAGGTACTTTGGAAGATTTTTCAGTACCTAACGGATTGGCAAGTAGAAATGTTCTTGAATGCGTGAGGTATGAACTATTTGCTTTTGAAAGAAATTTGTGAAATGAAAGCAAGTAAAATACAATGTCAACTTTTCCTCGAAAAATCAAGAAAAGAGAGTGTTCAACTTGGAAGAAGTTAATCTTTATGCTTTACTTTACGCCGTGTGTCCTGGTAGGTTTTCTTATCCTGTATATGATCTTTTTAATACAAGTATTTTGTCTATAATGTTGACTAAACCGGCTTTATTCTGATTTGCTGTATTGACCAGTCAGAGCGCAGCATGACCTGGTCTACCGTGTAGTGTGAATGAGTACATTAAACTGAACATAGTGGAATCCCGCTTTAACGAACCCCGCTTATAACGAACTTCCCGCTATTACGAACTGAAAGTCCGGTCCCTTGGATTCTGAGAAGTAAATTCTACTGTAAATACTCCCTGTTTAACGTCCCTAAAGAATTCGTTATAGCGGGGTTTCACTGTATTATACTGACAAGATTAAACCAGAATTGTTTAAGCCTCGTCGATATCGAAATATCGACCAATCAAATCAGTTCGATTTGTTTGCCTGACCAATCAGAACTTAGCATTAAAGTTTGAATTAAACTAGGTTAAACTTGTAGTGTAATTATGGTATAATTATTGTCAAATTGATGGCAAAGAAATAGGATGCATAAATCGAAATTAATGGATAATAATAGCAGAAACTTGGTGCGGCATGGGGAGTACAAATTCTAACCTTCCTTTTTGAAATTGTTTCTTATTCTTCTTTGTAGACGTAGTTATGAAAGAGGAAAAAGACAATTCAGACGACGATAAGCAAGATCGAAGAGTCAATCAACCTGATGATAATGATGGAACAGCTGGTAGTAAAAGCAACACCGATGCAACATCTGAAACAGACTATCTTTCGGAAGTAGAAGTCTCAAATTCTCAAGAATTTTAGTTATGTACGGTACGACTTCTATATGAGATCTTTAGAGAGAAACTGTGATATGTTATCTAAAGAGAGGAAATCATTGAGATTATCAGACGCCTTACAGCGTGAATTGGTCTCTTTGCAGGGACATAATTGAAAATCAGACACCATTTTGAACTGGTCTTCTTAGAGGGACATCACTGAGATTATCAGACACCATCTTCTGCAAACTGGTCTCTTCGGAGGTACATCGTTATTCAGAACTGTTATTAATCATAAAGTCAATTACTCAACTATCTGTAAGTTGCTAATGCATCATTTCATCCTTAATCCTTGATGTAAACAGTTTTGTGTCCATGTTTCAGGTTCTTTAGGTTGGTTTAATTATGAATATAATATTGAATTATAATGTGTATATGTTTTTAATCAGATTTCAGTTGCATTTCGCAACTCTTGCTTTTTTTGCTCTGTACCTGGAAAAGCACATCGAAGTAGACTAGACGTAGAAGTAGACGTAGTGCAGCTTCAAACTCTTCTCCCAGAAATAGACCATTTCAACTAAGGGCCTCGTTTTCAAAAAAATTCAAAATTAGGTCGTAGAGAAATTTCGACTTCTAGTCCATAAGAAATTGATTTTATAGGTGTTATAAGTTTGAAATTCTATAAAGGATTTGACCGTCCAAAATCGCTGGGGGTGAAAATTTACACCCTCAATCATTTTACACGGTCAAATCCCTTATAAATTTTAAAACTTTTAATCACTATAGAATCATCATCGTAAGGACTAGAAGCGTAAAAATTGGCCTCAACACTAAAAAGGTGCTGAATTGGAATCTGAAGTCGAAATTCCTCTATGTCCTAATTTTCAAATTTTTTTGAAAACGAGGCCCTAAGTTGAAATGGTCTATAAGGCCAAACCCCTGTATCCGCGAAACTATAATGGACCCACTGCAAAGCGTTCCGCTATTCCTCTCCTCGATCCTCAGTTAATAACACAAAGAAAAGGCAAAATGAGAGCAAACTTCTACCATTTTTGTTTTATTTAAAACTGTATTTAACAATCTGATTGTATACTACATTTGAAAGGACGATATAGATAAATTACAGTTCGTATTAAAAGTCTGAGATGACCTTACAATTGAAAATATCACTACGTCCAGGATGACCTAACAATGACAAATACCACTTTGAGGACAAAAATTAACCTTGTGGAGTGAAGAATATGATAAGAACACAAATCGATGCTTATCTTCTTTAAATTCCACGAAAAGATGCTAAAATACTGCTCACAGGGTATCTATATTTTCAATGATGAATTTGGCAGAAATAGACATCCCAGACTCTGGCCAAACGATCAAACATTGTTGGACCAACATTTGAAACTTGCTCGTCACGCAAAATGTTTGACCGTTTGGCCACGTCCAAAAACATTGCTTGTCCAGCAAAAAATGTTTTTGAACCTTTTTTAAAAACATCACGCCACACATTTTGCTTATTTTGCTCGTCAAGCAATGTTTGATCGTTTGGCTGGCTTTCCAACATTGCTTGTCAAACATTTCTTTTGTTTTTGACAAGCTGCAACAACTTGCAACAATTTAACCACCTAGCAACATTTCTTAGATACAAGGCGTTCGTGCTTGTGCATTTGCAATAACATCGTTGTTGGACAGCAGTGTTTTTGGACGTGGCCAAACGGTCAAACATTTGTTGTACAGCAAATTTGAATTGTTCGATTAACAATGTTTGATTGTTGGCCAGGGCCTAATGAGCTGTAGCTCTAATATGCAGTTTGTGTACACGATAGGGGCAGAATTATAGATCAGAACTGGATCAAGTGATCCTTTAACGCTTTGACATAATATTCCTAAAAAAAAACCTTGTACAAATTTAAATACTTTTGATGAAAAGTCTCAGTTTTATTCTTTGTGCATCTTTTCTGTGGTAATCTTGATATCGTTCATATCTTCACTGCCAGTTAGTCTTAGCTCCTGTGTAAATTAAATAGCAGAGTTCAGTGATCTATTTTTGTGAGGGTGTGGTTGGACAAAGGCTATTGTAGAGCCTGTGACCATCCATACTGCCCAATGTCGCAGTTCTGAGACCCGATTGTCACGAGGACTTATCTTGAAAACTGCGAAAGAAACCGACTAAGATTCAAATGGTGGGCTGAAAAAACTAATTTCTGCAGCTAGCCCTACAGCCCTACACGTAAGCTCCAATAAGCAGGTATGCACTGCAGGCGTCATCACCTTTTAATGCTTCTCAGTCAGTTCGTGAATTAGGCAGACTATGGCCTGTTGTTAGTAAGAAAATCATTCTAAAACAGTAAATCAGTCATTCCACAATTAAATCACTACGTACCTTCTCATTTGCTAGATACAGTAGGCATACAAAAGCAATGGGAACAGACAAGTTCTTTGACGCATTCTCAGACATTTTATTTGGAAGGTTGTTATAGATTTCCTTGAATGACTGTGTTTCATCCATCTTCCTGTCTTCTAATTGTTTCACCAATGGTCTCTCTTCATGTTCTGTCGTTTTCTCTGCTTCGTCCTGCAACGAGAAAAAATGTTTAAAGATATCTGAAACAATACTGTCAATATTCAGTTAATCTATTCAACCGTCGTCCAGACTGAATCAACTCATTTTCTGTACCCTTTATCGTTAGATACCTGAGTTCTCTCTGTCCGATTGAAATGGCTTGACAGACGTGTGTCCTTATTCTACTAAGACATCATGGCCAAGTTATTAAGCCATAGTCTCGTTCAAAAAGTAGAGATCACTTCCGAAGTCGACAGTTGACAGGGCCTAGCTTGCTTGATTAGCAAATTTGATAATGTGGACATATAAAGTGAATGAAAATTACACCTACCTTCTCTTCTTCCACAGTGAGCGACTCCCACATGACTTTCTTCAGCTTCTTTATATCAATTCTTTTCGCAGTCTTTGCATACGATATCTGAATCTTCTCTACCTGTGTTAGCAAATAAATTCACATATAAGACCTTGATACCTCTCTTCGTATCATGTCAATTGAGGCATAAACGAGATAAGCATATTTTTAGTTTTTGTCAAAATTATTAAAATTAGATACGTTTGAGATTGTGACATGGCGGTATGGTTAAGGTGTTCATGTTGACATTGGAAGGTTTACTTTCTCAAAGCCAACTTTTCAACAACCTTTCCTCTATTGCTAATTGAGGATAGCAAAGATAGGAACATCTTGAAGTAGCAAGGGATATTCGTTCTAGAATATCAATCTTGGACACAACCTCCAGTTTGACGTCTACTCGAAACCTTAAGTTCATTAACGTCGTTATGATTACTGGCTTGGAACCATTTTTTTCGAGTCAGACAAAAATCGTGGATGCAAATGCAAACCGTGCAGTCTAAAAATAAATAGGCCGTCGGAATTTTTTACGCTGTTTTTCGAACCTTGTTGGGTTGACTGACGAGATTATCTCCTCCGTAGAATGACTGCTCCCCCACTGTAACGTCAAAGCCACCAGGAGTCGCATTACCGCTCATATCCATTGCCTCTCCAGGTCCATCATCATCGTCATCATCAACATCGTTCTAAATATGAAAACAAAAACAAAATAAGATGATTTTCTGCCTTGGGTAGGGTGAAAAGTCGTGAAAGATATCTCAGCGTATACAAACCTGAAGCTCAGGGCAAAAGTTCTCTCTATCATAATCATTGTTGTAATTGTAGTCGTAGCATTCATTATCTGCAAAACAGAACATGAGAGATTGGTTGACTTTTTGGACAGTGAAGCTTTAGGATAAATTGAAAACCCAATACGGCGACCAAAAAATTTTAATATTCAAATTTAATATCACGAGCAACAGAGCAATTTTTAGAATAAACTGCCCTGTCGCTCATGATATTAAATTTGATACATAGTGGAAGCATCTTTGAAAATACTTAGAAAATACTTAAGCTGAAAAACCATACTTAAAAAAGCATACTTAAACGAATCTTAGAAGTATACAACACGAAATTCATAATTTTCATGAAAATTGCAGTTGTCATGGAAGATCTCCTGAGTCACAAAAATCAAGTTTATAAAAGTCAAAATTTTCGGATGATAAAACCCTTGGAAAAAACTTTGTCCGAATTTCAATTCATGAAAGCTTCTGAAAGTCTTCAACGATTTAGAAGCTTTGTGCGAAACTTTTCAGCACGAAACTTCTCGATATTGAATGTACCTACCTCCGCTTCTTGCTGGTCGAGTTAGTCTTCTCACCTATGAAAATAAATTTGAAGTCTTATAATAATATATTCAAATAAACATGAAACACTGCATTATCAAGTCAAAGAATAACATTTAGTTTGTAGGTATTTAAGTGTATCACATCGTTTTTCAAAACTAAATATATGATATTTACTGAAAAGGATACCTACTCTTAGATATGGTATGCTGAAAAGTCTTGTGTAATTCTCTACGTCGTAATGTAAATCATCGGGTAGTGTTGTAAGAAGTGCAGACATCTTATCGATAGTTGATTTCGCCAACGTTTTTGTCGCCTGAGGAAAGGGAAGATTTTGTTCAATAAGTAAAAGTTTGGTATAGTAATATGGTAATGGCTTATATATTTAATTCAGATCCCATTTCGCGATTACATTCACTCCATCTTAGAAAACAAAATTTTGATATGTCAGCAATTGAAGCCCAGTTCAGTATGTAGAAAGCTATGGTTGTTCCCTTTAGCCAAAGCAAGTACGCTGAGACATGAAAGCTTTAAGATCTTAAATCTAGTACCCAAATGTTCTTTATTTCTAACGATCCAAAACTAAACACTTTTCCCTCCTTATAGGACAATATAAGGGTTGCATATCATGTAGTTATATCACATAACGAGGCCACTTGTTGCTTTGCTCTTTGCTTCAATATGAAAAATCATACAGCATCTGTGTCTTATAGAATAGACACCCTTGCGAATAAGCGATTTTGATTTACTTTCACTGGGGAGGTAATACAGTGTCAGAGTAATAACAATGCATGTGTTTCTTGATGAAAATTATTAATTAAGCTATAAAAGCTTACCCTTCCAGGGTTGGCAATATCCTGTACGTGGTCGTGAGAATCGTAGTTGAAAGTGAATGCCGCTTTTTTCTGCCGCTTTTTCTTGTTTTTATCAGCGGTTTCAGCACCATCCCAGGCTGGATCTAAGATAAATCAATATAAATAGCCCTTGAGCCAGCGGAATTAAAGGTTTAATTTTTATGGCTGAATGGTAACATGACTATGATACCTAACAAGAGGATTTTGTTCACGGTTTCCTGGCAGACAGAAGTATATTTCTGAAGAAGTTTATTTTATAACTTAGTTCGAACTGCGGATTGGAAGAAAGACCTTTAACAATTAAGATGGAAGAGCAATATAACTCAACACAACTCAAACGATTGATTTCTTGTCAGCAAAAGTTAGCTCGTTAGGTCGGACTGCAGAATATTTGGTAGGCAAACGGTGTCAGAGGGGTAGATGATTATCAATTCTTTATTACCCTTTGACCTTGCTTTCACTTTCCAATGTCGGGGTCCAGCCCAAGTATCCAAGATATCTTGACGAAAATATGAATACTCGTTCGGTTGCAGAGAAATTTCCAGTTGCAAGGGACCAAATGTGCCTCCACCAGGCCTAAAGGAAGAAGATTCTGGTCATGATTGAGGAAACAGTATGATGAATGGATTCTCCGAATTGTTGCAGCATCATTTTAAGGCTGAGAGTGCTGCAGCAACATTTCAAAACTTTGAGGGTAGTATAGTGTATTGGTTAGCACTTGCAGGCCATTTGTGCTTAAGGTCTGCAGTTCAAATCAAAGCTAGGGAGTACAAATTAAAAGATGCAAACACCTTGCTCTCTCTCGGATGATCACATGTGAAATGGTGGGCCCGTCTCTAAATTAATTGGGACGTTAAAGAACCACTGAGGTAGACTTATTACATTCGTCGTACTCTACGCTCCTCCACACTCCACCACCACGCTCCAACTACTCTGAGGAAACAGCTTTATGTTGTTGTAGTTGTTAGAAGCTGTTTCCGAAAGAGTGGGAGGAAGGGTAATAAGTCTACCACTGAGGGCGTTAAAAACACTCTGGGAGTGACTATCCTCAGTGCCAGTGATACTGGTTGGCCCGGCGTCGATATTCCATTAATGACCACTGAGTGAATGCTGTCGGAAAACAACGATAAAACTATGATAAAAATAAGACGCTCACCTTGGAATTCTTTCTGCAGCCGAAAATCCTTCTCTTCCTTCGCCAGACTCTGAACCGTCCCCGTAGTTATCACCAAATGGCTCATATCCACCCTGTAACAAATCATCAGTCGCATTCAAAAGATTCTGAATGTATTGGAGCATTGTGCTGATAGCACAATAACTTGATTTCTATGCATGAAAACCAGACTCGATATACACTGGTTATTGCTGAATGATTTCATGTTGTCTATAGACTAAATGTTATACAGCTGATGGATAAAAAGATGTTTATATAAATTAAACTCTTCACAAGTACAAGATCGAAACAGTGTGCAGGATTTGCATTCGAATTCTTGACGAAGGGAAATCAAATTGAATTTCGAGGCATGAACGTTACAGAAAATTGGAGTTAGTGAGTGTTAACTTAGCTTTTTAGCTAAGTGATTTCACCACTCCACATCTTCTCATCTATTAGAGATTGCAGAACTCTTAAGTCAGAAATCAAATACATTCGTAATAGTTGTCTATTATCCATGTATCATTAAAAGCACTGTGCCAGTACAGGTTGGCTTTCTAAATAGAGAACAATTCATACTATTGGAATTTTAAGGAATAATTGACTGGTTGGAACCTGACAGGCATCAAGCTCGAGTGGCTCAAGCCACTTTTATATACCGTATTTGCTCGAATAAGTGCCCTCCCTCGAATAAGCGCCCCCTTTGGATTATGCTTCCCATCAGTTTGGTCCCAGACACTCCCTTCACAGTGTATGGTGTATGTGCAAGCTCTTGAAGGAAGGCATTGGGAACCACCTTTGCCAGTTGCTGAAAAACTTAGTTTTCGTCAAAACGTTAGTTTATTCATAGATTTTCAAATAATTACTCCGCTTAGAGACGGATTTTTAAATACACGCCCGGGCGCCTAATCGAGGAAATACGGTAGATCTAATGTCTCTAACAACATTATTGCGCTCCCTATCAGTCATGCCTATACTTACTAGTTGTTCCTAGCAGTCATCATATCATAAATGCTACTACCGATACTAAGCAAATTTCATTAAAACTTACCCCATCACCAGCATCATAATCTGACATGTATCCTCCATCGTTACCTGCTGTATCTATTTCAGGTTCCAATGCTAAAAAAGGTTTACGTTCATGTGATAAATCATAAAACATGTATCAGTAACAACAGCAGTGTATCCCAAGATAGAGAATCTTTTAAGGAACTTTGTCTGACTGGGCGTAATATTGTTATTTTATACTGCTTTCCAACTGACACTTCATAACCAGCTTAATTTAAACCAAGTGAAATTTCCACCAATCAGATCAATTCGATTTGTTGAACTAACCAATCAGAATTAATTGGTCAAACTGGTTTAGCAATGTTAAAAAAAGGGACAAAAGACTATAGGAGATTATTGTTCAAAACAACAGAACAGGAAAGGGATGAGGGCAAATGCCCAACTCCCCCCCCCCCTCCTAGTTGCAGCATGTTTGAAGAGGGTCTCTCTCTCTCGAGAAAGAATGCATTACGGTATTTAAAGTAGTTTATCTGTAGCAGATCTTGAAAAAATATCTGTCTAGTATACCATACTGACTTGATTCAATGTCTTGGAGAACAGCTGGGGAACACTGAAAAGCCCAGGGAGAATCTGAGCAGGATCAAGTCTGTTCAGTCTGAACGAGCCTGATATGGACTTGAATACACGACCCTATAATCAACATTCTAACTCCCAAATCACCACTGCTTCTAGCGAACCAATTAGATCTATATGATATAAAATTGTTTTTAAGCTTATCAACGTATAATTTTATTTCATCTCTGCTCCGCCTTACCTGAAGCGTCCATATCGAAGCGATGTTCTTGGTCTTGTGATAAACTCTTATTAGCTTGTTCACTGATAAGATCCTAAATGAAAAAATATGTATCATAGTTATTTGTAAAGTAGATTTTATTATATTGGAAAAGTTGAGCGCCAGTTAACAAACTCTAAGAAAGGATTTTTTTATTAACCATAATATACGACAGTTGAAATTTCCTGGTTTCGGTTGTCAAGTATGATAATGTCTAAGGCTCTGACCAAAAGATCAAACGTTGTTTGTGAAACATATGAACTTTGCTTGTCAAGCAATGCTTGACCATTTGGCAACGTAACAGGAAATTTCTTGAAATGAAACTTTCCCATGTCTGAGAAACAATGTTTGATCGTTTGGCCAGAGACTAACATTCACGGTCAGAAGTTTTTTTGGCTTTGAACTCGGTAATTCTTGTGATAGGTGCCAGCTTTGGCCCACTTTGCCTTACAGACATCACCCGCAAAGGGGTGTCAGGATGGGATAATGTATTAGAGACGATAGAGGTTTTGAGTTGTACAAAACTTCAAGATCTTAAAAACAGTGGATAAAGAACGGATAAAAAACTACACCAAATTTTTTATTACCTCGGCATTTCT
Organism: Chrysaora quinquecirrha; assembly: GCA_014526335.1. NCBI lineage: Eukaryota > Metazoa > Cnidaria > Scyphozoa > Semaeostomeae > Pelagiidae > Chrysaora > Chrysaora quinquecirrha. Next base: position 2,425,500 of record JACTAT010000059.1, on the reverse strand, counting down.
GTCCCATTCTGTGAATCGAAAATTTGCAAACTGCGGACAAAGTTGTACATCAGTCTCCAAGATTCTCGAGCTGATATCTAAAAAATATAAGAATTTACTTTCTATCAATATCTAATAGCACAGAAATATAGAAAAATGAATGTTACTACAGGAGTAAGTGAGATTGAGGTGTCGAAAATTGTAGCAAGAGCATGAATAGAGAGGAAAAAATGGGAAGGAGGAATGATTTGGAAAGATTGCAGAAGGTGAGGTGAAGAAAGAAGCTACGTTGGGTGAGATGGAAAACAAACGGACACGGATAGAAGTTTGTCACAATGAACGAGAACCATCGATACACAAAACCAAGAAAACCAAGCCGGATCAAGGAAGTAGTAGACACTGTGCTAATACTGCATTCACCATGACATGCATGTTAAAACCAGCTTAAACCAGATTAAATCAGATCACTACGATTTATTCATGGGACCAATTAGAATGCAGCACTTTTTAAACTGGTTTTATTCCAACGGGTTTAACTGTGTGAATGCATTTTAAGTGTATGATCTGCCTTCTTAACCTAGCTTAGTTTGGTGCATCGAAGGCGTATACAAACCTTTGAAAGGTGCAAGATTGACCGTTGATGGATTATTGTTATTCAATGTGTCTTCAGCCGTTGATTTGACCTCCTTTCGTGAGTCAAGCATGAGTTCATATGATTCATCTTTGATAAGCAAATGGTTCAGTAATAGTCCTTTTGTACCACCTTCGTCAAATGTTGCTGATGTTTTATGAAAGAACGGATCAACCTAGTCGGAATCAAATTCATTGTTAATTATTGTAGGTTTGAAATAAAACGCGAACATACTTTCGCCCAACAACATTGGTTTTTTAGTTTTAAAGAGGTTCAAAACGCATTACTATTCTGTTAATGTGTTATTGGAAGCTTTTGGATATGGCCGTATCAATTTTAACAAGGAAACCAATGCCACTTTTTCCATTCGACTATCGAATTAATGACATCAGATGGCGCAATAGCTAAATTCGTATATCGAAAGACTTTGTCGGTTTGTCGAATCCGATGTTGCGACAAATCGAACGTGTCGTATTGCTGATGACAAGTACGTCAGATATGCCCAGAATTTTCTATTCGCCTACGCATCTGTCTTAAGGCCTGGCAAAACTGGCCAAACTAGGAGACATGTCACGCGCGTAATTGATGTCCTCTGTTGTCTCGCAGTTTAGCCACCCCGGACTTCTTGGCGCGCGACAAAATTTGTAGCAAGAGACACGCAAATTTGAAAAACATTTCTTATCTCCGCGACTAAGGGGACATGTCGCTTACTTGTCACTCGCATGTTTAGCCACCCTGGGAGACACGCCGAATACAATGTTGCGCGCGCGACAAGTCTCCTAGTTTAGCCATAGCTTTAGGCTCTGGCCAAAGGATCAAAGAGTGTTCGTCAAACACTCGAAGTTCGCTTATCAAGTAATGTTTGTATGTTTGGCAAGACAAAATTTTGCGAGAAATATAGAGGAATACGTGGCATTTCCTTGTCTCCATCATTACATACATTTGTTTCACTTACCTCAAATGTTAAATCAAATTTATCACAATTCAAAGCTTTGATGTTCTTTTGAATGGTCTTGCATGGTCCTCTGTTTGCCTTTACAGAAGAGAGGGAAATTCGTTACAAAAGTAGATTCATTTAGATAATTGGTTTTTGGTGCCTTCACGACTTATGAAAAATCTAATCCTCCAAACCTTTTTCTTTTGTGTTTTATTTTGCTGAGGCTCCCCCTCAGGAGCAGCATTGTCTTCTGTGAAAGGAAAGGAGGCAAATTAAATTTGGTTACTATAAAATCCTAGAGGGCTTGATTGGCAACTGTGTGTCGGATTTATTAGTCTTTAAACAGACTTGTATTTGAATAGTTCCTTTTAATGCAAGAAACTTTAACGAGAGCAGTCAGTCAAGATGAATTTTTTTATGGAAACATGTTTTCATGGCCAGTATGACACCTTACAATTTCATTAAAATTGTTGAATCTATTACCTTCACCAGTAGGCATTTCTGTTGCCCTTCCAAGACTACCAAGCATTTTGTATGCATCTGCATGGACTGCATCAACTCTTCCAGCATAGATTTTGACACCAGCATCAAGGGTACAACTTGCAACCTGAAATTATCATTTATAAGTACTATAAATCTTTTATAGTGATTGGTGACATCTACATCTACATGTTACTCAGTTTAGAGACCTCTAAAAGGTATCACATTAATGGAGATCAAATTACCACTCAAATATACACCCATAGAAGAGCTGAGATTAATGACAGAGATGGCGTGCCAGAACCCCTGACCTGCTTTACCATATAAAGATTGCTTGCTTGCTTGCTTGTGACATTGCTATTCAGAAATTTGCAGACTGCTTTCTATTAGTTACTCATACTCATTCTTGCATTTCTTTCTTGCATGTCATTAAACCACACATCTGCAATGATTCTACATAGTCTGATATTCTATTTAAGTGTTCATTTCCATGTAAAGCTAAATCCATGTATAGCATGAATATTGTTCAACATGGATATGAACGATTTAATGAAACTTTTAGACCTTTTTACTTTTTATGCAAGATCATACCTGAAAGTTAGTTGTACTGTCTTCTTTTTGTGACTGCCTAACTAGGTATTTCATGTAGTCAATCAGATGCAGTGCAAATGCATTTTTTGAAGTTATTTTCTAAAAAGTGAAGCAACAAATTAAAGACGGATTCTAACAACAAAAACACTTTGTCATTAAATCCCTATGTACAAGCCAAGTTACCTACTAATGTCTAAAAAGTGAAACCATAAGATTTCTGATGTATTACTTACATTTTCTGATGAAAGTTTTACGCAGTTTGCATTATAATCTGTAAGCTGGGCATATGTCATACCCACATGAGTCCTGAAATCAGAATACAGATTGTGAGTCTAGTATGAATGACCTTTTGGTTGGGGGTGATCAACAATCACCCTAATTTCAAGGTTTTCATATGTCATTTAAAGCTACCGGGAATGGTCATCCAGGTTGGAAAACATGCTCATTTTTGCCGACACGTTAGTGCGAGAAAGTGAAAGTTGCCAGCTGCGAGAAACCTCAAAAACTGATGCTTGAGGTGCGAGTGAAAAGCCGCCAACAATGGCAACCTTTTGTAACATGAGCAAGTCTTCACTTTCAAGAATGCAAGTAAAAAATTTTTTGAAATTGTCACTGCGAGTGAAAACATGTTTTCCAACCAGGATGGTCATAGACCATCGAAAACTGCATTGGTGCAGATTGCCAATGAGTTAAGACATACAAACCATGCTTCAGAACAGCAATAGCTTAGATGGTTATTTTTATTATGAAAGAATAGATCTATTGTTTCTTTGGCATGAAGTCAGTTGCAACTGGTGTATGCCCAGACTGATAAGTTTGCAAAGTGTGTGCAGAAGATTTGCACATGGCTATTGTCTTAAAGACAAATAGCTCTATTGTTTTCCTTTGTTTTTGTTCTTCTTGAAATTGTGTGCATGCACAACATAAAAAGCAGTCTGGGTGTAATACACCTCGGGCACATCACAGTGGGAACATGGAATACACCCTGAGCTGAAAAGCCAATGGTGACAGTTTTGTGGTTTTATACCTTTCTGGATCAAGATCAGATGTTGCACCACTTGAGGATCTGATTGGTGTGCTATGACCTCCTACTGGACTTAGCAGATTATTTGATAAAAGCAATGATCTTTTTCTTTGTCTTCTTTCTTCTGCATCATCATTTAAAATCAAATTACTATCAGTTGGTGTACGTGTATTCACTAATTGTCCTCTTCTTCTTCTTGCACTAGCTGATGGCGAGATAATTGGTGTACTTTCCATCATTTTAGCAGAATAAAATTTGTAAGGCAAGGCTAAGATCCGAAGGAGGCTACCGTCAACCGGGGTGACTTCGGACACTTTTTGGTATATTTCTATGAATATTACAAAAACTAATCATATAATTCTTTTAACTCTTTGATAAAAGTAACAAAGGTCCAAAGCAAATTTGAAAAGTGGTGTCTGTTATTTACTCGATCTTATCTCCTTCGCGGTAATTGAAGATAAAGTCGTCCGAAGTCACCCCGCCTACTCTGGGGTGACTTCGGACAGACGTAATGTTTTCGCATTGAAAAAATCAAGACATATTTCGCAGATGAAAAAAGCTACAAAAAGTTGCCAAAAGAGTCAAAAGAGAAGATCTGGCAAGAAATTTTGCAGAAGGTTCCATCTGTTCGTGAGAAAAGACATCAAAACAAATTCGCTCAATTTAGGCCCATTGCGATAAATTTGCGAGCCGGTTCTTTGAGAGTTTCTAGACTGAGTTGATAAATTTCCAGTCAAAGCAAGAGTTTCACCCTCGAACAACTTAAAAACTTAATTCATGATTTCTTAATCTTCTCAAGTGCCACCACAAAGCAGAAAGCAGAAACAATATTTTTGTCCGAAGTCACCCAGCAGTCCGAAGTCACCCGGTTGACGGTATGAAATCAATGTAATGCTGTCATGATGAGAAAAGCAGTCAGGCACCTAGACTCAAGACACCACTTCTTTTGTTTGCAGGTGTAAGTGCACCCAAAACATAGAAGAAATCCAAATTAAAAATGATCACTATTTTTCCCAGATACCAACTTTTGTCCAACTTATGAAAAGTCTTCACTATATGCAAGTCCAAATGGCTGATGCCTATGGCTTTTGTTGCAGGCTCTGACGGATTAGAATAGCTATCTATTACGGGATTGATCATATCAGTGTCTCTTTGATTGAAGAGCATTGCCTAATCCTTATTGCTTAACAATTGAGGCCAATCTTTCTGTCAAGTTTTCTTAGCTGTAACTAAGATTGGCATGGGTACACCAAAATTGTTGACTTAAAGATCTATTCTTTTTTTCTAGTTTTAAAAGAAATTCCTAATGATATTGATGCACTGAAATGCAAAGTTGTGTGTCTACTTCAACAGTCATGCTTTTCAGAGGGATTAGATGTGATTCTTTCTCTTGAAAGGAAGGGTATTCTGACTCTTCCATTTGAGAAAGCCTATTGCCAGTATAGACTCAATGATCTACTAGCTGCGTTGTCAACTTTGAAAGCAATTTCTGAACCAGGCGCAAGAGAAAAAGAACTTCTTGCTCAAGTGGTATGATGTTGATTTACATTATCAATTAGAAGCAAATCTTTAATTTAGTGGTAGTCTGTCTTACTGTAATCCTGGGGAGGAGGTTCTTCAAGAAAACAGGCATGCTCGTGAGCCTCTGTGGAGTCAAAAAGTATACCCAAATGGATACCTACAGATCATGAAAAAGATACCCAAATGGATACCAAATGTCCTGAAATACAAACCCAAAAGATACCTGGACTAGAATTGTTACCCAAATGAATACCGAAAATAAGACCCAAATGAATCATGGCCTTAGAGAGTCATATACGATATAGAAAATCGACCCCTAACGATACCGCAATAGAGGTTTCCGCAAAAGATGGCGGCCATCTGTCAACCCCTTGTTTTCATAAGGTTTTACGAAGGGAATTCTGGGAATAATTTCCTTAGCTATGAATTCAACGTCTGCAGCTATGTAAAATGCGTAACTAAGGAAATTATTCCCGGAATTCCTTTTGGAAATCCTTAATGAAAACAGTAGGCAAAAACGGCGGCCATCTTTTGCGGAAGCGTCTATTAAAATAGGACCTGATAGGATTCCTAAGACAAACGCTACCCAAAAGTATACCCAAATTTTTAATGACACCCAAATTTATACCAAAATCCGCAAAATCCCTACCCAAATGAGTGAAATACAAACAGAATGAGTGGCTCATATGTACCCACTTGCATCACGGAAGAACCCCCCAGAACCCCCCTGAAACTGTCATACTTTTTGCTTGACAATACTGTTCTAGCACTCTTGCACTGCTGAACAGCTAATACACATTGGGGGTCATTATGTAATGCTACTTTCACCAATTTTTTAACCTCTTTCCATGTAAGGCTCAGCTATAGAAAACTATATCTTCCCTACAGGCATTGTTTAATGTTTGGGTGACCCCTTTATAACTGCCTCATTTATCAAATTTGTCAAAATTTCCTTAATATAATTTATGACATTACAATCTGATTAAGCACTTCTACTTTGAGCAAATCAAACCAAAGTGACAAGTATCTATTTTTGTGGTGTTTATTTTACAGCAATGAAAAGTTTTCAAAGAAGCAAAGTAAAATCCAGCACTGTAAAAGATGGTGATTGTTGTTCTTTATCAATGATCACCTTTTTTATTTCCTTTCCTTTTCCTTAGTTATATCGACTGGAAGATTATACTGATTGCTTGGATATCTACAAGGACTTGATAAAAAATTCTCAGGTATTTGTCTTTATCTTTGACCATTTGTTATACTTTATATGTACTTCATAAAATGTATTGTCAAAAACATTCTACATTAATTTCCAAAAATTTCGGGTGGTTAAATTTTCAGACAAATTTGAGTCACTGAAATTTTGCCATCCAAAATAAAGTTGGAGGTTTGACTCGATTTATGCATTTTTAATGCTGCTCGTGAAATGCTACTTTGAAATAGCTGGTTTTTCCGAGGTTATCAACAATGATTTAGAACCAGAAGATCCATTTATATACCTTGATACCGATTATGGTGATAACTATCTTGACAGAAACACTTGTATTTCTATTAAGAATAATTGATATTTCTTGTTACTGTTCTTTGAATGAAAACAAAGGTAAAGTTCGATTTTTTCTATAATTTTGTCGGAGATTATCTCTTTATGGTATAATTTTCTTTTGTCTGAACTTTTGTCCGAAAAATTGCAAAATTGCAAATTTTGCCTCCGAAATTAATCGTCCGAAAATAAAACGTCCAAAAGAGTTAAAGTAATTGTTGCTTACAGCTACATGAAAAACGTAAAAATATTTGTCATTTTATTTCTCTTAAGGATGATTTTGGAGATGAGAGGGAAGCTAATATGTTGGCTGTAGTAGCTGCAGCAAGGTTCTGGAAGCAAGCTGAAATTGTAAGTTATTTATAAAATGGTAGAAAATGTCTTTTACTTTGTATCAAATTGTAGATGCATGATGCTATGCTATAGCTAAGACGATTCTCAGCTCCAGTTTCTGATAGGTGCATTTCGATCCGCATCTGGGTATAAATTCCGCCTTAGTCAATTGTTTTGGTTCAGTTTCTGACGTTTATACTCTGAGGAGTGTCAGATGAAAAAAGCTTTTGATTATGTCCAGAGATTTTTCCGCTGTTTCTTGCAATTTTGAAATTCTGCTCATAAACTATACAAATAAGACAGTTTAAAACAACTTCACACTTGGGATATATCGCGAATGATCCTAATGAATAGAAACATTTGACCAATTTGATTTGTAGTGTCATGCAAGGTGAATAATGAATGGTACAGTTGTAAGACAAATGCGCAGCTAGTAGTGTTGCCTGTCCACTTTGCACTGCTTTTGTGGCACTGTACTAGAAAACCTACAGGTGGCAGGAGATAAGTGTGATGAGAGCCAAAGCCAGTAGAACGACTGCAGGCAAAGCACTAATAATGACATTGAAATAATTACTTTTGGTAATTTACTGAATATATCTTGTGTGATGCTCGTTTTAGGGTGGTGTTTCAGATAAAGCAGATACCTTCGAGCTGTGCTACAATTATGCCTGTCTTTTGATTGCAAGAGGTGATCTTCAAGGTGCCCAAGCAAAGCTTGAAAAGGCTGAAGGTATTATTCTCATCTTTATTTAAGCCACAATATTAGGCCTTGGTCAAACGATCAAACATTGTTTGTCAAACATTTGAGATTTTGCTTTACAGGCAAAGTTTGAACGTTTAGCTGCATCGCAAAACATTGCTTGACAAGCAGAATTCCTTCAGCAATGTTTTTGAAAACTTCAAAAACATTCTATGCTTGCAACCAGTCCGTGTTTTATGACCTCAATGAAAGTAAACTCTGTGTCCAGTATATCTTCCGACTTTACCATGCAGAGGTTGCTTTAAAACTAAGGCGACGAAACCCCTTTGATTTATTAAACTGGTTTTACTTGCAGTATGAATGTGGTAGAAGCCTAAATATATGCAGTGGCATTTGTACAATAGTTAGCTATGTTTTAAAAGATTCTGTTGTAATTTGAATTTCATCTCGTCCTTAGAGCTTTGCAGGAAGAGTCTTCTCGAAGATCCTGTAAGTCAATAAATTCAGTTAATCTGTTTCCAGAATCACGATAATTTCAGGGCTGTTAAGTCTTTGATGTATTTTGCTACCAGAAAGATGAAAGTATAAAAAGAGTTTTAAGAGGTCAATGTGATGCATGCAGACTGAGAGTTTATTAGAAAATATCTTTCGGACGAACGGACGTAGATTAAGGGGCATATTCCTGTCATGCATTGCGTGAAATAAGCGGCCGCCATCTTTTGCGGAATCGTCTATTCTTTTGCATTGCATTGAAGCTGCATTTGAGACAAAGGCGGAGAAGAAAACGAAAGAGCGAAACCAAAAAGCACAAGAACTGAGTAGTAATTTGTAGCTTATAGTTATTCTTGCCAAGAAATTTAGCAATAAAACCAAAAGACAAATTTCTTCTATATTGAATACACTTCTTAAAAGTTTTGATTTTTTTTTCTTAATCACTGATTTGGCAATCCAGTCCGTGTTTCATGACCTAATAAAGGTCTTTTTTGTGAAAGTCTTGCTAATTTTAAAAACATATACAGTAGTTTTAGATTTATATATATAATATCGTTTGCTCTGCTCTGCCATTAAAGTTAGTTGTTTGTAAAAAGAGTGACTTGTTCTTTTTCTAAAGGATTTGACTGAAGACGAGGTTCAAGAGGAGATTGACAGTGAACTAGGAGTAATTAGGTATGTTTGTCCAATGCATTTGATTTTGTAAAGCAGCTTAAGACTGACTTGTGCATATTGCTGCCTTCACTGGTAAAGCAGTGCTTGTAGCACACTGTGATGATGCTATCTTTAAACTGTCTTAATGAATTATCGATTAGCATAACCTTTCGTTTTTTTGCAGAGCTCAGATGGCTTATATTAAACAACTAAAAGGAAAACCGACGAAAGCCTTCAAATTTACCAACAGGTTCTGAAGACCATTAAAAGCAAGTGAGTATTTAGTTGATCGCTCTTCGCACCTATTTTATCTATTTCTTCTTTTTTTATTTTTGAAAATGATCCGTTAATTGAAAATAAGATTGTTGTGTGCAGATGCATATGCGTTAATGCAGATTAGTTATCATTTTAATTTGACTTACAGTATTTGATAAACCATATTGTGAAAAGCCTTAAAGAGAATCTTTTTCTTGCAGGCCTAGTGATGCAGATACCCTTGCTGCTGTGGTATCAAATAACATTGTTACAATCAATAAGGTAACTAAAAAATATATTGTTTTTAAAAAGCTTGTTAATGGTCTTTAAGTTGTAAAGACTTCAAAATAGCTGTAAAATAAGAACATGGCCATGCTTTGAGCTCTTTCATCAGAAACTCTTGGGAGTATAAATATATACCAACACAGAGCAAGTTACAATCAAGTTACATAAAATCTGAAGCAGTCTCTGTATTTCTTTGCATATTATATCCAAAGACGGAAGTTGAAGAAATGCCTAATCTGATATCAGAGCACAAAATTATTATGATTCTAGTTTTCTTAGTCTTATTATTACTAAAAGCTGCTTTAATTTCCAGTTTTCCTTTCTAGGATAAAGATGTGTTTGATTCCAAGAAGAAATTGAAAATAATGAGTGCTGATGGCTTGGAACATAAACTATCTGAGAAACAACTGGAGTTAATTGAGATGAATAAAGGATTGCTCAATCTTTATTCTAATCAGGTAGGTAATTCTTTTTATATAGCAATACAGCTCGCTCATACACCAAGCGAACTAACGAACAAACTTTCTTTACCAACTAACTTACTAACAAGTTAACTAACTAATTAACTAATAGAGCCAACAAACCAACTAGCTAACTAACTAACTAACTAAACTAACTAGCTAACTAACTAACTAACTAACTAACTAACTAACACGCTAATTAACTAAGTAACTAATTAACTTACTAACTAGCAAGCTAACTAAAACGCTAACTAACTAACTAATTAATTAACTAACTAGCTAACTACCTAACTAACTAACTAACTAACTAACTAACTAACTAACTGACTGACTGACTGACTAGCTAACTAGCTAACTAACTGACTAGCTAACTAACTATCTGACTAGCTAACTAACTAACTAACTTACTAACTAACTAACTAACTAACTAACTGACTGACTAAGTAACTAACTAACTAACAAACTAACTAATTAACTAACTAACTAACTAACCAACTTATTAACTAACAAACAAACTAACTAACCAATTAACCAACTAACAAACTAACTTACACGCTAACTAACACGCTAGCTAACTAATCAACTACAATCTCAGACAATACGCATGAGACCAACATGCAAAAAAGCACATATTCCTCCTCCTCCTCCTCCCCCGAATCAGAAAGGCTAAGGCTCTGTAGTCTTTATTATCTATACCAATTAGGAATCTTTGCAGAAGTTTTCATAAGGGTATTTGATAAAGCTAGAGGATAATGTTAGGTTGATTAGTCACACAGAAACGTAGATTCATAGTTGCAGAATGGTATGTTGCATGGTATGGTGAGTCACTGATAAAAACGCTGTTTTTTTCTATCTTCATTTTCAGTTTCAGTTTCAGTTTCATATTTTAAATTCCACTACATACAATTTATGAAGTAACTAGACAGACAAATAACTAAACTAAAGGAATAAAAGATACAGAAAATTAATACATCAGTAAGCAAAATTAATACAGTATACATTACACAAAACAGAGAAGATATGATCAAGCTTTGTAATAAATTCAACGTTTTTATTTTAATTTCTCATTTACTGAAGATGGATTGAGTAATCCGAAACATGTCTTGTTCGAAAATAAAAGTTGTCGTTTTTCTTCTGCAAGAAGATAAATTGTATGGAGGGGAATTACTTTAAGGATGAGCTCTCTCAGTAGTCAGACTAATCGAGGAGAGAGCACCCCATGTTTTAATAGTATTTCAGATACATGTGATGACTTTCATTGTGATTATATGACAAGGGCAGATGGTGACCTTTTTGAGCCTATTCTATGATCAATCTTGATAATTATTATCAAAGAGAAAAGCTTTGAGTTTACGACGAAAACTACTAGCATTTTTTATATCCAAGGGAATGTCATTCCAGCTCTTTTGTAGTCACACAAATAAATTAGTTACCTTGTTTTGAAATAATTTTCACACGTCTGAATTTTAGATTGATGCTTGCAAGAAGAATGTAGCCAAGCTCAAAGACTCGTATATTGCAACAGAAAAGTCAGCCCTTCTGCAAGCTGCTATGTTGATTCGTGATAAACATCCAGACCAAGCAATAAAATCAATGAAGGTAAAGCGTTTTATCTATCATTAAAAAGCTGTTCAGATGTTCGGTTGCTTCATGGTTTATACAAGAATGCAGGCGTAGAAATTTCTTTTTACAGTGAGATATTTCAGATACAATTGAAGCAAAGAATGGAAATGAGGGGATTACTTAAACTAAGGAATACTCCATTAAGTTAAGATGTATGTCCTTTATTTATCCCTCCGTTACCTTTTCTGCTCTAATTTTTCGTTTAAATTCCTAACAAACATAATGCTCCCCTTTTCCCTGCTATTCGGTGTAAGAGTGGCGATGAATATTGTTATATGCTCCATGGATGATGGGAGACGAATCTCTCCCGAAACGTTGCCCTAACAAATATCAAAGGCTTGTCATGATAAATGGTGACTATCATGTCTAATACGGTGTCAGAAGCTGCATTGATAAGTTAGAATATATTATATTTACTATATTTTTATATGCCCTTTAAACAAACACAGGGATTTTGATAACGAGGAAAACCTCATTAGGCTCAAACTGTAGCTATCTTAAACGAAGCTTTATGCGAATTTTGTTTTGCAGGAAATGATTGATACTTCTAATGCTTCCAGTGAAATGCAACTCGCTCTGTCTCAGCTGTATCTTAGCAGAGGTAGGTATTCGATTGCTGTATTTCTCCATATCAAAATCGATTCAGGAGGTCAACGAGAGATAAAAATACCGTACAACTCCAAATGTAATCTTTTCTGGTTATAATCACCCAGCCGAATAAAGTCTTCCCAGATATAAGCCCATATGGTTGCTTGTTTGTTTAAGTAAGAATGTGACGCTTTGAACAGTATTCGATCAGGTTTCCTTCTGGTTATAAACCTCCCGTATATACTCCCCGACTATAAACTAAGCTGAGTTTTAACCGACTATAAAGACAGGGTTTAAATTCTGGATTTACTTTATTTCTGAAAGTTTTCAACTCATAAGTTTCAATTAGAAAAATACCCTTTCCAAACACTACTTCCCAAAGACCAGCCCAGCGAAATCACAGGAATTGCAAAAAATCATTTCTGTAAGACCACTGCCATATAACTTTGAATTAGTGCCCAGAGTAGTGTTTATTTTTTTTAACCTGGAGTTAGACATCATACGAAGTCGGTTTGTAAAGAAAGGCATATTAATTTCGTTTTTTTAAGAAAAATGCCAGAACCATAACATGTACCGTAATAAGAAAGTTTCATTTCTCTATTTGATTGACATTTTTGAGGGCAAAATCAAGAGTCAGTGAAGCTGATCATTGACAATATCCATTGTTTATTGCCTTCTGAAATGATAAACATTTAATAGTGGCCAGTTGGTCCATGCATAACTCTTTTTCAAAATCTTTTCCACAGGCAAAAACAAGGAAGCAGGAGAGATGCTGCAATCGATTAAAGAGTTGCAGAACACCCCTGCTATGGTAAGATTGCGCTATAACGTGTTAAGTTCTGCTTCCTTTCCTATGTCCTAGAGATTCTAAAGTGCTATGAGCCCGAAAGCATAGAATGCCATATTTTGGCAAATTGCTATTCGAAGATAGTATATCTTCAATGAAAGCAGTTTCGTAAAGTGAACTTTTCTTATTCTGTATCAATGTTTTGCAGGTTTCATTTTTAGTAGGACTGCTGTCACATATGGATGACATAGACTCAGCTATCAGAGTCCTTGATAATGCAGTGACGAATGCAGAAAAAGAGGTTGGTCTCAATCATCCTATTCTCAGTTTAAATCACTTTCTTCAAACCATTTGATACATAATATCAGGAAATTGAATATTTAATTCTGATTTGATTTGGTCTTGCAGGGCCACAGAGAAAATCTACTGAAATTAATGCGAGAAAATGCCAATTATAAAATGCGACGAGGACTAACAAAACAGGCATTAAGCATGCTGGAAAAATTGCGAAGGTAACATTTGTTTTCACTCCTTGGATTTTCGACTACCTTGGCAGTACTTTGATTTTTATCCAGGCTAATTTGACCTTCTCTACTTTGCTTTACAATCATTTTGCTCTGTTGCGCTGTGCTTTGTTCTGCTGTGCCCTTCCATACTCCTTCTCTTCCCTGTTCTGCCAGTATTTACACCTTTCACCCATCTATTCCTATCCACTTTCTAGTCTTATGTACTCTACTGCACTCAATAGTATTGTCTTGCCTGATCTCAAATTCGTACGACTTTTGGGCATATTTCATACAAATTTAACCACTATACTAGAGTGACTCGCTTCTGTTGCTCCTGATTAAATTATTACCTTTGCTGCGACCCGACTGTTCTTCCTTTGCGATCTAAAAAGAAGTAAACGTGTTTAAAACATTACTTTCTTAATTTTAGTGAAGATTCCAAAGATTTAAAGATCCTTGCCAAAATCATTGCTGCATATTCAGAAATTAATCCAAAGAAAGCCGAAGAGTATCCTTCTATACTATTTCCATGTTGTTTGATTATTTGTTTTTTATTTCTGATTTTTTAAGATAAATTTTGTCCCTGAATCTTGCACTTATTGTGTTATAAAAGGCGTGTTATTACAATCTTCAAGAGAGAACATTGGTTACAGTAGACTTATTACACGAGTTCCTCATTTCGCAAACGAGAACAACCACAGCCTTAAAGCTGTTTGCTCAGAATGGTCAGAGTAGTTTGAACGTAGCAATTCAACTCAACAGCGATAATCACGACTGGTGTAGCAAGTCTCTGGCTATAGGTGTCAAGGATTCTAGACTCAGTGAGACACATAATTCTATGTTAAGCCCTGGCCAAACGATAAAGTTTGTCAAATATTTGAAATTTGCTTGTCAAACACACATATCAAAAATCATTGCTTGTCGAACATTTTTGCTTGATACAGTACAATCATTAAATATTTTTCAGAAAATTGCTTAAGGAATTCTGCTTGTAAAGGAATGTATTGCGACGTGCCCTAACGATAAAACAATGTTTTTAAAGCAAGCTCTTAAATGTTTGCTAAACAATGTTTGATCGTTTGGCCAGGGCCTTACACAGCATTAAATGTGGGGTAGAGCAAGTGCAGAAGCAACACCGAGTTAAAGTGATTCAGTATTCGAGTGACATAATGTATTTTTTCTGAATGACAACAATGGAAATGATTAGTCTTTAACAGCCTTGCAGATACAGCGAATCTCTCCCACCTTTTGCTCATGATGATGATGTTGATGTAGATGCTCTTGAAAGCAAACACTTAATGGGAAACGTCAAGTTTTCCAAGAAAGCTCAAGCGGAAACAAAAATGGAATCGCAAGAACAAAGGTAGTGTCTCTGTCCTTAGTATAAGTTCCTGGATTTCACGTCATCAATCGCTCAATCCTGTTACGAGCAGTGGTTGTGCCACTGCCAGCCTTTTTTGATTTCTAAAGCTGCAAGGGTTGAACTGCTTAGATTAGCCGGTCAATGGTGTCTTTAATATCCCATGTTCTTGACAAATATTAAGTGGAGCAAGACATAGAGTTAATTACATCCAGTTAAATTGCTTTGCTGTTATATATTTTCATCTACCTTCATGCCTCTAACTGTACGAATTTAGGAAGGCCCTTAATATATATGTTATTTTACGAATTTTGAAGCAAAACATTCTAGATGATAAGGACAGCAATTTACATCTCCATAAAATTTTGGTTGTTGAATTTAAATGACCGCGAAACTTTATCTTGCGGAAAATTCAACAATTCTCCCCATGGTGACCGTCCTCTTTCGGGTCCTTTCCTTCATTGCCGCTGGTTGGTTCATTAGCTACTATCATGGGTAAAATTGGGTAGAATTGATAGTCTATATTCCTCTAAAGCTTTTGTTTTATGTTTCATACTCTTCTTTATGAGTCTTCCTTTTGTTTACAAGGGATGAAATAATTAAAAAGAAGCGAAAGAAGAAGAGAAAGCGTAAGTATTTATGACTACAAGCAAGAAAATTTTTCTGATGGTGTTCACCTTGCAGTCAGATGAAATTTTGTGTACAACATATTGCAGGTCATATTACAGGTTTTGTTTCTTGCAGCTCGGTTACCAAAAAGTTATAACCCAGACATTGATCCTGATCCGGAAAGATGGCTGCCTCGCTGGGAAAGATCTACATTCAAACACAAGAAGCAAAAGAGGGGACAGATAAGTAAGTGTTGCATTTTATTAGTAGAAGGACATAATAGAAAGACGTGTTCCACTTGTCCCGAATTTACGTCCCTTTCATTGAAATTTAAGCAATCCAAACACTGGCCTTGGTTTTCAGATGTTTATTATACCTCAAACGGCGAATACTTGCATGCGGAATGTGCTATTGTATATTCATAAAATATCAATAAAAGCAGCTGACATTCTATAATTGGTTAAGAAAGATGCACAAAAGCTTCTAGCCCTTTGGGAAATGCAAGTTGGATTTTTTTCCGATTGATCTGGTATCAAACAATGCCACTTCTCAGTACGTTTTTGACCATACCGATGCAAAAGAGCAAAATTTTGTTTCCTAATTCATGCGTGAATTTTATAATATGCGTTTGACAAACTACTTTATTTCTGTCCTTAGGCAGAGGACCTCAAGGAAGTGTTGCTGCAGATACGTAAGTCGATTGTGTTTTTGTAACTATGGTTTTTTCTCAATCTTGACACCACTAGTAGCTGCCCTCCATTATCAAAGGATAATTTGAATTGTGCTGCTTTCTTGAAGAAATTATTTTCAGATTCTATGGCGTTCACAGCTCACATTCGTGGAACGACCTCCGATTCTCTTTCAACGTTTCCTGGCAAAACTGATTTTGTAAGAAATGAATAATATAACGAAATTCTGTGTCGTCTAACTTTCTCACAAAAGTCTTGTATTTTAGGCCTATTAGTTGATGATTTTGACTCGCAAAGTCAGGATTGGCTGTTAGGTACAAAAATCGCTGGGTACAGAAACGTTTAAGCAACTTTGCGGGCTGAAATGTCTAAAATGTTATGCAACTTTGAGGGCTGGACAAAAGTCCAGTTTTTGTTAAAATGCTACAATAAGCGTTGGTCCTGAATCTCAACATCATTTGCTTATTCAAAACTTCTTTGATCTGAATAGGATTTCATTATCCTGTCTGATCTTGAATTTCTTTGTTCCAGGCCAACATCACCGTCTGCGAGACAGGTTGCTGCTGCATCCGTGTCGCCTGTTGCATCGCCTCAGCCAGGAGCATCAGCCTCAGCCACAGTGGTACCCCCCAGGCAACAGAAACCACAAGCAGCAAAAGCCAAGCCAAAGAAGAAGAAGAAGGGGGGTTGGTAAATCCTGAAGTCGAACAGATATGTAGAATTTATTATTCACTCTTAAAATTACTGCCATCACGTTTCGATTTGCTCAAAAACTTGTGTTTGTCCGTGTCATTTGCGTATTGCGCGTTGTGCGACAGTCTTCCTCCAGTTAATAAAGTTAATGCTCACTATAAGGGATACTTACAAGAAGACACCGTTGATGAACATCTTCAAATGTTTTCAGGAAGTGAGCATCAGTGCATCGGCCCTTGCCTGCCTTAATTTTAAGGTACATAGCAAACAGAGTGAGATGCTACTTGATGTAGTGATGATATAATGAATGTTTCGCGTCCTTTCAGTACTGTCATTTGCAGCAATTTTGCATAGGTCAGGTCATGTGGGAATATCTTTCCGGATCACAGTTTCAGTCGGGAAACTGTTGGTAGACAAATATTTGGGGAAAAGCCCTTCACAAAATTGCATTGGAAGTTTCTAGGAGCAACCAGCGCAGTGCGCACAGGCTTAGCTTTTGCCCATCCTATATATATATTTGTTAGGCCATAGAAAAGGCCACTTGCTGCATTGTAATCCACTGATTCAAATACATATTCTATTCTTTAGCATTTACCACTGCATCCAGTACGTGTCTGGCGGGATCAGATCTCGCGAAAATTATAATTCTCTTAATGCTTCCCCCGAAATACCCCCCAAAGACCCGGTACGATAACATTACCCCTGGGCCGGCTCTGCCTTACAACTGTACTCTGACTGACTGAATCTTTGGTTGAATGAAATTTTGCCAGCTCTCTTCCTGAAGATACCTTTTAGAACAACCTCTTTGAGCTTAAGCCCAACGTTCTTATGAAAACAACAGACATTTTACAGTGAATCATCCAGTGTAAATAGATTATTATCCGTGGATTAACAAAGTTACTTTATTGCAATAATCAAGGATTTCTCTTCTCTGTATCGAAATGCAAATAACTCTTTTCTGCATTGATATGCTGGAGATTTAGTGTCATAACTCAGATTTGTCGAGGGATTCTATCGTGTTCCAGTTTTTCTAGAATCAAGTATAGGCTTAGGCTTGAAATTGTCAATATTTAAGATGGAATGTCTAATACTTGCTTACTATAATTGCCTTTAAAATTATGGCTTAGTTTTGTGGATTTAAGGCTTAAACAGTTTATCCTTGAAACTTTCATTTATTTTTGGCAAATGAAATTCTTGTTACGCAAGCACTTTCCTCAATTCAATACATGACCTGGCTTGGCTCTAAGACCAGAAGCACATCTATACGACTATAATGATCACGATACAATATTTTGCCTTGTTTCTTGACAATCCCCATAGTGTTCACATAAATGAGCAAATATTGCGCTACTCGCTCTGCTGGTTGTTTGACCCAACTCTGTTCGACTCGTGAAATTTATGTTCTGTTCTCTAGACATCTTCAGCTTCTTTCCTTACCTCAAGGAACCTGTCCTATGATAATGATCTATTGTTTCGATGTTTCCGTAGTTCTTTCTACCTTTTTCTGAAGTCTTCTTGGAGTCATCTTTTCATAGCCAAGAGGAACTTATTTGCTCTCCGCTTTCCTAGCCGAATTTGTGCGGTAAAAGCGATGATCGTGATGATGTTGATGGTGATGATGATGATTATGATGATGATTGAGATTATGATAATTGTGATGAATATGACGATGATGATGGTAATGATCATGATGATGATTATTATTATTATTATGATGTTTATGATGATGTTGATGATGATAGTAATGCTGATTTAATAATAATCATGATGATGATTATAATGCTGATAATAATGACAATGATGATTATAATGATGATCATGATGATAATGTTGATGTCTCTCACTCAATCGCCAGTCATCCTTCGCGTATTGCAAAAGCGTCGCTAAATTTCTACTTTTAAAGAGTGACGACCTTCGGTAGAAAAAACCGTACAGTAGTTTGATAAGTTGCCAAGAAATTTGGAAGAAAATTAACTGTTTGTGTGTAATAAACTAAAAAATTTTACTTAAACTGCCGACTTATATCCCGACAGGGCTACCACAATTGTTACATTTATCTATCGAGAGACCTTTCATGCCAGAGTTAATCGCGCTATTACAGTAGTCCAGAAAACGTGTTCACGGTTGATTTTCGTTTAGTTTGCTTGTTTTTGACGATATTTAGCTGAAAATTAAGATAGCCGGGCTGTACACAGATAGCGCACGTTGATGTTGTATCGAATCGTGACGATAAGAGAGAGAGAAAATGTTTCATGATGATCGTGATGATAGTATTATTTCCACAATAACCACTATTACAGTATATGAATGAATTAACAACAGAAACCTAATAATATCTATTTATAAGCTTGTTTGTAAAACATGCAGATACTTTCTGCTTTTGTAAATAATTTCAGTATACTCCTGCATTTTTCTCGCTGTATAAGTCTCGATATCCGTACCAGCCTCCACAAGAAATATCGCACATCTGAATCTTGAATTCCTTAGCGCTAGGTCTATCGGTGGCCAACCATCTTCGCCAAGGTGATTCAAATCGCAACCCTGTAACGTCAAATGCATGACCTGATCCGTATCGCCGTTTATCGCCGCAACGCGTAACGCGTAATTATTAATCGCCTGTTTGGAGAAGTTGTCGTTACTGAGAAGCGTAACTCCAGAATCACTGCGGCTGTGACTCCAGTCAGAATCGTAAATCATTTTATCGCCATTTTGGGAATTTATCGACTGATTTGACTTTCTTGAGACGCAATATCGCCCATAGCTCCAATCAGCCATACCGGAATCGCTCTCCTCTGGCGATGAAGTTCCCGCTTTTTCTCGCTCTCTTGTGTAAAATCTGTTTCTTTCTAATTTGGCGAATTCACGATCAAAGAAATCTTTCGATTTCGGCTTCATATCGAGCAACATTTGATGATAGCCTTGTCGTAAATATCGAATCGTTTGTATCATAGCTGGCAGTATCCTTGGATCAGCAGATCGTCCATTAACCATATCGCTAAATGCTTCGATATCAGAGGGTTGTTCTTCATCAATATAATACATCATATCTCTCTTGTTATTGTTACCATTCTCGTGATTTGCCTGTTCAGCCCATGTCAGATGATTTACCAGCTTATAAGCCTCAGAGGCAGTTCTGTTGATTTTTCTGGATTTAAAGTCCCTTGATTTCTTATCTGATGACACATACATCGACCGACTACGACCAGAAGTCCTAGTATCCTTACTATTTACAACCTCCGTACTATTTACCCAGTTTCTCGCTTCCTTTCGACTTAACGTTACTTTTGGCTGCATTCGTCCACATAATGCTCCTGATTTCTTCCACGTATTGCTCCTTTGTCAACTTTCCTTGCGCACAATTCGCGCAGTCACATAGTTTATCGCCAGTAAAAGTATTCCATCCAATTTTATAACTACCGTCCATCGTGACTTGCGAAAACTAGCAGATTACAGCTAAGGTTTTAACCCTTATGTTTACTCTATACACTTCTAAAATAATTTGTAACCTGATTCTTCGAATGCTGCTAATAGAGTCGTTTGTTTCTGCTTCGAATTCAGTTTCAGATTCTTAATACGACGAGACCTTTTCCAGCAAATCTGAGCACAGGATCGAATTTGACTTTCGGCAGCAATATATTCAGCTGTAGAGTTTGATCCTCCTGTTTACTTTGAATACTCTAAACACATTAGTAATCTGATACTGTACCTCAAATGCAACTGAACATTACAGTCTTGCGAGTTTGGTTACGCATTCAGTTTCAGATTCATTAATCATTATATGACCGCAGCTGTTCCAGTATGTGCAGCAGTTCCAACAACGATTGACTTAGCTTTTGCAGCAATAATTCGGCAATTGGTTTTAACTCTTGTTTACTCGATATGTAATCTGATACTTTTAATGCCAGAAAAAGTTTTGTGATTCTAGTTTCACATTCAGTTTCAGGCTCGTTCTATACTAATCCGTAGATTTTATAGTAATAAATTCACAAGGTTGACTTTGACTTTGCAGCAATTATTCCGCAGTGTGTTTTTACCCTTTTGTTCACATACGATACGATTAACAAATCTAGATTAACCAGAAAATAAGTTTAAAAGTAACATGAAACTTAAGACGGTGCGAACGACAACAATGGTTGCGAAGGATTGAATGAATTCTCCCCTGCCTTTGTGTATTTACGTCATAACTTCCCAGCTGAGGAAAAAATCTCTTCAGTGTTGATTTAGAGTCGATGTGTCAGGTTTCTTCTAAGGTTTCCAAGCCGATTCCAATCTGATTATCGTGTAAGGAGCTTTGGTTTTTGACTGACTTTGGTGTCTGTTTCCAGAGTTTTGGCATTACAAATCTGCATCATGGCAATTTCGTTTTGGTATTTGATCGTGACTCATGTATCCTCGTTATCACAGCTTTATTTTTGACCCGGTTTGTAGGTGTTTCATCTTTTGTTGGTGTACTTGTTCCGGTTTGGCTTAAAGACGTCAATTGATAGAGAACAGTCTTCTAAAACCCACGACAAATAGTGACAACAAATAATAGGTCTTAAAATAAAGAAAGAATGCCTCAAATTTGTAACGAAAAATAATCGAATTTCGAGAGAATTCAGTTTGCCTGTGCCTGAAATATGAAGACAAAAAATCGTTTTGACGCAGTAGAATTCAATTTTGCTTTTCAATTTGTCATCACAAATTTTTCTGTCGGTATTTTTTGATGACGTAAACTATTGGCGCTGACGAAATCTAGTGTCGGGCTAGTGTTTCGGGGGATGTCTTGCATGGTGAGGTTCTTGACAAACGGCACGCGGAGAAAAGGCGCGAAATGAGTTGATCTGTTGTGTTTTCAAGTCCTTCCCTTTCTTGTCTTCAATTACTTGCGATTTGCCCATTAAGTTTTTCTCCGTACATCACAACCTTTTTGCGTGCTATTTCCCAATCGTCACTCCCCACTCGAAACTTGAACTAGTTGTCGCAAGTGTGACGCAATAATCTCGAGCGTTAGCGTTCGCCCTTTCGCATTTTTATGATTTTTTCTGTCCTTCACTTGAAAACCGCTGAATTGAGGCCGAGCCGAGAATCATATGGTCGCTATTCCATATTCAAAAAAAGGAGGCTTCCTGGACAGAGGCTTTTCTAGAGATTTTGATTTTTGTAGCCTGCGTGCAGCCTCAAACTTTCCTAAGGTCAAGTGTACAGCCTCGTTGTCATACGAATTTTCCGTGCGATCAGCGCGGTCTTTAAACTACAAGTTTGATATCAGAATCAGAATTGAATTGATGAAATGCCTTGCATCTTCTTTGGCTTTCCTGTGATTAGTTAACGAAGTTGGAAGTTAATTTGAGACCTCCAGAGTTGGAAGTTACCCGAGACTGAGATGAGAGGCTGGGCCTAAAAGCCTTATGAACTACGCCGCGTATTCGGGCCGCAGGAAAGTAATTTTTGGCCACAGGAACGTGCTTTTTAGCCGCAGATTGGTGTCGTGAGGCTTGTTGTTTTAGGGGTTTTAGCGCATAAATGTTTTTGTCAGCCTTATCAATCTTCAAATTCATCTTCTTTCAGACGGTCCTTTCCCATTGCATGTGTGAGAATGTCAGGCTGGTCAGGCCCCCATCTCACGCCCATAATAATAAATGGAGATCTATCAGCACTATTTACAAGTTTACTTACTAGCTGTCCATTGATTGGCTGGTGAAGTGTGTTCACATGCAGAGTCATATCCTCATGTCATCTCCAAGTGTCTCCGATAATATCCTATTGATTTAACAGCTTGTGTGTTTGCAGGCCATTTTGCTCTTTGTGTCGAGTTTTCAAGTTGATAACTGGTGAATATTATCGCAGATTTTACAAGATTTGTATTTCAAATGAAATATATTCCTTAATATATATTATTTGGATTCTTAGATTTTCCAGTTTAGAACTGGCAGAGCAGAGATTTCGCAAAGAGAAACCTCTCGGCTGTTGTCTTTGTACAGGTTTCAAATGTTGGCGATAAACTGCACCGGAAACATTATTATGGTTTCTTTCCGGTAAAGAATATTCTCATCAGAAGTAGATGAAACCCTAGATGAAACACCTTGGCTTGGAATTATGAATTCGTAGTTGTTTGAGATGTTTAGAATGGTTTTACACTCGGTTTTACACACTGGAACAGACAGATTCAAGAGGCCTGTGTTACCAGAGGGACATGTCTCGGATCTATCAATGTTTACTTTTGAAATGAAATGAAAATTAATCGCTTTACACATATTTGTCAAACGTTTTGAAAGATGGAACTTTCCTGGTTTCATTTTGTTTTTGCCTAGAATTTTTAACACAGTGCCTTTGCACACCACAGATTCTTCGTTAACTAGCATAAAATGGAGGATTCTCAAAACTCTCTTTCGAGAAAAGCAGCTCGCGTTTTTCAGCCTACTGTTTTGTTTCACTCACAGAATCGAAACGAATCTGAAAGTCAGACTCAAGCACAAACTTCATCACAGCAGCCTGAGTTGTTCTTGCCGTACATGCTATCTTTACGAAATTATATTAATTTCCCATGGATACAGCCAGCTGGAAATAGTTATTTTACTTCAAAATCTAATGGGATATGTCCGTTAGGATGTCCAGCTGCAACATGTCCTGATCAGAAAAATCCAATGGTCGATAAAAGGATAGACACTGAAGAAAAGCTCACCGAACAGTCAGAATCTTCGCATAAAGTACTGAATTTATTATCGCTTGTAAATTCGACCAAAGAAACACAAGCTCCAGACACCGAATCTACTGGGTTTCGAGAAGCACTGGCAACAGATTATTCTAGGTCAAACGAAAAGAAGTCACAAGGCAATCTATTGGAAAATGGGAAGCTTGTTGGTGATGGGAATAAAGAACAATTATCTGTTACCATTGAGCAGAAGAATGATTGTAAAGTTAGTACCAGGAAGAAGAAACTGCACTGCCCTTTCTGTAATGTATCATGTAGCAATCATGGCCAACTAAGAGGCCATCTCAGATGTCACACAGGCGAGAAACCTTTCATTTGTAATTACGATGGATGTACAAGACAATTCGCAAGAAACGAGGAATTAACACGTCATAAAAGAATACACACTGGGCTACGTCCATTCATTTGTCCCTCTTGTAAGAAGACATTTGGACGTAAAGACCATCTGCAGAAACATGCAAAGACTCACTTGGAACCTGGTCAGAAGAAAACTTTTGTTTGTCCTGTTTGTCATCAGGGTTACAGTAGATCAGATGCACTTACCAGACACAAAGCAACTGCGCATTCTGAGCAAATTAAAGATTCCAACCCCACGCCAGCTGATAAGTCTTAAAAGGTTGCAGAAGAGAGGGGATGAGAGCAGTAAGACTAATGCAACTCGAGTGGTATTTCAAATATGAATACACTCTAAATAAGGAGACATACATAAACGACATTTCCATCTTAGTTTTCAAAGACATGCATTCAGATAACTTGTTGTGTATAGCTAACTGATGTTAAGCTTCCTTGGACATTTCGATGACATTGTCACCTTATGAATATAGAGAAAGATGTTTCCTAATATGTGTTTTGAAATGAGGAATATCTATTACAGCTTTTTTGTCTTGATGTTATACGCTTACTAGAGTTTTAAAGAGCTACAGTACAGCCTTTAGCATACAAACGTATAATTGAGAACTTAGAGAGACTCTTAGGCCCTGGCCAAACAATCAAACATTGTTGGTTAAACATCTGAGATTTACTTTGCAAGCAATGTTTTACTGTTTGGCACGTCGTCAAACATTACTCAACAAGCAGAATTCACTTTGCAATGTTTTGGAAAAGATTCGTTATGCTTCTCATAAGCAATAAATGTTTGACGAGTAATTTTTTGTGATGTAGCCAAACGATCAAACATTGTGTTTGATCGTTTTGCCAAGACCTTAGATTTTTTGATTTAATGATAACCTACTTAGGACTTGTTTTGTAGCATCCAGATGGAATATTCCCAACCAATCGCAATCAACCATTCTTTGTTCCTGGCCAATCAACGACGTTGATCGTTCCTCAATCACTCACTGTGACCTGTAACCAATCAGGGCCATTTTCCACTTTACCCTCTGCCACCCAGTCCCTTTACGTCTCCAAACAGAAATTCTGCCTACGTTTGTAAAGTCAGCGGAAGTTTTCGGAAAAAATCGATGAAACACTGTATGCTTCCTTTCTTTCAGCTTTATATGTCAGTTCTCTTTACGGGGTGAGATAGATGCCCCTTTCTTCATCTAAGTACATCAGTTTCGACACGACAAAAATGGAAACTTGTTCAGTATTCCCCTTATTCTTCTAAATATACAAATTAACATAATATATACAAGAATAATTTAATTGAGATAATTTACATCATCAAGTTAGATGAAGTCTGTTCAGTTTTGAAACAATCGCCGTCTCTCTGTCTTTGATCTTAGTTTCAGCTTCACTCTGCAAAATAAAATTAAGACTTTCAACTCTTTTACTTGAAATTAAGTCAACAGACAGATTTCAAAAAGGATTTTAGAATGCTATGTATAAGATTAAAAGAGAAACTTAGCAGAGAAGGCTTTCAGACTTGCTCATAAGAATTAATGAACAAGATACATATATGTGTAGATGAAAAGATGTAACATATGTTTTGCAGTTCATTTGCATGTTAATCGACACAACAGAGCAGCCTACCTGAAACGACCATTTTTTTTTGAAAAGATAGAAGCAAAATCTAACTTTTAACGGTAACGTCAAATTAGGTTTGGTGTGTGCGAGTGCATGCATGTAAGTTCATCACCTCTATGATGCATGCATCGAAGATCGAATTTTCAGTAAAGGAATAGTGATATAGAAAACTACCCAAGATAGCACAACATGCATAAACAATTACCAATAAAAAGCTGGCTTGTTATTGGATGAAACGGAACGGAGAACCACAAAATGGGTCAGATCAGTAGAAGAGGGACATGGAAAGCATGCAAAAGCTGGTAAAAGAGTTATGGGATTTTGTGAAGAATAGACAGCTAAGAGAGCATCTCCTCCGATTCTATGCAAACGGGGCAAAATATGATTGTGGAAGACTTGAGGTGGTTTCTGGAAGATATGGATTCCTTAAGAACCAAGAATGAGGCTCATAAAAAATGACATAGTTCCCCATGGTTCTATGGATATTAAGGAGCACTTAAGGGGAGGAAAACTTGGTATTCAAGTGTACTAAGTTTTCTCAAATATAATAGGCAAAGTCTTCGAGAACTACTCTCAATGTTTACTTTTGGATGGCATATAGTTTATACGTGGTGCTAGAAGATATATAGAGTGATATTATGGAATTTTCGAGACAGAGATTGCAGTAAGTGTAACAGTTCTGTATTAGAATATGACGGTCACTAACCTTGATTGCCCCTAAAGCATCGCCTGTCATTTGTTCAACTATCTGTTTGATTTCGTCCGGTTTTAGATTTTTGAGTATCATATCAGCAACAGCTTCTTTTTCAGAAGGACTTGGACTCAGATCTGATAAGAAAAAAAGAAAGAATAAGAGTGTTTTCTTTTGGGACCTATTTCTGCGTCTTAATTTTTCTGGACATTTCCAAAGGTGAAATGGAGCATTTAGCGCCAGTCGCTAGGATCTCAGTACTGGGTTAACTAATCTTCTTAGGTTAACCAAGCTTCTTCTTCTTCTTCTTTTTCTTCTTCTTCTTCTTCTTCTTCTTCTTCTTTTTGACAACAATCGGTAAAACTGGAGACTTTGGAGACTCCAAACTCTCCTGACTCCAGAGCTGGAAGATTTTTCAGACTTCGCAAAGAAATTATTTCCAAATCAACTTCTGTGAAGTCTTCCGTTTTTCAAGCAAAAAAGTGCGTTTTTCGCGTCTTGAATCAGAAGTCTCTAAGGCTACTACTTTTTACTTATTGAGAACTCAAAAGAGATAAAAGTTCCCCAAAAGAAGATGGTCATCTTACGAGGTACCATAAACAAAACCATTTGTAAATTTGAACACCGTTCATTCCATTTTGCATCTGTGGTTACGATTAACATATAGGAATCAAAAGGTTTACCTTTGATTGATATTCCAGTACTAGATTTTGATTTCATCTCCTAAAAAGTAAATTTGAGAACATAAGTAAAGTATAGTCAAGCGAGATTTTGATTGATAATGTTGATGATAGTGTTGATGATAGTGATGATGATGATGATGATGATGATGATGATTTGCGTATATCGAAAAAAGCGTTGAAAGCTGGTTTCTGCAAAGATGCGAGGTGCACCTAAAGCAGTTTACCTTGAGAAACACCTGATGAAAGCGGGAAAATGGAATCACAACGACATTTATGCTTTAAGAACTTGCAAATCAAGCGGAAAAAATGCGAGACCCTGCCGTTCCATCACAATCGTCATTTGTTTCGAAGTCATCTCATAAAAGAGAAAAGAAAACAGAGCGACATACCTCCGCATTTAAATCTTGATTTTCTTTGTCCGTATCTTGCAGATTTTGTGGTGGTGGTGCAATGTACTTCTCATATAAATCCAATGGTAATCCTTCATGTAAAGGAGAAGGAAAGGGCACCTCAGCGCAGGGCAGTAGCTGCATTTCAACCTGAGGAAGAGACCCAAACAGAGAGATTAAACTTTAGGCTGCCTTTAAGACTCATACCACATTCAAACTACGTTGTTTTTGTCTCTGTTGATACTATCAAAGTTTGTCTACCCCTTTTTTCGGAAGCTGTATATTCATCAATGCAAAAGCTTGGTATTGTGCACACCAGAAAGAGTTCGTTTTTTCCTTTAATAGCTTAGGTTTCTATCTGTTTAGCCCGCTGTATCTTTTGAGCTGTTCTGTGTTCAAAACGCAATACCAGTCAAGTTTCACATTGGTACATCTTGAACATTCCGATCCACATATTTTATCTCGTTTTAGCCGAGTCAATCTTGTTGGTATGTCTCGTAAATGCATACTTAGAAGATTATACGAAGCAAAAAGCTTTGTTTTGTTTGAAAAAATTTTCCCAAGCACTTCGAAAATTTTTATGGCAACTTCGAAGTTTTCTGCAAACCTAAAAACATTACCCTAATTTTAGTTCAAAATACTGATTTCTATTGTCACATTGCATTCTTTTTTCGGAACCTTGACAAACCTCTGGATCTGTTGTGAGTGAAAGCAAGCAAAGTTTCGAAATTGATCTTTTTCATTCATATTTATCTGTTTCTATCTGTTTTTATTTGTTTGTTGCTTTGTTTTTGCAAATCAGATCAAGGCAGAGGCAACTGACTGTAGTACAGTTCTGTAGTTTCTAAGCAATACCATGTGAATTCTGTTTCGGTCACAATCTTGTCTTACCTGTTGCTGGACTATCTCTTCTTCTTTATTTTCTAAGAGCATGTACTGGTAAAGTGTGTAATGCTGAAATATTCTGCCAAAAGATAACAACCGAGGTCAGCAAGATGTACCACAAAAGAGAAAATTTAAATATGTGCAGGTGTTCTTAGTGCTGGTTGCTTGGATCTTATAAGAAGATAGATTAAGGAGGTGTTGACCCTGGCTGTGACAGTATTTGACTCGTACTTTAACCTCAATCTCACTGAGCTATTGACACCAGGAGTCAGATGGATTAGACCATTGCAATAAATAATCTATAGAAGGTTGTCAGTGGTCATTCAAATGTTAAATGTCTGTAAGAGGGAAGGATCTTTGATTTGTTATACTTGCTGTAATGTTTCGTGATACAATTTTATATAGCTGAATATTACAAATGTCATTGGGCAGATAAGACCTATATATACCAACTCACCCTTCATACATAAAGTCAATTATCTTCTTTGATTGGTCCACATTGAACTTCTCCATGCCAGAAACATGACTCTCTCCCCACTTTTTAATCCCAGTGAAGTATCTTGTCATATCTTTCACATTGGCTTCTAGAGACATCTTATTCTTACAGTTTTCTAATACCACCTCAAGCAGACCCAGTAGGCATGAAATTTGAAAGTTGTCAAAATTTTGCTCAATACCAAATCTGAAAATTGGGGTAAAATTGTTTTAAACATGCTTTATAGTATAAACAGATGTTTGAAGACAACTCTACATAAGATTTTTTAATATTGTTACCACAGTATGGGGTAAAATTCTGGGGAGACTAGAATAAGTCTTCTAGCATACAATTGAAGATCATGGGTCATTTTGTCATGCTTCAACAACAATCTCGGCTGGCCATCCTTCAGTGATTGGTTTATGAGTACCCATGTTTTCTTTTGTTTTCTTTTATTTGTTTGCTTTTCTTTTATCAGCTTGAGACAGCCTGTATTACCGTGTTGTTGGCAGATATTTGTTTTGTGTTTGAGGAGAAGGCACGAAAGACAAGTAATTTTAATGATTAACAAAGAAAAATGAAGTTACTCACAAAAACCCTCCAACAAAGTAATCTAATTTTGCTCCTTCAATGAGGCAAACAGGGTAATCTTGCAGTCCAAGAATTTTTGCCATTCTCCTGTAAAACAAAAGAACAAAACTACTTTCAAATGTTCTTTTTTACTGCCTCAGTTATTTAAGAAATTAAATCCTCGAAAATAAACAACAATGGGGACTCTTACTCTTCTATTTCTGGAGGTGTTAGCGGCTTTAGGTCTTCTATTTGGCTTTCGTCTAGTACTTTCCAGGCAAGCGGATTCTCTCCATCCTTTTGTGCTTCAGTTTCACTCGCAGACTGGAAATAAAAATTGTTCAATGTTATTATGGTATACGTATTGTACATATCTGCATACGCACAGGATTTTGGTGGGCCTAAGCCATTTATTGCATATTTCAAGCTAGTTAGCTCATTTTACTTGCATCCAATGCTTGAAAACTTTGCCCTCCTAAAAAATAATTCAAAGTTCGTGATTTTTTCACCTGTTTCTCGCTTTGCGCAACAGAAGTCTGAGATGTTGATTGTTTTCTCAATTTTGTCAAGGAATTTGATGAAGGTGCAGTCGCCATTTTGAAATGGTTGTCCATGGAAATATGGCACCGTTTCCTAGCAACCATCAGGCCTCCTCATCATTGTTCCATTGTTACGCGTTCACGTCTTGGTCGGGCTCGGCTTCAGGACTTAGACTTGAAAGGCCGGAAAAGTCTACCGAAGAGAATTTTGGATTTTACTTTGCGAGGATTTGTTACAAAACTTCTTTCTTTCTCTTTGGCACTTGAAACCTCCCTCGTTAAATTATATCTTGGCGCTTTCTGCTTGTTCACCAACCCTCTCAACATAAAATTTTTATAGAAGACACCAAGCAATGGATAATGCTGCAAACAGTGGCTAAGTTATCGTGTTTTAAGATTTTAAGTTGTCTCGAAAGATATAAAGTTTAGTTGCAGAAGATTTAAAGTTTAGTTGCAGATAGTTATAGCAGTATACCTTATTTTGAAGGTAACGCAATCCTGAGTGAATCCTTGTCTTCGAGCGTAATTTCGGCAAGTTTGTCATGATCGTTGCTGACGATTCAGGAGTAAGACTTTTTGAAGAGCGATTTCTTCGACGCTTTGCGAACGTATCCATTCTGAAATGCCGCTTACCATTTCAAATCATTTATATATCCGTAATATGTACTATGTACATCATCTCAAGAGAGAGTCGCTTCGTTGATATCTTAAACCTCATAGTTTTCGGTTGCTTATGATGAGTTTACCGCAATGAACTAGCGGCTGTTTGATGGTGTGAACTGAATGTCTGTTTTCAATTGATTGTTTACGAAGTTATGCCGAAAGAAAGTGACTCAGATTCTGCTATTTCTTGGTCAGACTACTGCAGTATAAATATATTCTATTCACAGTTTTGTATTTTCATTTCGAAAAGAAAACATTTGGTTTCTGGTTGCTTTCATTTCTAAAGCAACAGAGTTATTGAGAGTTTGAACATTTCGCTTGCTATTAGGGGGCCTTGTTGTCAAATAAAGCTATACAACTAATAACAGAGCCAGGAAAAAGTTACGGTCACACGGTCACTGACCGGAGGAAGGTCAATTAGAACAAAGGAAAATCTTTTGCCACACCCGAAACACGCCTAATTTTCATTGTGAAGTGAGGAAGGTTTTGAACTAGGGGTTTATTTGTCTGGAGGAAGGTTGAACACTTTTCTGGTCTCTGTCAAATCTATGCTCGCTTGCATTTTAAATACTGGGCCGATATGCAATTCCGCAAATCTAATGCCATATGCGCTACCTCTCCCAAATTATCAGCTTAGAGGCAGTAAAAAATTCTTCGTTCATAAGCACACTGAGAGTGACACGGTTCATATCTTTGGTCCTATTCGCCCAGGAATACTTTAGGCCTCGAAATCGTTCGTGTATTGTTAAGGAAGACAGCAATACACAGAACCTAATGTGGCTGTGGTTGTTTAAGAGTTCGGCTATCTGATGGAGATTGGTTAACTTCATGAAGTTGCTACCGTAGCGATAGCGATGGACAGTTAATGTTAGTCTACAGGAAATAAGAAACCTCAACACGCTAGTTATGCTAACTCTTCGTGTTGCTATTTAAACACAACTCTCTATTCTGTGATCGAAAGTCAGAAAAACGGAGCGAAAGGTGACACTGAATGATAAGTTTAAGCGTATGAGATCGTTTCAAACGTTGGTTTAATTCCTAGGCCTTTCACAAGCAAAGCTGCTAATACTTACTGATACAGTATTTGTTACTGGTATCTCAGTTATTGGCTCAAGCCGACTCTTCTTTGCATCACGCAGAATGCTACTCGCCATTTTCAATCAAACATACAATCACTGGTGTGTCTATTATCATCAGGTTTACTTTTCTTGTAAACAGGTTTACTTTTCATGATGACCAAACATCTCGGGTTCTGTATTTCCTCCTTTGATCATATATCGTGGACATGATTGATGAATCTGATGGTCACAGTGCACACTTTCACAAAACCATAGTAGTATTTTGGTTACTATTATCAAGTTTCAGTTTGTTTCAGTGCTGAGCTTTGAATGAAGGGAACACGCTAGCTTGGTTAATGCTTTGGCAGAAAAGGTCAACGGGAATTCCATTTCAACGTCGCAGTTTTCTTAGCCTTCTTTGTCAACTCTGTCAACCATGGTTTAAGTTTTAAGTCTGCACTGGGCAGGACTGATCTGGTAACAGCTGGCCCATGGCCAAAAGGTTTAGATGTGGTCGTGACACGGATGATATTGACAGGGAAGGATTAATGGCGTATTGCCACTGGCTTACAACGGCCATATCTGTCACTGGGATAAGCTGTTTGTAAGCAATGGCCTCTTAATGAAATCTGTAGACCCTAGCAATGCTTTTCCTCAACATGCCTTTGTGCTTCCATCAAGCTTAGTTGATAATGTCTTGCATGGCTTACACAGTAGTCCCTCTGGGGTCATATGGGTATTAATCGCACCATCGCCGGGCTAGGGAGCGCTTCTTTTGGCCCAACATGCAGGACTCCATCCAGACTTTTATCCAGAATTGCATGGAATGTAGTCAGACTAAACATGACCCCATGCCACTAGAGCACCCATGCAGCCTATTCAGGTTAGTGAACCCTTTGTCTTTTGGGCCATGGACTACATGGGACCTCTCCCTGAGACAGCCCATGGTAACAAACACATTCTGGTCATGATGGACCATTTTACCAAATGGTGTGAAGCATTTGCTACCAAGGATCAGAAAGCCTCAACAGTTGCACAGGTTCTTGTTTCTAAGGTGTTTTCCGCTTTGGGCCCCAACTGTCCTCCATTCAGACCAAGGCCGAACTTTGACAGCACCCTCATGCATGAGGTCTATAATATCATGGGGATTAAGAAAACCAGGACAACTGCTTATCACCCTCAGTGCGATGGGTTAGTTGAACGGCAAAATCGCACACTTCAAGGCATTATCTCTAGTTTTGTGTCAGAACACAGATTAGATTGGGATGATTTGTTGGATCAAGCAGTCTTTGCTTACAACACCAGTGTGCACGAGTCTTCAGGCATTTCTCCATATGAGATGGTGTTTGGGCGCAAAGCTCGTATGCCAATTGAGGTAGAGCTGGGTGTCCCTCTTCGCAACCCCAATAGCCAGTCAGATTATGCACAGTCATTGCGAAAGGCCATTCATCATTCTAACCAGTTAGCTCAGCGTCACCTGCAAGTTGCTAGATCTCGACAAGCCACTCAGTATAACAGTAGGAGTAAGAGGGATTGGCAACCCTTTGAACCAGGCCAGACTGTTTGGCTTTGGCGCCCCAAGCACTGGAAATTTGGTAAGAGATGGACTGGTCCATACACTGTATCCTCCCGGAAGGGGTCAACTATATATGGTATATATGTAGCACTTGAAGGATTACGCTAAGGCTTAGGCATAGTAAGCGTCGTCCTTGTCATTCTGGAGGTTGGGACTATATGTTGCTTTGGAACATCACACCATCAAAGAAAGCGTTAATCGAAAAGCTGCTTACTTTGCCGACAAACTTTCAACGTTTCGAAGACTGCCAGCCACAGCTCGGAGATCCACTCGACTAAGAGGGGAGTGTGCCGTTTTTCAGGGTTACGTTTCGTCAATGGTTTCTTAAGCCGGGTATCTTAAGAAGTTTTTCTAGAGCTATTCTAGAGATTGTTAAAACGGGGTATCTTACCTAGACCAGGTACCTATCTTTCTTCTTTCTCCGCTTTCTCCTCGGCTTATTTGGTTTGGTATTCCCATCAACCCGTTGAAGTGGGGTTCTTCTAATAGCCCCTTGGTATTGCTTTGTTGGACCAAGGTGTGTAGTGGGCTATTTCGAAATGGGGCAACGAGTGGGGACAATCTTTGCTTGGACCATATTGTTATGCAAGAGTGCCTATTACCTACTTTCAAGATTTTCTGGTTAAATCACAAACGATACAAAAGAGCCCACGTTACCTTCTATATCGAGGGGCGATTCACTCCTTGAAATCTCGTACACCTTTGCTAGAAAACCTATTGTTTTCCCAGAAATCCCTTGGAAATCCTTTTGTTTTCATAAAAATCTCGTACACCTTTTTGATGAGTGAATTGCCCCTCGTTCTATATCGGAAAGACCAACTATATGGAAACGGTTTACTTTCCATGCAGTGTGTATTTTAAAGACTGGATACCATTTGAGTAACGTTATGGAGTCCTTATCAGGGAGGGTCCCAATATATCCCATATCACAGAAAGCAAATTTTTTGAACATTTTTCCCTTATTCGATGCATCTTCTCCCAGAATTTAGAATTGCACGTTATACCCTTTGTTTTGTCCAGAAATATGCCTTATCCCTTTGATTTCTTCTGGGAATACCCCATATCCCTGGTACCCTAATGGGGCCTCTTGCGAGAAGAGAAAATTATCAAGTCGGCAAAAAAAGTGCTGTTCTGTCTGATAAACTGTGATTCATGAAGTAGAAAAGTAGCATTATTAGCTTTCTTTGCTGGATAGCCTAATTACTAAGTTTTTAATAATAAAATGCTGGTTTCTCTTCAATTATTGGATTGAGTAATTAAGCCTTGTCTGCAGCTCGCATGATCTCACATCTCCTGATTGAGAACACCAGCTCTTTGGTTAAGACAGACTGCAGGTACCCAAAGAAACGAAAGATCAAGGTTAGCAATTCTGTTTGACTGAATGAACGCGAAAACAAATTGGCATTTTCAATACAAGAGGAGGCAGGGATCAAGCGTGAGGCCAAGAAGAAAACTGTTTGTAAGTTTGTTCAAAATTAATTTAATGTTTGCTTTTAGCATAGTCTGAAACAGTAGACTATGTTTATGTAAATACCTGTTAGACTTTATTTTAATCAGTGATAAACAAATTAAGGGGGAGTCTTTTAATAGTATATAGGAAATGAAGTTCATTAGGATACTACTGGGGAACAAAGTATTTGCAGGATAAGGATTATAAACTATCTACTACCGTACATATTAGCAAATGCTTGTTCTGTTCCAAGGCTTGTTCTAAACGCAAAGTGTAGATAACCATGGATATCATGCTAGGAAACTAGCTATTACATCGAATTTCACCATGAAATTTGCACATTTAGGCCTACCATACCCGAAAACCATGCTAAAACCGTCCTGGGGTTAACCATGTCCCGCATGTCATTTGCGAAGCATTACACTCTTACTAAAGCTAAACCAAATGCTAAACCAGGAGACGTGTCGCGCCCGACATTACATTCGGCGGGTCTCCCAGGGTGGCTAAACATGCGAGTGAAAAGCGAGCAACATGTCCCCCGAATCACCGAGACAAGAACTGTTTCTGTTGTCTCCCAGAAACATTCGCGCGTCTCTCGCTAAAAATTTTGTCGTGCGCTACAAATTTTCGGAGGTGGCGAGACTGGGAGATATCGAGGGGACGTGTTACGGGCGACAATGCCACGCGTGACATGTCTCCTGTTTAGCCAGGCCATAATACTGGCCTAAATCAACCGTTTCTGTCGTAAAATCTTTGAGTGCATCCTAAATATATCGACTTATGAATCGTTTTGTTGGTCCAACACTGTGTTCCTTGGATATCAGAAGTATAAGTATAGTCTGAGTTGTACAAAACTTTGCGAGATATAGCGGAAACATCGTTGGACATACTTAAGCTTTTTCCGTCTGACACTACTCGGAGTACAAACGTTAGGAACAGACCGAAACAATTAACTAAGGGGAATTATACCCATTTCGACCCGCATCTGGGTATAAATTCCGACTGGGTATAAATTTTAGAAGTGTTCTGCTATTGCCTAAAGTTTGAGCGATTTTGGAATATTCTTCATGTAGGTCATCCATGATATTATTTGTTCCTTCTTTTAATATACAGGTATTTGGAAGCCATGATTCTAGGTGCCCTTTTAGCACTCGGATGTTTACTGAGCCAAGGTAATACAAATTGCATTTAACTCCGAATCTGTTGCGATGCTCGTTTGCAAAACCTGTCTCTGTGTGCATTGACTGCAAAAAAGCCTGGTTCCCATGAATCGGAAGAGTGTCGGCGACGGTCTTTGTAGGTCCCACGATTTTGATGGGAAGACTTGCTGCCAATCATTAAGACTGCGTTGTCTGTAACTCTGAAGGATTGAGAAGGATCGGGAGGGTTGAAGTGAGTTCAATTTTCCCGACTCTTCCGACTATTCCAATAAAGGATAACATTAGTTGGAACATATGTCGCCGAAACCGACATCGCCGATTCATCTTTAGTTGAAAAATGGTAATATGGGTGCAGCTAACCAATCATGGGAAAGCAATCCAACACGTTTCTTTCTTTTTGTTGCTGTCAGGAAATTTTAATCAGACAGTTGCCGGCTGTTTCCTGATGAATGGGAACACTTTTTCTCTGATAGTTTTGGAGGATGGAAGAAGGGATCGGCAACATGCCATCGACTCTTACGACCCTATGGGGCTCTGTCCAGATGTTTCTCTGGTAGCAGCAAGAAGAACAAAAGCTGCTTACTGGTCATAAATATGATGCAGCAGCATCCTGTGTGCTTTTGTATATCAATTTCCATAACATATCCCCAGTATGACCCGTTGACAAGTAAAAGTACATGCACCTATTACCTATTTGATATCTTTTTCTCGCAGTCTCTGCACAGTTCCGAGAACCGACACATTGCGAACTTCAGCGAGGAGGACCTTCTCCTGAATGGGCAAAACCAAAGTGCAACCCAGATGGAAGTTATAAGATATATCAATGCGATCCTTACACGAGGACAATGTGCTGGTGTGTTTATGAAAATGGCCAAATGATACCAGGTAATATGACGCATATTAATAAGCTATGTAAGAAGGCTGGAAACAAGCTTTTTGCACTCTCCCGTCTCTCTGCA
The DNA here is from genome assembly GCA_014526335.1 of Chrysaora quinquecirrha. Classification (NCBI taxonomy): domain Eukaryota; kingdom Metazoa; phylum Cnidaria; class Scyphozoa; order Semaeostomeae; family Pelagiidae; genus Chrysaora; species Chrysaora quinquecirrha. The sequence continues at coordinate 2,389,008 of JACTAT010000059.1, read as the reverse complement.
TACACGTTTTTTTTTTATAAGAACAAAGTATATAAGAACATAAGGCTTCAGAGGCTAAAAAGTTAAGAACATGCTAAGAACATTACAAGGCTTTGTGAAGCTAGAAAAAAATTAGAATTTACTTTCTTTAGTTGCACTGTCCTGTTCTCAACTCTAGAAAACAGGTGAACTATCAATCATTGTGCATTTATGTGATATTTTTTACATGTGCGTCCCTTTTTGTAGCAATTACCATCTAATTTGAAGAAGAACAGCTTTTTAAAAAGCAAAAAAATTAAGAACATTTTAAGAACATTTTGAGCCTTCAAATCGGAAAAATTAAGAACATTTCATGGCTTTCTTCAATTTCAGTGTTCTTATAAAAAAAAAAACGTGTACATGGATTCCAACAAGCTGCGAATTTTAATGAGAGCCTTCGTAATGAGCCAGTTTCAATACTGTCCACTGGCTTGGATGTTCCATAGCAAGCATTTAAATTCTAAAATTAATAAAATACATGAAAGGGCCTTAAGAATTGCTTATAAGGATTTTGTTTCTAGTTTTGAATGTTTATTAGAAAGGGATAATTCAGTCACTATACATGCCAAGAATTTACAAACTCTAATGACTGAAATGTTCAAAACACACAAAAATATAAACCCCACATTCATTAAAGAGATCTTTAGGGAGCGAGAAAATATGTATAGCCTTAGAAATAATAATGAATTCGAAATACCTAGGATAAAAACTGTAATTTTGGGTCCGAGACTATTAGATACAGAGGACCTCAACTTTGGCTCTCCTTCCGAGATACTAGAAATGCTGAATCAATTCGAGATTTCAGATCCAGAATAAAAATTGGAATGGAGAGGAATGCTTCTGCAAAATATGTCGGCCTTTCATCCAAAATCTTGGGTTCTTATAGAATGATTATGTTTCATGTTTTTATCAATAAGTTTTGATCGATTTTATGACATTTTATCACATTTTAAGCTAAAAATTTTATCACATGTATATAATTTTTAAAGGATTTTATCTAGTATTTTAGATCAGTATTTTTTAAATAGTTGGCGTAAATTAGCTATAACTTTTAATTAATGTCTTCAGCTATGTAAAGCCAACTTAAAATAAATTTATTATTATTATTATATTATTATTATACTTTTTAGTTGCATGTGTCGCTATTGAATTGAATTGCTTATTGATCGAACCAAAGCTCTGTCAGTTTAGGGACAGCCCTAGACTGCTTGCATATTCTACAGCAAGTGCGGAGGAGAAAAGAGGAAAGCTCCTTGTAGTGTCTACGCAGCCCTTGTCTTAATCGAATGTTACTCATATTTGATGGGCCAGTGACAGTCATGCGTTTCATGAGAAAACTGGCAGGACAGACAAGTCACATTGATTCGTGTTTTCATGAAAAAATTTTCGGGGCTCGAGCCCTTCAGTCCTGAAATGATCTATACTATGATCTTATTTTAGGTACATCTAGAAAAGTGCACGACCCTGAACAAGAAATTCGTGATCTTGCGGACTGTGCCAAGGCAAGAAAAACTGCACCCCAAGCACCCCCAGCTGCTCCTGCTCCAAGTGCCACTTTGGACCCACGTTTAGGATATCAGCTTGCAACTACAGGGGTTCCAAACATCCCCGCGCAAGCTGGAGCTTCGTTGCCACCATGTCCTGCAGACTGCCCTGCTCCTTGTCCCATGGACTGTGTTCAATCTCAACCAGACATGATTCACATTGAAATGCCTCCTCAGATTCTGATGGTACCATCGCAGCCACCTCCACCTATGCCTGTAGCGCAACCTATGGCATGCCCTCAACCCTGTTTACCGAATATTTGCCCACCTGGTTGCCCTCAGACACCCCCTGTTTCACCTATGATTTCACAAAATCCACAGCAAGTACAAACAGCACCACCCGCTCAACTAGCACTGCCATCTCAGCTGCAGTGCCCGCAGTCATGCTCCAGTGACTGCCCTCCAGGTTGCACTCAGCAAGTCATGGATCCCAGTACGGGTAAGAAGCATCTAATACTACAGCAGCAAGTACCGTCGCAATATTACCAACAGCAACAATCACATGGCCAACAGCAACAACAATCCCAGTATTACCAACAACCATATGGCCAACAGCAACAACATTCTCAATATTACCAACAGCCATATGGCCAACAGCAACAACATTCTCAGTATTACCAACAGCAACAACCATATGGCCAACAGCAACAACCATATGGCCAACAGCAACAACAATATGGCCAACAGCAACAACCATATGGCCAACAGCAACAACCATATGGCCAACAGCAACAACCGTATGGCCAACAGCAACAATATGGTCAACAACCTCAATATAACCATCACAAGTCGAATAAAAAGTACGGAAAACAGAAACATCGATATAATCACTATTATCAACAACAACAGCAACAGCAACCTCAATATAATCATTATCAACCATATAGCCAACAACAACAGCAACCTCAATATCACTACAATCAGCAGCAAACATCATATGGCCAACATCAACAATCTCAATATCATTATAATCACCCATACCCTATGCAGCAACAGCAACCAACATACTACTACAAAAGGATGCATCAGCGTAACAAATCACCTTTGAAGACATTTCGCAGCAAATCGGCCCAGCAATTCAAGAAAAATTCCTATAAACCACAACAGAAGCATGATGTCGTTGGAGATACAAGGAGCTTTTTCTCACGAAGGCCACAGAATCTCTTTGTCAACAGAGGCCAAAGAGTTCAAAAAAGTTTCTGGCCTTATTGGAGGAAATAGTGAGACGATTTATTCAAAATAAGAAACAATAGATTAAAATGCTGTATGCATTAAGTAGTTCCTCGGTTATACGAGGCTGTTTTTGTAAATCTGTAAAATATCGAATGTATAACTTATTAGTATGAAATATAATGAAATGATTTATAATTATCCTGAACTTTCTTTTCAGTTGTCACTTAATGTTGAACATTGGAATCGAATTTTTTTAGTGGCTTGTGTTGGGGAAAGTCGAAAGGTCACAAGGTAAGGTCGCAAGGAAAGGTCACAAAGGTGACAAGGAAAGGCCACAAAGGCCACAAGGAAAGGTCGCAAGGAAAGGTCGCAAAGGTCACAAGGTAAGGTCGCAAGGAAAGGTCACAAGGTAAGGTCGCAAGGAAAGGTCACAAGGAAAGGTCACAAAGGTCACAAGGGCCTAAACGAGCCAAAAAAGGACAGGGGTTGGATTACCAAAGGGAGAGAATCTATTTTTCGAGGGATGAAGACGTGGGGTATCTTATACCAGGAATCCTCAGTTCTGCAGAAGAAGGACGAGATGTGAGACAATCGAAGAAAACTTTGAAGGATGAGACACTAGAGATGAAGTTGAAATTGTGTGTTTAGCGCCTGTCGCTAGGATTACAGAAGTAGATTAACTAACAAGACCTCGAAACTAGCTGTTACGCTACCGTTACAGTGGCTCGCGTCCCGAACTCTCCAAGCTCTTGGCACCACGTGCAAGATGAATTCGACCATGATGCCACAGCACCTTCATATTAGTGCTAGGGGTCTAGGCATGATATCCTTGATCTCATGGGAGCTGTGATCGAGACAGAGTCGATAAAAGAGAAAGGAGTTAGCAGTGGAATGCCAAGGAGAAAGTGCTCCGAGGTCTTAGCGGGAGAAAAGGGTTTACATTACCCCATGGATCGCTTAATGTGGAAAGTAGCCATCGTGAGAAAGGTTCACATTTCTTCTACAAGCAAACTCATACGGATGTATACAAGGGCAAACGATCAAACATTGTTGATCAAACATTCGAAATTTGCTTTAACATTGCTGGTCAAACATTTTTTGCTTGCATCAAGGATAAAATGTTGACTTTTCACAAAAATATCTTGCAATAAATTTAGATTCTTTTTGCCCATCAAACAATGTTTTGCGACCTCGCCAAACGTGCAAACATTCCTTGTCAATCAAATTTCAGATGTTTGAGAAACAATGTTTGATCGCTTGGCCAGGACGGAGCAAGACACCTTCATATTCGAAAAGATTTGAAAGTAAATTTGTTCCAGACCCTGTAGCGCGGTAAAGAGGAGGTGTTTTGCTATAGTGCTTCGGAGAGGAAGAGTTGATGGTAGTCTGCAATGTGACAAGAAGATTAGAAGCACAGCGAATATGTGTGCTTACTTGTTAGAACTAAAGAAAACCCTCACCATGCATAAAATACGATTCTGAGCCCACTCTTATTCTACATCAATACTCAATGAACTTTAATTAAAACCACAAATATCTGATTTAAAGTTCGAAATTCTATTTTATTTCATTCACAAACCCTTATAGATTTGTAATTTAATGAACATACGATATACACTTTCTATCAAACTACGAAAGTTTTTCTGTTTCAACATGAAATGAAAGGTCAGGGATTCAAGGATCCAAGGTATTTGAGAACAAATAACGATAATAATAAAGTCTACCACTTGCGTTTATTACAAATGATAACTTCGAATAAAAAGCCAAAAACAAAGACTGTACCACTTGCGAAAGGCCTAGTCCATTTAGGGAAGAATATCGGGTTTACATATATCTCGAATGATCTTGATGGAATACTCGAAATCATCTTACGTCATACACAGTGGCGTAGCCAGACATCCAACATTTGAAGGACAGAAGGGTGTGGTCAAGGGAAATTAGGGCGTGGCTCTAAGAGCAAATATTAAGTCATTCCCTGCAACATTTTGACATTAGATAAAGCCTATATACAAAACCTATCTTGGCAATGATTGGGGAGGGGCGCAACTGTGCCCCCTTTGCTACGTCACTGGTCCAACATAATATCATTAGAAAGTTTTGGAAAATCCCTCTTGACCAAAAAAGTATATATATATTTTTTTGAAATTCAAAACAAGACCGTCGTTGCTGCAAATATTTTTCTTGGATATCTGGGCCCGGGATTCGAAGAGGTACATCCTCGGAAAATTAATTAACAAATAAAAAATCTATGATAAAACTCTATATTAAATCAAAACATATTTATTTCATAGGGATGTGCATTTTAGTGTATAGTATAGGAGATACACGCTTTCGTGAAATTCATGAGAACATAAAATTTATGTAGATTCTGACTGCAAATGAATTGAACTGGCTTCCTAATTCTTGATTGTTCGTTGTGAAAAAATTTCCAAAATTGAAAAGTTACCTAGCGATTTTATCTTTAGTAGGAAAATTTCGTTAAATTTTTTGGCCTCCTGCGTGTAGATTGCTGATAAAGTGATTCTTTATAAAAAAGCGTATACTTCATGGAAAACGAAAAACCTATGACCCACTTTAAAGGATGATTAATTTGTGAATAAATACATTTAGTTTCTAAAGTGCATCAAATGCTTAACCCTTTCCGTGTTTGTGTCCCACTTCGTCCCACGAAAGGTAAAAAGTGGGTGAAAAACGAAAGTTGTGCGATTTCGCTGAAAATTGGCAAAAATGGGTAATCTGGGGTGCTGATTTCGAATCTGAAATTGATTTTTCAAAATTTCTAAGTTTTGGGGGTCAAATAGGGAAAATCAGGTAAATGGGGGCAGAAAATTTGAGTTGTGCGATTTGGTTGAAAATTAGCAAAATGGGGGTAATCTGGGGTGCTGATTTCGAATCTGAACTTTGTTTTTTAAAATTTCTAAGTTTTGGGGGTCAAATAGGGGCAAATCAGGTAAATGGGGGCAGAAAATTAAAGTTGTGTGATTTGGTTAAAAATTGGCAGAATGGGGGTAATCTGGGGTGCTGATTTCGAATCTGAACTTTATAATTCAAGATTTCTAAGTTTTAGGGGTCAAATGGGGGCAAATCAGCTAAATGGGGGCAGAAAAATGAAAGTTGTGTTATTTTGCTGAAAATTGGCAGCAAAGGGTAATGATGGGTGCTGATTTCAAATCGGAAATTTATTTTTCGAGATTTTCAAGTTTTGGGGTCAAATGGGGGCAAATCAGGTAAATGGGGGCAGAAAAATGATATTTGTGCGATTTTGCTGAAAGTTGGCAGAAAGGGGTAATGAAGGGTGCTGATCTCACATCTGAAGTTTATTTTTCAAAATTTTTAAGTTTTGGGGATCAAATGGGGGCGGATCAGCAAAATGTGGGCAGAAAGATGAAAGTTGAACGATTTTGCTGAAAATTGGCAGAAAATGTTTAATTTGGAACGCTTATTTCCTTATTGCGAAACTGAACTTATCCAAAAAGCTATGCAATCTTGCTTAAAAATGGTAGAAAAGGGTGGGACAGCTGCTTGATTTTGGAAACAATCTCTTGGGTCGTTCTGTTTTTAATAAATTTATTTCAGGATATTGGATCGAATAGGGAACTTGCAAAGAATTTTAGTATTGAAATTAATTGTCTGACGGTACAGAAAGTAAAATATGTCACTAGTTACCAGAATATTCTCTACTCATGGTCTTGCTGTGATTGGCTACTTGGCAAATCAAAATCACGATTACCATGAAAGGTATTCCAGCACTGCCTCTGGTGATTCTTGTAAGTGCATAAAACCATGACTCAACAGGATTAGAACATTTTAGACAACGGTGCATTCTGTCTTTGGTCGCCGTATCTGAGAGGCCAATAGGCATTCTTGTTCATGGCATTGAAAGCATTAGTACAACGTCACCTGCCAACCCAAGGCGACGCTAGCAACTTGGCCTACAGTAACAGCGATGACGACTTTAGTATAGTATCTTCTTCTAGTGAGTTGAAAAACTGTGGTAATAATTTCAATCAGGATGACGATGGGAAAGTGAGCTAAATTACCCATTTGAAAATGACAATGATTTGCGAGGTTGCTGCCACTGGTCAAAGGAACAGCAAAGTTGCGAGACAATGAATGACCAAGACAGCTACGGTTTAGGGAAGCCATCTCAGGTTTTCCCCAATGAAACAACACCTGCTAGTATTCTCGAACTTGTTCTCGATGAAGAATTTTGAGATATTTGTTTGGAAACAACCAACTAACTAACAACTAACAACTAATTCTCCCTCTGCATTTTAATAGAAAATCACAGGAAATACACAACCTTGCCTTGCATATCGCTCCAGAAAAACTTTTTTTGAACCATTGAGAAGGGATTTCAAAATGAAATTGGTCATCTTCAAAATAATGAACAAGGCCATAGCTTTATAAAAGGGTTTTTGTTGCCATTAAAAGGCATTTAGGTTTGCTAAATTACATCCAGACTCACTGGGGATGGGGCGAAGATGGTCTCAGCTCTCAACCAAAAATAAACAAGGTCATTAAATATTGATATGGAAGCACTTTCGATGCACTAAAGATTTAATAGAGCTTCCTCCACTAAATAGCAACTCAAACCACCCTTTGCAGAATATTGTTGCTGGTTCAAAGCTACCTGCGAAGAAAGTCAGCAGCGTTATGGGTCCCTGGTAAACGGATTTTTATAGACGAGGATTGGAATGTGAGCTTGCGCAGCCCATTCAGAACATAATATCACGATAAGCCAATTAAAATGGGTTGGATCGTAGAAAAAATCGCAGATCGTGGGGAGCAGGGTGGATATTTCATCTACAACCATCTTGTCAAAGTAGGGAAAAACGCTTTTACGGATACGCGAAGGGGAACAAATGACAACATCGTTGAACAGCTAACAGATGGGCGGACAAATAAAGGGAAGATGATTGTGCTTGATAGAGGATATCCAAATGTTGATTTACTCAAAGATGCCAGATTGCTGTGGGGAACAAGGGTTGTCCCAACTCAAAGAAGGCAAAGTGCCCATACACCTAAATGACACAAAGAATTTCGCTCAGAAGCAAGGCAGTTTCCAAGTGGCCTCTCGCAGTCACTGCATCATGGTAATATAAATATCACTTACTGGAACGACAACAGTGCTGTCTTATTTTAGATAATGATATCATCGACTAGGGAGGTGTGGGAAGTTCACGAAGTAAGGAGTGGCAGAGAACAGCTCCGCTATCTACTAGGATGTGAACGGTTCAGCTGCACTAAAGCCTGGAACCGTTTAATTTATAAGAGAAAGCCCATTCTCAAATCTAGCTGCATCTCTGTCAAGCAGAAACACCTTCAATCAACGAAAATGCCCATCAAAACGTGTCAGGTTTCAATCCAAATGAGAACAGAATTTCCAGCTTGATACCTTACAAGTAAGATTCCGCTATTTTGTTACCCTACAGTGTATTCTTTCCAAAGGAAGCCATGACTGAAGACAAAGAGCTCCGTTGTCGAATCTGCGGCATGAAATCTTCTTTTAAATGTACAAAGTGTTCTAATCCTGGTGATCCAATTGGTTTTATCACGAATTACAAGTATCACTAGAGGCAGTGCTGGAATACCTTTTACGGTACTCGTGATTTTTATTTGCCAAGTAGCCAATAACAGCAAGAGGACAAGTAAAGAAGATATTGACTAATCTGGTAACTAGTGAAATTTTTTACTATGTAGCAATAGACAATTAATTTTTATGCTTGAATTTATAAGTACTTTCTGCCAATTTTCAGCAAAATTGCATAATTTTTATTTTTCTGCCCCCATTAACTTATAGTCCCCATATGTCTCCAAAAATTAGAAATTTTGAAAAATAAATTGCAGATTCAAAATCAGCATCTCAAGTTACCCTCTTCTGCCAATTTTCAGCAAAATTGCACAACTTTCATCTTGCTGCCCCCATTTGCCTGATTTGCCCCTATTTGACTCCCGAAACCTAAAACCTTTGAAAATTAAATTTCAGATTCAAAATCAGCATCTCAAATTACCCGTTTCTGCCAATTTTCAGCAATATAACACGACTTTCATTTTTCTGCCCCCATTTAGTTGATTTGCCCCCATTTGACCCCTAAAACTTAGAAATTTTGAATTATAAAGTTCAGATTCGAAATCAGCACCCTAGATTACCCCATTCTGCCAATTTTCAACCAAATTGCACAACTTTGATTTTCTGCCCCCATTTACCTGATTTGCCCCTATTTGACCCCCAAAACTTAGAAATTTTGAAAAATAAAGTCCAGATTCGAAATCAGCACCCCAGATTACCCCTTTTTTGCCAATTTTCAGCGAAATCGCACAACTTTCATTTTTCACCCAATTTTTACTTTTAAGAAATGAATGTATTTGAGCTTAGCTGTACAACTTGGTATGTTGATGCTGAATTTGTTTTCTCCTTTTGTCATCTTATCTGTCCCAAACGTTTATCTTTCTCTGAAAGCAAAAAGATTTGCGTAAATAAGTGAACTGAGAAGTGAGAACTAAAACTAAACATCGGATTTAACGGAAACGATGTATCAACAGGAACGATTGAGAACCGTTCCAAAAAAAGGTACATTCATGGGTTCCGTTCACACGGGTACGATTTAAATCGTATCGATTCTTATCAGAAATCGAAACGCTCTAGGCAATCAATCGTCTTCGCAACTCTCGGACTGACCTGCTAATACCCCCGGATAAGAACATCCAATGGACAAAAATCCTTCGCTTTACCGTGGAGCCAAAGCTCCAAAGCCTGGGATGATCATGATTCAGAAACAAGATTGGCACCCTCTATCGCTATCCATAACTTCAAATTAAGACCCATAACCAACGAGGGTCTCTAAAATGGACAATTCCGTTCTTTTTTCTGTTATTTTTCTTTCTTTTGTTTGAATGATATTGTGTCATTATATATTTAGTAAAACAAAGTTTGTATTAAGAGCTTGTCCTTTCACAGGGCCAATTGTAAAGTGAATTTTTAACTCTACCCTGCATAAAAAACTTTGTTGCCAGGCACGCCCGTAATCCATTTGTTATTGTTTTATATGAATTTAATTACCTAATAGTTCTGTTGTTACTTCGTCGATTTTTCTTTTATTGCATTGGTCCCTAAAAGAAAACATAAATAAACGTTGATTTATTCTGAAATTAGAGATTCGTAGTGAAGATTCAAAATAGTTATATGCCTGGCACTTCGCGCCTATTCAAGGCAAAGTCATAAATCAGGAGTGCATTGGTCATCCTGATAGTTCCAAACAAACGCCGATTAGCAGTCGGAAACTAGTTCTGACTTTGCAATTACACTATGTCATAATGTGAGCTTAGATCAAATTTTGTTGAATGTAAAGACATACCTTGTGAATCCATATTTTTCAGTGAGTTCCCTTTGCATCAATTCAGTTTCTTTTATCATTAACGGTAAATTTTCCACTCGCAAAGACGGTCCGAGATTTGGAATAAATCTTGAAAACAATTCCATATTTCTTTTGGCCAGATCTGAAAAATATGTTTTAGATTTGTTAAAAGATCTTATCAATTTGGAGCTCCATATATGAATTTTGCCAGTTCCTGTAAGATTATGTGGGTTATTTTTTGGGCCTGTTTCAACTTCGTACCGTGCCGCACCGTATCGAGCAAATGTTAACTGATTTCAGTTAGTTTGGAGCGGCGTGACTCGTATGAAGCCAATTTCACCCTCGGTTCGGCTGAGGCGTACCATACGGCAAAGGCCTCTTGCCCAAGTCAACCTAGACTCACTACAAAAGTCGTAGATTCGCTCCCAGCCCCCCACGCAACACAGCCCGCTCATACCCGCTCAACTTAGCCCACTTATAGTGTGAGCTGCCGCCGTTAACAACAGCAACAAATTTTCTTTTATTTTACATTTTTCTGCATGAATTGAAACCATAAGCAGTCGCCTCGTCATGCCGTACCGTTCTTCTGAATACTGTACGTACAAAATTGTGAAATTCGGCGGTTTTTCGTTCAAAATCTCGCCCCAAGGGAAGCCCTGGTTGGGTAAAGAGGTGTTTGTTGAAAACATGCACAATTGAATTGTTAATACGTTTTTGTGTGGTAGCTACCGCACTACTAGAAAAATGCTTTATGAAATAGACGCACACCGATTTGAACCACAGTCGAACTGAATTTCTGTTAATGCAATTGGGGTGGTACACATCGACGTAAGGAACAAGCCTTAGCAGGCCTTTAGCATTTTGTACAAGTGAAAGTTCAGCTTTTACTCAGAAAAATCTTACCTGGATTCAGTGAATAAAGTCCTTTTACAACTGACATCAGTATATGTGGCTCAGTCTCAAGTTTTCCTTCGGATACTTGATTTAAAATGTCTGAAAAAAGAATTCATTTTATCAGTTGCATAAACTAGGCGCAAATGCACATTGTTTGGTATTATAAAGGAACTTAAAAACAATCTTAATTTCTTTGTGAAACTATGAGTTATTGCTTAGTTAACCAGCAACATGTTTTACACTAATAAAGCTTGGTTCTTATATATCATAAGCGATCGGCGATCATAGCCTTACGATGCTTGCGATTTATGAGAACATGAATTTTCAACGATCGGCTGCGATCGCTGACCATTGCCGATGAACCAAAAAAGTTTGTTTCTAGCTATCGTTGGCGACAGGAAAATCCACGTGAAAGCATCATCGGCGATTATTCATGGGTCATATCAAAGCGAGATTCTTTGTTTTCTTGGCCACATATGACAGCACAGGGGACAGACGATCATCGATCTTTGCGGACAAGCAGCATATGTGAACACTTCGTCCGCGATGATCGCAGACGTTTGCAGTGCAGACTGTCGACTCTCTGCGATCGTGTTTGCGACACAGGAGAACCAGGCTTAAGGCATTAGAAAGGGGAGGAATTAGCCAAATACCCAAATAGTTTAACAAGGAAATCTAACGTTTTTCTTTGCCAGAACATATTGGTTTTTTCTCTGAAACACTGACCTGAATAAAGGTTGTTTGCTTGTTGCATGGAAAGTAAATTGAAGCCTGTCAAAACCACTATATCATCTTCTGCCTTTAAATGCAATGAATTCTTTGTCATTCACAAAAAAATTAAAGTAAGATTACACACCTACCAAGCAAATTTGTTCTAGTGGTAACAGTCTCAGTAAATAAGTCTTGCAACATATTTGATAGACTTTTTCCAAATTTCCTGACAATGAATGATCTATCCTAAGAGATCAAATCAATTCATACATAAGAAAAGCAAGTATTCATGCATAAGTCTGATCTGCAATTGATATCAAATACAGGATATGTTAATTCATCATATACTGTTTCATATTTACCATATAACTGAAAATAGATGATAACCCATCAACAGCTTGGATATATTGAGCTAACATGAAACTGAATTTTGACAAAAAGTTTTCCACTTGACAACTCTAAAAGAAAAGAAAACTTCAAAAGTGTACTTCCCGACTTCCCTCCAATAAAGCCCCAACCAAATTTCCATAAAAACCAGCAACCTTGGTGCTTATTCAAATAAGTATGGCAAGCATACAAAATGTCTACATACAAGAAATAGCAAAGTTTTTCACCTGTAGGTCATTGCATATCTTGAGGAGGTGATTATTTATTGTATTGACTGATCTTATATACATTTCTTCAGAGTATTGTTGTGTTGCACATTTATAAGCATTACTAAAACATGAAACACAAAGGATCTTGATTTTATTCTTACTATTTTATTCTTAAGGAATTATACATTTGCAATTGCTGGTGGCGTCGTGGTGCTGTGGGGTCGTGGTGTAATCCAGCTGACTCGTGATGTCAGAAGCTCAGTGTGGTCAGGGTTCGAGCCCAGCTACGGTAGCGTCACAGCCAGGGTCGAGGTCTCGATTAGTTAACATACTACTGAGATTCTAGCAACTGGTGCTAAAACACCAATTCACCTTCAATCAGCTTTTTTTATTAACATTTTAGCTGGGATGGCAATAGAGACACCAGTCCTCACGATCATCAATCAATCAATCAATCAGGCAATCAATCACCCATTCAATCAGTCAGTTAATCAACCATCATTTAATTTACCTGTACAAATCTTCATATGATAATTGAATGTATTCTCCTGGATTCTGATTCAGCATGATCTCCAAAGCATTCTGCAACTTTGGCCAGTATTGTTCATCAAACAATTCTTTAGTTATAACAGTATCTAAAAAGATATTGTTCAGTGACAAACAATTAGACAAATTTTGGGTAGTGGTCAGATTTTCAGATTGTTGTTTAGATTATTTAGCAGTAAAAAATTTCCCCAGAGCAAGAGAGCAAGCCTAATTCACTTAAGGCTCTGGTCTTGTTTTCTTCTAGCACACACAATTAACTAACAATGCGTTCAATGGATTCAGAACTGAATTGCAAAATAAAATGCATGCTTAACAAAATAAATTAAAACTTACAAGCAGGAATCCTAACTGTTAAAACGTTGACAGAATTTCCACAGCTACGCCCAGAATCATCCGCCATTTTTCTGAAGTGGCAATAATTTTTCTTGTCTCGTTTTGAGATTCTGTGCCGCAATGCACTCTGGGTCTACAGAGATTCATCCACATGCATGGATTCGTTCTTTCTGAAATTCAGCACTTCGTAAAGAAGTAGGCCTTTGCTGTCTTTAGTGTCTATAGCAATAAAAATGAAGAAGAACAACGCAGTTTCATCTTCAAGGAGAAAATGCCGAAAAGCACACTTCAACGCACCATCTAGTGTACGAAGAACTCTCATGAGTGCCCCGCTTTCTAAAGAATTAAGACAAAAATACAGTGTACGGTCGATGCCTGTCCGAAAGGATGATGAAGTCGTCGTTACAAGAGGTCACTTCAAAAGTCAGCAGTCCGGTAAAGTTATAAGTGTTTATCGTAAAAAATGGGTGCTTCATATTGAGAGAGTACAGCGTGAGAAAGCTAATGGTGCAACAGTCAATGTTGGCATTCACCCCAGCAAGGTAACAATTTAGATAAGGTCCATTTTATTCGTCATTGAATTGAATAACCTCATTTTTTGGGAAAGTGAAAAATTTTCCCAAATGACATTTTTGCATCAGATAATTCTTTATGCCTCCCAAGACTTAAAGAAATCAAAGTGTGGAAAGTTTGGCCCCAACTAGTGCAAGGAGAGCCCATGGATTGGCATGCTGACATGCTGTCCGCTGTTCCATGGAACCCCTGCTCACAATTTTGCATTTTTCCGAGGTTACGGCTGGACGGTTATTTGGAGAACGGCATATATGTATATGGAGAATGCTATCCTATTGAGAGCCAGACAGAAAACCCTTTGCCTAGACTCCTAGCCATGTCTACATGGTAACTAGCATCTAGGGTGCTTCATACCACCATTAGGGGTTCTTTAGCCCCATTTACCCATACCTTCATTCTTACCCTGCAATTGAATTGAATTGAATGAATTTATATAACAAAGCTGATGATGTCATTGAGAGGGGTGCTGTCCTTAGTGGTTATGATTTGCTGTGAAATTACTGATTCTGAAGCCAGGGTGGATTCCATGCTGCATAGATAAACCCATGGGGTAACAGGTCATTTTGCCACAATGCCAACTTGCCACACATTTGGTCAAGTCACCTCGGCAGACACTTGGATGTAAGCAAAGCTTGAGACTACTCGAGGAAACATTCGATACAGGCAGGTCGGAGAACACAAATCCAAGATGGGCCTTCAAAATTTTAATCGGAAGTAGCCTTAATTAACGCCTAATTACAATTTATGTGTATTTCAATCGATTTTGACTGCAAATGAATGGAACCGGCTTTCTTATTCTTGATTGTTTGCAGTGATAAGAATATTTAACAATAAAAAGTTCTTTAGTGATTTTCTCTCTAGTAGTATAACTTCTTTAAATTTTCGAGCCTTCTACGTGTAGGTTCCTTATAAGGTGGTTCCTTATAAAAAAGAGTGCAGAAATGGACTAAGAAATAGACTTTTTCAGACAAAGGCCAACAGAATTGAACTTTTTAAAATCTCAAGGAATTGAGTTTTTGATTCTAAAATCATATCAAAATCCAAAACTTTGCCTAGTTCCCAAAGTTTCACTGTCCTTGTGCTGGTAATATTAATTTTTTGAGTGTTAAAAATTCCAAATTCTACATACAATGCACAGATAGGAAAGGTCTTAGTGAGCAAAAAGTTTTTTAGAATGAAATTGTGCTGAAAATTAGTCTCTGTTTTATTTGGTTGCATCCAACTCTTTTTAGTATTTATTTATCATCATTTTTCATACCTATATACAACACACACACATATATACAATTTGCACACTTCATAATATACATACAATATACATACAATTAGCATACAACTAAGGTTTAACCTGAAAATATCTACTTAATAGCCTTTGTTTCTGATTTAACTGAATTTTTGTATAGGTTGAAATTGTAAAGCTTAAACTTGGAAAGGACAGAAAGAAGATCCTTGACAGAAAGGCTAAAGCCAAATTAGCAGATAAGGCCAAGGGAAAGCACAGAGAAGAAGATGTTGCAATGGCCACTGAATAAGTAAGTAACTGATTTGACACCTAAAATTTTTTGCTTCGAACAGGGGTTGCACCTTTGCACCATCTCCACAGAATAGAGATTAGGCAGAAGGCCAAATTTTGTCCGAATGCTTTGAATTTCAATGTCATGGTTTTTTTTAATGGAGAGAACACAACAGAAAACAACAGTTCGCACCATAAACAGGATTCCATGCCAATGGAAAGCCTTTGGCAGTGACTTAACCATGTTTGTATGCGTGACACAGGAGATCACTGAGTGTGCCTTCTGGTTGTCTCTCTTTTCTGTGCCATCACCTAATATCAGGTTGGACAATGACATGAGAGAAAGCAAATATTGGACTCCTAGGGAAAAGATTGTTAGAAGTGAGCATTCTCAAGATTCTCAGGAAAAGCCCTTTTAATCACGAGAGTACATGCTTTGGCACTATGGACTTTCAGAGAGCAACCACTCTGCACTTGCAAGCAACAACCACCCAAAATACATGATTTAGCCATGGGGCAACATTCACTTGACAACCCAGATTGTTCAGAAAACTTCAGCCTGAATTCTCGAGTTACATGAAAAATTTATTATTGAGTAAGCCTCCGTGATTTTATATTGGGGCCTTGGTCTTATCCCGCACGATCAAAGATATTTTTTAAGGACAAATTAGTTGAGGGTCTTTGATGGTCTTTCACTTTATGAAAACTGAAATACTGTCAGTGATTTTGTGGAAAAATCAGAAAAGTTTATCAGCAACTGTAAAAGACAGTCAAAGACCTCAGTTGTTGAGGGTCCCAGAGTTCTACCTCAGCAACCCATATTGACCCTGAAAGATTGACAGAAACTGTCTATGACTTGAAAATTTTTATGGAAACATTCAGCAACTGCAAACGACCACCGCAAAGGACTGAAAGTATCCCAGAACTTAAGAATTTTTGCACCAAAATGTGCCAACAAAAACCAGCGGCCCCCCAAGCAACCTAAAATGAACACAAAAGATCCTGCAAGACTTTCAAAGACTTTTCTTGCAAACCTTAGCAACTTACTCTTTAACGGTATTCGCTTTGATGTTCCTTTTTAGTCTATTTCAGTTTTTGCAAAGACTGCAACAGACTGTGAACAACCCTCAAGGACCAAGCTTATGAACATTTTCTTAAGAAAAATATTTGCGTTAATTAAACTTGCACTTTGAGTTGCTGCTTACTAATTTATTCTTCTTTTTCTTTTTAGAATGGACATTCATTTGAACTTCGCAAGTGCCATGTTGTATCTATAAATGAAATTATTATTTACGAAAATTGTTGTTTTTGTTTCTTTGCTCTGTTTGCGTAGAAATAAGCAGCAAAGCGCGTAATACTTCAGTTAGTTAATCTGACGGGATTGCGTTTACTGCAATGTTGGATGAAATGGGGAAATGAAATTTGGCCCCGGTTGATGTTTGAATTACCTCACGTTTCAATTTGCCTACAAAATTGGGCGTCGATGGGCGTGGCTCGCCAGTACATAAAGTACAACAATTTACCGACGATGTCAATTAATTGCCAACCAACCAATTTATGAAAAATTTTCTTCCCCTCTCCCAATGATTTCTTTTAATTGAATTACCGATTCTTCGTTTCCTTATCTTTACTCCAAAAGCAAAACTAGTTCTCAAGCTGTGAAATTGAACACTTTTAAAAGCTTTACTTTGTAAAAGAATTGTGCATCTCATTATCAGCATAACAGGCTCAAGATTGGATGGGCGTGAAATCCATGAAAACAATAGGCTATTTTGTGGAAAATAAAAGGGCATTGTTCCTTGAACAATACATTCGAATTCTGCGAACTATTTCTGTTTCGCGCCAAGGAAATTTCCTCATATCCTTAGAAAGCTGAGCGGGCGAAGATGGCTGGAGCAAGCTCCAAAACGAAAGTTGTACTACTGAGCTGTGGTTGTTTTAATCCTTTAACTCACATGCATTTGAGAATGTTTGGTAAGTATTTTATCCTATTGCATAATGAGTGCAAATTGTAAGCCGTTTTATTTATTGTAGAGGGGAAGTCTGACAATTTCATTTCTTCCTGTTGTGGACTTGTGGACGCTTCCGTATTGAGGCCATAGCCCAGCCTGTCGCGTTTTTAAATTCGTACCTACACATATTGGAGAGAGATAGGCCTGCAGATAACCCTATATAATTTTGAAAAGGGTAAATAGTTTGTTTTTAAGCATTATGGTTATGGATGAATACCTACAAAACCCAAATCAACCAAAAATATCTACGATGACTCTAATTTTTTCGATCGAATCAAGTTTTTTCGAAAGTTGATAATGTACTTGCTTTCTATTTCATACTCTTGTTCTTCGAATTTGGTTTCACACGTCAGTGATTACTTTTTTTCCCAAGATATTTATTGGAAAACTTAGTAAGTCTTCGTAACCAGTAACAACAATTTTCAACATATATTATTTGCAAGCCCACCAGGCTTTGATTACACCAGTACCAGCAATGACTTTGCATATGAATACAGTTGTGTGGTGTGATTAACACATTGACATCCTGTGAGTGTTAATTAGGTGCTATTCAATTACCTAAATACACACAGTTATTTTATAATGACCATAGCATTCTGCAGCTTTTTGCATGGAAAGCAATTTTCATGCATGCAAAAGGATATTGTTTTTGGCTGACAATATTTTTTTACAAGTATAGTGAGGTCATAATTGGTAGGACTGTTATTGTGCACAAGAATAAATATATTGTTTTGAAAACTAAATGCTGTTGTTCATGGCTAGCTTGCATTCACAGTTCAAAGGGAGCTGCAACACCATGTTCCTGGGCTCCCACAGTTCAAATTGCATTGTTGATATGCTTTACAACTATCAAAAAACTCCTCTAATTTGCTCTACATCTATGTAAGTCTTCATCAATCACATGGCCCTCTTTGCCACTTTTATTTAGCAGCTCCAGCAATTGCAGCCCATCTTTTATTTAGGATCTAGAACAGTAGAAAAGTGGGTATTTGGTCAATACAAGAGAAAACTAAAAATAGATCATTTCGGTATGACCTCAGACAGGATTAAAATTTTTCGAAATCATATGATATCGAGTTTTTATATAAAAATCTTATAAAGCAGCAAAAACTTAGTCTAGGTACAAAGTTTCACTGTCCTAGCACTTGTGTTCTTAATTTTATGAGCATTCAAAGTTCTCGACTTCATAAAGACTTTGACCGCAAAAATGAACTTGGTGAAACTTTTTACCCCACACGGTCAAAGCCCTTACAAAATCGTAAACTTTGGACAGTCGTAGAATCAATATTACACGCGCTGAGATAGTAAAACTTTGCACTTAGACTAAATACAATTTTGGCATCGAATGATTGATATCTTGCGATTTTCGAAAAATCTAAATTCTACCGAAATGATCTATTGTAGCAAAGTCACTCACTAAAATATTCTTAACATATCACGAAGTTCTGTGTCAGGTCTATAAAGGATTTCCATGAAAACAAAAGAATTTCCAAAAAGGTGTTTGATTTCCAAGGAGTGAATCGGTCAGGGAATTTCTCTTCAGATGCAACAGACATAAGACATTTATCCAAGGAATGGCTAAGGGGCTAGGGGGAGGACTCGGACAATGCCTTAGTAAGATGATGATTCTTAACATAGTCATCACAAGCCTTTATGTAAGAAAGTTGGTATTCAAGAAAGAACGATATTACAAAATACTTCTAAGTTTCCTTATCACATGCCTCCATGATCAATTAGAAACTAAGTGTAAGAAAAAGTTTGAAATATTATGTAGGAAGCACATTGGAATGGAATGGAATGGAATGTGATGGACCATGACTGATAAAACTGATAGCAAAACTTTAAAGCAATTGCAATTATATTTGCAATTGCTTTTGCCTGCTTCTCCATCCTATTGAAAGGCAGGAGAGGATTTGAGATTTGTTACCCCCTCCATGGACCCCCTATCCCTGTTGCAAAGCTAATAAACATTGAAAATGAGGCCTAAGGGTTAACTGAAAATATTCAAGCCCAGAGAGATGTTTATGAATTCTGACAAGCCTTTTCACTGTCATGCTAGAAAATTGAGTTAATTATGCAGAATTGATTGAATTTGTATAAGAAGATTAAACCCTTGTTTCATTCAAAGTTTTGTATCAGATTGAAAATTTTTGTAGAAGTATACATCTAAACATTAATCATCAAGATAAAAGTTAAACTTTTGAATGATAAGTACTGTATGAATTAATTAAGCTTTCAGCTGCAGTGCCTAGAATAATTACATTTTGTAACAAGATTAATTCTATAATCAATGAAATAGGTTCCATCAAGATAAGAAATAATGTTGGACTATTCTTTGAAAATGCTATGTCAGTTCGTTGGTGCCCTCTCAGGCTCTAAAGTTATTGCTTCTCTCAATAAAATTGTCTACATTTGTAAGAGTAGACTATGAATAATTAAGCTGCTGTCAAAGATAAAACTGACTGAAATTATTATAACATATGAGTTTCTAATTCTGAGAAGTTCGTGAAATTACCATATGCACTAGTTGTGTTTTTCGCCGAGTTCTGACGTGGTTGTCATTAGCACAATAATACAACAACAGCAAAGCGGCAAACTTTTATCCCTCTCCTCCGCAGAGGTAAAGAAAGCTTTGCCGTTTCAGGTTATAGCAGAGAAAACTTGGACAACACATTGCTTTGCCTATCATTCTTAAGCATTTTTCAGAATAGCTGAGAGCCCTGAGAGCAAGCATTTGCCTTCGCGCATTTCATCCTTTTCGGAATCACCCGTTACTAAAGGAGTCGCTTTTTTGCTACCTTGCACTGTTGTCTTTAGTGAGCAAATTCGACGGATCCTAACGAAAATGAAGACTTAACCATGCTTTAACGAAAACGGCACTAAAGTTTCCGGAAATCAAAATCAAAACTTGCGTCCCGAGGTCTCGAGGATCCTGTCGAGACTACCTTCAAAAGATCAAACTTCCTTCTACCAGATTACCTTCCAAAGTCAAGGCTTCATGCAACTAGTGTAAGGGTCTTCGTGAAAGCAGCTACTCGAAGATCCTATCGAAACTGATCTAACAAAGATCCTGCATCTATCTTACGGTTATTCAAATCTTCTAAAGATTCAATGAAACAATAAACTGAAGATCTCAAGAAAGCTATTCAAGGTCCGAATAAATCTGTCAAAGATTCAACAATGAAAAATGGTGAAGATTTTCATGCAACCATATCTTCTCTCAGCCAAAGTTGCTATTGTGCTGCCTGCCGAAAATCACAACGAAACAGCTGTCAAAGACACGTATGGAACTAGCAAACTAATATCCAGCTGTAAATACCAACCGAAGATCCTAGGGAGACTTTGAAGATCATCATGAAATTCTCTTCCGAAGTCCTCTATGAAACTCTCTTCCCAAGCTCCTAATGAAAGAATCTACTGAAGATCCTAATGCAACTATCTTCCGAAGATCCCATCGAAACTGTCTTCCGAAGATCCTGTTGAGTCTATCTCCCGGAGATCCAATTGAAAGAATCTACTGAAGATCCTAAGGAAACTATCTATCGAAGATCCTAACGAAACCATCTTCCGAAGATCCTAATTAGACTATCTTACGTAGTCCCTTATGAAACTATCTTCCGGACATCCTAATAAAACTTTCTTCCGAAGATCCTTTTAAAACTATCCTCCGGAGATCCTATTGAAACTATCTTCTGTAGATCCTAATGCAACTATCTTCCGGAGATCCTTATGAAACTTTCTTCCGGAGATCCTAATGAAACTATCTTCCGGAGGTCCTAATGCAACTATATCTTCTGGAGATCCTAATGCAACTATCTTCCGAAGATCCTAATGAAACTATCTTCCGAAGTTCCTAATGCAACTACCTTCCGAAGATCCTAATGAAACTATCTTTCGAAAATCCCTTGAAACTATCTGCCGAAGATCCTTGTAAAACTACCTTCCGGAGATCCTAATGCCACTATCTTCCGAAGATCCTAATGCAACTATCTTCCAAAGATCCTAATGTCACTATCTTCCGAAGATCCTATTGAAACTATGTTCCGAAGATCCTTATAAAACTATCTTCCGGAGATCCTAATGCAACTATCTTCTGTAGATCCTATTGGAACTATCTTCCGAAGATCCTAATGCATCTATCTTCCGAAGATCCCATTGAAACTATCTTACGAAGATCCTAATGAAACTATCTTCCGAAGATCCTAATGAAACAGTCTTCCGAAGACCCTTATGAAACTATCTTCCAAAGCTCCTAATGAAAGAATCTACTGAGATCCTAAGGAAACTATCTTCTGTAGATCCTAATGCAACTATCTTCCGGAGATCCAATTGGAACTATCTTCCGAAGTTCCTAAGACACTATCTTTCGAAGATCATGATGAAACAATCTTCCGAAGATCCTAATGAAACTATCTTCCGATAATCCTAATGCAACTATCTTCCGGAAATCCCAATTAGACTAAGATTGTTATTAAAAACAAAGTAAATGCAATTGTATCCTGTTTTTGTACATAAAATTCGTAATAGTATTTATTAAAATGTCAATCGTTTATTTTCTAGAGCTTGCACGTGACGCTTTGAATAAAACAGGAATCTTTGACGTGATTGGTGGAATCATCTCGCCTGTAAATGACTCTTATGGGAAAAAGGTAAAAGACCTGTGTCTTTTTATTTCATTCGTTTTTTTTGTCCAGCCTATCAGTATTTATTTCAGTAGATTGATCCCCATATTCTCTTGTTTTTTCTTTATTGATCATTGCTTTCATTGAGCTTTCAATTTTTAGTTATTCCGTTGTTGTCTTTTATTGATTCATTCCTTCGTTCATTCATTCATTCATTCATTCATTCATTCATTCATTCATTCATTAACTAATTCTTATGATCAATGTCATCGTTAATTTGCTTATTCGTTTTTCTCATTAGTTAATCTGCTCTTTGATTCGGAAATTCACTTTTTTCTTATTACTTAAAATTTTCCACTTGTGGCACAATTGTACAGTTGATAGAATTTGAGGGCAGAAGCCATGATGAGGAAGGGATCTGACGAAAATTCTACTGATCTTAAACTACCTCAACATGATATCCGACAAACTGGACGAACTTCCTATAAGCTTTGTGTTTTGGTTTCGATTTTAACATTCACCTTGGTTTCATAAAATTTTTTGGTGCTTTTTTCACAATGTAAAAAAGGATTTTTGAATTCGTGGCATACACTCCTTTTTTTTATAAGAATATTGTTTATAAGAATATTCAGGCTCAGAATCATCCTATTTTTAAGAATATTGTAAGAATATGCGCAGCCTCAGCTCTCCCATATTTCTGTCTCATTTTTCAGCAGATGCCTGTTTTGCAATGTTAGAACGAAACTTCATGATTGTTAACAACATTCTTTTTGTTATAATAGTTAAATATTTCTTTCGCTCGACCATATGACATGATTTTTCTTTTAACAATGTTCCCCTAAAACCGCATATTGAGGCTGAACAAAATTTATAGTATTCTTATAAAAAAAAAGAGTGTACCACAATATATTGGATCTCATTTTCCTGATTTTAAATTTCGTTTCTGAAAAGTACTGCAAACTCCCTTTAAAAGCTAACAAAACAATAACTACTGTAGAATTATCAAAATTGATCACCATTCCTTTGTTCTGCAGGAGTTAATATCAGCCAATCACCGTGTGGAAATGATCAAGCTGGCAACGAAGACATCTGATTGGATAAAGTAAGTTGAATTTTGACGTGACAAAAAGATCATGAGGTTTTATCGCCATCTGCCGTGATGACGTCATTTCAGTTGCTTCTTGCTCATGTTCAGCATGTTTGGACCATAATCTGTTATAAAACCATTGTCCTTTAACAGGATTTCAGTCATGAGGCTGGATTTGGCTTTTTATACTTGAGAGATGTAGATTTACTGTCGTTAGATCTCTGTTATGAATTATTACAAGCTCTGAGTAAATTCAGCTACTGTGCCTCTGACTGGTCTTTGTCGAGTCTTTGCTTTCCAAAGTCATTCTGAAAGATTAAAGAATATAATTAGTGCTCCTGTTAGCTTTTTTGTTGGTCAGACATTCTGTCAGTTATTTCGATTGTCCTTTAACCATCAATGTTCAATGAAGGCGAATATTTGCTAACTTTTTCGAATTCTGCAATTTTCACCACTAAAGTGATTCTTGAAAACTATTGAATGAAGGTATACTGATAAGTGGTTCTTCTCGATACTTGCTGTTAGGCTAAAGCATATTGTAGTATTCTGTACTTGGTCCTAGGCCCCTTGTTTATATATAGATTATATTTTGTAACGTATTGTTGATAACCGGCTATCACTAGAGAGGGTAAAGGCACTCAGTCAGATTTAAGAAACGTCAGCAAGAATTATCCTATTATGCCTTCCCAAATAAGTCATCTTTTTCTTGGGTTAGAGAATCAAACCTATTACTTTAAAGACTATACGTTTCTTGGAACTTACCTTGGTGAAAAAGTGTATGAATGAATTCATATATTTTAAATAATTGACTGACATCGCATAAGCAACCATCGATTTGATCAACCACATTATTAACCAACGTAATCGTCTCTAAACCAAACTCTCTGTCAACTCAATCATTATTCTGACCAAAATGCTTCTAAAACCACTATACGAATGGGTTTCCAATCGCATTAGCCAGCTGTTACTGACTCTTGGCTTATGTTTTGAGATTTATATTAGTAGATAAGACATAGAAATTGCCAAATTCTTTGTGCCTAGCGTAAACATAATTAATCATATATGGGGTTTAGTTGAAGATTTTGACACAGATTGTATGTCTTTGTAAGCATCTGGATATGTTTTTAATGATGGCTTATTAATCTTTGAACAAGATTAGATGTTGGTGTATGGTTGTAGCACAGTTTTGAACCCACGCAACATCGCTACGTAGTGTTATGGACATTTTCGGACAATAGTTAGAGATGGGGTTTAGACCTTTACGCTGTTGGCTTTATTGTAGATTTTGACACAGATTCTTTGTCTTTGTAAGCATCTGGATATGGTTTTAACGATGGCTCATTAGTCTTTGAACAAAATTAGATGTTGGTGATTGTGGCGCAGTTTTGAACCCACGCCACATCGCTACGTGTAGTGTTATGGTTGTTGGCTTGTATAATCATGGTGGTATGCCGCTTTTGCAAATTCTATCCCCAGTCTAAGGTGTTTGTCATTCATGAAAAATATACGTCGTTGCAAGGATCTAGATTAGGTTTTTAAAGATGGCGTATTAATCTTTGATTAGGATTAGTTGTTGGTGTGGTATGGTTATGTAGTTTATGGATAGTTTCGAACCCAAGCCACATCTCTGTGTAGTTTTGTGGACATTTTTGCTTTATACGAGAAGAGATATCAAGCTTTGTAACCCTGTGCCTAGCTAGATTTCGTTTTACAATATCCTATGGACACAGAATTGGGAGTAACTAACTCCCTATTCTGTGCTATGGATCATTTCATGCTCTTGATGTTGTGTGCTGATTGATGTTCATATCGATATGCCAAATTGAACAATGAGAAGTGAGTTCTTGTCTTATTTGAAGAGGCCTTTATCTGTCCCTCCGTACTTTTCTATGCTCTTTAATTTCCACTTCCTGTGAGTCATTGAGGCCCTGGTACCCAGGGTAGAAATCAAGACTCTCTTCAGCTGTGTGGACAGCGCGCCTGACTATTTTCATTCTCGTACCCGTGCGAACCCACAAGCCGTCGTGGTTGTGCAGTCATTCTATCACCCACCATCGTCATTCGGCAGAAAAACGTGAACGTCTAAACGTGAACGAATATTCCGATATGCATTAGTCCCTTTTATACACAATATTATTGCTACCCGTTCAAATGCCATCAGCAAAGATCTCTGGAGCGTTCCGTTCTGGACAAAACCATTAACTGTCCGGCTTCTTTTTCATATTGGATACAAATGGATCAGAATCCGGTGTCGTTTTCAATAGGGCCTAATAATTCAACATTTAACCTAAGTAAGAAATATTTGTACCCGTCGCAGGACAGGAGCCTTTGATTCTAAAAGGGTGCGGATGCAATCTATGTTTGATTGATGGGTGCAACCATGATATTGTACCGATAGTACCTACAATTCATCGGGGGTCTTGAAAGGCTCTTGCTGTCATTGAAAAAGACGTATTTGGTGAACAATCTCTCTCTATTGAAAACAAAGTTGTTTGGAAATTATGTAAAGAAATAAACAAACATTATTTATAAAGCATGTTTTTCATACCTGTTTTTTCACACGAAGATATTATTGCAATGAATTGTTTCCTTACTCCAGCAAAGAAGAATATTTCCTTTCAGGAATTTTATTATTTTGGGGCTTTCCACGTAACCTGTAATTTCGCATGATGTAGATCGCTAAGAGCTTAGGGCGTTTTCAATTTTCTCAAAGGGAATTACTAATATTTGTTCGTGTTTCTATTGATCGTACGTCCGCTTCTGCAATCTGCTTAACTTGTGTTCAATTTTGCAAAATTATCAGTACAGTACTGATAATACTGACAGTACTTATCTCTCAAACCCATGAAAATAACAGTCTACAAATATATTTATGGGATATTTATAGTTGTAGCATAATATGCTGTTTTAAAGAGCATTGGTTGTCAGCGGATACTTTTTCTCGAAAATTCGGTAAGGCTTGGGGAATGGAGATCGCTAACGTGTATTCCAACTAGACTATTACATCCCACTCTTTCAAAAACAGCTACAACAACTACAAAAAAATAATCGCTGTTTCCTCAGAGTGGAGAAAGTAGTAGTTGGAGCGGGGTGGTGAAGTGTGGAGGAGCGTAGACTACGACGAGTGTATAATCAGGGGCGTATTTATACTTGAAATATTGGGGGGGGGTGTCAATAAATTTGCCCGAATTTTCTCGTTTCCCATAAAGGTCCTTAAAGTTCAATACATGAGAAATCCGATGAAAAAATAACCACCCGGGGTAATGTCTGTGCAGTACAGTGGAGGCTGTGCAGTACAGTGGAGGTTGTTCAGTACAGTGGAGGGATAACACGATGCGTGTGGGGGGATAACATTGAGTACAGTGGAGGCTGTTCAGTACAGCGGAGGGATAACATCAGTACAGTGGAGGCTGTTCAGTACTGTGGAGGGATAACACAGTTGAGGTTATAGCACCATCGTGCTGCTTTCCACAAGCTATTTAGTTGTGTTGTTTAATTGACTGAGAAATGAACGAGGCCTTTTTTCTTACTTGTCTGAAGTTATGCCATGATAAATATAAATCCTTTTGCTTGAAGCTCCCTCAAAAAGCAGTAGCCCAAAAAGCTACTTTGATTGTTATTTAGAAAGTTTGGAAGCTTGCCTAGTTTTGGAGAAGTTGAAAGATGATGGATATCTTGATGAAGATCGTTCCAAAAAAGATCGTAAGGATGGAGAAGCAAGACGCTGTTTAATTCCTTTCAACATTTCGGGTATTGGCGATATCGATTTGCATTCTGAAAATGAATATTATGAAGATCGGACAGAAAATATTATTTCCGATGTGGTTGATGAATTAATTCTTAGCGAGTTTGCAAATGAGACTTCGTTTGAAGATGATTCTCTAAATTTTCTGTTTCGAAAGGTGTTTTAACGACGTTATGTTATGAATGACCAAACTATACTGATGTTATCCCTCCACAGTACTGAACAGCCTCCACTGTACTGATGTTATCCCTCCGCTGTACTGAACAGCCTCCACTGTACTCAATGTTATCCCCCCACACGCATCATGTTATCCCTCCACTGTACTGAACAGCCTCCACTGTAGTGATGTTATCCCTCCGCTGTACTGAACAGCCTCCACTGTACTCAATGTCCCCCCACACGCATCATGTTATCCCTCCACTGCACTGAACAACCTCCACTGAACTGCACAGACATTACCCCGGGTGATAACTATGAGTGAATAATTAATTTTGTTTAGAGTTTTAACAACATTTTATATCTTAAAAGTGAGTCTAACTTGTTGAAACTGCATTCAAAATCTCAGATCAAATTAGTATTTACATTTAATTCCATAATTTAAAAAGATGTTTTCGAAAATTTGCCCGAATTTTTTCAATATTTTGGAAATATTGGGGGGGTGTGACACCCCCCCACACCCCCCCAGTAGCTACGCCCCTGTGTATAATAAGTCTATATTCCAACAGCATGTTTGTTTCTTTGGTTGTAAATGTTCTACCTTACAAGCTGGTGTATTGCTTTCTATGGAAAACTATTCAGTGGCTTCCTATAAGTGGTACTTATTGTATTTGATAGGACTGCATCCGAATCCTTTTAGTATCCTTATCTACAATTCTATCAGACAACCAACCAATATCTTCTGAACCGTCGGATGGTCTTTGTCTGCCCTCTCTATAAAACAACACCAGCACATCACCAGCACCTTGTATTTTCTATCTTCTTCAAAATGCATCGCTCCGTTGTGGATGGTTTTGTGCCCGTGATATCAGTCAACGGCAAAGTTTTCCCAGTGGCCGGGATTAATGTTACATCGTGTGAGCGTTTCCTTGTGGAGGTCCATGTACCTTTTGTACTGTACGCCACGTTTTGTTTTTACAAATTGAAGAAAACGTGAAGGACGGTACAACAGGTAGAAGGACGTCCTCAAGAAAACGTTTGCGAATTGACAACATAACATAATATAGTATAGCATATTATAGTATAGCACAGTATGGTATAGTATATTATAGTATTCTATAGTGTAGTATAGTATAGTATAGTATAGTATAGTATAGTAAGGTATAGTGTAGTATAGTATAGTATTGTATGGTATAGTATAGTATAGTATAGTATAGTATAGTATAGTATAGGATGTATAGTATAGTATAATGAGTATAGTATAGTATAGTATAGTATATTATAGTATAGTATAGTATTGTATAGTATAGTATAATATGGTATAGTATAGTATAGTATAGTATAGTATAGTATAGTATAGTATAGTATAGTATAGTATAGTATAGTATAGTATAGTAAATAAAAGTATAGCATAGTGTAGTATAGTAATATAGTATAGTATAGTATAGTCCAGTTAGGACAATAATAGTTATTCGTATTTAGCTGTAATGTATGTGCAGTACAGTGGAGGGTGTGCAGTACGGTGGAGGATGTTCAGTACAGTGGAGGGATATCATAAGTACAGTGGAGGGATACCATCAGTACGGTGGAGGGTGTTCAGTACAGTGGAGGGATATCATCAGTACGATGGAGGGATATCATCAGTACGGTGGAGGATGTTCAGTACGGTGGAGGGATATCAGCAGTACAGTGGAGGGATACCATCAGTACACTGGAGGGATACCAGAAGTACTGTGGAGGATATTCAGTACTGTGGAGGGATACCATCAGTACAGCGGAGGGATACCATCAGTACAGTGGAGGGATACCATCAGTACAGCGGAGGATGTTCAGTACGGTGGAGGGATATCATCAGTACAATGGAGGATGCTCAGTACTGTGGAGGGATATCAACAGTACAGTGGAGGGATACCATCAGTACAGTGGAGGGATACCATCAGTACGGTGGAGGATATTCAGTACGGTGGAGGGATATCAGAAGTACGGTGGAGGGTGTTCAGTACGGTGGAGGGATATCATCAGTACAGTGGAGGGCTTTCCAAATTTCTGCATGAGTCCGAGTTTTCTACACTTGGTTATCATAAGAAATTCTAAAATATAGACGCATATGTATTTGAAAGTTTCGATCTTATGATCTTCAACAGCAAACTTCATCATCTTGGTTATCATAATGGTGTCAGATTTGTATCCCTCAATACGATCCATATCAGGGCCATTCACTCTTCAAAATTGTGTACGAGACTTTTAGGAAAACAAAAGGATTTCTAAGGGATTTCAATGAAAACATTTGGTTATCCAGCCGGATTGAACGAGATTTTAATGAAGTAGTGAATTGCCCCTCGATCTATGTACTGTATCATTTCATTATGAAAGGGCTGGTTCAAGAGAATGGTAGCTGTGTAATGCAGTTAAGAAATTAGCCAAAATTTTGAATTTTTACGCAAACCTAGCACCACTCTCAACATAATATGTATTCACTGACTTTATCAAGTATTCTCGATCAAAATTTTCTGGTTCTTATGGAGAATGCGTCTTAACTACGTTTTCAAAAGAAATGCAACTCGGTATTTGTACCTGTTTTTAAAAATCAAGAAACTCTTCTGTATAGAATAAGAAGTGAAAAGGCTAAGACACTATTTCCGTTTATAAATTCAGCTCGGAATTCAGCACTCTATTTTACTGATGTGGTTTGTGTAATTTTTGTGTAGAAATAATGCCCAGAAACTATTACACTTGAATTATGTCCATATTTTAACTGCTGAGAACATGATCCTGCACATTAAACAGCTTTGGAGAACGAATTTCATGAAGTTTTCGAAATTTCGAAAATTTCGAAGTCAAGAAACTCAGAATCTCTAACTATACTACTGTAATTGTGGTTTGAAGTTTTGTATTTCGAGCATTTAAAACGACAAATCAAATTTGTTTAATAGCTAACCGATAGTTTAATAAAGAAAATTCGTCGATTGATACAAGTTGTTTCATTTCATTTGATACAAGTTGTGTTTACCACATCGAGTGGCAATTCGTTCCTTTATCAAAATCTGGTGCAATCTAGCTGGAAAACCTTTTGTTCTCATATAAATCCCTTAGAAACCCTTTGTTTTCCTAAAATTCTCGTATAACATTTTGAAGATTGAATGGCCCTTCGATATAGATCGTATTGAAGGATACAAATCTGACAGAGAAAGTTCTCTCAATACATAGTTGTAGAAAACTCGGACTCGTGCAGAAATTTGGAAAGTCCTCCACTGTACTGATGATATCCCTCCACCGTACTTCTGATATCCCTCCACCGTACTGAATATCCTCCACCGTACTGATGGTATCCCTCCACTGTACTGATGGTATCCCTCCACCGTACTGAATATCCTCCACCGTACTGATGGTATCCCTCCACTGTACTGATGGTATCCCTCCACTGTACTGTTGATATCCCTCCACAGTACTGAGCATCCTCCATTGTACTGATGATATCCCTCCACCGTACTGAACATCCTCCGCTGTACTGATGGTATCCCTCCACTGTACTGATGGTATCCCTCCGCTGTACTGATGGTATCCCTCCACAGTACTGAATATCCTCCACAGTACTTCTGGTATCCCTCCAGTGTACTGATGGTATCCCTCCACTGTACTGCTGATATCCCTCCACCGTACTGAACATCCTCCGCCGTACTGATGATATCCCTCCACCGTACTGATGATATCCCTCCACTGTACTGAACACCCTCCACCGTACTGATGGTATCCCTCCACTGTACTTATGATATCCCTCCACCACTGTACTGAACATCCTCCATCGATTAATGAACTGTACTGCACAGTTGCGATAGCCTCCACTGTACTGCACATACATTACCCAGGGTGCCTTCCTTACTTCTTTTTATCTTTTTATGATTATGTAAAGAGACAATTAGTTTTTCGTTTAATTAATTCGAGCACTCCTAGGTTAAATCATATTTTTGTAACTGTATTAGCTTAGTTTCTATTTTTGTATTAACACGTTGCTATTACCGCTGTAATTCTGTTAAAATTGTAAGTAGGTTAAGGGCCATCTCGGCCTAGAGACCTTGATTAAAAAAAAAAAAAAAATAGTATAGTATAGTATAGCATAGTAAAGTATAGTGTAGTATAGTATAGTATTGTATGGTATAGTATAGTATAATATGGTATAGAATAGTATAGTATAGTATAATATAGTATAGTATAGTATTGTATGGTATAGTATAGTATAATATGGTATAGTATAGTACAGTATAGTATAGCATAGGATAGTATAGTGTAGTATAGTAGAGTATAGCATAGGATAGGATAGTAAAGTATAGTATAGTAAAGTATAGCATAGTATAGTATAGTAATAGTGTAGTATATTAATAGTTTGGTGAAGTATAATTTTTTATAGAATTTTCTATGGATCCTGCTTTTTTCACTGATTAAAGTCATATGGTCAACCGTACGACCCAAAATTTGCTTCATCCATATTTAATTAGCTACTGTTGCTTATCGTGTTGATTGGATAAAAACACACGCCTTTGGAAACTTTCTAAGACAACTCTGATACAATAAATGTCCAAATAGAGGCATTTCCCCTCTTCAACCTTGTTGATCGTTGATCTCCGTTGCATTTAATAATGAATGATTTTTCTTGTTATTCTTCCACAGTTTTTGATTTTTAATCTCCAATCGTCTGATCTGCAGCTGTGTTTGTGCTAAAGATCACACGGTTTTTCTTCGAATTTAATTCTTTTCTTGTTGTCCAAATTCATCTTGCATTATATTTTTCCCTTTAATATTTGATGTTTGTATAAGATGTCTTTCTCTATTATTCATCTAACTGGTAAGAATCCAGTGGCTTTCAATGAAAACCCTCAAAAATCCTTCTCTTCTGTGTGCAGCTATGTCATCTCCCTGTTTCCCTGATATTGTCGATGTCTTTGGTTCTTTCATTTGTCCTTTCGCTAATGCAGTTTTAAATCTTACGAAGGTTGCGGTTCGTATGTCTTTTAACACTCGCACTATTTTTTCTCAGATGGTAGCAGAAATACCCTCCCCTCAAAAAATATTGAGTTTCTGTGTTTTGGAATATCTCACGAGAACCCGCAATGCATGTTATGAAAGCTCAGAATGTACAAAAAAAGGAACATTGTTTTGGTTAGCCTGCGTGCAGATTCAAACCTCTACGAAGGAGTTAAGTTACCTCCTTCGTAGAGGTTTGAGTCTGCATGCAGGCTATGTTTTGGGAGGGGTTGATTTTCTGTGTTTCCCAGCAAGAAAGGGAAGAGAAGTCGTGTTCTTTAAAAAACTACGGAGGTGTTCAAAAGACTTTTGGCAGGCATTGTAGCTTCGAAAAGTTTTAATAGTTGTCTCCTTTCTAGAGTGGATGATTGGGAATGCAAACAACAAGAATGGCAGAGAACGAGGCTGGTTTTAGACCATACAAGAGAGCAAATGGCAAAAGGTGTACCCCCGTATAACTCATTTCATTTGAATGGCTCTTCAGGTGAGATCAACTGCATTTCGTAACAATACACTTTCAAAGCAAGGGGGATCAGAAAGTCCAATCTTACTTGAAGAGACACAAAATACCAGGAAATTTCTAACTCGTTAGGAGATACGCTAACACTTTAGGGCTTGGCCGGAGTCATTTCAGATCTTTGCATACTTTAGAAATTTCGGATTTTGTTACTCTAAAATTCATTCAAGAATTCACTCACATTTGAATTGTCCTTTACATTCGTCAATTCGGCAATTTGTCCATTTAGTTTGTCCCACCGTTTCGATAAACCTTCGCGTACGGAATTTTGTCAAAATTTCAAATATAGAATTTTCGATAGCTACAAAATTCCACCTATTATCTTCGCCAAAAAGGCTGGGACACTTCGAATTGTTTCCAAATTAACGTTCTAATGACGCATACCTCCATACCCCCTCCCTTCGTCTCAATTTTGACGAAATTTAATGTCAGTGGATCTATTAATCTAGATATATTATAATGGAAATAGATTTTAAGATTAAACGTACTTATACCATAGTGTCCCCAATAGTTTTGGCAAGGACTAAGACTATATTCTTGTCGCTAACAATAATGTTTGTGTCGAAAACACTATATTTTGAAATTTTAGAAAATTTTCATAATAGCCACCTTTCTTCGAAGTGTGTAGCTATTGTACAATGTAAAATCGAGTCCTTCTGAGCTAACGTGTTTTAGCTATCTTTGTTTTGTACTAAAAATCCTTCTGAATCTTTTAGTGAAAATCAAGTTGTTATGTGGCGCAGACTTGCTGGAATCATTTGCGGTGCCTGGCCTCTGGTCAGATGATGATGTTAGTACATATCTTTTTCTTCTGTATATTATTTCTTATTATTTCTTATTATTTCTTATATTGTGTATTATTTACCCTTCTGAAATATTTCTCACCCCAATCTTCTGAATCCTCTATATCTGCATTTGCAATTTCTTGTGCTTCTTTCACAATTTTCTCTGTCCTATCGATTCTCTATACGGCTTCTCCTATGTCCTGTATCTTCAGTTACTTTGTATCTTCTGTAATTGATGCATTTTCAGTGTTCCTTATCGTTTTTGCCCCATTTACACGGGACTGGTTCCAAGTGGAACTGTTGCCAATCTAGTATAGACAAGCCTTCGGTTCACACAG
The DNA here is from genome assembly GCA_014526335.1 of Chrysaora quinquecirrha. NCBI lineage: Eukaryota > Metazoa > Cnidaria > Scyphozoa > Semaeostomeae > Pelagiidae > Chrysaora > Chrysaora quinquecirrha. The sequence goes on along the minus strand of JACTAT010000059.1, from coordinate 2,355,468 downwards.
GACCTGGATCTGTACTTGTTTGGATCCGCTGTGCTAGTTTTTGAGTGGTTTGAAAAATGTTCCCATTCGTAACCGTTCCCGTGTAGGTCCCGTGTAAACCGGTTAGGCCGGTTCCTAATGAGAAAAATTTATATTACGTGTTCAAAATTTGTAAGGATAGTAGGTCTAATCAATACGGAAGAAAAGTCCCGTGTCAGCGGGAGGCCTATCTGCACAAGTTTGGGAAGCGTCCCATCAATTCCAGGAACTGTTCTCAAGTAAATGGGGTCCAGAGTTCGATCGGACAGTTGTAAATAGAAGGCCCAGATCTGCATATCTATAACGGTTCCGAACGGGACTGATCAACGCTAGTCTCGCTTAAACAGGATCTATATTCCGTCTCATTTTTGTCCGCAGCCGATTTCCTCCAAGTTCTTTTCTTGTAAAGCTCTTCTCTTTTTCTTATTCTAATAAAATTCTTTTGCAGATGTCGAAAATTGTTGGAGACTATGGTCTTTGCGTTATCACAAGAGAAGGCTCCAACCCTGAATCGTTTATTTCAAAAACAGAACTTCTTTTGAAGCATAAAGTAAGTTAAGCATCTTATGCCCTCTCTTTATTCTCATCTATGCGCGTCATTGTGGAAGTTTTTAGGTGGGTCTATAAGTGCTCTTAGATAGGAAACTTGATAGATAATAAATACCACATGTGATATTTTTCTGCAACAGTTAAAACCTTTCGTTTCTATAAGGTTTTCAAACAGGGCTTGCCGCCTCGACCTTCAAACATTATGGCTTATATATCAGAGGCTTCCGCAAAGATGGCGGTTGTTCTCTCCTGTCCATTTTTTCAAGAAGTTATGAAGGGAATTCTGGGAATAATCTCCCTAGTTACTGCAGCTGAGAAACTAGACTAATTACATAAGTCCCACTCTTCGTAAACAGCAACTGCAGTCTTTAGCAACAACAACAACTGTCTACTTAAAAAGATTGAATTGGATGGGCTAATGCTCAGAGTAGTTCTGAGCGATCTATCTAAATCAGATTGGCCTAAGGAGCGAAAACTACGACTCGTGGAATAAGTCTACTGAGAAACTAAGGAAATTATTCCCGGAGTTCCCGTCGAAAATCCTTAATGATAACCGAAGACTGACGGAAGCCTCTGTTCCCCTGAAAAAAGATTTCTGTGACATTTTTTCCACATGCTAAGCTTTCTAAAAAGCTACTTGCGTTCATGGCGTACATATTCAAACCGTTGATTGAAGGGGTGTGCAACGAAACTTATGTTAACATATTTGAGAGCAAGTTACTTACTGATTTTAAGAACTAACATCTAACGAGATTTGAGTCCTTATAAGTACCCTGAGTACACCTTGTTAATACTCCAAATACTTCGTTGATTTTCATGCGTTTTTCGTTTATTTCTTAGAATTCGATACATATAATAACGGAATGGATACCAAATGAAATCAGTGCGACCAAGATAAGGTATACGTTTCTTTTCTACATTGCGCCATGACTTGCATTATGACTTTGTCATCTCATATATAGCTTTACTGCTATGCCTGTGCTGGTGCTTCGCAAGGGTCTTACTAAACGAGCCTTCAGAGCTGAGACTAACATCATTAGACCAAACGCCCTCTTTGGCTGTTATAAGTCTAAGCAAACATTCTAATCTGAAATCACGCAATGGTTTGAACAACTGAACCTCGCCAGCTGTGACATTCTAACCTTCAGCTTCCACCCATGTAAAACGTTGTTCTTGGCTTTTTATTGTGCCCGGCCATGCACGTTTCTGAGGTGATTGCAAAACACATCTCCCTGACAGAACATAGTTGAGTTTCAATAACTCGAAAAACCATTATTTCCAACATTATTTTACACGAGCGAACTTCTGTTTCTTCCTGGAGTCCAAGATAATACTTATTTAGTTGTAGAATCGTCATTTAGTAAAGTAGAATTTGTGGCCACTGACATTTTGAATAATGAATTGAGTTGTTTGGTTTGTTGTTGTTGGTCTTAAGGAAGAGTTAGAGCCGGGCGTTGTCAACATTGCTGTGGCGTCGTGGTGTAATCCAGCTGACTCGTGGTGTCAGAAGCTCAGTGTGGTCAGGGTTCGAGCCCAGCCACGGTAGCGTCACAGCCAGGGTCATGGTCTCGATTAGTTAACCTACTACTGAGATCCTAGCGACTGGCGCTAAAACACCATTTCACCTTCACCTTCACCTTCAACATTGCGCACAGTCTGTCAAAAATGGTCTGGGGCATGTTCTAGTTCTGCGACTAGTTGGTAACTGATTCCCATCAGTCGCAGTCAACCTAAGCGCTCTTGTGACAGCGATCAGCTGCATCCTATAAAGTTCTGACTAATTGTTGACATTTCGACAAAAGTTAGCAGTTACATAAAGGGGAGTAAAAAAACTTTTTAAGCTAATGATAAAGGCACAAATTATTGAGCAAATTCCCTTTAGTTGTAGTAATTAAGGGAAGTATAAACTCTCTTTTGGCTACCGAAGGCCTTAAGCTGACAGAGATGGGTGCGCCCTTGGTGCCTTCTTTATAGAATTTGGAAAATTTTTTGAAATTCTGATTCATTAACAAATTTATCTCAGATAGATATTAAACATTGGTACCTATAAAACCTTTGAAGTATGCAGTATATATAAAGCTTAAATATAAAGGCTAACCTAATTTGTTACGTGCTTAATTTTAGAATATTTTTTTCGTCTTTAGACGAGCACTTCGAAATGGCGAAAGCGTGAAATATCTTATCCCGGACTCTGTTTTAGAATATATAAAGAAAAACAATTTATATAAACCTTTGAACGGAGATTGTTAGGAGCAATTTTTTTTAAAACGAATCAATTTTAATATTTATCTTGTTTTAAGCACGGCATATGTTTTTCAAATAAATTTGTAAATAGTATAAATGCATGTTTTGGTTTGATATAAAACGTAACGGTTTCAGAATTTTATTGCATTTCTGGAAATCTTTCAAAAATTGCTTCTAAATTCTTCCATTCGAGTTACCTCAGAAAAGTATTACCCTTGCTCTGCCCTGTCCCTTAGCCGATGCTTATATGGGAATTTTTATTTTTATAAGGAGCTTTGAACTTCTGCAAAAAAAGGAATCCGGTGCTGGGATAGGCAAAAAGTTAAGGCGTGGGGCTGCTATTACTTAATTAAGGATTTTTTATCCAATGATTGGAGACTGCTGAGAAAGCAAATTTTAAGGGAATTTCAAATTTTTGACAAACAATGTTTGATGTTTAACCAGGCATCAATGATAATGAAAAATGGGAGAATTCGACACTGCAAATGTGCTGTGGCGTCGTGGTGTAATCCAGCTGACTCGTGATGTCAAAAGCTCAGTGTGGTCAGGGTTCAAGCCCAGCCACGGTAGCGTCACAGCCAGGGTTGAGGTCTCGATTAATTAACCTACTACTGAGATCCTAGCGACTGGTGCTAAAACACCATTTCACCTTCACCTTCACCTGACTTCTCGCTTCGGAATATTTCGATCCACACACCGATAAATAGTTTTTCATGGACAATAATAGATTACATTAGATATTTCGAAGATGCAGTTGTTATTATAAGAAAAAGAAAATTTACGCTGGGGCCAGAATTATTGGGTCATGAAAGATTTTTGAATTTTTTTCGGCCATATTGCTGTTCGCCCAAAAAATCCTAAAATTCTTTAAACTCCGTGTCTACCAAATATGGACTTGATATATAGAGATCCATGCATGCAGGCTAAATATAGATGTACAAGGCGTAAAAAATGTAATCAAATTAAGTAATTAATTTACATGGTATTATGAATTAAGTTGCAACTTTTTTATAACTCAGCTGGTTACTCATGAATAATGCCAAACGTGCGCGTTTCAATTGTTTAAAATAACAATACTTATTGTAGCTATTGAATGCGCCATTTTAAGTCTTTTCTTTCGCGCATCTGCCCATATTTTGACCTCGTTTCCAGCTGTTCAGCTGCTCAAATAGAGATGGATTAGCCAGGTGAAAACCTTTTATGATTGGTCGGTCTTGTTAATTGTCGCCCGCGGCTTGAGCGCATAAGTGAAACAACCGCGGTTTAGCCCGCGGCTTATTTTATTGAAATGAAGGTGAATGAGTCAATTGGAAACTTGTATGCTTAGCAGGTCTTATTAATTACAAACCGCGGTTTAAAGGAACATCTTACATTAATAACTCGCATTTGTTTTATTATAATTTAAAGCCCACGGCCTTTGCTAAGACAAAAACGTGTACAAGGATCCCATAATTTAAAGCCTGCAGCGTCTTTTCATATTACCGATGGCGAGTATGGGTAGTGTAGTCTTTGTTGACATCAGGTGTATAAACCAACAATTTCTAATAAAAAAGAAACCTCGGAAAATACCAAAAATAAATACTTGTTTAGGTTGATATTTCGACCCGTAAATAGAAAGTGCGTTTAAAATTGTGCATCTTTACCAGTAACATTGACGCAGCATATAACTGCCTACTCGAGTACTACTGTGTACGTACACACATGGTACATACCGTACTATGCAGTACCCAAATCTTCAGATGTCATTCCAATATAAATACGCATCGCGCAATTACTGTTTGAGAAATAAAAATAAATTTGGTTTTTCATATGTACAAGAAGACGCAATCTGCGGCTTGCAATGTTTCTATTCATATTAGAATTGTTGAAGAAATTCTACAACCCTCCCAGCCAATCATGTTGAAGTACAGGCGAAAATCTGAGACACAACCGAAGGCCAATTTCAAACTGAAATTTCAAACGAATCTTCTAAGATGGAAAGCCTTTCTCTTCATTTCTTCGCGTCTTTTTGTCCAACACATGCTCTCAATGCGTGTGTAACGATCGACATGTTGGAAAAGAAGTTATCACATTTAATAAATTAAACTCCTTTCCGTCCTCGTTGTGTTTAAACGGCACGTGTATAAACCACGTGATCAAAAGCGCGCCCTTTTTGCTTGCCACGACAAAAGCTGTTTAGGCCAACCACGTTCAATTTAAATAGCCTTTGTTTACTCGACATTGTTCTGCTGTTCGTAGCTGGTTTCTCAAACACAAAAACTCTGGTGACCAACACGAGGATTTTCAAATCCGCAAGACTCTACGATACGTGGCCTGCTCCACCTGCTACCGGAGTATTGTAGAACAAAAAGAACGACCAGAACAAAAACAACACCGTGGAGGACTTGTCGCTTGTGTAGCCGTCCATGACCATGGTCGATTTCGGCCCAAACGAGCGTGACGAAAAGTGTCGCTCCTTCTGAATTCAGCTATAATACGCCTCTATTCTTAACTCAGATGAAAGAAGAGGGTTTAGAGAAGTGTACCAGTACAGAAGGACAGGGAAAAACGCGCGAGCTAAGAGAAAACACTGAGAAGAGTCTTTCAACGCCTGAACCTGTCTTCAAAAATACAGCTGCGGAGAAAAATTTAGACGAGTCGAAAGATTCAGACGAGGGTTTTTCCTCAAGTTTTTCACCAACCAGTGAGACACAAATGTTACAGCAAGAAACTTCTGGAGTAAATACTGCTTTCTGGGGTACTCAAAGAGACGAGTTTCTTCACCACGAATTTCCAGTTATGGGTGCGAGTACTCCATTAATGTATAGCAGTGCTCCTGGAAGCTCTCCACTCACGTCTAATTCATCGCTAAGAAGAGGAAATGGCGCTTTACCCACTTATCATACTGGAGGCAACAGCAGACGTCCTTTCCCAGCAGTTTCTACTTTATTGGCATCAAATAAAGCTGTAGCGAATGCTCTGGGTGTTTCAAACTGGAATGCCAGCCCACAATCAACTTCAAGTTGGCCAAGCCAAGTTCCCAACCACTCCGTGTCTTCAAACTGGCCGCAGACTCGCCCTCAGTTACCTTTCCCACTTTCTATCAACTCACAAAACCAAGCGGTTCCTCAGAGTAGATCTAGCAAGCTCTCTCCATTTTCTGTCGCAAATTTTCCCAACAAGCCGTACAAGAATGGTAGGCCTGCTCCGCCTTTCAACTCGAGTTCAACACCAGTTTCATGCAAAACTGCGTCTTCTTTTGGGCTACAAAACTCAGTCAGCAACCATTCAACATTGGACATGACAGTTGTGGATGATATTACTCAACTAACAAATACTTTTTCAAACTTAACAACCTCAAGCGAAGCCAGTTCAAGTGGACTTTTTGCCAGCCAGGTGAGTGAAATTTACAAATGCGACATTCAAGAGACTCTCTTTAAATTTTCCGCGACGCGCTTTGGATTCGCATTTCTTAACTAAAACTGCCATAAATTCTTATATCTAAACTAATTATTTGAAAGTAAACTTCATAAATATAAGTTCAGAAAAGTTAGCGTTGTATCGTTGCGTTTCCTTCATCCAACTTGTGAGGGGAAAATTAACTTTGAACAAAGAACAGAAAAGTTTTTCATGTTGTACAAAGTTTTCCTTCATTCCGAAGTGTCAAAATGTCTATGAAAACTTCATATAATAGTGTTCATATGGTATTCTTCATTTCAAGCTCAAAAAAGTCCTTTTTTGGTTATTTTCTGATTTAATTTTATTCCCAGTGGCTTTCAAATTGTTTGTACCTTATATTTCCGTCTCGGTCAAATGTGAAGTGTTATCAAAAACTATACACTTTTCTTGAGAAAATACAATTTACTAATAAGTCATTCATAAAACTTGCTTTATTTACGTTATATCTGCAATATTTTTAGAAAAGTGAAACATAAAGAGATTTTAGTTATGTTTTTCTTTGAGAAAGGGAAATTAATATTTCGTAACAGGTGCTTCTTGGAGCCAAGCTGGGCCTTTCAATTTTTGGCCTAATTTCCGTTCTCAGATAAGACGAAAACACCTTTCTTGATTATTTTTTTCTATCAATTCAATATTTTTCAAGTCGAATTTTCCAATCATAGCTTCTCTTTTCCATCCTTATCTTTTCATATCTTATTTTCATCTAACCAAAGTGCGCTGGTTTATCTGAATTTATCTTTCTTTTATCGTTATATTATTTTTCTGTATTTTGAATGATGTTGTTATCTTCCCACCCTAACAGGAGCGCAATGATATTATGAAGTACTCCTCTTTGGAACCGAGGCTTCTAGATATGCTCAGATCACCTATTGACAACCAGAATGACCACTTGCAGAGTAAGTCTAATATATATTTCATCTCTAGATACTATACAATAACTTTGCGTACTTTCTTACTCAGAATTGAGTTCTCTTAATTTCCCCCCTCCACCCTTTTCCTCCAATCTTCTATTCAAAAGCATTCACGGATATTTTAAAACAGCAACTTTTATATAAGAGTTTGAGTGAGATTTGGTACAGATTTGAACCTCAGAAACTACTTAACTACAATTCAACCTCCTTTCACTAGAACTTCTCTTAACGGATAAAAGTGGTGACTCCTTAAACGGACACCCTATACATTCAAACCACGGACAAATATATTTGACGCAATAGCCATTACTTTGTATAACCAATCCTCCATGAAGCGGAGAGCGGACACCTCTCAACATCGGACAATAACATATGTCCCGTCCAAAGGCTGTCCCTTGTACGCAGGTTCCATTGTATAAACAAACTGCACGCATGAAGCACTTGTGCGGAAACGCATTTTAATATTTTTTAGTTCAATGAATGCTAAGAGGGTGATAAGATAGCGAAAACCAGTTCAAAATTAAGAAACAAGCTATAAGTGTTCTTATTAACAAAACGTGCATTGTCATTCCGTTGCTGGGGGTCTTTGATAACGGACACAATGTCAGCCGCTCCCTTTCCCCTACTTGAGCCTCCCAAAGCGTGGTTAAAACTCAACCTAACCCTCAGCACTCTCTCTCCTCTACTGAACTAAAATATTTTAATAACTTAACATCTAAAAGTGTTTTTCTAACAGTTTAGCAAAATTTAAGGGAATATTCCCATCAATCACTAGCATCATTTCTAATCAAAGACCTTGTTGCCTATATCAACTGTTTCATGAAAATCTTCTATAGCCTTTATTACCAAAAGCAGCGTTTGTTTGATAAGTCACCCACATGAAATTTGATTCATTAAATTGTCTAGGAAACGTTGAAAATACCACACAATGGGAAAGTACCCTGGCAGATGCAAAACGCACTCCATTATCTAGTTTTACCCAGTTATATTTGGTTTATCATTTTCGATACATGCATCTATATCGTTTGCTATACCTTTCTCGATATAATTGTGTTATGGAACACAATCATCCATTGCTTGTAATATGCTTGTAATAAACTTCAAATCCTTGATACCAAAGCACAAAAGGGGCATACATTTAATTTGGATGTAAGCGTGAATACTGAAGTTAGGATTTTTCATAATATTAATGATGTTGAAGCAATATTTTTGACCTTCGAAACATGTTTTAGAATAGCCTTGCTTCTGGCTCTTCACAATGAAAATTGTTGTATAGCTGTGGGTTGGATACCGAAGGACCTGAGCAAGTTAGGTGTGGCTTTCCAAGTGTGTGCTTCTTTGTGTGTTTCTGGAGCAGGGAACTCGATGCCAGAAGGGAAGAATTCTGACGGACTTTTCACGGATTTTGCCTCATGAATAGGAGAGTGGGTAGAACCTGTGTTTCTATCGTTCAGCGAAAATTAATCGCAAGACCTTTACATGAAGTAGGATGAATTAAGAATAACAATTGCATCAGTGAATGAGGGGGTTGGTTCTGGGCCCGAAGCCTTTACAGCAATCATGATCATAATTACCAATGCAATGCCTACATCACTGCCTGTTACATGTTAGAATTTTATGTGGTTTACTTTGAGTTTTAAGAAGTTATTTTCCTTTTAGAAGCGTTTTTAATGACACTAGTTTCCTTCAATATAGCTACACGCTATACAGTCACACCTATTCTACCTCTTTCCATAATTCATTTCTCCCATTCAAACGATAGCTTTATTATGCAAAACTCTGCAATGCTATATTCTTCTTCAAACACCTTATATAGCTTGTATATAGCCCTTTTCCTATTGTTTGTATTCATTCTCTTTGTTTACCATCTGAAACACGATGGTGGAAATTTTCTTAGAAGCAGCTGGCGTTTCCTTGCTTTAATATCTCTACCTGTTACTCTTAACCGTGATTGGACAGTTAAACGCAATTTTGATAATCTTAATCATGTCTTGCTATAGGCGTGAAGCGTCAACATTGACTTATAAAGCATTCTACCTGCTTGCTTGTTACATCTCGATATGTTCCTTCTGCTTGAATCGTAGAATTTCTTCCTTACATCTTGTGTTTTCTAGTTATCTATTTTGCCTGTCTTATGATTTCGTGTTTGTGCTGTAGCTTGCTCTATTCTTCACACAATGACATCTGTATAACCATGTGATCTCGTGGGAAGATACAAGCTATCGCAAATAGTCTATGAATCTCAGCAAAGCAAACCGATCCATTTCATTTAATATCTGATTAAGTCGCTCCATTTGCCCTTGTTGATTTCTCAATATGCATTTAAATTTGCATTTGCAGAGGCAAGGCAACTAGCAAAACAGCGAAAGGGGAAATAATCTTTGTTATAAGAGAACACAACATATCTAGATTTATCACCTTCAGCCCACTCTATTAAAGCAGCAACAGCAACCTCATCGCGACAACAACAACAACCACGTTTACAGCAACAACAACTCAAATACCGTCTGCTTCAGAATGTCTAGCTTTTCAATTTAAATTTGGGAAACGTAGGACGAAATGTTGTCAGTCTACGTTGAGAAGCTACAGTGTATGCGTTTGTTTGAGAAACTGTAGATCATTTTATGAGGTTATGGAAATGGCCTACTGGTAGAATTACTGAATTTCGCCACTGCAGTTCTACGCAGTAACGCCCTACCCTGATTGGTTGAATACCTCTCAACGGGTTGTCTCTGAGTAACAGGGTTTTCTACTTGACCAATGAAAATTCCGTGTCTGAAATCTGATTGGTGCTGCCATTTCTTTGGCGGCGTTTGCCGGATTCTTGGCTCTTTGATTATGAGTCCCAATCTTGTTGTTGAGCTATTGATGTTGTCAGTAAAACTTTGCTTAACCAAAAATGTTTCATATAAGACATCGTGTTTTCCAGCGAGGGTGTGCGGGATTTCCTGGTCTCCATCCACAATTGCTATACCGAAATTATCAATGTTTCATTTTGAATCCAGGATACTCTTAGGCTTCGGCCAAACCACCAAACATTGTTGGTCAAGCATTTGCAATTTGATTTACAGGCAATGTTTGACCTTTCACCTACGTCGCTAAACATTGCTTGACAAGCAAGTTTAATCTTAATTTGTTGCACGATGTTTTGGAAAAACTTCAAAAACATTTTCTGCTTGTTAGAAGCAGAAAATGTTTGACAAGCAATGTTTTGCGAGTAGCCAAACGGGACAACTACCAGCATGTCTGGTTTTCTGGTTATCTTCCTTCGACATCTGCTTATCGAAATCTTATAATTCGCTTCCAAATGAATGAACTTGTATGAAGGAAATACTAAGCCTCGCTTGGCACTGGACCGCTTCATCATTTATTAATGCCTTATGCTATTCAACGTAATCACATGTGCTGTTGCTTTGTTCATTAGTCAGTCCAGCATGCTGTCCCAATTTCATAATCTGGAAATACATTCTACTGTTTTCTACTCTTGTGTGCTTAGTTTCAACATAGTTTCAACATAGATTTCAAGTTCGTAGATCTAAGCATGAAGAACTACTTAACAATAGTCAATATAAGGCCCATGTTTGTTCACTACCTATACCTGCTCTTAATTATAACAGAGGCTAAAGACATGGCAAGTGTCGCCTAGAAACACGCTTACAATCGTGTGACTCCGTTTGTTATTTCCATAGTTATGTATATACTCGATTGTTATTTTCGTTATTCTGTATTATATATTCATAAGATAAAATTCAACCATGCAAACTCTTTATGTAAAGTGCGCTTCTTCAAGTGCCATACATATGCCTTTTAATTCTCCACCTGCTACCAACATCAGTCGTAGATTTATCAGTTCAAAAGTATGGGAAAGATCGAGTTTGAAACATATTTACAGGTCTTGAAATTATGAACTACATTGCACCAGCCATTTCGTGACATCATGCATTAAGGTCCTACTTGACAAACGGTCCATTTTCATTTTCCTCAAGCCTACTTTTCCAAAGCATAGATTGCAAATAATTTAGGTATAGAAGAGTGAAAAGTGGTAGCTAGACATTTTCACGCTTTAGATGTAGGATTCAAGTTAATTTAACTAAAATTCAACCTTGCGAAGATGAGAGCCCTTCCCATGCCTATTATACAGTTCTGAAAGACCCATGAGTTTGACCCTGCTTATATTGCTTTAAAACCGACTCTTCAAAACCAGCTTCATTTAAACCAGGTTAAAATTTCGCCAATCAGATCGATTGGATTCGCTGAGCTGCCAAATTATAACGCAATATTTTTACAACTGGCGTGAGAGCAGTATTAGCCTATTTTCTGCCCCACCATACCAACTACATATTAGCATTGAGTGGAAGAGGGTAAAGCCACTTCGTAATCGCAGTCTTAATCATTATCAATCAGAATCGCAATCATTCACCAATGATCTCATCAGGTTTTAGCATATTTGATTTCTGAAATTTTTTTTTATTTTCAGGTTTCCGATACCAGCTGCAAAGAAAAGGCTTCCCTCACCAACGTGAAGGTAAATACAGTTTATTGTTGTGAAATTAGTCACTAGGTCATACTGTTGTCCACTTATCGGATGGCGGATCTCTTTCCTGTAATCTCTTGCACGTTTGCGTTTAACCATTACATGAAATCGAATTTTAGGATCACTTTAAGAAACTTAGGTTACGCTCCCTGTGTTTGAATGTCTAACTTTTCAAGAATCTGAGCTCTGAAAGTTTCTAACATCGTTTCTTAAGCTTATCCTGATATTGTGAATAGATAATTTTAAAACGATGGTGGGTCTTGTTTTCACGTAATGAATGCTGGGAAAATACTCCATAGCTACACATTTCTACCAACTAGACTTAGTTAAAGCTGCGTCGCTAGTTTCGCTCCTCTAAGACCCATCACCAGCCTGATTAATCTCCCCTCTGAACGATCTCGGTTCGGTTTGTTGATAGCCTCGGTTTGATGAGCGATTACTGATCAAGAAAATCTAGCTCAAGAAACCTTGAAATTAAATATAGAACTGATTGTGATGTGAGTGTGGTTTATGTGTAAAAGGTGTTCCTAAGTTCCTAAGACCTCTTCTTTAAACTTTAAACAATAATAAGAAGCAGAGCGTAGATTTAGCAACAATGTTGTTACGGCCTAAATCTACAGTAATGCAGGTTCTTTCCTGTTGTGTGTACTATGGTTGCTGCGCGTTACTACTAGTCAATTTCCCAGCATTCATTGCACGAAATTGCGTCAGCAACCTTTCCTCAATTGTCTTATCGTGTGGTTGGATTGATGAAAACAACAAAATGTTGCCATTGGGTCCCCTAATTCTTTACGCATGTTGTTCCATTATTTTTCGCTTATGAATGCAGATTTCTCATTGTGGGTCGCTTGTTTACAACAGCCTGCTGCAGGCCTATCATGAAAAACAATGTCCTACTTTGACAGAAAACACCTGTTGTACTATAGAACGTATTCAGGAAGCAATGAAAGGTTCCCAGTCTCATTTGATTCAGAACTTATATTCAGATAAACCCATATAGGAGGATTCAGGGGCATGTTGCTGTTGCAACGATCGCCCCTCGACGCTCTAGTGGCAATCTCACAAAAGTATAGAAAATCCAACCTCAACTTTAATGACCAAAACAAGTGACTGCGATTTTGCGAAATTTTGCGGCCTAAAAATCGTGCTTCTAGCGACCGTTTTAAAAAAAGAGGAGACTTATCACGTTTAAAGTCGTAAGACACCCCTTGAAGAAATCTGACCGACTCGGTGCGTTATTAACCCCAATACATATACATATAGTCTAACCTAACTTTTTTTAACACTCATTGGCCATATTGGATGGGAAGAAGCTGTAGCATCAAGCCCATCTTAAGGGAATGAAATAGGTTTCTAAACTACCAAAACGAAGATTATAGATTTGGAAACAGAAAGTTAGGCAGAGAAATTGGTACTTTTCGACTAGTTTGGGCGATGCCCTGCTAAACAAGAAGAATCTAAGTGCCACCCCCGCAGAAATCCCTAAATTTGAGTATTCTCCTTTAATCAAATCATGATCTTCTTACTTCTTATTGCTTATTTCTAATCACCTAATCGGCCATTGACTATTTTTCTCAATTGGACTGCATAGCAAATACTTGATTTCTCTTAAAAGCTAAATTTCATAAATTAGGCTTGTTACTAACACTCAGCGTAATAGAAAATCTTTTTATCTTTTTTAACCAAACAATTCAGAACGCACAGACGTTGGTTGAATATGAATAGTTTAAAATTAATGATTAAACCGAAATTCTGAAAATATTTGCATAGTTTGCAATAGAATTTTCATCTTTAAAGGGCACTGAATCTTTAGTACTGATCTGATTCCGCACAAACAGAGAAATCTTCGCACAAAGCAGTCAGTGTGTTTTCAATATGGTTTTCTGTGAGGCAGGTGCGACTGCTGTAAATCAAAACATTGAGAATATGATGTACACCATTTATCATTGTACAGGCTATCGGAAAATACGATAAAACAATCCATTACTGAGTCTGCCTTCTATTCAATCTATATCAGTTTGTAGTCTACAATAGATCTCTTTGCAGTGGACAAATCAGGTTCAAAATAATTCTTGAATTTGATTTGAAAACTCCTCTAGTGTGGTATGTTGATTCCTCTCTCTGAACCCGAACAGCCTCGGATTGGTACTCGATCTAAGGAGATAAGGTATCTCACATATCATTTGAATAGACTCACTACATACGTCCCACTACTAGAGACTCGTGTCGTGAGTCTATCGTTTGAATAGAGCACTTATTTGTATTACATCGCATCCTACCCTCACAGCCCTGTCTCTTATAACACTGAGGAGTGTTTCTCTGTAAACAATTTACGTTTAGCTTGGCTTCTAAGAATAAAGCCTTTACTAGCTTTTACACTGTCAGCACCATACTTTAACGCTAGGAGCCTTTTCGGCGGAGCTCTGCCAGGTCAATCCACGAAGATTGTAAAATCCCCAGTCGAATCAGAGTGACAATACTGGTTAATTTCAATAGCTATAAACAGGAACCTCCAAAATGGTACTTTGCCTCATCATCGTTTACCCAAGTAGCTCCTCTAGTGTTAGTACAGTATAAGAGTAATTCGTGGCTTTATTTTCTGGCTGTTTGTTCAAATTAGCAAGGCTATTTCGTTATGGTCCTTATTAATAGTCCTTTTGTAATGACAGCTTAGCTATTGTGGGGCAGTGAAGTTACTTGAAATGGATGGTTTTTAGTATTTCGGCTAATAGACTTCGCAAGGGAGTAGCAAACCTGCTATGATGGGCCCGTTGGTAAAGGGGATGAGCGAAAATCTGTTTCCCTTTATGTTCTCAAAAATACAAAATAACGAGCCATTATCCTTCAATTTAGAATTTGAGCTTCGCTCTTTGTGTTTATTTATTGCCGCATTACCGGTAATGGAATATCTGTTGGACATAAATAATTCCTTTTGCGCTATCCTGAAATGGTTGAAATTATTCCGGACACCTGAACGCCTTTTTCTGTCTGCTGTGTTGGATCCTTTTGAAAATATTGCCGGCTAGGTCAGAGAGGTCGTTGAGAGGCTCTTTTTCCCATTCTCAAAGAGTACATCTGCCTGCCCACGTTGTTTTTTCTCGTGGGTTTACATCCGTCGATTTTGTTGTCAAAGATAAATGAACAAAAATTTAAGGTCTGTTTCTTGAAGCCAGGATGTATCGAGCTGTAGGATGATCCGACGGGTATTTTAGTATTCAAAGAAGGCGTACAAAATTCCTGTTAGAAAAAAGGATTTCCAATAGATTTCCTTGAAATCAGTTAAAATTTAGGGCGCAAGGGTATAGGATTTACTGACATTGTTTCTCGGTTAATTTTACTGGACTGATCAAGGTTTACACTCTAGATGACAAAAGAAGACACGGGTTTGCGAAAAACTCCTGTGCCACAACGTCTGTTTACTTAGGAACATGAATTATTCTAACCCAAACGAAGAGTCCTTGAAATCCTAAAAATTGTCCATCCTTCCAAGGTCGAGAAATTCATTCCCAAAGTATTCGTTGAATATCAGTCTGGATGTACAAGCTGCAGATTGATCTGTAATCTTGGACAAAATATCTAGGACAAAATACCTGTGCCAGCGATTATGAACCCTAATACTTCCCCCTTTTCCCCCCAAACAATGTTGCTAGCAAAGCAAGACAACTTTTTTCCGAATCAATATTGTAACGCTGGAGAAGAGGGATCCACAGATAATTTCAAAACTATTTTGACCGTTCCCACATATTTTTTCCAAGACGTACATCAGCTGTGTACCTGTAAGAACTCCTGACTCGCTAACAAATTAAGATTTCTTGCTTGCCATCTTTGCTACTTGTGTTCAGAA
This sequence comes from Chrysaora quinquecirrha, assembly GCA_014526335.1. Taxonomy (NCBI): domain Eukaryota; kingdom Metazoa; phylum Cnidaria; class Scyphozoa; order Semaeostomeae; family Pelagiidae; genus Chrysaora; species Chrysaora quinquecirrha. The sequence goes on along the minus strand of JACTAT010000059.1, from coordinate 2,339,930 downwards.
GCAATGTACAGTATTTAGTAATTCCCTTTGTTATTAAATGAAATCCTAATTCCTGTTTCTCTCTTCCAGCTGATCAAATTGTTCCGTCATTGAATTCATCCCTCAATGGATCACCAAGATCAGATTTGGATCTCATGGAAAGATATTCCAGAAAAGTTTTTGTTGGCGGTCTTCCACCGGACATAGATGAAGGTAATAACCTCTTCGAATTTTTTTTGTTTTCTTTGTCTTACCTGAAATCAGCAGCGTGGCTAGAGGTTTACCCTGGAAAACGGAGCCTCACAGGGTCACAAGGAGTTTCTCCTTCCCCCCTTAAGGTCTGGCTAAACTAGGAGACATCCCCTCGATATCTTCCAGTTAACCCCTTCGGAAACTTTTGTCTCCGCGACACACGGGTCATGTTGATGGCTTGTCCCTCGCATGTTTAGCCACCCTTGGAGACATTCCCAAATACAATGTTGCGTGACATATCTCCTAGTTTAGCCATGGCTTTGCTCCTCCTGAATAGTTTTCAGTAACCACTGCAACGGTGACTTAACTGATGTAGAACCAGAGTACCAGAAGTTCAACAAGGCAGGGCAAAAGAGTATGGCTAAGTAAAATAAGGGTACAACTGTTCGAAAAATACAAGCGCAGTACAATGATATGACAATTTTTACCTCTCTTTTCAAATATTTGGAGTTAGCTGCCCCCAGATCAAGAGGTCAATGCCCCATACACTGTTGGCTTTTCTTGTCGCTAAAACGTATGTTAAAATGCATGCATCGAAATTCGCCCTTTAAGTCCTATATAGTATTCTAGTGGCTAAAAATGTTTCTTAAAATGCATAAGAATGCATCCTCAAGTCAGAAATCTGAGTCTTACTAAACATGATTTATTTAATAGCATGAATTCTTTCTCTAGACGAAATTCATGCAAGCTTTTGTCGATTTGGACACCTAAGTGTTGATTGGCCACATAAAGCAGAGAGCAAGTCATATTTTCCTCCTAAAGGTAATTGCATCCTGTTTATGTTTATATCCTTACTTATTCTTGACCTTGCACAATTTCTATTTATGCTAAAGGTGCTGTTGCGTCGTGGCCTAATCCAGCTGGTTTGTACTGTTAGAAACTCAGCGAGATTTGGGTCGGAGACCCAGCTAGGGTAGCATCACAGACAGGGTCGAGATCCCCATTTGTTAATCTACCATTGAGATCCTAGAGACTGGCGCTACATACACCATTTCACTTTCACCTTTACCATATTTCTATTTCATTATATTGTACCAAACGCATTCAAAATTTATTGCTGAAGCTGAAATTGTGTATTTAGCAGCAACTGTTATGATCATAGTAGAACATAAACTGACGAACGTTCAACGTCACGGCCTTGGCCCTGGTTGTGACGCTACGGTGGCTGGGGCTCGAGCCCCGATCACATTGAGCTCAATCACTGACACAACACGAGCCAGCTAACAGCTGGGCAAGACCACGAGGTTACAGGACCTTCAATTCAATGTTATTCACATTCAGTCTCTAACGCATAGTCAGCCTAGTTTCCGATCTTTACTCTTGATTGTGATTCGACCCGTCTGTGATCCATCCGAACTTCTCCGCATGAAAAGGGTAGTTACCGCAAATAATGACTTCGCTTAAACTAAACAGATCAGAGATCTTTAAGGCGAATTTATTTTTTCCCTTCGCTGCGTAATACAACAACTATGAACCGTATCTTGTTCTTCTAGGTTATGCATTCCTACTGTACAAAGAAGAAATATCAGTGCAGAGATTGATGGATGCCTGTATGATTCAAGATGGAAAGTTCTATCTTTGTGTTTCCAGCCCAACCATCAAAGATAAACCGGTATGTTCAAATACGCTCTGTTGAATTATTTCTAAACTCTTTCATGCAAGATGATGTTAAAGAGCTCTAAAGCTATTTCAAACGCTCTCAAAATTTTGGCTTCAAAAGGTTTAAGATTGCTTTACCATTGTAACAGAAAGACATAAAAGCATTCATTTCTACTTCATAAAAACTTTTGCAGCTTTATTATTCGATGACTTTTATAAGAATACAGACGCTGTAGAAATTCTCTGTCAAATGTAGTGATTCACCCTCTTATTCTTTAACTCATGAATTCATCCATCCATCCAATCATCCATTCTTTCATTCTTTAATTCATTTATTCATTCTGTGTTACAACCATCTATTTCTTCTCAAGCTCGCTCGTCCTATTTATTTGCTGACTTCCCCACTCAGTCTTTCATTTATTGTCTTTATTTCCTGTACCTTAGTTCATTGCTTCATTCATTTATGCCTTTGATCTCACTTTTACATATGAAATCTGTAATTTCTTAAAAGATCTGAACGATAGACACTTTCGTCCTATAGGTGCAAATCCGGCCTTGGAATCTTGCAGATGCTGATTTTGTAATGGACAGTTCTCAGCCTTTGGATCCAAGGAAAACTATCTTTGTTGGTGGTGTTCCAAGACCACTAAGAGCAGGTAGCGTATCGTACATCATAATGGTCACTGAGCAAATAAGGGTCTGTTTATATGAGCGAAATTATTGTACCTTCCAGCCTATGAGCTGGGTGGTGAGATCCAAGCCTTCTGACTTGGCTGTTCGTGTTTATAGCCAAAATATTGTCGATATTCACGATAATGCTACCTATTTCTCGTCAATACATGACAGTGTCTCCCGTCTTAACAGTGTTGTCTTATCAAAGTAAGGAAAATTCAAGTTAGCGACAAGAGGAGCTTGTGCGTCCAAGTCCGGGTTTGGGCAGCTGGACAGTTAGACGTTACAGCTCATTCCCTTAGACCTTTGCCGAAGAATGTTACCATCGATACCAGTACTGATACCATTGCATGTAATCCCTCGTGGCTTTGACATAGACTTATTACAAGCGTCGTAGTTATCGCCGTAGTTATGCTGGACGCTCAAACTACTATTAGACTGATTACCCGAGTCCCACTCTGAGCAAACAGCTATATGGTTGTTGTTGTTGTTGCTGCTGTTTGCGAAGAGTGGGACTCAGGTAATCAGTCTAGCTTTGACAGAGTAGACGACTGAGTTAATCATGAGCTGATTTCTCTATCCTTTATTATAATCCATGGCCTTTTAATGCTCGATTTTTATTGCAGTTGAGCTTGCTATGATAATGGATCGTCTTTACGGAGGAGTTTGCTACGCAGGCATTGATGTTGATCCTGAACTCAAATACCCCAAAGGTATAAAGCATCATAATTCTATTTCAATATATCTGACCAAATATTGCTTCATTCACACACTGTAAGCATCAGGAAAAGAATAGCAGAATTACTTGCTTATAAACGAAGTGAATACATGACTTAACAATTCTGCAAACTTGGACTTGGTCATTAAGAAACCTTGAAACATGTCCATAATAATATGGGCTCTGAAAAATGATGTACTACCTCACATTACTTATACCACCAGTTGTCGCTAAATTTCTGCTTTTTAAGTTAATGTGTCCATATTAAAGGCTGCGTATAACCTACCTGTCTCACCCATGAAACTACTGTTTGATGATTGGTCAATTTAAGTTGAAAAGCATTAAGAATACCGCATAAAAAGTCATGTTTTGCTTGAGCTAAATGGACATATTACCTTTAAGCAAGGTCCAGAACAGCGCCAAACCTTCCTGCAACCGCAAATTTGGGTTTGAAAACCTTCTTATTTTTTTACGGGCTCGACCTTGTGTTTGCTACCTCCATAGTCAATCCTATCTCTGAGGAAGAGTCCAAGGACAAATAAGGTACCTAGTTCCTCTGTATTGATTACTGAACGTCTTTCCCTCCTTTTCGCAAACCTTCCTACGCAACCCGAGGTCGTAGGGTCGCGTGGTTTTCTGGACTCTGCCTTTAAGTAGGTTTCTTGTATTTAGGTTCCACCATTAAGTAGCTATCTATCAACTATTTGCGCGATTTCAACTGAAGGGACCTGTTATTCTACAGTGTTTGTTACAGAATTTGATAACCATTATCTTTTGTTTCTAACAGGCGCTGGTCGCGTTGCATTTTCTAATCAACAAAGCTATATTGCTGCAATAAGTGCCAGATTCATTCAGCTACAGCATGGAGACATTGATAAAAGGGTAAGTCAATGCAATTTTGGCGCATGTCATTGATATTCTGACATCCAAAAACATAGTAATGTGCCCTTAGTATGAGTTCGGGATAAGAGATTATCTAACGTGATATCTCACGTTTTGAATGAATGAATGAATGAATGAATGAATGAATGAATGAATGAAGCGGAAACATTTTTGGGCATACTTAAAAGCTTTATTCATCTGACACTCCTCAGAGAATAAACGACTAAGCCAGAATCTATACCCAGATGCGGATCGAAAAGCACCAATTAGAAAGTGAATCGGCATTGTGTTTTAAACACCAATCAGCTTGCGAGTTACAGTGAGAAGACCAATAGATTTAATTAAAGAGGCCAAGTTAGAAAACGACCTCTTTCTATCTACACAGAAATGACCTTCTGGTTTTGATGGAGACAGATTCCAAAAAACCCCAAACAGAACACAAAGTTCTTGCTTTGCCGAAGATTTGAAGACAATCCTCGCTGTAATTTTCTACAAATTTTCTGTTCTATTTCTTATCATTGCTTTATTATTGTTTAGGTTGAAGTAAAACCATATGTCCTTGATGACCAAATGTGTGATGAATGCCATGGAGTAAGATGCAATGGCAAATTTGCTCCATTCTTTTGCTCAAACATCACTTGCTTGCTCTACTACTGTGAACAGTGTTGGGCTATCGTGCATTCAAGACCTGGACGTGAGTTTCACAAGCCTTTGGTGAAAGAAGGAGGAGACAGACCTCGTCATTCTCCAATGAATTATCGCTGGTGAATTGGTAAATATTTTCAAATATTTATTTATTATTGATATTTTACCCAAATTATTGCACTTTCATGTTGAATATTCTTATAACTACTAATACCCCTCTCCATTTATAACCTTATTATATATTTTATCAAATTATATTCTGTACCGGAGCAAGATAGTACTACATAGTTAACAGTTTCAAAACCCCAAAAGTATTGTTATAATGAGATAAGAAACCTGGTACTATTTAATCTTTTCAGGATTTTCTTGTCTCATTGTAACACATCCTTTTCTTCGTTAGCCATCTGATTGATGTGAAGTGTTGTGACCAATCGGCAATATAGAGATTTTAAGTCCCTATATCTTTGCAAGGAGAATGATTTTAAGGCTGGAGTAATGCTAGCGATATAAGAAAGCTCTCTCTAAAAAAGGTTACAGAATCTTTGCCATCTCAAAAATGCTTTATCTAAAATGCTCTCTAAAATAGGGAGGATCGTGGTCTGTACTACGGTCCTGACAGTGCTAAGTTGGGGACTCCAGTAAAATGTTCGATATTTGCAATAGCAAGAATGTAAAATTCGAATATCTTTGCATTCGGAGAGATGAGTTGAAGTCATCTTAACCCCCCCCATTTTCCTTACATCTGCCCTACGGTATTGATGATTGTGTCATGAGGCCAATTCTATTCAGACTAGTTACAATTAAGGGGGGATGAGGGATGAGTATTTTTAGGATTATTCTTGCGCTTGCTAAGGTCATTCTGCCATTTATTTCCTCAATCTTGCTGTCAGTTAAGTTCTTCGTAAAACTCAGTTGTTATTTTTCTCACTAACAGAATTGTATATTTGTTGGTATTTTTTGAATTTTACTAAATGACGAATGTTTTATCTGATACTGGAGAAGATCGTTTTTATTTTACATTTTTTACATTTATACAGAGAGAAATGAGTTTATAAGTTGTTTTAACTGTTCGCAATATAATATTTACTAAAGAAATTCAACATGAAAGTGCAATTTTCTTAACATAATTTCTCAGTTCTTGCAATTGGTCGTCAAGCAATTCCTTTAGATTTTGCTGCAACAAAATAGTTTATTTTGCATCTGGCCGTGGTCAAACAATCAAACATTGTTGGTCAAACATTTGAATTTGCTTTACAAGCAATGTTTGCCCATTAATCATGTTGTAAAACATTGTTTGAACAGCAGAATTTGTTTTAAAATGTTTAAGAAAGACGTCAAATGTTTTGTCGAAAACAAGATGTTCGAAAGTTGTTTTACAGTTTGTTTGAAAGTCAGTGTTTTCCGACGTAGTCAAAGGAACGGTGAAACATTTCGTTTGTTAGAAAATTATGCATGTTTGGCAACAATGTTTGATCATGGAAGGTGCCCTGCAATATATCATGTAATTTTTTTGCAACGGCAATGCTTTACTGGAATAAAAAGGCATCACTTTTCTAAATTTGATAGCATTGACCAATTGCAAGAACAATACTCTTTAATAGTCAAATGATACGTTTACTAACAAATAACATTATTATTGATATTTTCTCCCTTTAATAAAAGCTTTGATTATCATTTCCCATACTTTTTTCCCCAATGATTTTTTAGATATCTGATCTAAGGCTAGTTTGATTGGGCCTTTTTGATTCAGCTGAGTTCATTAGCACGTCGTCTCTGCTCAACTCAGCTAATTCAATTCAATTATTTATTACAATTTTCATGTTACCAGAATTTAGAATTCAGAGCTGTTATTAGTTATCAAATATAAAATATTATGCTTTTATTAAAATAAAAAAAGTTAATATATACGTTATAAAGAGGCATCTGGTATATGTCGCACATCAACCAACAAAACCACCCCTGCGAGCTGGCTATATTGCAGGGTATCGCCATTAAATTCGAGCTTTGTCAGGGGGTAATACGTTATGGTACAGACCTGATAAAATGTTTGTTTGTTGTATGGCACTCTACAGCCGTGGCTGTCTTGCAGGTGTGGTTTTGTCTGGTGCTTTACCCTTTAAATATGTGAAAGTTCTTATTGATGTAGCATAGGGGATGTTATATTTCATTCAATACCTCGTTACCTTGCATTGTGAAAACAGCCAATCAGTGTGCATTGATATTTACACGTGACACAACTCTATGATCAGATTGGCTCTTTATAAAACTATTGAATGAAATACAAAATTTCCGTATGCTTATTGATGCATGTTTGCATACCAAATTTTGCTAGAAACTTTCGTAATTTTTGTGTAGTGCTGTTGCATCATAATATTCTTTATTGATTGAATAATAACCAATCAGCGTGTTTGGTTTTAATCAAAGAGAGGTTATAGATGAAATCGAAATTGAGTATCGTATAAAAATCAGTAACCTTGGCTCAATAATTATTTCTCGCCAAGTTAGCTACTGTGCTTGTTTGGTAGCTGTTGTTGTGTTTAGCCTGAAATTTTCTTTAACTTGTCAATACGAATATATTTCAAATCTGCAAATGATGAATAAACCCATATCATACTTAGCGATTTATTCCCATCCATGTTTTCATCAGACAGTGTTGTAACCCAGAGTGCAGCAGTTATAGATCACCTAAGGCCCTTGCCAAACAATCAAAACACGTTTAAACATTCAAAATTCTCTTGTTAAGCAAATGTTTTACCGTTAAGCCACGTCACAGAACGATGCTTGTGAAACATGTTTTCCAACTTTTCAAAGAAATCGCCCAACAAATTTCTGCTTAGCTGTTAATGCTTGCCAAGCAACGTTCTGTGACGTAACCAAACGTGTCCAAACATTGTTTCAAAGGCTAACTCTTAGTGTTTGACATACAATGTTTGATCGTTTTGCCAGGGCCTAAAACCCCCATGTAAAACAGTGAACTTAAATCCAAAAGGCATCAAAATCAGATAAATGTATTGGTATGAAGCTGTATAATAGCAACTGAGGTGATGCGAAGCACATCTCTAACCTTGGCGTGCTTTCTTATTGCAACTGTACTCTAGCAATACCACTGTCCATTTATATGAAAAGCATCTTATTTAATCTTCGTTAATGTGGCTTGGACTAGCTGTATGAACGGTTTTGATAATACGATAAGTCTAAGAATTTTTTTATTTAGATGACCAACCGAGATTGACATGGCACATCCCCTCATCAGCTAGTCCCAGTCCTCTGTTCTGCACCTGTAGCCTGAAAAAAGACTACAGTATGAAATCATTTAGCGTGTTACGTTTTAGATATTTGTCATGTTTAGTTAACTCTTAATGGAATCAAATTCACAAATTATCCTCTCTATTTCTACAAGTTTGAAACGAATTTCATTAATAACGTTGATCTAAATGTTTTATAGCTTGTTTAGATTATGATTTGACATACGAACCGTGGGAAGATTTTATTTTTTTTGCTTATTATTTTGTGTTTCTCAGTTTTGAATTTAATAGTATTAATATTATATGTGTTGATAACGTGTTGTTTTAGTAAACATTTTAACTTTTTAAAGGGAATTTTGATCAGGGTTTTCGAGAGCCTATGTTTTGTAACTAAATTGCCTAGTTTTGGTAGCTTTTTCTTGGTTATATTTTCATCATTTTTCTTCACGGACATGTTATTTTTTGGTATATGGTACAATACTCTTTAATATTAATATTATTTTCATCTTGTTTTTAATATGCTGTTTATTATATAGAGAAATCGGCGAGTTTTGTGCGATAATGTCAGTGTCATTTTTTCGATGCTGCAAATTGGTTGTGACACAATTTTGAGCTGTTGTTATAATTATTATTATTATATACATATATATTAATATCACTGAACTTTAGAAATACATATGGTTTTAGCTTCACTTTAAAAAGTCATGGAATCAGTGCGAAGTTTAGTCATCAAGATATTCTTAGTTACTTTTTCGTTGGTAATTCTGAATACCTCAGAGAGCTTAAAATAGCGAGAGTTATCACAGAAACATGTGAAAAGCTTCTATCTAGCTCAAAATGGTTATCACAGAAACATGTGAAAAGCTTCTATCTATTATGGGCAAAATCTATAAACTCCAAATTCTGCTGTATATTCCCATTCCCACAGACTGTACATTGCTGTTGTGTGAAGAGATGATACAAAAATACCCTTGCTTTGTCTGTAATGTATTGTCCACATCCGTCACAGTAATGGATGCATGCATTTGCTGCAATGCAGCGACATTGCTCTCTTTTGGCGCATACGTATTAGGCGTGCGTATTTCGCAAATAAGAATATGCGAGCATCTTGCCTTGCGTTGTCTGTCGCTCTTTCGACTTGAAGCGAAGTTGCGACGACTACGAGGATTTTTGTTGGCCAACAATAGCGCATATCTCCGGCTTGCTTTTCTCACAATAGCTGTCAAAACTTTCTAGCTAGAAACTTCATTTACAAACGATTATTTTCCCCCCGATACAGAAAATGCATTGTAATTTAACCTAAAAGCTGGTTTGAACGGGCAAGTTAAAAAGCGAATTTTTTGACGATCACAAACGCAATTTTGAACATGTTGGTTTCCTAGAGAGCAATCAGGAATTACCGTGTAGTCCTCCAAGTGCCGCAGAAGTGTCTCACCCATCTTATCACTATAAAACATTACCCTTTTTTATCCCAATTGTTTGCACCAAATATGGCGCATATATAGCTACATATTTCTCCTGTTTCCGTCGATAAAATGTTTTCCTTTGAATAACTTTAAGTTTCTAGAATATCTTGATGATTGACTTTGCACTCGCATTATAGTTAGCTAGCCTACATAGTGTTAAAATATCATAACCTTTTGCCTTGTTACGTAATGTTTATTTGCAATATTTGGTGTGCAATAAAATTCGTAACGAAATTTCTGCTTTTCTGTTGATTCTCTTTCTAAATATTTTTTTCAAGTACAGTAATGCATTTGATGAGGCTGCTATTTGTGAAGAGACGGTCGCACCCTTGGCATACATACCAGCTTATACCTATATCTCTGGCGCTGTTTAGATCTTGTTTGAACACCTTGGCCAGGTTAGGATTGGATCAAAACGTAGTACGGGTTAAAAGAAGCTAATAAAGACGTGAACGCTTAGAAATAAAGGTTGTTTGTTTTTGCTTCCATTGTGATTTTCGTGGCATGAAATAAAAAACTTGGTAGGAGTGTTTCCATTAACTCAAAATTTTGTGCTGGCCTTCTGTGACCAAGCCCGCGTGCATAAACCTGGATCAGATCAGAGTTGATCCAAGTGTTCCCTCGGTGTAAACAGTGTCCGATTGAAGCAATCTCTACGGTCTCGCTCAAACGGGTTATGTATTTGAAAAATTCTATGCTTAAGATTCGAACAGCAGAAGAAAACGTGCAGCTTTTGAGCAACAAATCAAAAAGCCGTATTCATAGTCACATGATAAAGCTAAGCTCGTGCTAAAGAAGTTTTATCTTTTTAAAAATTCTGCATTACAACTGATAAGTTTAGCAAGAGCATAATTTGTAAGTTTTTCAGCGCACGTGCAGTGAAATTGATTCCCAAGGGGAATTCAGCGCACTTTTCCCCAGCAATGAAAAGTCAGTAGCTGCATCCAGATTCAGTCTAGATTTTGGACCATTGCAGACAGTCGCGACGTTTGGATAGGATTTAGCGTGGTTCAGCCGTTTTAGTTTATAGCTACGGCATATCTCGGATAAACAAGAGCGAAGAATACTTAATGTTAAAGTACACGATGAAAACTGCAAGTTACAGCGACGGAATACAGACACAAAACTCAGGTACTTTCAAAGCTTTTATTTCTTTGCAATTTCTAGGCCCTTCTGAAATAGTAAACAAGAACTTTATTGAGGCGCTGCATCTCAAACTAAACGTTCTCTCAGAAAATTTGTTTTGGAGCTTGCTGCATTTGTATAAACTTAGGGCGTGTCCTTCTAAACCAATTCTTTCTTCGGTAGCCTTCTTTTTTCGGAATGTGTATTTTTCGAAGCTATTCTTCGGAAACCGGCAGGTTTTGGAGCTTCTGTCATCAAAAGCATAAAGTTTCCGAGAATTTCGAGAGATTTAGGGTTTGAAA